>JAWHQI010000237.1:2400000-3600000 GCA_033032865.1 Dactylorhiza incarnata | reverse complement strand
CAACCCTTCTTCTACTTTACCGCCGCCTCCCGCTCCTTCCCCAGCCCCGTACAACCCTCCTCCTACTCTACCACCGCCTCCCGCTCCTTCCCCAACCCCGTACAACCCTCCTCCTACTCTACCGCTGCCTCCCGCTCCTTCCCCAACCCCGTACAACCCTCCTCCTACTCTACCACCACCTCCCGCTCCTTCCCCAGCCCCGTACAACCCTTCTCCTATCCTACTGCCGCCTCCTTCACCTCCCCCTGCCCCATCCAGCCCTCCTCCATCCCAACCGCCGCCTCTCTTTGGATCCACCCACCAATCCGAAGCCGCGACAACTATCAGATCTCCTTCCCCAAATCACGCCGCCACATGCATGAGCAAATCTTGGTATGAATGCTATTTATTTCTCTTTATGTTGAATGGTCGGACTGTTGCTTGTAGGATCTAAACTTTCATGTGCGTTTAATATTATTATTCGTTGCTTGATTTGCGGGTTCCATTCCGTGCACGCTTAATTGAAATTGGCCTCAATTTGATGGTAATACATAAACTGCTATTTGATCGAATTACATTCTCAAATGTGCAACTTGCTTAGTGCTTATTAACGTTACTACTGTTGTTAGATCTTAACCCGGACTGTTTGCACCATCATTTCATTGACAATGCATTTAGGTCGCATCATAATGAGCGAATCCTCATAGCCTATCCTACATCAATTGTTATCAAAGCCAGGTTTTGCGTCACGTTTTTTGCTACGTAGTGGTAGGTTGTTTCAATCACGGATGTCTGACCAGAACGTCACCGAGGATCGGGCTGCCAGTTCGAATTCGGACATGACGCCCGCGGAGTTTCAGCGATAAGTTCTCGAGCAATTTGAAAACCTTAAGAATGACATTGCTGGGGTCAACATCATAGTCGACCAGTTAGGAGCTCCTAGAGGTCCAACCCCACCACCTCGATATGTGGAGCCTGTGGACGACCCTCGGGACGTCCCACCACCGCTTGATAGACGATCTAGGGACTTACCACGTTGGGATCCCGCTCCGCCTGTGAGAGGTACTCCTGAGCCTGTTTATGATTATCGTCGTGATCCCGCCCCGATGGGGAACCCCCGTCCTCCCTATGAGCCACGTCCACCACCGGCCCGCAGAGACCGTGGCCCGCTAGCACGACACGAGTTCGACCCTGATGAGCCTTATGATGATTATTTAGCGCCTCGTCGCGGAGCGACCCCGGCTGAGGACGACATTATTCGGCGCCTTCGTATTGATGCGCCGTCCTTCGACGGTCACCTGGACCCGAAGGATTTAGTGACTGGCTCATGGACATGGATCATTTCTTCGATTGGTACGAGATGAGCTGTATAACCTTGCATTTGGCGAGTCGACCCACATGTATTGGCGAGTGCACCTGAGTTGGAGCGAGCGTGGCTCCCTGCGAAATACAACACTCGCTCGGGTGCTTAGGCTGAGGGGTGAGGCCCGTGACTCATAAGGGGCTCGTCGGTCCTAGGAAAGGAGACAGGAACCACACACCGCTGTGAGAATGTTTAGCCCCTAGCAGTAAGGGCGAGCGAGTGTGAGTGTTCAACTCGGTAAGAGCATTCGACTCCCTGGGCGAGCGCACTAAGGGGAAGCACTCGCCAAGTATTTTCGTGGTCTGCCTATAGTAATTTCTAATAGCCGGTTTTTGCTATCCGCATACCATTTTGGGCCGCGGTTAGGAGAAACCAAAAAGCGGAGGCCGTTATCCGCAAACCATTTTTAGAATCCTATAAATAGACCCCTATATGCACCTTAGAAAGAAGCCCCGATTTCTAGTTTCTAGAGAGAGCTTCTTCTTTCCTGCTCTCTGGTTTTCTGAGGTGTCGTGCTCAGTCTTGGTTTGGTAGGGGAAGATCCTTAGATCTTTCGGGTTTGTGGCGGGACCTCCTCGCTACGGCTCAGGGGTCTGTTTGGAGGATAAGGTTGCCTTGCGAGTGCCCTCGGTTCTGAGTGCCCAATCGTTATTTCTCGCTCGTTAGAAATAAGGGCGAACAACACCCTTCTTGGGGTCCGAACTCCGTGAATCGAATTCTCGGTTCCAATATTTTTTGTACGGTGAGCGTGGACAGCAGCTAGCTCGGAAAATACTCGGCGAGACCTATGACTGGAAGTGAAGACCTGGGGAACTCGCCCCCTCCCGACGACTACGTAAGAAAGAGCGACTTCGACGAGTTCAAGAAGTCAATTATGGAGACCCTGCGCTTCGAGTTCACCCCCGCGGGAGAGTGCTCGACTCCATCGGTGCCTGTTCTAGCCTCGCCTACTCTAGCGAGGCGGCACCAGCCGCGCGACCTAGCAAAGGAGTGCAGGTGGAAGATGATCAAACCCTTCACGCGCAGGCGCTGTTTCCTAACCCGACGAGTGCTCTGCATCTTGGCGAGGAGGCCAGGCGAGTACTGCCGACTCGCCAGGTAGGAAGAGGGAGCCCTTTCTGCAAGCTGATCCTGTCTGCCCCAGTTTCGGAAGGGTTCGGGGAGGCAGCTATGTCCCATTACACGGGAAAAGATGACCCCCTCCAGCACCTCCAATGGTTCGAGGACGTCATGCTCATCAGGTAGATGACCGACGTCTTTAAGTGCAGGATATTCATGATCTCCTTCAGGGGAAAGGAGAGGTACTGGTTTCATCAACTCCCGTTGGGGTCCATCTACAACTTCGAATTAGGCGAAGCTTTCTGCTAAGGCTCTCTACATCGAAGAAGAGGAAGAAAGGGGTAGATGCCCTTTTCGAGATCAAGCAAGGAGCGGAGGAGCCGCTGGTAAGTTATGTGGATCGGTTCCAAGAAGTGGTCTTTCTCGTCTGCGAGGTGCCCATGCACACCTTGCAGCTTGCGCTCACCATCGGGTTGCGGCAAGGGTTGTTCCGAATGGGGTTGGCCCAGGATCCTCCTCTGTCTTTCGAGGAGTTGATGGAACGAGCAGGGCGAGAGATCGAGTGCGAGGCGACGAACCAGGAGTTCGTGGCCAAGCTGACCAAATGGACGGAAGGCGGGGAGAAGTCAGGAGAAGTTCAGCAGCCGGAGCCGAAAAAGAGGGAGGAACCAAGAAGGCAAGGTTTCCAAGGACCTCCGGGGGGGAGCAGGAGCCGAGGTGGAGATTCCAACCACCGGCCAACCGACCCGTCTGGAGGCCAGCAGGAGGGCCCCCTCAGGGCCAAGGAAGAGGTTATTTTCAGGGAGGTGGAAACATCCATGGAGGGCAAGGGCATTTCAATCCTCCAGGATGTCGTCCGGGCCCGAGGCCGGCGCAGCTTCAGCATGCGATGGCGGTTGGCCAAGGAGAGGGAGAAGGAACCACGTTGGTGGTGGCGGTGGCGGAGTAAGAAGGGACAGAAGGGTGTTGCCCTTTTGTGACTTCCATCAGGTGGAAGGTCGCGCGACAGCCACCTGCCCCAAATTCTTAGAAGTTAGGGAAGGGAGAAGGGCCCCTGCAGGGGGAGAGCAGTTGTTGCTAGGAGATGGGAGAGAAGGAAGAGGAGAAGGAGGAGAGGAGGAAGATCGGTGCGAGGACCGAGTAGACTCGGGGGCACTGGGCAGGATCCGGGTGATTCATGGAGTGGTAGGGATCGAGGCCACCCGCAAGGGCAACCTCCATGCCATCTACCGTCGAAGCGTTGCTTCAACCTCCCGAACCCCGCCCCCAGGGGAGAAGATCACGTCTCATCAAAGGATATGCTGGCGCACGAAGATCCCTTCTGCGACGCGCTTGTTATCGAGGCCGCGGTTAAGAATTTCACTGTCTCCCGAATTCTAGCAGATAACGGGAGTTCGGTGAACGTGGTTTTCAAGAAGGCCTTCAATGAAATGATGGTGGAGGCAAGGAGGGTGGTCGCGTTGGACGGGCCGCTCTTCGGTTTTTCAGGAGAAAGGAAGGAAGTTGAGGGAGTAGTCGAGTTCCTGGTCACCTTAGGGGGGACGTCTAAGAACTGTCGGTTCATCATCGTGGATGCACCAAACAGTTACAGCGCGATCTTCAGGCGCCCCCTCATTAGCGCCAAGTGTGTGCCCTTCTCCTACCATCAATGCTTGAAATACAACATAGGAGGATTGCAAGTCCGGGTCCGTGGAGACCCCAAGGTGGCCCGCCAATGCTATGTCACGGCGGTTAACACTATCTCTTGGAAGGAGGAAGCAGAGGAGGTGGACAAGGTGATGGAGAGCCTAGCCAGGATAGAGGTGGCAGAAGAGGTGGAGATGAAAGAAGTCATCAACGGCGGGGGGAGGCAGGAGAAGGTGCGGATCAGCAGGGAGCTGAGCAAGGAAGATTAGGAGGAGGTCCGGAGGTGCATCTAGCAAAACGTGGACATCCTCGCCTGGAGCGCTGCGGAAATGGCAGGCATCGACGCAGATGTGGCATGCCACCGCCTCAACCTCGATCCAAGCGTCCGCCCCATCCGCCAGAAGAAGAGAGTCATATCAACCACCCCCACCGGGCCAATTAGGGAGGAAGTAGGGAAGCTGCTTGAGGCAGGCTTCGTATAGGAGATCTAGTATTCAGGCTGGGTCTCCAACGTTGTAATGATGAAAAAGAATGGTAGGAAGTGGATGATGTGTATTGACTTTTCCCTATTAAATAAAGCATGTCCTAAAGATTATTACCCCTTGCCTCGAATCGACGCGCTGGTAGATTCAGCCATCGGTTTCCTTGTGATGAGTTTTTTGGATGCATTCTCCGGTTACCATCAAATCCGAATGCACCCACCAGATGTTGAGACGTCTCCTTCATCACGGACGATGGGTGCTACTGCTATAAGATGATGCCCTTTGGGTTAAGAAACGCGGGAGCAACTTACCAAAGGATGATGAACCGAATCTTCAGGGAGCAGAGGGGGAGGAATCTGGAAGTGTATGTGGATGATCTCATGGTGAAGAGTAAGGATGTGGAGTCCCACCTGCGAGACCTAGCAAAGACTTTTTCAACGCTCCGTAGATACAAGAAGAGACTTTACCCTTCCAAATGTGTGTTCGGCATTAGTAAAGTGAAGTTTCTTGGCCATTTGCTCACCCCGGCCGGGGTCGAGCCTAATCCAGATAAGGTCAAAGCCATCTTGGACCTGGAATCGCCAAAGAATGCCAAAGAAGTTCAAAGGATGACGGGGAAGCTGGCAGGGTTGAGCAGGTTCCTCTTCCGGGCCAGAGAGAAGTGCCCACCTTTCTTCAAAGCTCTACGGGGAAATTAGAAGTTTGAATGGTCGCAGGAGTGTGAGGTGGCATTCCAAGCCCTGAAGAGGCAGCCGACGCAATCTCTGCTGCTGTAAGGGCCGAAAGAAGGAGAAGACTTGTTCCTCTATCTAGGGGTGGGCACCGAGGCAGTGAGTTCGGTCTTGGTCCGAGAAGAGGGAAAGAGGCAGCTTCCAATCTACTATGCCAGCCGGGTACTGAAGAAGGCAGAGCTCAGATACCATATTTTCGAGAAGCTGACATTTGCCTTAATCATCTCGGCCAGGAAGCTCCGACCCTACTTCCAGGCGCATTCAGTCAAGGTAATGATCGACCATCCCCTTCGCAACATCATGGAAGGGGTGAAGCACTCAGGTCGGCTGGCAAAGTGGGCAGTGGAGCTCAGCGGGTAACGATTCCTCCTAGTCATGATTGACTATTTCTCAAAGTGGATGGAGGTCAAAGCTCTAGCAAAAACAACCTCGCATGTAATAAAGAACTACATATGAGGGAAAATAATTTGCAGGTATGGGCTCCCCTTCGCCATAGTGACCGACATTGGACCGCAGTTTGCCAGCGAGGAACTCACCAGCTTTTGCGGTCAGTTGGGTATAGACCTCCGCTTCGCCTCGGTTCACATCTTTTTAGGAAATTATCACTGGCCTACTTACACTGTTGGAGATTCCGCAACACATTTGGGAGACTATCTCCATGAATTTCATTGATGGGCTGCCTAAGTCACAGGGCAAATCGGTGATTCTGGTTGTGGTGGACAAGTTGTCTAAATATGGGCATTTCATTGCCCCGAGCCACCCATATTCGGGGGAAACGGTGGCCGATCTCTTTGCTCGGGAGGTGGTTCGCTTACACGACATCCCTCGGTCGATCATCTCGGATCGCGACCCGGTTTTCATCAACATCTTCTGGAGGGAATTATTCCGCTTACAGGGCACCCGTCTACACATGAGTACGACGAATCATCCCCAGACAGATGGCCAGACAGAGGTGCTCAATCGGGGTGTGGAGACTTATCTGCGTTGTTTTGTTATGGACGAGCCGCGTTCTTGGACTCGTTCATTACATTGGGCCGAATATTGCTACAATACGTCCTATCATACAGCCAGCAAACTCACTCCTTTTGAGGCCGTCTGCGGGCGACCCCCTCCTTCTCTTGGTACCTACGAGGCGGGGAGCACAACCCTCCCAGCAGTGGATCGCACATTACGGGACCGGGACCGGACCCTGACACTACTCCGGACCAATCTCCGTGCAGCGCAAGATAGGATGAAGGTCCAAGCCGACAAACATTGGACCGAGCGGGAGTTCTCGGTGGGTGATGAGGTTTTTCTTCGCCTACAACCGTACCACCAACTATCAGTCTCACGCCGGGGGAATCAGAAGCTGGCTCCGCGATACTATGGACCGTTCCGCATCACTCATCGGGTCGGGCCCGTCGCCTACACCCTCGCTCTGCCGGAGGGCTCACGCATCCACCCGACCTTTCATGTTTCCCTGCTCAAGAAGAAACTGGGCGATACTGTCCAAGTTAGTCCCCTGCTACCCTAAGCCACGACTGCCGGGGAGTTACGCCCCATTCCCGAGGAAATCTTACTGTCCAAGTGGAAGAAGCGCGGCCCCGAGTATCGCCCTGAAGCTCTTGTCAAATGGAAGAATCTGTCGGCCGCGCACAACACCTGGGTTAACCTCCTTGAGTTTCGCGAGCTCTTTCCGGACTTCCATCTAGAGGACAAGATGGCTCTTGATGGGGAGGGGAATGTTACGCCTCCTGACGCCATCCGGTTCCGAGGATATCAATACGCGCGAAGGACAAAGGAGACGGCAGAAGGAGATCGGTCTGAACCATCCGGTTCAGCCCGCCAACATTAATTAAGAAGAAGTGGGGCTGAACCACACTGGTTCAACCCCTATGGGGGGGGGGGGGGGGGGGGCGGCCGGTCCCCTTGGGTCCGGGTGATATATATACCCAGACCCCCCTTTGGAGTGCTCATCAAGTATTATCATCAGGTATTTCTTTCTTCTTCCTAACCCTAGTTTCCTCCTTAGTTGTTCTCTACTTTTCCCTTCTCTTTTGCAAGTTTATTACAGAAAGACGCGAGGTCAGGAAAGCGAGTAGGTGAGGTCGACAGGAAAGGAAAGTGTGAAGAAAAGCTTACCGGTTCGTGGATAGACCTTTCTGAAGCGAACTAGGCAGCCCGGAGGCGAGCCTCAGTCTCTCTGACCCTCTTCTATGTCTGCTCGAGCTTCTCGCCGCATTTCGCGTGCTGTCGGCTGAGGACGAGACCCTGCCTCGCCGCCGCGTGCGAGAGCTCAAGGACGTGAAGTGACGCCGCGACGCTCCGTCGGTCGAGGTTTTGAAGGGGAAGGTCCCGGTACACCGCGACGTCTTTTCGGACATAGAGCCCGCATATCAAGCTGAAAGCCCGCGCGCCGGTCTCCTCGTCCTCCGCCCAAGAGGGTTGGAGGGTGGAAAGGGAGACTCGACTCGCCAAGGAAACCCAGTGCAACACATGGTTTCCTGAGAGGTCCATCGCCTTCAACCCTATGTCATGGTAATGATGCATCTCGGGAGCACTCGGAGGCCCCGACTCGACGCCCTTACCCTTCTCTCGTGAGGGCCTGGTCCTTTTAGGGGAAGCAGGGGGATTCAATCTCGATGGTCCCCCGTTTCCGCGTAGGAGTACTCGCAGGAGGCAGCCTCAGCGCAGGATCAGCAGCCGCCGCAGGCGCCCTATCCAGGGCGGCTCACCCCTGGGAGCGTAAGGAGGATGGGTCGGTACGGTCCGCTCGCCTGCAAAGCGCAAGAAGTTAGTTCCAAAAAGAAAGAAGGGTGAAGATAAGCGAGTGCACCGATGATTTACCTTCACCCGGGGGTACATGGAGAAGCTGATCGAGGTTCTGCCTCAGGTAGGCGACCTCGAATTCCTTCTCATAGAAGAACGCGTGAAGGAGGGCCGCCTCGACATTCACCGCCGGAGCTTTATAGATCTTTTCGCTCTTCTGAATCGACGAGTAGGGGATGCTGCCGAGATCACCCTTGACGAAGACGAACTTGTCCGTCCAATGGTGAACCTTGTTGGAGATCTCGAACACCCGTATGTGCGAGCCTGTCAAGAAGGTTACCCCATCTGCGGTTGCTCGGAAGATGATTAGCTTCTGGAAGACAGTGAGGTCGAATTCTATTCGCTCCTGGCGCAAGAAGCATGCGAATACGACCAACATCGCAATCACATTCGAATTCACCTGGGCAGGGACGACCCCGAAATATTTGACTGTCTCACCTCGGGCCAGAGAGGTAGGCGAAGCCCTATCTCGAAGTGAGCAAGGGGGAACGCGAGTTCATCTGCGAAGAAGGTGTTGATGCACTCGCCCGACTTTGGGCAGCGAAGTTCAAACCCTGGCACCGGGTAAGCATCCTGGAAATCCGCGAGTTCCACTCGCGTCACCCAACCGTCCGGAAAGGCAAGGTCCCGGAAGTTCTTCTCACAGTTTGATCGACCATCGTCGAACTCGCCAGTCTTCCTCGGTATGGCTTCAGAGAGAGGCGAGTCGAGGTGGCGAGTGCGATGAAGAGGAGGAAGACGACGGTCAGAGCAGTTAAGGCGGTGGGTTGGGGGGGGGGGGGTATTAATAGGCGCTGGAAAAACGGAGTCCGCTCTTCCTAAAGTGGGCCCAGCCCACGTCCCATCACAAGTGGCCCCACCACTCACTCGCGCCATCGCGATACCGAGTCCACTCGGCGAATAGACCGGATCAGGGAGTATGTGGGAACACACTACTAAATCGGCGAGTGCCGAGAATCCTAAACGAATAGTTCAACATACACGAGCAGAATGATTAATATACAATAAAACTGGCGGATACAATTCTTGTTAATCTTCGATAGAGTACATGCGAGTGCAACAAAAAAGGGAGGGGGAAGAGAGGGAAGACACTCAAAGGGGAACCCACTTCCACTGCCCGCGACCTCGTGTGCTAGGCCTATGGCCCCGCATTTTACGAGCGCATTCACGCGAGCTCGTGATGGGCCGCCAAGATCATCTCCTCCACCCGCACCATGTTCTCCTCCAGCTCTGTCGTGTCACTCCCACAACTTTGAAGATCCTTGGAAAGCCGGGTGACGCTTCCTTCGAGTATACGGATTCGCTCTTCCAGGCCTATAATGCGAGGGAACGGGTCAGATTCCTCCACGAGCCGATCTTCGTTTATGGCGACCAGGAGGCGCTCATGCCTCTCGAAGAGAGTGGCAACGCGACCAGTCAACTCAACCATGCTGACGGGCTGACCAAGAATCTCGCGAATCTGGCTGAGGGGCGACGCGGGAGGCCCACTTGACCGGCTGGACTCGCCGGAGGTAAGGGAATTTGGACCTGTCATAAATCTACTCAGAACCGGCCAAGGTCAAAAATCAATCTTTCATAAAGAACTTACCGCGCGAAGTCTCGACGTCCAGTGCTTGGCGAGAGGGCGAGCGGTCAGAACCCCTCCGTCCCGTAAAGGGGGCAGGTCGCCAACCCAAAGTGGTGTGGGACACGGTGATCAGGGGCTTGCCGACCCCGGTCCCAAGGAAATCAACCCGGAGGGGCGAGCCGGGTGATCAGTGACAGGAGGGTCTGTCGCCACCACAGCGAGAGCGGTGACAACCGGTTCCGCGGGGGGGGGGGGGGGGGGGGGGGGGGGGGGGCCTGAGGGCGACGACCTCCTTTGCCACCGCATCGCCAGGGGAGGTATCGGCGAGTGGACCTCAGGAGCAGCCGAGTGAGGTGGAACTGCGAGAATCCTAAGTTTAAGCATCTATTATAAGCCGCTCGCAACGCCAAGGTTCAAGAAATACATATTGGGGATCTGGGGGCGAGTGTCCAGGTCTATGGGGACATTCACCTCGTCTCGCTCGGCGATCTCAGGAGCAGGGCAGTTCCTCTCGGCTGCTAGCTGCAAAGGATTAAACTTCCCCCATTAGTTTTTCCAATAATAGGAAAAAGGCCACCGAAAAATTAGGGCTAAAACCTGATGGACGATATCTTGGCCCCCGCCGAGCGGGGACGGAATCCGGGTCTCGAGGGAACTGTGGCCTCGGTCAGCTCGGGGCAATGTTTCTTGGTACTTGCTCGTCCGCCATGTTTTTTGGAGCGAGGCGAGTTCTCCCTGACCAGAGCCATCAGCTTAGCCGCGCCTCCACCGGATTTCTCCCTTTGGGTGTGAGGAGGACCGAAAGGTCTGTAGGCGAGGCCATGGATGGTGACTCGCGAAAGGTTGCCGACAGGAAGGAAGAAGAAGAGGGAAGGAAACTCCGGTGATAGGGTCTGGTTCCATCACGGGCAATTTATAGCCTGTTGGTGGGGGCCACCGAAAGATTCTTCAAGCGAGCTCAGACTCGCCAAAAACATGGTTGGACAGTCTTTCTGAGCCCAGGGTGAGCTCGTAAAGAGCGTGTATTGTGCACAACCCTGCATTTGGCGAGTCGACCCACAGGTATCGGCGAGTGCACCTGAATTGGAGCGAGTGTGGCTCCCTGCGAAATACAACACTCGCTCGGGTGCTTAGGCTGAGGGGCGAGTCCCGTGACTCATAAGGGGCTCGCCGGTCCTAGGAAATGAGACATGAACCACACACCGTTGCGAGAATATTTAGCCACTGGCAGTAAGGGCGAGCGAGTGCGAGTGCCCAGCTCGGTAAGAGCATTCGACTCCCTGGGCGAGCGCACAAAGGGGAAGCACTCGTCAAGTATTTTTGTGGTCCGCCTCCAGTAATTTCTAATAGCCGGTTTTTGCTATCCGCAGACCATTTTGGGTTGCGGTTAGGAGAAACCAAAAGGCGGAGGCCGTTATCTGGAAGCCATTTTTAGAATCCTATAAATAAACCCCCATATGCACCTTAGAAAGGAGCCCCGATTTCTGGTTTCTAGAGAGAGCTTCTTCTTTCCTGCTCTCTGGTTTTCTGAGGTGCCGAGCTCAGTCTTGGTTTGGGAGGGGAAGATCCTTAGATCTTTCGGGTTTGTGGCGGGACCTCCTCGCTGCGGCTCAGGGGTCTGTTTGGAGGATAATGTTGCCTTGCGAGTGCCCTCGGTTTCGAGTGCCCAATCATTAGTTCTCGCTCGTTAGAAATAAGGGCGAGCAACACCCTTCTTGGTGTCCGAAATCCGTGAATTGAGTTCTCGGTTCCAACATGAGCGATGAGAGGCGAGTCCGATTCGCCAAAATGAAGTTACTTGTGTGAAGACCTGAACTCTGGTCTCCCCAAATGATTCAAGAACCGAGCGTAGTTTCAATAAAAGTGTCGTAGCAATGAATAAAGATCCATTAGTACAAAGAAACCATAACACCATATTTTATTATTCCATTTATTTACATTTAATTACAAATGGAAATTACATTGCATAAGAGATCTAATTATACTAATTACAAACTACACACTCATAATCGTTGCAGGTAGCTTTATGCTTTTCTTGCGCTTCCTCGATCCCGATAAAGATCTTTAACCCTACCTTTGGCAGATCCTCAACATGCTTTCGTTTTTCTTCTTCGGGGGGGGGGGGGGGGGGGGGGGGCTTCAGGATGCTCTCCTGTTGCCTAAAAAATGTGGTCCACAATGGGTTAGTCATAAACATATGACTATGTGAGCAAAATATTTCGTGAACTGTTATACATACAGGCAATGAGAGATAACAATATGCATACATCACAATAAGTATTAATTATCGTAGTATTTACTCTCAATACCGACTCTTGATTTTCCCCCCTTTTTATTTTTAGTTACATAAAGTAGGAAATATTAAGGTATGCAATTTGAATTGGGCCCCACCCCTTTAGGGAAAAAATGTAGGCAAACCCCTACTGGTGAATCCATCAGTAGACAACCTCTACATCATAGGATTCAATCCTTAACATTTCCTTATGCAGAGTTTTTATTGTTCTTATCTTGTCATAATTTTCGTGAATACAATTGTTGAAAATAAACCTTTCCCTCATAAATTTGCATCGCTTTCCTTTTTCCCTCGCCCACATTTATTCCATAGCGAATATCATTGAGTATCTCATATGCACAGACAGTGTTATAAGAAAAGTAAAACAGGAAATATGAAAAGTACGCGAAAACGTTTTCCTTTACCCATATCCTTTTCTGCATCATTGTCACGTCTACCTTGTGACGCCATTCTTTGGTTTCTCAGCCTCGGGAACCACTAAAATAGTACGCACTTCAACTGAGTTGCGTTTACTTAATGTTCGTGGCGCTAACGTTTAAAAGAATTTTGGAAAAGACGCTTTAAATCCGTCCAAATACGAAAGTCAACTCCAATAAACGACAAAAACTATTTATACTTGCTTTCCAACACAAATGCTTGCTATTCAACTCCAAAACAGCTCCTTAACAAGGCTGCCAACACAAAATCAGCCTCTATACAGTACAAAACAGCGGATATGAGACACAAAAACAGCCCAAAAACAGTAACCGGAAGAGCAATTGCTCCTCCAAAATTGTCACCAAAAAGCTCTTAAAACAGCCACCCTAAACAACCCAAAATTCTTCTCCAAATAGCACAACCAGACCGCAAAACAGTCCAAAAAACAATAAATAAATCAGCCCAAAGTAATGCAGTCCCAATACTAAAATGAGAAGTAATTGACAGCACAAATATAAGGGCATGAACACTAATAACGTAATAGTTAACAACACAAGACACTCAACGAAACCAGAAAATGGAGGAGAGTGAGAGACCTTACAGCGGAAAAGGAAGTAAATCGCTGCACAACCTATCCTTCGCGGATATGCAGATGTGTGTGGTGAAGTTCTTCCAACATCTCCGGAGGAGGCACTGAAGAAGGTAGGAGGCAGAGGAGACAAGCAGCAGCAACTCCAAAACCAGCGGCGCTGAAGCAAGGCAGCAAGGGGGAGATGTTGAGAGAGATAAAAAGAAAAAGAGGAGGTCGAGAGCCTCCAATAGCTGAGAGAAAGTAAGGGAAATCTTGGCAGCATCAATAAACTAGAGAGGAGTCTTAGGTGAGAAGATGGGGGAAAAGAGACACAAGGGCTGCCATTTTATTGAACCCCTTAAGAGGTGGGGTTGGTGAGATTTATTCCAAGTGTCACTTGATTGCATTTTCAGCTACCACCTCTCTTCTAGATGAATGGTAGGTGTCCCCATCCAAGAATTTTTTGCTACCAGCATAATGACAACACAACAGCCAACTATTTTAATAGGAAAAAATAGATTTCTAACTTGCTGCCAGCACACCAAGGAGCCCAATAAATCACACCAGGTGCCATCCAAATAAGTCTTACCAACCTACTATAGCTTTTGTATAAAGCCAGGTGTAAGTCCCACCAACTACAACACACATTGCACCACTTTATTTAAATCCAGATTTTCTTCACCGTAACATGCCAGCCAACTCTAGAGTTGTCACGGCTCCGGTTCAGTTCCGGTTCTACAAAAACCGTGAACCGAACCTCTAAGGTAACGGTTCTTCAAATTAAAACCAAAACCGTATTTGGTTTGATCGGTTTCGGTTCTAGTTCCGGTTCCAGCATAATTTTTGGAACCGTCGTGTTAACGGTTCCGGTTACGGTTCAACAAAAACCAAAACCAAACCGACCATTAACAGTTCGGTCCGGTTCTATGTGGTTCGGTCCGGTTCCAATCGGTTCCAACTAGAAACAAAACCAAACTTGACGGAATGAATGTGGGAGGTCAAAAATAAAAAACTGGAGGGGAAAAATATAGCCGTTCAATTTTTTTGCAAGAGGAACTTCAAAGTCTGAGGCCCGGGCATAGGAATTTCGCATTACACTAACTGGGAGTACTTTTTGTATAATATATAGTAAGTCGGGCTAAAAGTTAAAAACTGAAACTGCAAAACCACAAAATTGCACCAGATCGCGCCGATTTTAAAAATTTCAAAGATCATGATCGTGTACTGCTGATGCAATGTTTATGTTGCTGAAGATCACGATCACGACTCAACATAGGGTAAATAACTTTAAATTGTTTCTCTTAAAATTTTATTTTACAATTAAAATTTTGATTGAATAATATATTAGTTAATTCAATTTGACTAATTTATCAGCTACAATTATATTTTTTTTCATGATTATTATTAAATAGTAGTTGTATATCCTCTATATTCTTAAAACAAAATACTTCAGAAAAATATGCGAGTAAAATTAAAAATACATTATATGACTGTATAAAAACTGAAAGTACACCGCAAAAACCGACTTCAAATCGCACCAATGTCAAACCACACAGCACGATTTTGGCGCGACGTGATTTTGTTCAGTCCAAAACTGACCCCATTTGTTGCGATTGCTATTTGGGTTCAAACCGCACCAGTTTACCCATAATTGTAAGCAATGATATTATAGATATATTATAACAAAATAACAAAATAATAATAATAATAAACGGGTTGTGGTTCGGTTCTGCTTCGGTCCGGTTCAGATCGGTTCTAAAAATCTTGAAACCGCTTGAGACTTGTATATTGCGGTTCCTGTTCCGGTCCGGATAATAAAATGAAAGAACCACACCCGGACCAATGCTGTTCACGGTTCCAAAATTCAAACCGGAACCCAAATAATTCGCGAACGTTTCGGTCTGGTGGTTCCGGTTCGGTTCCGATTCGGTTTACGGTTTTAAGTGACAGCTTTAGCCAACTCCTTACTTGGCCAAGTGTCAATTGCAATTCCAACTCAGCCACCATACCAAACATAGTTAAACTCAACTCACTTAATACATTACTAATGGCAGCCCACATAATTAATTGTGATAAACTAAAAGAATGAGCCATCACATAAAGATAAGAATAATTTGGCTATCAGCACCCCAAGTCAAAGATTTAAATAAAAAAACCAAAACAAAATGTAAATACGAAAGAAAATGCGAAAAATTATTACGTAAATCCGCACTGCCATGCGTTCTCATCATCGGGGAAAAATTAAAATTCTTTCGTTGCGCAAAATTTGGATCGTCACAATTTTTCCCTCATAAGCTTTTTCATCCTCGAAAACCTTAGTGATTAAAAGTTGATAGTTTAAACGAAGGAAGTATTTATTTACACACATCAATGATCAAGAACAGAGAATACATGTTATTATTTCTTGCAATAGGGTTCTAAATTAAATGCTCGTGGTGGATCATTCGTTCCTCTGGAATTTCTTGAGGAGGAATTGGAGCAGGGACAGGAGCAGGTGCTGAGGCTAACGACTCCGTATGTATTTGATATAATTAGGATTGCGGCAGGAGTAGTGGTCCTCGAGAGTTGATTTCTTTCATTAAGAGCTTTGGAAATGTTTTCTTCGTGTGTCCAGGTTGACGACAGTAGTAACATAGTCCAATTAAGCAGTCTCCTCGATGCATTCGACCACATTTCGCACATTTCGTCGCGGTTGGTTGAGATGCATTACTGGTAGATGGGCCAGATTAAACTGTTTTATTTTCTCTGCCTTGCTCTTCATTCTGGCTTGGCGTTTCAGTTATTTTTCGCTTGCAACCCTCTCGCCGTTTCTGAGATTTTTCTTGATCGATTTCCACTAATCGCGCTCTTTTAACTAACTTGTCGTACTCTAAGATATCCAGAGGGACTATTAGATTACGGATTTCATCCTGTAATCCTTGCTGAAACTGTCGACAATGATCTTCTTCGGTAGCCACGAGAGAGTCAGCATAATATGCTAACTTAGCGAATTCTGTCTCGTATTGCATAACTGACTTCGTTCCTTGAACAAGTCGAAGGAATTGATCGTGCAACTCTCTTTTCTCTGATCGTGGAACAAACCAATTGGTGAATTCTTGAAGAAAGTTTGTCCACGTTACGTTGCCGCGTCCGACGTACTTCTTGGCGACGATATTATTCCACCAACGCTTTGCTGCGCCTTCGAGAAGAAAAGAGGCTAATCAAACCTTTCGATCTTCTGGACACTCCATAACTTGAAAGATTGTTTCTAGACATAAAATCCAATCTTCAGTCTCTAAAGGAGACAAGCCTCCGAGGAGCGTTGGTGGTTTCAGTTCTAGGAATTGTTTTAAGTCGACATACAAGTGACATTGCTGAGGTAATGGTGCTATGGGAGGATGATCAGGAGGTGGGTTCATCAGGTTTGGCCTAGGTATAGGATTAGCTTGTGGAAGTGTTGGTCCTAATTTGAGTGCGTAGGGAATACTAATTTGAGTGCTTCCGTGACTGCTAACACAAATTCAGAAGGGCGTTGATGATGTCCATTATCACTTCCCTCGGATCTTGTACTCTGATAGAATACGGGCTCTTCTCGTCCCTCGTAACATCGTCTTCGGCTTGAGTAAACTTGGATGGGGTCCTAAAAGGAAGTTTGAATTAATTATGTTACATTACTTGTGTTATGACTTCGTACTGCCTACGATGCAAATTATTGAAAACTGCTGCCTCTGATACCAAATTGTGAAGACCTGAACTCCGGTCTCCCCAAATGATTCGAGAACCGAGCGTAGTTTCAATAAAAGTATCGTAACAATGAATAAAGATCCATTAGTACAAAGAAACCATAACACCATATTTTATTATTCAATTTATTTACATTTAATTACATATGGAATTTACATAACATAAGAGATCTAATTATACTCATTACAAAATACACACTCATAATCGTTGCAGGTAGCTTTATGCTTTTCTTGCGCTTCTTCGATTCCGATAAAGATCTTTAACCATATATTTGCCAGATCCTCAACATGCTTTCATTTTTCTTCTTCTGTGAGGGGAAACCTTCGGGGTGCACTGGGAGACGCTCATGTTGCCTGAAAAATGGGGTCCACAATGGGTTAGTCATAAACATATGACTATGTGAGCAAAGTATTTCGTGAACTGTTATACATACAGGCAATGAGAGATAACAATATGCATACATCACAATAAGTAATAATTATCATAGTATTTACTCTCAATACTAACACTTGATTTCCCCCCTTTTATTTTTAGTTACATAAAGTAGGAAATATTAAGGTATGCAACTTGAATTGGGCCCCACCCCCTTATAGAAAAAATGTAGGCAAACCCCTACTGGTGAATCCGTTAGTAGACAACCTCTACATTATTTGATTCAATCCTTCACATTTCTTTATGCAGAGTTTTTATTGTTCTTATCTTGTCATAATTTTCATGAATACAATTGTTGAAAATAAACCTTCCCCTCAGAAATTTGTATCGCTTTCCTTTTTCCCTCGCCCACATTTATTCCATAGAGAAATATCATTGCGTATCTCATATGCACAGACAGTGTTATAAAAAAAACAGGAAATATGAAAAGTACGTGAATAAAACATAATTCAAGAAATAAGAAACTCACCACACTTTTCCTTTACCCATATCCTTTTCTGCATCATTGCCACGTCTACCTTGTGACGCTATCTTTTGGTTTCTCGGCCTCGGAAACCACTGAAATAGTACGCACTTCAACTGAGTTGCGTTTACTTAATGATCGTGGCGCTAACGTTTAAAAGATCTAGGAAAAGACTTTTTAAATCCGTCCAAATACGAAAGTCAACTCGAATAAACGGCAAAAACTATTTATACTTGCTTTCCAACACAAATGCTTGCTATCCAACTCCAAAACAGCCTCTTAACAGGACTGCCAACACAAAATCAGCCTCTATACGGTACAAAACAGCGGATATGAGACACAAAAACAGCCCAAAAACAGTAGCCGGAAGAGCAATTGCTTCTCCAAAATTGTCACCAAAAAGCTCTTAAAACAACCACCCTAAGCAACCCAAAATACTTCTCTAAATAGCACAACCAGACCGCAAAACAATCCAGAAAACAATAAATAAAGGGCAATGTTATAAGCACACCAGTTTTGGCTATTCGCACACCAATTTCTATGAGTTATTACGCACCTTTTGAAAATAAGCCTTGTACTTGCATATTTAGGAAAAGTGTTCAACATGAAAATTATAGATCTCGTCGAGATCTACAACTTTCGTGTTGAACACTTTTCCTAAAAATGCATGTACAAGGCGTATTTTCAAAAATTCACTATAGTTACGATCAAGGCGACAATACGCCTTGTGCAGTTGTGCGTGCATTTTTAGGAAAAGTGTTCAACACGAAAGTTGTAGATCTCGACGAGATCTACAATTTTTGTGTTGAACACTTTCCCTAAAAATGCATGTACAAGGCGTATTTCCAAAAGGCGCGTAATAACTCATAGAAATTGGTGTGCGAATAGCCAAAACTGGTGTGCTTATAACATTGCCCATAATAAATCAGCCCAAAGTAATGCAGTCCCAATACTAAAATGAGAAGTAATTGGCAACACAACTGTAAGGGCAACAACACTAATAACGTAATAGTTAACAATACAAGGCAATCAACGAAACCATAAAATGGGGGAGAGACCTTACATCGGAAAAGGAAGGAAGTAAATCGCTGCACAACCTATCCTTCGCGGATATGCAGAGGTGTGGTGAAGTTCTTCCAAAATCTCCGGAGGAGGCACTGAAAAAGGTAGGAGGCAGAGGAGAGAAGCAACAACAACTCCAAAACCAGCGGCGCAGAAGCAAGACAGCAGGGGGGAGATGTCGAGAGAGATAAAAAGAAAAAGAGGAGGTTGGGAGCCTCCAATAGCTGAGAAAAAGTAAAGGAAATCTTGACAGCATCAATAAACTAGAGTGGAGTTTTAGGTGAGAAGATGAGGGAAAAGAGACACAAGGGCTGCCATTTTATTGAACCCCTTAAGAGGTGGGGTTGGTGAGATTTATTCCAAGTGTCATTTGATTGCATTTTCAGCTACCACTTCTCTTCTAGATGACTGAGAGGTGTCCCCATCCAAGAATTTTTTGCTGCCAGCACACCAAGGAACCTAATAAATCACACCAGGTGCCATCCAAATAAGTCTTACCAACCTACTACAGCTCTTGTATAAAGCCAGGTGTAAGTCCACCAACTACAACACATATTGCACCACTTTATTTAAATCCAGATTTTCTTCACCGTAACCAGCCAGCCAACTCCTTGCTTGGCCAAGTGTCAATTGCAATTCCAACTCAGCCACCACACCAAACATAGTCAAACTCAGCTCACTTAATACATTACTAATGGCAGCCCACATAATTAATTGTGATAAACAAAAAGAATGAGCCATCACATAAAGATAAGAATAACTTGGCTATCATTAATCAACACCCCCAACTCAAAGATTTAAATGAAAAAAACAAAATGTAAATTCGAAAGAAAATGCAAAAAATTATTACGTAAAATCCGCACTGCCTTGTGTTCTCATCATCGGGGAAAAATTAAAATTCTTTCGTTGTGCAAAATTTGGATCGTCACAACTGGGACAGACAAAGATGTTTTGGACTAGCATGAAGAGATCTTTAGAGAGAGATGAGTACTATCCTATCACCCGATGGGTCGAGATGAAGCAACGGTTGAAGGACAAATACCTTCCCGCATCGTATCAGGATCAACTCCTCGACCAACTCCATGCATTGCGGAAGGGAACACTTTCCGTTGCCGACTACATGACACGATTCAACGAGTTGGTGGCGAGGAGTGATATCTTGGATGAGCCTATTGTGACCGCTTCTAGATTTAGAGCCGGACTTAGGGCCGACATTCAGAGATAGCTTATTCCTCACCGCGTAGAGATGGTCGAGCAGGTGTTCCAGCTCGCGCTTGAGTATGAGAACTATCTGCGCCTTGCAGGTCCGAGACAGGATACATTTTAGCCTGATGCCCGAGCGGTACTAGTACTGAGGTTGATGATGCGGTAGTTGAGGAGATCACTACCGAGATAGAGGACGGCTGGGAGAGCGACGCCGAGAGATCGCTAGAGTTGGGAGTCATCTGACGCCTCCTGCACACCCCTCGTGTCGAGGAGGACTGGCGCCGCACCACGATATTTTATACATATTTCCAGAGTGCAGGCGGCCTCTTCAAACTCGCCATCGATAGTGGCAGCTGCGTAAATATCGTGGCGAAGAAGGGATTAGAGAGGATGCAATTGTCCGTCGAGCCACATCCGCATCCCTACCGCGTCCTTTGGGTGGACAAGTCAACCATTCAGGTCACACAGAGATGTCTTGTTCCGATTCGTCTAGCGACCACAGAGGACAAGGTTTGGTGCAACGTCATCCCGATGGACGTAGCACATGTTCTACTAGGACGACCCTGGTTATACAATCGCGATGCCATGTGTTATGGCCGCTCCAACACATGTGTATTCTTCGAGAAGGGGAGGAAGATCACCATTACCCCGACCCAGCCAAGGGATCCCCCTAAGGGCCAGATCGACACACCCATTAGCGTCGGGTCATCAAGGCCATTAATATTCTGAGGAGAGGTGATTTTATGAGGGAGAGCTTATATTCAGGAGTTATGTTTGTGGTGGGTGCCACCATGGCCTCCGACGCTGCCACAGACTTGGTGAGTGTTGATCCAGACGTTCGCCGCCTGTTGGACGAGTATTCTGACATTATGCCTGAGGAGGTCCCCGATGAGATCCCCCTGTTGAGAGATATCTAGCACGCTATCGACGTAGTCCCGGGGGCATCTTTGCCTAACTTGCCCTACTATCGCATGAACCTGACGGAGCATGCCGAGTTGAAGCGGCAGGTTGATGATCTTCTTCGGAAGAACTTCATCCGGGAGAGCTTTAGCCCGTGTGCCATCCCTGCCCTTCTTACCCCGAAGAGGGATGAGAGTTGGCGCATGTGTGTTGACAGCCGCGCCATCAATAAGATTACGGTGAAGTACCGTTTTCCCATTCCCCGCCTCGACGATCTCCTCGACGCGATGGCTGGTGCCCAGATCTTCTCGAAGATCAACTTGCGTAGCGGGTACCATCATATTAGGGTGAGAGAAGGGGACGAGTGGAAAACGGCCTTCAAAACGAAGGATAGCCTTTATGAGTGGTTAGTTATGCCGTTCGGACTGTCGAACGCGCCGAGTACATTTATGAGAGTGATGACACAGATCCTGCGGCCCTACATGGGCAGATTCCTAGTAGTCTTCTTTGATGATATATTGATCTACAGTCGAGACAGCGCTGAGCTCTTGCGTCATATTCGCTTGGTATTTGATTTCCTACGGAAGGAGCATCTTTATGTCAACCTGAAGAAGTGTTTGTTCTTAACTAATTCAGTGCATTTCTTAGGCTATATTGTCTCTGCGTCCGGCATCTCGGTTGACCCCGACAAGGTCAAGTCTATCCGTGAGTGTCCCGTCTAGCATCCACGAGGCCCGGAGCTTCCACGGACTTGCCACCTTCTACAGGAGGTTTGTCGAGGGTTTAGCTCCATCATGGACCCCCTTACGAGCTGCCTCCATAAGGGAGATTTTGTCTGGACGACAACGGCTACCAGAGCATTCGAGGAGATCAAAGAGAAGTTGTCGCCTGCCCTTGTTTTACGCCTTCCGAATTTTTCTAAGGCATTCGAGGTAACGTGCGATGCGCCCGGAGTGGGCATCGGGGGGGGGGGGGGGGGGGGGGGGGGTACTTAGAAAAGAGGGTCATCCAGTTGCTTACTTCAGTGAGAAACTGAATGACGCTCGACAAAAGTACTCCAATTATGACAGAGAGTTTTACGCCGTTGTTCAAGCACTTCGCCATTGGCGCCATTATCACCTACACAAGGAGTTTGTCCTGTACTCTAACCACCAGGCCCTGCGATACCTCGATTCACAGAAGAAGTTAGGCCACCGCCATGCGAAATGGGTGGAGTTCATGCAGGAGTATCATTACGTTCTCAAACAACGAGCTGGTGCTGAGAACAAGACGGCTGACGCGTTAAGTCGCTGAGTCACTATTCTCCATACCATGAGCGCGCATGTGGAGGGGTTTGAGCGTATTATGCATGGTTATCCAGAGTGCCCAAATTTTGGCGATGTTTATACCGCCTTGACGAGAGATCCTCATGAGCCCCGGGAGGATTTTGTGATTTCAGATGGCTATCTAATCTTAGGCTCTTGTCTCTATGTGCAACAGACCTCCCTCCGAGACTTCCTTATCTGGGAGTTACACGCGGGCGGGGCCACATGCCATTTCGGGCGGGACAAAACGATTGTGTTAGTCGAGGACCGCTTCTTATGGCCTAGCCTGAAGAAGGACGCTACCCGGGTCGTTCGTCATTGTCGCATCTGCCAAACGGCGATGGGATCACGACATTCTACGGGTCTGTACACTCCGTTACCTATCCCGCACAGACCGTGGACAGATATTAGTATGGATTTTGTACTCGGGCTTCCTCGCACGTTGCGGAAGCTCGACTCCATTTTCGTCGTTGTAGACCGCTTCTCGAAGATGACCCACTTTATCCCGTGTCGTAGGACCTTCGATGCATCCTACGTGGTTGCTCTGTTCTTCAGAGAGGTATTCAAATATCATGGGTTGCCCACTTCCATCGTCTCTGATTGCGACGTACGTTTATGAGTTACTTCTGGAAGATGTTGTGGAAGAAGACCGGTACGATACTGATGTTTTCCACCGCCTACCACCCACAGACGGATGGACAGATGAAAGTCGTCAACCACAGTCTTGGGGCCCTTCTGCGTTGTCTTGTTAGGGGTAGACCATCCACTTGGGATTCTGCCTGCCTGTTGCGGAGTTTGCATACAATAGTTCGGTCAATAGGACCACATGTCTAAGTCCATTTCATGCCATGCTAGGTTACGAGCCTAGGAAACCTGTCGACCTGATTCACGTCCCATTAGAGGCCCGACCGAGCGAGTCCGCCGAGTCTTTCATTCAGCACATACATGTACTTCATGAGACAGTCCGGAGAAAGATCGCAACTAGTAATGAAATATATAAGGCTCAGACAGATTTGCACATGAGGGAGCAGGTTTTTGACGTTGGCGAGCAGGTTATGATCCGCCTTCGGACTGAGAGGATCCCACAGGGGGCAACGAAGAAGCTAAGTGCTCGCCAAATGGGACCCTACACAATCATTCCACGGATTGGTACGAACGCTTATGAGGTTGATATCCCTTCGACAATGGGAATCCATCGGGTATTAAATATAGAGGATTTAACTCCTTACTTCGAGGAGCGAGTGTATGTGGTTCCACTATCCTCAACGACCACTGAGCCACAACTTTCCCCACCCCTCTCTAGCTCTCCTACTCCTACCATTCCCAGACAGTCTCGGACGGTTGAGCACCACTCGGAGGACCATGCCACCCTTCCGGTGGTTTCACCTGTCCCACTTTCAGACGGAGATACATTGCTTCCACAGTTGCCTGCACCTACCGGAGATGCATTATAGATCATTGGTCATCACTTCACTACAATGGCCGGTCGATTTGTTCTACAGTACCTGGTTCATTAGCTCGCCCGTCTTGTTTCTGACGATACTTGGATTTCTGCTGAGGAGCTCGAGAGACTCGCCCCAGTCTTACGCCGAGAGTATGACCGTCTCCACTCACCAGAGATGAGTGCTTTCAAGCCCGGGGGAGGTGATGGCGATTGACGACACACACACATTTATTCCCGCAGGAGGCGGTGATCGGCGACCCATTTGGGCGATCCGAGTCCGTGGATGCGCCCGGATGGTCGTTCCGAGTCATTTTTATATATTATTTTATGTATTTCGTGTTGGTATTTGGCACCGGATCGACCCGAGCGTTATTAGCCGTCCGATCGGGGTTCACTAGCTCTTTTATCTTTCCCCCTCACCTATTTATTCATGCATGTGTGGCTGATTTAGGGATCGAAGTTTGCTAAGTTTTGCAAGTCGTCGGTCTCTCGGTGGACTCTGAGCGGTACCCCTTGCGCGAGACTTCTGCTGCCAAGCCCTCCCCCGTACAACCCTCCTACTTTACCGCCGCCTCCTGCTCCTTCCCCAACCCCGTACAACCCCCCTCCTACTCTACCGCCGCCTCTCGCTCCTTCCCCATCCCCGTACAACCCTCCTCCTACTCTACCGTCGCCTCCCTCTCCTTCCCCAGCCCCGTACATCCCTCCTCCTACTTTACCGCCGCCTCCCACTCCTTCCCCAACCCCGTCAACCCTCCTCCTATCCTACTGCCACCTCCCTCACCTCCCCCTTCCCCGTACAACCCTCCTCCAGCCCAACCGCTCCTCTCTTTGGAGCCACCCACCAATCCGAAGCCGCGACAACTAACAGATCTCCTTCCCCAAATCACGCCGCCACATGCATGAGCAAATCTTGGTATGGATGTTATTTATTTCTCTTTATGTTAAATGGTCGAGCTGTTGCTTGTAGGATCTAAACTTTCATGTGCTTTTAATATTATTATTCGTTGCTTGATTTGCGGGTTCCATTCGGTGCACGCTTAACTGAAATTGCGCCTCAATTTGATGGTAATACAGAAACTGCTCTTTGATCGAATTACGTTCTCAAATGTGCAATTCGCTTAGTGCTTATTAATGTTACTACTGTTGTTAGATCTTAACCTGGACTGTTAGCACCATCATTTCATTCACATGCATTTAGGTCGCATCATAGTGAGCGAATCCTCGTAGCCTATCCTACATCATCTAATATGTGAATAAAACACACAATTCAAAAAAAATTATGAGGGATAGCCCATTGAGAAGTGTTTTCTATCAGGAAATATGAAATATGGTATGGAAATGATTATTGGGAGACTATTGATAACATGACAAGAGGTGAGAACAACATCATCCCATAGTATTTTAGGGACATTCATGTGATATATCATGGTTCAAGCAACTTCAAAGAGTTGGTCCGTGTTATGGGCCCACGCAGGGGGTGACAACTCATGTCCGGGAGGATGTGTATTTACTAGTTCATTGTATCTTTATTTTTCGTGCACTGTTATTCTCTTCTTATTTCCGCACGCTTTTATTTCTCACGCATTATGTAGCCCGGGTTATGGGCATAATTGGTACTTTTGTTAAACCCTTTCCTCTCACTATATATGTGGGTAGAGTGGGCTTGATGGTTATGGAAGATTAAACTCTAATTCTCTCTCTTGAATCTCCTCCTCACCTCATCTTCTTGGCTAAGGCTAGGGTTGAGCAATGCTCCCCTCTTCCCTCCTCTCTCGGTCGAACCCGGCTCCCCTTGTATCTCCCGCCATTGGGAAGGCTAGTCCGAGGAAGGGTCGCGACGATCCTCTCCGAGATTTCTCCCATTCAATACCGCACACCCGCTACCAATCAGAGGCTCGTATCATCTTGGTATCAGAGCTATCGACGTATCTCGGTACCGATCCTTCCGCCTCGACAAATCCGTGCGCACTTCGCCTAGTGTCGACAATTCCCGCATGCCTCGACCGCTCATTTTCGTCCCAATAGAGCCATGATTTCCGCTCAATCGACCCTCCACCAAAACAACACACGCCTCGCCCGACGTCGACAACAGGGTTTCATGACTACCGCTCGTTTCCGTTTCGATAGAGACGCAGCCGCTCGATTGACTAGCTTGACTCCAGCCCTTCTGCTCGAATCCATTTCGAGTCTCCCCAGCTCGACTCCAGCTGTGGTTTCACCTTCTCCAGCCCGTCGAACCGCTCTCACCTACCTTCGACGAGCCTCACAGCCCTCCGACGCCGCTGCTCTGCTGCTTCTACGCCCAGTCGTGTGCCCAGTCAGCAGCACCCGGGCTGTAGGTGGCTCCCACGTACCTCCTGCAACCATGGAAGAGGGCGGTCTTACCTCGCACACATCATGGAGACCATGCACCGACTGATTGCTATTCAGGTCCAACATGCCTCGATCGCGGTATTGACTAAATGCTTAGAGGGCTTTCCCTACCGGGAACCTCCCAGCTGTCCCCCACCTCGCGGCGAGTTCTAATCAGGGCGCACCAGCCGTGCATTCTGACTTCCACGCATCTCGGTCCATAGGAGGCAGTGTCCCGCGTTATGTGAAGTTGGATCCCCCCTTTGACGACAAGAGCGATCCCTTGGCATGGCTCACGCGTTGTGAGCACTTTTTTGCCAACCAGCTCACACCATTGGAAGATTGGATTGGGCTGTCTTACTTCCACCTCTTGGGCTCAACACAATTATGGTATGACCAACTGGCTCGAGAGACCCCTACTTTGACTTGGGCCACCTTCAAGCACGCCTGCAATCTGCGTTTTGGGCCGCCTCTCCCAAACAGTCCCTTGGACGAGCTCCTCAATCTCAAGCAATCTGGATTCGTGGATGGTCACTTGGAGAGCTTTCAGATGTTACTTGCCCGTGTTCCTTCTATCTTGCCAGAGCATCAGGTGCCTATCTTCACTGTCATCCTGCACAATCGGCTACGCGTCGATGTTGAGTTCCAAGCACTGCAAGACCTTAGCACAACCACGAGCCTCGACTGCATTTGTGAGAAGCGTCTCCTCATGGACACCATTTCTGGCGGCTACTACGACAGGTACAGAGACAGTCGGCGTGAGGACACACATTCCTCGTTCTAGTAATCTCTCCACCTCACTTAGGGGTAAGGAATCCAACGCCACCCCTACCATCAAACAACTATCACAGACAGAGATAACAGAACGTCGTGCACAAGGCCTTTGTTTCAACTGTGACTAACCATATTCGAGCGGACACAGGTGCAATCGTCTTTTTGGCTCGAAGTTGACAACCCTCCGGATGACGAGGACGAGAATGTTGGCTCGGTTGGACCCTCATACTTCAAGCTTGAGGACAAGCTTGATCCGAACAAGGGGGAGATGCTATCGGCCCATGCAGGGGGCGATGACGCGTGTCCGTGAGGTTGTGTATTTACTAGTACATTGTATTTTTATTTGTCGCGCACTGTTATTTTCTCCTTATTTTCGCACACTTTTATTTCTCACGCATTATTTAGCCTGAGTGAGGGGCATAATTGGTACTTTTGTTGAACCTTTCCTCTCTCTATATATATTGAGGAGAGTGGGTTTGATGGTTATGAAAGATTAAACCCTAATTCTCTCTCTTGAATCTCCTCCTCCCCTCATTTTCTTGACTAGGGATAGGGTTGAGCAAGACTCCCCTCTTCCTTCCTCTCTCGGTCGAGCCCGACTCTCGTTGTATCTCCTGCCATTGGGAAGGCTAGGTCGAGGAAGGGCCGCGACGATCCTCTCCGAGATTTCTCTCTCTCAATAACGCACACACGTTCCCAATCGGAAGCTCATATCAGCCTGCCACCCTATTCTATTGGGGTGTGTTGGTACGCACCAAAATAGATTGCATTGTAAGGTGGAACAAAGTATACTTGCGAGGTATGCTCGTGTCAAGCTCCTGAGAGTTGGTTCCTCCAAAGTGTCCTCTCCAAGGAGAGATTCGTAGTCTAGACACCCAAACCGCCCACTAAGAATCTACACCCCTCCTTATATAGGAGGAGAGACTATATTAATGACCAAAATGTCACTAATACATCATACACTAATACTAGATTCTCCCAAATGGTTGGGTTTAGATCTCCACTTACTAATGATGGTTATCCAAATGTGTATGCATGGTGCGTATTCGTATCATATACATTGTTGGATCAAAAATTGTACCTCCAAAACTCACACTTCAGAAGGATGAAGGGAAACTGCGGAGTGTCGGTTACTTGGGTTGAAGGATGTCAGAAAGGAGGTTGCTGAGGAAAAATCTGCTTTGATTGATCTCAAAAAAGGGTCACAGGAGGGTCTAAAATAGGTCAGGGTGAGAGGTAGAAAAGTGACAAAATTCGAGACCGCTTATACATGTCATAAGCTGGAGGCTCGAATCCAAAGTCCCTTTTCTGGTACCCCTACCCCTCTATTTATAGACGTGGGGGTCTGTCCAAATGGGCAGGTCTAAAAATAACAGGCTGTCCGGGGTACAGGAGAACCGGGGTAGAGAAGAGATGATACAATGGGTGCAAATAGCAAAAAAAGAAAAAACTCAGGCCGCGCGGTCACGTGGTCTCGCTGGAATCTGGCCGCCTGTGCCTTAGAAGATCTGTCGAAGGTGAGACAGGCGGTCTGGGCGGTCTCAGATAATCGAGACCGCCGAGGCCGGTAATTCTGATCGAAAAGGAGAGGTCGCAGACTTCCGAGCAAACATACATATCATGTGTGAGCAGAAGATGCATGAAAAAATTTCATTAGCCGTTATAGGATTCTGAATTTGTAGAGATTATATATTCGGGAACATTATCACTGTAACACTTTAATAGCTTTAACAAATTAAGTTTTGATCTCAGCACGTAACATGCGAAAAATACTTATAAAGCTGATATTTATTTTTCATCTTAAATAACCGGTTATATTTGGAAAAGATTTCAATAAACATGACAAAATACTTAAAACCCTGGAGGGATGTAGTGGGACAAAGTCCTTAAACATCACTTTGAACCGGATCAAAAGCTTCTCTAGCATGCTTATTCACCCCGGGGGAATAAGATACACTTTTATGCTTACCTAACTCACATGACTTACATTTTATTCTATAGTCACTACTAAACTCAGGATACAAACATTGTAATCTTGGAAGAGAAGATTGATCCAATTGACATTGAAGCTAAAACAATGATGTTGCTGAAAATATACTGTGAGCCAAAGGTTGGTGGGAAGATGCATAGTCAGTGTTCAGATAGTAGAGACCACCAGAATTAGACTGTAACCAAAAATCATCCTGGTTCTTTGGTCCTGTGCAACACAGGAAGAAAGAGAAAATGTTATAGTGTAGGCAATACACTTAGTCAACTGACTAGCAGATAACATAATTAAAGGAAAATTTTGGACAAGTAGAGTAGATTTTAAAGGAGTGGAAGTTGGGGGAGACATCACTCTTCAACAATGAACTTGTTTCCATCAGCTAAAGTCACCGTGGATAATATTTTCAGGGTGAAATGAAAGAAAATATATTTGATTCCTCATCATATGTTCTGAAGCTCCCGATTTAATGACCGAAGTGCGAGTGGTAGAAAGAAAGGCAGATGAGTACATATCTGAGTATATGATGAATGGTTGAGGATACAGAGGCTAAGAATTGCCGTAGGATTGCTTGAATTTCATATAATCATCTTGGGAAATCAAGATTCCTTGATTATGATTGTAAATGAGGTGGGATCTACTTGATCATCAATGGAAGCATATGCCCCTTTTCCATATGGTTTTCTATGAAACTTCCAACATTTTGCCATGGCATGACCCTTTCCCCATAGCTTCCAACATTTTTCCATTCTCTTCCATGCCCTCTACCACTTCGGTTAATAATTTGTTTTTCACGCCCTCTAGCATCCTCGACCATAACCCTGTGAAAATATGGCCAAAATATCAGTAATTAAATTTCCCTAATTGAAGAATTTGCACTTGTATCATCTCTCATAGCTCTCATAACTCGTGAATAGGTCTCTGGCAGGATTTTCACTGAGACATCTAAGAATTGAGATCGAACTGCATTGAGGTCAATTGAATTATGACCTCAAGTATCCTAGAATGGCCATCATAGCTAGAAGTTCTCTCTGCCCAACATAACCATCATGTTTTCTTTTACTGGAATATATTCAATTACTAATTCAATCTTGAGCAGTCACCGAAGAAATCAAATGCAGAACAATTTTCTATAGACTCGCTCCATGCTTGTGAGACCTCGTAAATGCGACTAACATTTCAAGGTAGTTCCGCAGTTACTTAGTTGCAGAACATTAAGATACTGACGCAGGACGAGTGTGAAAGGGTGTGAATGTGACCTAACGAGAACTCTAATGTATGATGCAAGTGTAGTGGTGTAAGGGGAAATCTAAATGAATAGGGTGCACAGGAAATAGTCTAACATTCGCTTGCAATAGTTTCAGAAATTATAAAGGTAATTAACAAGCATGCACAACCAAGATTAGACTTTAATTAAGGTAAGTAAGATCAAGTTATAATCAAAGTAATAGTGCGATATTTAAATACTCGGTGAATATGCTTTTCAAGTAGAACAAAGAGATCAAGCAAGTGTCTACAAAATTGTAATCCCAATTCGTATGTTTTCCAACAAATATTCAATATCAAGTATTAGAGCTTCCAAATAAGAACTTACATAAATAATTAAGACCAACAGAGAAGTTTTACCGCAGTTTCAGGCTTCAATTGGATGCGGAAGGCTTGCTGAAGGACAAGGGTTTTCAGGTTGGAGGCTGAAGTTGAGCTCTTTAGCATCTGACAACATAGATTGGAATTCATCACTGTTCTGAATGGTTGGGAGCAGGGCAGGCTACAGGTTGTTCTTCTCTAAACTTCTTTTCACTGTTCTGGATGCCTGGGAGCAGAGCAGGCTGCAGATTACACTCCTGAGAACCTCCTTTCACTATTTTGGATGGCTGGAAGTTGGAGATAAGCCACAGAACTACTTTGAAACAACCCAAACTTTGACAGTAGGGGATCTGCGGCTGTCCTGGACGTCTGAAGATGGAGGCAGGCCGCCGAAATTGCTTGGAAATAGCCCAAACCCTCCTCTGGATGAGTCAATGCAAGCAGCATGAGTTATTTCCAATCGAACAGCATGGACGAACCAGTCTTTGTGATCTCGAGTTGGGGAGACAGCGAATTAGGCGTCGTTCTTGGTGGCTGGAAGCAGGAGGAACTGCGGCAGTGACTCAGAAACAACCCAACGCCTCTTTAGTGATGGTCGACGCAAGCAGCCAGAGAAGAGGATGGTGATTTGAGCATTCTCCTCTCGCATCGAACCAGAGTCGGACCGCAAATAACGATCTACCGTGGGAAATAGGAATCCTGCGGCTGTTGATGCACATGGACTGCCGATTATAGCCTCCTTCTCGTCTCAGGAGGGGTCGATTAACCGAATTCACGTAAAAGAGCAGTTATCCGGCAGTTGGTGGTAATTCCCAGTGGTTGTAGGGGATATTCGTGGGTGGGGCGAGTGTTTCATGTACAGGAAATGGGGGTACACGAGCAATAAAACAAAACAAATGGGAAATAGGCTTCGCGCAAGTGTTCCACGACGTCGCACCGCAGAGGGATCAAAAAATTAGGAAATCTCTTCAAAATTCTACCATTCCTTGAAATGAATTCTACACACATTTATTGGAGAGCCACACACATCAGACGATTATGATTGGTCGTTGCAATAAACACTAAAACATACAAAATAACATGCGACAAAATAAAACCAACACTTACAAAATATCCTGTCATGCTCTGAACGCGACGATGGGCTCGGATCGTGCATATAACGACCCTAATCCCTCCTCTTACGAGTGTAAACACGAATGGGTCCTTGTTACGGACACGTATGCTGAGGAGACACCATGACAGGTTTACACACGCAGGAAGACGTCCGTGGCTACGGGCACGAGGGCCGAGACGTTGGTGGACGCATGATGGACGCGGAATGTTATATGTTTATGTTTAATTCTTGTTTTATTTATGCTTATGTTTTGGACTGGTTATGCGCACCCCGACAGTTATAAAGGGGTGTGGTAGGTGTACAACCCGTATTTGGCGAGTGGGTCCCTCGAGTCAGTTGATGGGACAGGGGTCATCCAGACCATTCGCCCGTACCAAGATAGGAAAAAGGATCTCCAGATTAGTGGGGGTAGGCTGCAGGCGAGAGGGAGCCTGACGAGTGGTGCCTCCACGGACCATTCGCTCAGGGGCTTGAGCATTCGCCAGTCAAGCGGGAACCTGACGAGTGGTGCCTCCACGGACCATTCGCTCAGGGCTTGAGCATTCGCCCAGTCAAGCGGGAACTCGGCGAGTGGTTCCCTCACGGACCACTCGCCCAGAAGGCAGTGAGGAGGAAATGACCATAATACCCCTTGTGGTCTGCATATAGCCCTTCAGAACAGCGGAGTTAGGCTATTCGTAGACCAATTTGGGGTGCGTTTAGTAAAATTAAAAGGCGGATTCATGCTATTTGCAGACCAGCCTAAGAAAAACTATAAATAGACCCTTAAGGGCACCTTGGAGGAGATCGGATTTTTAGAGCATCCTCTCCTCTAGGCTAGTTTTGGTTGGCAGCCAGTGCCCTCCAAGGTGCCCGGTTGAGCTTTGGTTTGGGAGGGGAAGCTCTCTAAGATCTTCCGGGTGTGTGGCGGGACCTCCTCGCTTCAGCCTTGGGTCTATTCCGTTTCCAGCATCCACCGTCGAGAGAGTCTAGTGAGGGAGAAATAAGCATCGGTTACACCCCCAGTGGGTCCGAACTCAAGAGACCAGTTGCTGGTTTCAACATTTTTGGTGCGGTGAGCGTGGACCGTAGCCGGTGAAAGAAAATCCCAAGCTGGTTTCGATGACAGGAGATGGAGGAAATGGTTCTGACTCAGGTCACTCGCAGCCACCCGCGGCAGGCGAGTGGCTGGAGATGTTTGAGAAGTTCAAGCGAGAGGTCCTGCAGACGGTTCTCGCAGCAAGGACCGAGTGCGAGACCCCGGTGGTTCCAGTGGTCCCGCCTTTGCAGATTGGCGAGAACGCCCCGGGACAGCGACCGGGAAAGGAGGTGCCAGCAGAAGGCAGTGCGCGAGACCTCCCCGGACGGCAGTTGTTCAACAGTCCGGCGAGTGCCGAGGTGTGTGAGTTGGTCCCGCGCGAGAGGACCACTCGCCGAGCAGGGGAAGGGAGCCCCTTTTGCGAGATGATCCTCTCAGCCCCAGTGCCAGAAGGGTTTCGTGGGCCGGAGATGTCCTACTACACCGGCAAGGAGGACCCAGTTGTGCACCTGCAGTGGTTCGAGGACATGACTTCAATCCTTCCCATGTCAGATTCTTTCCAATGCCGACTCTTCGCAACCACCCTGAAGGAAAAAGCAAGGGACTGGTTCCACCAACTTCCCACAGGTTCCATCTATGCGTTCGATGATCTGCGCCGAAGCTTCCGACTACGTTTCTCGACGTCAAAGAAGAGGAAGAAGGATGCGGAGGCTCTCTTCAAGATCCGGCAGAGGGAGGGAGAATCCCTGGCTAAGTACGTGGACAGGTTCCAGGAGGAGATACACCTAGTGCAGGAGGTGCCGGGATTCGCCCTCCAGATGGCATTCATCGTAGGGCTGCGAGAAGGGTTCTTCAAGATGGACCTGAAGAGAAGACCTCCCGTATCCTTCGAGGAGTTGATGGAGAGGGCCGCGGAGGAGATCGAAGGGGAGGCGGCCAACCCCGAATTCTATAAAAGGTTGGCAAAGATGAGCGAGCCCGAGGCAAGGCAACCAGAAGGAAGAAGGCGAGAGGAGCCCAGGGGCCAGGGGTTCGAAAGACCACCTCGGGTTTGGAGGAACCAGGAACCCAACAACAGGTTGGGCTGGAGGAACCAAGAAGGACCAGCGCGAGGTCAGGATGAAAGGTACCCAGGAAGGGAGGCAGGAGGAGTGAATCAGGGGTGGAGGCAGGGTCCTAGACCCCCTAACCCCCCGAGGGAGCAAGCCATGGCGGTAGGCCGAGGAAGAAGAGGTAGAGGAGCAAGAGGAGGAAGAGGAAGAGCTGGAAGAGAGGACAGGGTGGCGTTGCCTTACTGTGATTTTCATCAGGAGGAAGGTCACGCGATCGCCACCTGCCCAGAGTTCTTGGAAATGAGGGAAAGAGGACGGCCACGGCGGCCGCATGCCAGAATTGAGGAAGTGCTTCCAGAGGCAGAAGAGGACCGGTGTGAGGATAGGGCGGATACAGGAACCAGGGGGGGAATCGGGGTGATTCACGGTGGGGTTGGGATAGAGGCCTCTCGCAAGAGGAGCTTCCAGGCCATGTTCCGAAGGGATGTCGCGTCAACTTCCCAGACCCCACCCCCCTCCGAGAAGCTCACCTTCTCCTCAGAGGATATGCCAGACTACGAAGACCCATTCTGCGACGCCCTGGTGATCCAGACGGCGATAGAAAACTTCACGGTCTCTCGGATCCTGGTGGACAACGGGAGCTCGGTGAATGTGATCTTCAAAAAAGCTTTCGACGCGATGGAGGTAGAGAAGAAGAGGGTGCAGGCCTCCGACGGGCCACTGTTTGGTTTCTCGGGAGAGAGGAAGGAGGTCGAGGGAGGCGTAGGTCTCCAGGTGACGCTAGGAGGAGTCCCGAGAAACTGCCGGTTCGTCATCGTGGACGCTCCGAGCAGCTATAACGCCATCTTTGGAAGACCCCTCATCAGTGCCTTTCGGTGCGTGCCCTCATCGTACCATCAGTGCCTAAAACTTCATAGTGGAGGAGTCCAGATCCGCGTCCGAGGAAATGCTAAGGTGGCGAGGCAATGCTACGTAACTGCCGTCAACACCATCTCATGGATGGCGGATGCCGAAAAGATGGATGAAGAGATGGAGAGGCCGGAGGGGCCAGGAGAGGAAGGGGAGAAGGAAGGAGAAGGGGGAGAGGGCGCTGCCCGAAAGGAAGTGTTGGAGGTCGCTCGTGAGGAGCAGGAGGTTGAAGTGTTGGAGGTCGCTCGTGAGGAGCAGGAGGTTGAGGTGTTGGAGGTCGCTCGCGAGGAGCAGGAGGTCGAGCCGATGAAGGCGGAAAGAGCTGCAGGGGAGAAGGCCCGGGAGGAGGGGCGAGAAGCGAAGGGCCAGTGGGACGAGCCAGCCCGGCTCGAGCCAGCAGAAGAGGTGATAGAGATGGAGGTTACCACCCAGGCAGGAAGGGTGGAGAAGGTGCGGATCAGCGGGGGCCTCGGCCCGGGGGACCAGAAAAGGATGTTGGAGTGCATCCAAAAGAACATGGACATCTTCGCGTGGAGCGCAGCGGACATGCCGGGCATCGAGGCGGACGTGGCTTGCCATCGTCTCAACCTCGATCCAGAAGCCCGCCCCATCCGGCAGAAGAGAAGGGCTATAGCTGACAAGCTCGAAGGACCAATCCGCGAGGAGGTGACGAAACTCCTCGAGGCAGGTTTTGTAACAGAGATCCAGTATCCAGGCTGGGTCTCCAATGTCGTAATGGTAAAAAAGGCCGATGGCCGCTGGCGTATGTGTGTGGACTTTTCATTGTTAAATAAGGCCTGTCCTAAGGATTGTTATCCCTTGCCTCGGATCGACGCGCTGGTTGACTCAGCCGTCGGTTTTTCTGTGATGAGTTTTTTGGATGCTTTTTCAGGTTATCACCAAATAAGAATGCACCCACCAGACGTCAAAGATGTCTCGTTCATCACCAGGGAGGGATGCTACTGCTATAAAATGATGCCCTTCGGGCTGAAAAATGCAGGAGCAACCTACCAGAAGATGATGGATCGGGTATTCAAAAAGCAAAGGGGAAGGAACCTGGAGGTCTACGTGGATGACCTTATGATAAAAAGCAAGTGCGTGAGCTCCCACATCCAGGACCTCGAGGAGACCTTCGCCACCCTACGCAAGTACAAGATGCGCCTGAACCCCCTGAAGTGTGTGTTCGGGGCCAGCAAAGGGAAGTTCCTCGGGCACCTTCTCACCCCCTGGGGGGTAGAACCTAACCCGGACAAGGTTAGGGCTATAATGGAGCTGGGGTCGCCTCGGAGCGCCAAAGAGGTTCAGCGCTTGACCGGAAGACTCGCCGGGCTGAACAGGTTTCTATCCCGGGCAGGGGAAAAATGCTCTCCCTTCTTTAAGGCGCTAAGAGGCAATCAGAAGTTTGAATGGACGAGAGAATGCGAGGAAGCCTTTCAGGCCTTGAAGAGCCAACTCACCAAGGCTCCGCTACTACAAAGTCCCAAAGAAGGGGAGGTCCTACATTTATATCTCGGGGTCGGGGCGGAGGCCGTAAGCTCCGTCCTGGTTCGAGAGGAAGGAAAGAAGCAGCTACCAGTCTACTACGTAAGCAGGGTCCTGAGGGAAGCGGAGCTCAGGTACCCAATTTTAGAAAAGTTGGCTTTTGCCCTGGTCATCGCAGCCAGGAAGCTCAGGCCATACTTCCAGGCCCATTCGATCCAAGTAGTGACGGACCATCCACTCCGCCAGATCTTCGAAGGAGTGGAGCACTCAGGAAGACTCGCAAAATGGTCAATCGAGCTAAGTGAATTCAACATTACCTTTGTCCCTCGATTATCTATGAAGGCGCAGGTGGTGGCTGATTTCATGACAGATTTCGTGGCCGAGATGAAAGAAGACGGAGCCCCTCGTCACATCCCGTGGAAGCTACTGGTGGACGGGGCTTCGGGCAAGAACTCCCTCGGAGGAGGGGTGGTGCTGGAGAGTCCCCACGGAATGAAGATAGAACAGACGCTAGTGATACACTTCCCAATCACCAACAACCAGGCGGAGTATGAGGCTGTGATCGCCGGCCTGCGGTTGGCCCGGGAGCTCGGGGTCCATGACGTGGAGGTACTCACGGATTCCATGATAATAGCTTCTCAGATAAGGGGAGAGTTCGAAACAAGGGAGCCTGTGCTCATGAAGTATTTGGCAAAAGTCAAAGGTCTCGTGGGGACGTTCAAAACTTTCTCCATCCGGCATGTCCCTCGAGAGGAGAGCACCCCGGCAGATCGGTTGGCAAAATCTGGTCCTCGAGCCGGAGGGACCCTGACGGACCTATTCCGTCCTTCGATTGAAGAGGGAGAGCTCATGGAAGTAGAACAGCGGCCCTCCTGGAAGGATCCCTTCGTCACCTTCCTTGCAACGGGAAAATTTCCAAAAGAAGTTCCGGACCAGAGGCGCTTCCGGTATAAGTCTGCCTACTATGTGCTCCATGAGGGTGACTTGTATCGGAAGACCCTCTCGGGCCTCCTGGCCCGATGCATCTCGGAGGAAGAGGTCCCAAGGATCTTGGAGGAAGTCCACTCCGGCGAATGCGGCAGCCACTCGGGGAGCAGGATGTTGGAGGCAAGAGTCGTGAGGCAGGGGTACTTCTGGCCAACCCTAAGCAAAGACGCGGCAGCCTTTGCAAAGAGATGCCAGAAGTGTCAAATGTTCGCCCCGCTTCAGCTCGTGCCAGCCCAGAGGCTGAAGAGTATCACGGCGCCCTGGCCATTCGCCATATGGGGAATGGATCTGGTAGGACCCTTCCCCCAGGCTAGCGGGCAGAGGAGATTTCTCCTAGTCATGATTGACTACTTCACAAAGTGGCTGGAGGTCAAGGCGTTGGCTAAGGTCACCTCCCAGGTAATCCGCAACTTCGTATGGGGGGAGATCATTTGTCGACATGGGCTTCCGCAGGCCATAGTCACGGATAATGGACCGCAGTTCGCAAGCGAGGAATTCATCAGCTTCTGTGGCCAGCTGGGGATAGACCTTAGGTTTGCGTCCGTCCACCATCCCAGGAGCAACGGGCAGGTAGAGGCGGCGAACAAGGTCATCGTAAACTTGCTCAAGAAGAAGGTGGAAAATCTCAAAGGCAATTGGGTGGAACAGCTCCCCTCGGTCCTATGGGCTTTAAGAACCACCCCCAACACCGCCACGGGAGAGACCCCTTTCAGGCTCTCTCACGGCTGCGAGGCGGTCATCCCCATAGAGTTCGAGATTACGACACCACGGGTAACGGTCGCCGCAAATGGAGAGGAAGATTGGAGAGCCGAGAACGAGGAGGAGTTGCGGCTCTCCCTCGACCTCATCGAAGAAGCTCGGGATCGAGCAGCCATCCATCAAGAAGAGGTCAAGCGGCGGATGGCCAAGTATTTTGACAGGCACGTCAGGATCAAGCAGTTCGAGAAGGGAGATCTGGTACTCAAGAAGGTCGACGCGGCTGGGAGATCCGCCGCGGTGGGAAAACTTAACCCCAACTGGGAAGGCCCCTATGTCGTGAAAGAAGCACTAAAGTCTGGGGGGTATCGCCTTCAGAATGTGGAGGGCCAACTCCTCAGCCACACATGGAGTGGCGACGACCTTAAACGCTTTTATCCTTAGTACCATGTAATAATGATACTCTTTTTGAATGAAAGCATTTTGTCTAAACTATGTGTATGAAAATAATGCTACAGCTCGCAGGAGAGACCCTGGATGTTCCAGAGGTTGGCCCCGAGCAGACCCGCTGTCCAGGCTCTCATCTAGCTGGCAGGTCCGAAGGCTCACTCGGTGGCAGGTTCTATGTTCCAGAGGTTGGCCCCGAGCAGACCCGCTGTCCAGGCTCTCATCTAGCTGGCAGGTCCGAAGGCTCACTCGGTGGCAGGTTCTACGTTCCAGAGGTTGGCCCCGAGCAGACCCGCTGTCCAGGCTCTCATCTAGCTGGCAGGTCCGAAGGCTCACTCGGTGGCAGGTTCTATGTTCCAGAGGTTGGCCCCGAGCAGACCCGCTGTCCAGGCTCTCATCTAGCTGGCAGGTCCGAAGGCTCACTCGGTGGCAGGTTCTACGTTCCAGAGGTTGGCCCCGAGCAGACCCGCTGTCCAGGCTCTCATCTAGCTGGCAGGTCCGAAGGCTCACTCGGTGGCAGGTTCTATGTTCCAGGGGTTGGCCCCGAGCAGACCCGCTGTCCAGGCTCTCATCTAGCTGGCAGGTCCGAAGGCTCACTCGGTGGCAGGTTCTATGTTCCAGAGGTTGGCCCCGAGCAGACCCGCTGTCCAGGCTCTCATCTAGCTGGCAGGTCCGAAGGCTCACTCGGTGGCAGGTTCTATGTTCCAGAGGTTGGCCCCGAGCAGACCCGCTGTCCAGGCTCTCATCTAGCTGGCAGGTCCGAAGGCTCACTCGGTGGCAGGTTCTACGTTCCAGAGGTTGGCCCCGAGCAGACCCGCTGTCCAGGCTCTCATCTAGCTGGCAGGTCCGAAGGCTCACTCGGTGGCAGGTTCTATGTTCCAGAGGTTGGCCCCGAGCAGACCCGCTGTCCAGGCTCTCATCTAGCTGGCAGGTCCGAAGGCTCACTCGGTGGCAGGTTCTATGTTCCAGAGGTTGGCCCCGAGCAGACCCGCTGTCCAGGCTCTCATCTAGCTGGCAGGTCCGAAGGCTCACTCGGTGGCAGGTTCTATGTTCCAGAGGTTGGCCCCGAGCAGACCCGCTGTCCAGGCTCTCATCTAGCTGGCAGGTCCGAAGGCTCACTCGGTGGCAGGTTCTACGTTCCAGAGGTTGGCCCCGAGCAGACCCGCTGTCCAGGCTCTCATCTAGCTGGCAGGTCCGAAGGCTCACTCGGTGGCAGGTTCTATGTTCCAGAGGTTGGCCCCGAGCAGACCCGCTGTCCAGGCTCTCATCTAGCTGGCAGGTCCGAAGGCTCACTCGGTGGCAGGTTCTATGTTCCAGAGGTTGGCCCCGAGCAGACCCGCTGTCCAGGCTCTCATCTAGCTGGCAGGTCCGAAGGCTCACTCGGTGGCAGGTTCTATGTTCCAGAGGTTGGCCCCGAGCAGACCCGCTGTCCAGGCTCTCATCTAGCTGGCAGGTCCGAAGGCTCACTCGGTGGCAGGTTCTACGTACCAGAGGTTGGCCCCGAGCAGACCCGCTGTCCAGGCTCTCATCTAGCTGGCAGGTCCGAAGGCTCACTCGGTGGCAGGTTCTATGTTCCAGAGGTTGGCCCCGAGCAGACCCGCTGTCCAGGCTCTCATCTAGCTGGCAGGTCCGAAGGCTCACTCGGTGGCAGGTTCTACGTACCAGAGGTTGGCCCCGAGCAGACCCGCTGTCCAGGCTCTCATCTAGCTGGCAGGTCCGAAGGTTCACTCGGTGGCAGGTTCTATGTTCCAGAGGTTGGCCCCGAGCAGACCCGCTGTCCGGGCTCTCATCCAGCTGGCAGGTTGGAGGGTCCACTTGGTAGCAGGATCCAAATTCTCTAAGGTGGATCCAGGAGCATTCGCAGGGGCCACCCAAGCGAATGATAATCCTACCTCTCTTCCTGACTGCCCGGGCGAAATCCCCGTCCGAGCGAATGGTGAGGGTACGCGAGTGTTTCGGGTAGCGGGAAGTCGAAGAGGGGCAACACACCTAAGTCATCTTCGAACACTCGCTGGGTGGCCGGGGCGGTTACTCTACGACCTAACGTCCTGGTAAGCCTAGCGAGACGTCACAGCGAATGATAATAAAATTTGAGATAACATAAAAATTGAGATTATGTAGAAATTGAGATAGCATAAAAATTGTAAACCATAGATATATCTTTTGGGGGCATTCGCCCAATTCATGGGTACATCAGAAAAAAGAAAAGGTAAAAACAGGAAAAAAAAAGGGGGGGGGGGGGAATACAGAGGGCCCCCCTCAAGGGTCACCAGACTCCTCCGAAGAATCTTCGCTCTCATCCTGGTCGGGAGCGTCTTCTCGCGGCGCGACGCCATCGTCCTCCGGGAAAGGAATCGGAATGTAAAGCTCCGGGACTACTTGGCGAGTGGTGAGGCATTCGGCCTCCGGCTTCAAATACCCAGCCCGCCGCAGCACCTGCAACGAATGCTTGACGGCGCGTTGCGCATTCTCCTGAAGCAGTTGCTCCAGCTCGTGATGGGGGTAAAAGTGCCCCCCATCACCCGGGGCGAGTGTTGTCATTCCAGCTTCTCGCAGTAGCTGGGTCTCGGCCTGGGCGAGACGGACTTTCTCCTCGAGGTCGGCCACCCGCGCGCGGAGCATCCCAGCACTTGTAGCATCCTGAAAAAAATAAAGTTGTCATGGTGAGGAGTATGGGACGGTTAGTGATAACCATTCACGGGAGTGAAAGTAAATGTACCTCTACAACCGGGCGGCTGGCGAGAAGAGCTTCCGCGGTCTTTAGTTTTTCCCTGAGATCGCTCGCCTCCTGGGACAGAAGAGCCCTGGTCTCCTCGACCTTGGCCAGGTTCCGCGAGACCTCAAGGCTTCGTCGAGAGGACATATGCGAGAGCTCGAGAGCGCGCAGCATAGCCCGGGCGGCTTCGTGGGCGAGAACCTGAGTCTTCTCCAAATCGAAGACCTCGGCGTCCTCCCGGCCATAAAGAGCATACGCCAGGGCATAGGCCTCGCCGCTGGCAATGTTGGTCTCCACCCAAGAGGGATGGAGAGTGGATAGCGAAACCCGGTTCGCGTTCCTGTCCCACTTCAGCAAAGGAGCCCCGGAAGGATCCACGTACCTCTCGCCGTTCGCAAAGTTACGATGGTCCCGGGGCAACGGAGGTGGCGGCAGCGCCAATTTGTCCGGAGGAGCATTCGCGCCAGGCGCGTCGGCCCTCAGGGTTGAGGGTGGAGCACCCGCCCCAGAGGATTCGTCCAGAACCCCCTTGCCCTTCGCCGCGGGAGGACAGGGCGACTTCGAGGGAGGAGGGGAAGAAGCCTTCGCCGACTTTCGCTTCCGGCTACTAGGTTTGGAGGAGGACGGCTCCTCCCGGCAAGCATCCGCGGCGGCTTGCGCGAGAGGTAGGCAAAACCCAGGAGGGCGAGGCGGATGAACGGGAAGATTACGCACACCTGCGTGATGTTGCGAGTGGTTTAGGCGAATGGAGTAAGAATCACAACCAAAATGAATTCAAAAGTCTTGGAATCTTACCCTCGCCCTGCGGAATGAACGGGAGCGTGTTGACGTTTCGCCGGAGATAGACGAGGTCCATCCCGTACTGAAGAATGTATTGATGGAGTTTCGCCTCATGCCCCCCTAGGGTCGGGGGGCGGAAGGTCGACTCCTCCTCCTGCACCGGGGCGAGAAGGGTGTTACCTAGGCTCCCGCTGACGAAGATGAAGCGGCGAACCCATTCGTGGTTCTTGTTCGGGAGCCCGTAGTGTTTGAGAGGGCTTAAACCCGAGAAGAAGGAGATGCCGCCGGAGCAGCGGAAGGTGTAGAGTTTGCGGAAGACAGGCAGCGAGAACTCGATCCCTTCTTCTCGCAAGTAGCTCGCGTACCCGACCAGCATGGCTATGGAGTTGGGGTTGAGCTGGGCGGGCACGACCCCATAGTACCTGAAAGTCTGGCGCAACTCCGGCCAGATGGGGAGGCGAAAGCCCACCTCGAAGTGCTCTAGCGGGATCGCGAGAGCACAAGGCGAGATAGAGTTCAGGCGCTCTTCAGGCCTGGGCTTTCGCCCCTCGAACCCCCCAGGGACGTAGTCAGCAACCGCCGTCAAGTAGGCTTCTTCGGAAAGGTCGCAGGAATCGAACACATGATTGACGAATGCGCTAGCACACTTGCCCCTTCCTTCGGCATCGGCACCCATCTCGCGAATGAGGGAAAAGAAAGGAGCAGCAAAGAAGGGAGAGGTGCGAGTGCCAGAAGCAAGGAAAGAGAAGGAGCGGATGGTGATGTATTTATTACGGTAGTTGAAAGGCCTATTTATAGAGGCGCTAAACGGCGTTTGGGCTTTCGAGGCAACGGGGGGTGCGGGTAGCAATCTGCGGCAGCCCGGCGCCTCGAAACCCGGTCCAAATCTCTCTCGCCCATTAATGGCGAGTGACCTGTAACTATTCGCTCAACGGCTTTGTGAAAAGGGTCAGGTAAGCATTCGCAAAGCATATCATTCGGCAATACCTAGGCAGGTTATGAAAGAAGCAAAAATGGTCAGGTAAGCATTCGCAAAGCATATCATTCGGCAGTACCAAGGCAGGTTATGAAAGAAGCAAAAATGGTTAGGTAAGCATTCGCAAAGCATATCATTCGGCGACAATCAGACAGGCGGAGGAAAGTAAATAGCGATAAATAGAGCATTCTCAGAATCATAATATACAAAGTTATTAAAGACAAATATTAATGTTCGACACTCGCGGCGAGGCGGGTAGGAAAAGAAAGAGATTATGGCGTCTGGGTCAGTACTCCACCCAAACCCATCGACCTCGCTTTCGCGACCCTGCTTCTGGGGGCATTCGCTGACGGTAGTATGTCATCATGTTGGTGATCTCGTGGGAAGCCAGTTGGAGCTGGTCCCGGGCTCTCGCCGCGTGCCTTTCAGGCGACAGCTCCCCACCTTCGCCCCCCAGTCGCTCCACTGTCGCGAGAAGCCGCGAGTAGTCCCTCCGGAGTTCCTTCAGCTCGCGCTTGATCTCCAGCTTCTCCTCATCCACCTGGCCGGCAGCATTTCGCTGAAGATATATAAGTTTCCCAAAGATCTCCGTGATTCGCTCCTTCAGGGTCACGTGGTCAGATGGGTCACCCAAGAAGTCGGCGAGATCACCTGGGGAGGGAAGGGGCGAGAGCACCCCGTCTTCCCCCTCATAGTAGGACTCAGGGGGGGAGACCTCCCGATACCCTACGAGATTATAAAAGGATCAATACGATGAAGTTAGATAATGCGGCGAGGACAAGATAGAAGCCTCACCTGGGGCAGGTACCCTGTGGCCTGAGGGGCGAGAAGTATGGAGGTGTACTTCGGGCAAACCGGCGAAAGGGGGGAAAACCTTCCCTTTTCCGGGGCGGAAAGGCGGGGGAGGAGGAGCCTGACCATCCGCCGGAGGATTCGCGCTATCTTCAGCACGGAGGTGCAGACCCGGCTCCCGCTCGGGGTGGACCCTCTGCTCATTCGCTGTAACAGAAAGGTTCCGCTGGGTTGGGGAAGGCGGAGGAATAGTGTCCCGTAGCGAGACGTCTGGGTTGAGGACTGCAAAAAGTTGAGGGTCAGGAACAATCCGTCTCAAAGGTAAATCGGAAGGATTCCCAAAACTTACTGGACTGAAGTACGGTCTCGCCCGGAGGAGGGGGAGGAGCCAGGGCCAGATCTGGAGGAGGTCCCTCAGACTCGGGGGGTGGCGCCGCGACACTATTCAAGACGACCGCGTGGCCGTCCTCTGGCACCGAGGTCCCCTGCGAGTGGTCAAAACAACTTTGGAGTAAGGGTCCGAACTAAAAGGTAAGGTGGGAGGAATTCCCATACCTGGGTCCCGAGGTCAACAGGAGTACGCGCCGGAGATTCGGACACGGCCTCGCCTTTCTGACGATTCAACCGAATCGTCTTGGCTCGCCGCGAGACGTACGGGACGCTTGGGTCTCGCTTGGATGTCAGCCAGGGAGCGAATCTGGCAGTTTTCGGGGCGGTTGCAACCTGGGCCGCGGCCAGGCGCTCGATCATCTCTTGCGAAAGGGGTTTCGCGGAAGGCTTATGAGAAGACATTGGAAGTGGCAAAAGGTCAAGAGAGAGAAGAAATCCTGAGCCGAAATGGGTAAGTGGTCCAGAAAGAACCGGACACGGGATGTATATATATATAGGATAACGGTGGGACCCACGGAATCTTGCGGGGCCCACTCAACAAGCACTCACCAAATAAGGGATTGGACTGTTCTTTCCGAGTGGGCGAGCCACTCGCAAAGAGCGGGGATTGTGTACAACCCGTATTTGGCGAGTGGGTCCCTCGAGTCAGTTGATGGGACAGGGGTCATCCAGACCATTCGCCCGTACCAAGATAGGAAAAAGGATCTCCAGATTAGTGGGGGTAGGCTGCAGGCGAGAGGGAGCCTGACGAGTGGTGCCTCCACGGACCATTCGCTCAGGGGCTTGAGCATTCGCCAGTCAAGCGGGAACCTGACGAGTGGTGCCTCCACGGACCATTCGCTCAGGGCTTGAGCATTCGCCCAGTCAAGCGGGAACTCGGCGAGTGGTTCCCTCACGGACCACTCGCCCAGAAGGCAGTGAGGAGGAAATGACCATAATACCCCTTGTGGTCTGCATATAGCCCTTCAGAACAGCGGAGTTAGGCTATTCGTAGACCAATTTGGGGTGCGTTTAGTAAAATTAAAAGGCGGATTCATGCTATTTGCAGACCAGCCTAAGAAAAACTATAAATAGACCCTTAAGGGCACCTTGGAGGAGATCGGATTTTTAGAGCATCCTCTCCTCTAGGCTAGTTTTGGTTGGCAGCCAGTGCCCTCCAAGGTGCCCGGTTGAGCTTTGGTTTGGGAGGGGAAGCTCTCTAAGATCTTCCGGGTGTGTGGCGGGACCTCCTCGCTTCAGCCTTGGGTCTATTCCGTTTCCAGCATCCACCGTCGAGAGAGTCTAGTGAGGGAGAAATAAGCATCGGTTACACCCCCAGTGGGTCCGAACTCAAGAGACCAGTTGCTGGTTTCAACAGTAGGGTTTGTAAGGATTATCTTTGGATCTATGAAATTAGGGCTGCTCCCTAAGTTTTCCCCTCTCTAATTCTCTCCCTCTCTCCCTACCTCTGTCGGCTCCCCCCCATGCCCAGATTCCCCCCTAGTTCCTAATATTTGGTCTGATCCTGCCGCTCCGCCCGCTGCTAAAGGCGCCGGACTCGCGTCTCGTTGTCCCAGTGCTTACGCAGACACGCGTGCCTTCTGCCGTCGATTCGTGCCAGACTGTCGCCGCACGCCTCGCAGACGCCTCGCCTCGCCGACGCCTCGCATCGCTCGCTGACGCGCCGTTCTGGCCGCGTTTTCGCACATGGCTCCTAATCTCTGCTCTAACAGTGACTCCGCGGCGGATGCCGCCTCCGAAACCCTCAACCAATGCCTCGAGGCTCAGGATCACCTCATCGCCTCCATGCACGCCTCCCTCCTTGCGCTCCATTCCAAGATCGACTCTATCCAACCGCCGACCACCCCTTCCGGCTCCGGGTCAGCCCCGGATGGAGCCTTCATCCTCGGTGCCCCTCCTGTGCGGCCTCCCGAGCCGCCGGCCCCCTTGGCCCCCGCGTGGCTCGGCCTCTCCCTCGACCTTCCGTCCTTCGTCGGCATCGACCCGATGGGCTGGATCGCTAAGGCAGAACAGTATTTCGATCTCCACCTCACTCTGGAACAAGACAAGGTGTCCACGATGCTAGTGGGGTTGGACGGCTTGGCCCTCCATTGGGCTCGGTGGATCCGCCAGTCAAACCTTACCCTCTCCTGGTCTGAGCTAAAGCAGGAAATGATTCGTCGTTATGACGACCGCTACGCCGGGTCTTCCGCCATCGAGCGTCTCTGCGGAGTCCTCCAGACGACCAGCCTCGACGACTACATCGACGAGTTCGTGGTGTTGGTGACCCACATTCCGGGTCTACCACCGGACCACTACTTGGGTTTCTTCATGCAGGGCCTGCTGCCTCATGTCTGCTCTCGGCTACGCACACACCATCCCTGGACAGTTTCTGACGCCCTGGACTTGGCCCGCCTCGTGGAGGCTGACCTCTCGTCTCGACGCCTGGCCCCGTTCCCGGGGCCTCCTCCCCCCGTGCCTCGGCCTCCGTGGCGGCCACCTGCTCCAGCCTCGCCGACACAGCCGCCCCCTGGGAGAAACCGCCAGGGGAGTGCCGCGCCGCCCCACCGCATTTCCGACCGCCAGTACAACGAGTGCCGCACCAAGGGCCTCTGTTTTCGGTGCCGCCAACCCTACTCTCCGACCCATGAGTGCTCAGTGAAAGAGTTCCATGCCATTTTTAGCACCTCTGACCCCGAGATTACCGCGGCCGACTTCGAGTCCCTCGAGGTTTCAGAGGAGGATGGTTGTGGCGACCCTCCTACAGGTGACTTCCACCGTCTTGAGCTTCCCAATTTCTCGGTGGGGGGCATCTCGGGTCCCCAGACCATGAAACTCTCGGGCTCGATTGGTGATCGCCCCGTCATGATTATGGTGTACAGCGGGGCGAGCCACAACTTCATCTCTACCCAGTTGGTGCAGCAGTTACAGATACCGTCCACTCCATCTCTGGATTTTACGGTTTGCCTGGGCGATGGGCGACGACGACCCACTGTGGGATATTGCCGTGACGTCTCTCTATGGGTCGGCACCTGCCCGATTACCGCTGACTTTTACGCCTTCGGCCACGGTGGAATCAACGCCATCTTGGGTGTGGCATGGCTTCGCACGCTGGGCGACGTACGAGTCAACTGGGCCTCCATGACCATGCAGTTCTGCCACCAGGGCCAGCTGTGCCGCCTCGTCGGCGACTCGGCCCTCCTCCGCTCTTCCGTCTCCCTCAGTGCGATCCATCGGACGACTGGACGTGACTTTTGTGGCATGGCTCTGGCCCATGTCCGCAGCCGCCTTGGACCCCCCCTCTCACTCGGCAGACCTTCAGGAGCATCTCACGGAGTTCGCCGACATCTTTGAGGCCCCGACCGGCCTCCCTCCAGCCAGACCGACAGATCATGTCATTCCCTTGCAGCCGGGCACCGCAACCGTCTCGGTACGGCCATACTGCTACAGCCACACACAGAAGGATGAGATCGAGAGGTTGGTGCACGAGATGCTGATGGGTGGCCTCATCCGCCCCAGTGCCAACCCCTTTTCCAGCCCGATCTTGCTGGTTCGGAAGGACGGTGGTTGGCGGTTCTGTGTAGACTACCAGGAGCTCAATAAGGCCACGGTCCCAGACAAATATCCGATTTCGGTGATTCAGGAACTCCTGGACGAGTTGCACGGGGCCGTCTTCTTCACCAAACTGGATCTCCGCGCGGGCTACCACCAGATCCGGGTTCGGCCGGAGGACGTGGCTAAGATGGCCTTCCACACTCATGACGGACACTACTAGTTCCTTGTCATGCCCTTCGGGTTGACGAACGCACCCGCCACCCTTCAGGTTACAATGAATGACATTTTCAGGGCAATTCTCCGCCGCCGCGTACTTGTTTTTTTGATGACATCTTGGTATACAGCTCTTCTTGGCAGGATCATATTCAGCATGTTCGCCTTACTCTGTCCACCATCCGACACGATCAGCTCAAACTGCACTTGAAGAAATGCTCTTTTGGCGCTTCCGAGGTGAGCTACCTCGGTCACATCATCTCGGCCCGCGGGGTCGCTATGGATGAGGAGAAGATCGCAGCGGTTCTCCACTGGCCAACCCCGACCTCCCTACGGGACGTCCGCGGGTTCCTTGGCCTCACAGGCTACTAAAGTCGTTTCATTCAAGGGTATGGAGCGCTGGCCAAGACCCTCACGCAGCTCCTGAAGAAGTCCGAAGAGGGCCCGTTCGGCCGTTCCTATGGTCTCCCGCGGCCGCCGCCTCTTTCACCGCCCTTCAGCAGGCCCTTGTGCGTGGGCTGGTACTGGCCATGCCAGATTTCTCACGACCCTTCCTTGTCGAGTGCGACGTGTCCGGCTCGGGCGTGGGAGCGGTCCTCATGCAGGCCGGCCGACCGATCGCCTATTTCAGCCGCGCCTTCTCCAACACCATTCGCAGTCGCTCCGTATACGAGAACGAGCTCATGGGCCTCGTCCTCGCAGTTCAGCACTGGCGTCCATACCTTCTGGGCCGCTCATTTGTGATACGCACCGACCACCATAGCCTCTGCTATCGCCTGCAGCAGAAGATCGCCACCCCCGCACAACAGGTGTGGGTCGCCAAACTATTGAGATACAACTTCACCATTGAGTTCCGCCCCGGTAGGGCGAATCGGGCAGCGGATGCTCTCTCGCGTCAGAGTCAGGCTCCAGAACTCACGGCCATCTCTCGCCCGGTGTGGGAGGATGTAGCAGCCATCCAGCGGGAAGTGGAAGCTGGCCCGCTCTTGAGTGGGATTCGGACGACGCTCATCGCCGACCCCACCGCCCACCCACCCTACGCCCTTGTTGGGGTGCGCCTGCTCTTTAAGGGCCGCCTCGTCCTCGCTCCGTCGTCTTCCAGCATCCCGCGCCTCCTCGCGGAGTTTCACGCTTCCCCGACCGGCGGACACGCCGGGGCGTTCCGCACATACCGCCGACTGGAGGCTTCTCTCTATTGGCCCCACATGTTCCGGCAGATCAAGGCCTATGTGGCCGCTTGCCTCGTTTGCCACAAGGCTAAGTATGAGACGACTTTCCCAGGAGGCCTCTTACAGCCCCTTCTAGTTCCGGATCGTGTTTGGGAGGACGTGTCCATGAACTTCATCACCCTCCTGCCACGTTCAGCGGGGTACGATTGCATACTAGTTGTGGTGGACCGCCTGTCAAAATACGGACACTTCATTCCCCTGCGCCACCCCTACACAGCCGCCACCGTTGCAGAGAGTTTCATCAGCAACATTGTCTGCCTTCATGGATTTCCGCGGTCGATCGTGAGCGACCGAGACCCTCTTCTCTTGAGCACTTTCTGGACCACTCTATTTCGACTCCAGGGGACTCGCCTCCGTATGAGTACGACGTACCACCCGCAGACGGATGGTCAGTTCGAGGTTCTCAACCGTTGTTTGGAGACATACCTCCGTTTCTTCGTATGGGAGCAACCTCGCACTTGGGCAAAATGGCTCAGTTGGGCAGAGTACTCCTACAACACGGCTTACCACATCGCGGCCGGAACTACCCCCTTCGAGGTCGTTTACGGCCGCCCTCCGCCCTCCATTATCCGCCATCTTCCGGGGGAATGCCAGGTAGAGAGTTTAGCCACCGCCCTACAAGACCGGGATATGATTCTGGTTCTCCTAAAGGATCACCTCCGACGAGCCCAACAGAAGATGACCTCTTTTGCGAACCGAAGGCGGCGTCACCTTTCCTTCCAAGTGGGGGAGAAGGTCTTCATCAGGCTTCACCCGCACCGCTAGCTGTCTGTAGCCCGCAGACCCTGCTCAAAGCTCGCTCCCGGGTTCTTCGGCCCCTTTGAGGTTCTGGCACGCATAGGCCCGGTCGCCTACCGTCTCCGCCTTCCCACCGACAACCGCATTCACCCGGTCTTCCACGTGTCCCAGCTACGTCATGTGGTCGGTGACCATGCCACTACCGACCACATCCCCGCCAATGTTGATCTCTCCGGCGAGACACCCTACTACGCGGCTCAGATCCTCGATCGGCGCTGCATTGTACCAGGAGACCCCACCTCAGAAGAGGTCCTAGTCGCCTGGGCTAATCATCCGAACTCTGACGCCACTTGGCTACCACGGGAGGACTTCCGGTGCCAGTTCGCCGATTACTGCCTTGAGGACAAGGCAAATTTCCCAGACGATGACATTGTTACGGACACGTATGCCGAGGATACACCATGACGAGTTTACACGCGTAGGAAGACGTCCGTGGCTACGGGCACGAGGGCCGAGACGTTGGTGGACGCATGATGGATGCGGAATGTTATATGTTTATGTTTAATTCCTGTTTTATTTATGCTTATGTTTTGGACTGGTTATGCGCACCCCGAAAGTTATAGGTAGGGTTTGTAAGGATTATCTTTGGATCTATGAAATTAGGGCTGCTCCCTAAGTTTTCCCCTCTCTAATTCTCTCCCTCTCCCCCTACCTCTGCCGGCTCCCCCCCCCCCCTCCCCCCCCCCCCCCCCTAGTTCCTAATAGTCCCAATGAGGGTTGCCCGCTGTTATGGATCCCATACCGTTGGTTATCTAGTATTAAGAGTCTTGTTATATTGAGTTGTATCGAGTCATATTGTATCGAGTCATATTGTATCGAGTTAAATGTATTGAGTGTTTTTAATATTTGTATAAGTCGAGTCATAGTGTTTAGGTGTTTTAAATATTTTATGCATTTCTATGTATTTACAGTTGTGTCATCCGGGGTCCTATATATAGACCCATGTCTTGTATGAACGGAATTAATCAATGAATGAAAGAAACTTCCCCTTCTCTCTCTAATTCCCCCCTCTAAGCTCTCTCCCTGCCTCTGGGGTTTCCTCTTCCTCTTCCCTCAACTTTTTCTCCTTCACAAGCTCTAGGGTTTAACACCCTTGTATCTCCGTCGCCTACCTCCAATGACCCCGTCAATAGAAACCCATAACATCTTGGTATCAAAGCAAAAACTGTCGCCACCCGCAGTTGCCACTGTTTCCGCGACTTCCACATGCCAGATCCGATTCGTCGAGCTAACTGCTCCGTCGAGCTACCTTCTTCGTTGCCCACTACTTCCACCCGCTAGCACCACGACGCTTCCCACAACCACCACATCTTCCATTGTCAATAAAACCCACATCGACAACAACCACGAAGCCCTCTACTAGCAACAACAGTTTCGATGGCAACCAGTCCATCAGAAGCCTCCAATCGACGTTACTTCCAATCGACAACATCTCTTCCCGACATCTCTCTGGCGCTGCAATCGTCCTCACTATTTTTTTCTCGTCGTCTTAGCCTCCTGTCAACTCCAGCAACCCCACGTCGACCCCAACAACAGAGCCCTGCAACTGCTGATCGACAGTCACGCCGATTCCCTCCATCCGCAAGACGTCTTCTTCTTACTTTAGGCACGCCGACGTCCAACCACTTCCCTCTCGTCGTCGCCGCGCCCGATGGAGCTCGACACCATCGCCTTTTTTTTCCGCTTTGAACGACGAGAAACGCTTCCAACTGCGCTTTCTGCTTCCCTGCCAGGCGACCTGGTCGCAGTCTCTTCTTCGTCGATTCCACCTCGAGCCCCAGGCTGCACGGTCACCCACGCCTGTCGAGCAGCCACACCCTACTTTTCCCTCGAGCCCAGCACCTCTGCGCCCGCTTCCCATCCCCTCTTTAATATTTTTTTTCTTTTTCTGATCCTCCAATCCCATCAGCTACCTTCTCGCTGAGTCGCATCTCCCATCTCCTCGTGCAACCCTCTCCAATTAATCGATTATTTTAAATTTAATTTTTATTGAATTAATTAATCAATTAATTATGATGAACATGCAATTATGCGACATAAAATTTAGTACTGCTGACGAAGCCGACCTTTGTTCGAAGTTGTGGAAAATGCTGAAGTCCATTCAGGCTTCCGCATCTCGCCTCGACACTACATTCGACAAATTGGCAACATCGGGACACTTCGGACTCCCGCCTCTCCCAATGTTGGCGACCTCCCAGCTCGTGCACTCTACCGCCATTTCCCCCCATCTTGCCCACCGATGCGACCGCCGATTATGCCAGTTGTCTCTCCACCGCTCGCTGAGGTTTTCACGCTCCACCATCACCTCTGGTGAATTCTGCCGCCTCCCTGGCCCATTCTGACCGCCTCCCGAGGCTGCTTCCACCGTCGTCCGTTCCGCTGCCTGCGCCGCTGGCCCCTGCTTTGTCGGTCCCTCCAGTCACGTCGAAACCCTCTTTGTCGATCCCCGCTCCACCGGTTTCCGGTATGCCGCCTCCGACCACATCGTCGCCTATTATGTTGGCCCTTGCACCGCCGGCCCCTGTTCTGCAGGTCCTGTCGGCCGCCTTGTCGTTGCTACCTCGCACCGCCCTGCCAACCCGGACAGACCCTTTCCTGCTGCTGCCCATCGTGTCTCCGGCCGCCTTATCGTCGTTGTTCGCCGCCGCCCCGCCAGTCTCACGGGACGACGCCTTCCTTCCGCTGGTCGTTGTTCCTTCGATTTCCCTGCTACTCCGGCCTCCCGGCGCTCCGCCGGAGCAGTCGGCCCCATCCCTTCCACTCGACCTTTCGACGGTGCCGTCGCTATGCCTTGCTGCCAACGCCACTGCGACACGCTACCAAGCGCTATTTTGGCGCGAGATCAAGGAGCCAGAGGTGTTCATCCTACTATAGTTCGAGCTTGAGGGCAAGCTCGATATCAAGGACAGATGGGATGTTATGGATCCCATACCGTTGGTTATCTAGTATTAAGAGTCTTTTTATATTGAGTTGTATCGAGTCATATTGTATCGAGTTAAGTGTATTTGGTGTTTTTAATATTTGTATGAGTCGAGTCATAGTGTTTAGGCGTTTTAAATATTTTATGCATTTCTATGTATTTACAGTTGTGTCATCCGGGGTCCTATATATAGACCCATGTCTTGTATGAAAAGAATTAATCAATGAATGAAAGAAACTTCCTCTTCTCTCTCTAATTCCCCTCTCTCTCTAAGCTCTCTCGCTCCCTCTAGGGTTTCATCTTCCTCTTCCCTCAACTTCTTCTCCTTCACAAGCTCTAAGGTTTAAACACCCTTGTATCTCCGTCGCCTACCTCCAACGATCCCGTCAATAGAAGCCCATAACATCTCAATATAAAAAGACTCTTAATACTAGATAACCAACTGTATGAGATCCATATCACCCGCCCATGGACTATGATCTCCATCACACTAGATCTAGCACACGTCTCTATGTTGTCCCACATAAGATTCAAAAGATTGACATCACACATGTGGACCTATGTTGTTAAAGGCGCGCCTAAGGATCCAAGCTCAACATGCTCAGAGGCATGCGCCTTTGGAGTATAAAAGGCGCGTCTGGGAGCTATTTCTGTTGCAAAACTTTTTTCCCAAAAGAAAGAAAGAAATAATGTAAGAACTCAATATTTTTTGCATGATTTAGTGTTTATGAAACATAATCGAGTGTTAAGACTTAGATATGATGCAAGTGATCACATTAATTCTATTTTTTATAAATTATAGTAATGAATGATTAATGAGTAGAATATATGAAAAATCTGATCAAGAAGATGAACTGATGTTTGATGCTTATTTTTTATAATGAATGTGGTTGCGCCTTTCCTTCATCAGGTTTGCGCCTGCACCTTGAGCTTTGCGCCTAGGCTCCAAGACCCCTTTGCGCCTTGGTGCGATTTGCGCTTTTAATAACTAAGCCCACACCTCCATCCAGTCGGCCCCTCCCATAGCCACTTTCCTCTACAAAAAGCGGCCATAAAACCCCTCCGCCAATTCTCTTCATTTTTAGTTTCCGACAATCACCAGAATCCTCCTTCGGCCACCTCCGTCAAGCCACCCACTGCCACTTTAAATCCCTTCATTTTTAGTTTTTCGGCGATCACCGGAAACTGCCTCTGGCCACCACCTCCGTCTTGCCACCACCACATAACCACCATAACTACCTCCCCAACTACCCCACTATCTCAACTTTTTTACAAATTAGGCCCATCTCTCCTAAACTCACTCCTAGCCTTCCATTCCCCCTCTCCCCTCCACGTTTTCCACTCTCCACTCACGCTAATAGCCCTACAAGACGGAACCCAACCCCATTCTCCGCTGGAATGGAAATCATTGCTGAATCCTGCTACTGGAATGGAAAATCATTGCTGAATCCTGCTACTGGAATTGAATTCCAGCCACGTCTACTTTCGCCCTTCTTCTCATCTAACTTCCCCAGCACATCCCCAAGTTACGTCAAGCCTCCCCTCGCTTCAGCATTTTCAAATGCCTCAACTCATCCAAAATACGACTAGGCCTGCAGGCAACCCGACTGCTCCTTGTTACACTCCAGGAGACCCAATTTTGGGCTATGGAATCCCATTCCAGCACTTATAAGCCCCCTTCTTTTCATTAACTGATCCAGTCGGCCACCCCCATTACTTCCACTCTGCCCTGTTACTTCCCAGTTCCCCAAACTAGTCCACCTCCCTGGCTACATTAGTTACTGTTGGAAATTCAATTTTTAATGCTGAATACAGTGCGGACAGCAACCATTCTACCATCCAACACTCAATCAGCTCGCTGAAATCAGTGCTCACTATGATTTGAATGTAAGTTGCTCACTATGATTATAATTGTTTAAGTTTAACACCTCGGATGTCACTCAACGGAATGAACAGAATATGAGTTTTCATAAATTTGACCCCAAATAAACAGGGTAAAGCTATTTATTGATGACGATGGCTAGGACATCAATCCCAAAATAAGGCCTTGCCATTCCTTTATTGGAAGCAAATGAATTGGAGGGAAGAAAACGAATTGGAGAGAAGAAAAACGAGTTATCTTTTTCTTCTAATTTTTATATAACCTAATACTTGAACTAACAACAATATTAATTTTTTATAACAGCAGTTTGATGGTTTCTGTCAAAAGGCAACTTTACCCTTTACATATCCATGTTTTCTTACTGTCAACTCACCCCATAAATTCCCAGTCAATTCCAGGGGTGCCCAAAATCACTCAAGACCAGAATCCAGCAACATGGATGCTGGAAATTACTTCTCCTTCTATTGAAGCTCAGTTGAAACTGGATTTTGCTGAAGTTTATTCTCGTTCTTCTCTGTACATGTAAGAACCTATTGTTTTTTGTTTATGTTTTTTTCACTCTCCAACTCTCCATGCTCTCTGTTTAAAAGTAATATGATATTTGCTATTCTTAACCAAAAGTCAAACCATTTGGAGGTTTGAATTCCTGTTTCCTTCATAGGGTAAGGGAAATGACCACGTGCTTGAGTTATGATCATATTAAGGTAATTTTTCGCAATTAATACATATCTCTAACAGGAAGAATCAGGAGATGATCAAGGTGATGAGCTTTCCAGCACCTGGTTCTATGGAGTTGGCTTTTTCTACAAAGTATGCACTGAATTTTATAGACCAATGCATTGCTTGTTTCTGGATAAAGTATTGGTCTTATTGGAGAAACCCACAATATAATGCCATCCGGTTCTTCTCAACTGTTGTCACTGGTCTTCTGTTTGGCACCATGTTTTGGGGAAAGGGAAAGAAGACGTAAGTTCTTAAGTTCTTGAAGTTATCTTTTCATGTAGGTAATGTAACATTTTATATTTTCAGTTTAACATCTTATCTTGTGATGAAAATAACAAAACTGTTACTCAGCTTAGTGAAAAGGAAGAGAAAATAGTTGAAAATATAAAGGCTTAATGGCACGACGTGAGTATTGATATTGAACCTTAATATGCTGAACAAAACATCAGAAAACTAATTAAGTTGAAGAATGCTAAAGCTTTGAAGAAAATATAATTTTAGTTAATCATTAAATGTCATGCAAAGATGTGTGTGTGTATATATATATATACACATACATACAGAGAGAGAGAGAAAGGGAGGGAGTGAAATTTCTTTATTCATATTAATCCACAATTTTCTCTTAAATAATAAAGTAATAAAAACCATAAAAGGGCAGCCCGGTGCACATGGCATCCCTGCACAGCGAGGGTTCAGGGAAGGGTCCCACCACAAGGGTGGAATGTAGGCAAACCTTGCCCTGCATTTTTGCAAGAGGCTGCTTTCAGGACCCGAACTCGTGACCTCAAGATCACACGACAACACCTCAACCGGTGCACCAAGGCTCCCCTTCAAAATAATAAAAACCATAACAAATAAAAAAGATCCTAACAAATGAATAACAGACCTATAACTAGAATTATGCACATGTTGATGATTATCTATGACAATTAATTACCTTAATAAATAAAATGCAACATTAAAAAAACTCAAAGGTTCAAGTATTCTTAAATAGATAATTTAAAATACCAATTGATAATTATCTTATTAAATAAATAAATAAGTATAATGTAATGCAATTGGTAATTATCCTTAGATGATTATTTAAAGAAATATATTGAAATTAAATTCTTAATTAATTTAATATCTATGCATCTTATCTCTGGATGTTCCTTATTTGAGGTTCACGTCTATGTTAAATTTTAAATTGTATTTTTTATCAGTTTTGTTTAAGTAGTTGGTGCTTTAATGTTTTTGTTTTGAACTACTAGGTAATTTGGGAGTAGGCCCATTTGGGCTATTTTTATATTTTGTTTTTCTTTTCCATTGTTGGACCCGGAAACCACGGTTCAACCTCTGAGCTCGGAAACCACGGCTCGAGAGGAGTTCGGACTAGTGTAGCTTGCTCTTACTTCTCCTGAGTTCAGTCACTAGGCTGGGCACTTAGAGCAAAGAACCTCACTCACAAAGGGTGGAAAACTAGGAGCAGACCCGTGAGCTGTAGCGAGGAGGTCCCGCCACTAATCCGGAAGATCTTAGAGAACTTTCCCTCCCAAGCCAATTGCTGAGTTGGGCACCTTGGAGAGTGCTAGAGAGCCCCCGTATACCCACCCGGAATCCACAGTGAGCAGCAAGCCAGAACTCTCTAACCGACCAAAGCAAACCAGAGGAGAGAGAATCAAGTGAGAGTTCCTCTCCAAAGGTGCCCTTGGGGGTTTATTTAGGGTCTGTTCGGTTCGCAGGTTTCAGTTTTAAAGAATTGGAATTCAGTAAAAACAAAAAACCAGCAGGTTTTGGTTTTGCCTGAATTCCAAAAAAGCTGTTCGGCTGCAGGAAGGTTTTGAGCTGCAGGAATTGGAATTGAGCAATTTTGTTGTTCGGATGCAGGATGTAATTCATTCACAGAAATTGCATAAAATTAGAATTTCTGTTTAAAACTTTACAAACAACAGGTAAAACAAAATTTAAAAAACAAAAATTAACATAAAAACAACACGAACTAAAGATTCATTAACCACAAATTGTTCTAGTAAACTGCATGAAATAAAATTACGATTCCAAAAGTAGATAAGATGTGACACTCCGCTAAACATAAAAAAGTAGAAATACAACAACAAACTGCGAACAAACATAAACACGTCATCCTCATGCGCTCATAAGTCATAGAATTGCATATGAAGCCACGTCAGCCTCATGCTCTCTGGCAGAGCCATGAACGTGTTGAACTTCAGTTGGTTGGCACCTAGAAGATTCATGGCTTTCACTAACTCCACCTCCTGCAGATCCGGTAGTCGAGCAAGTGCTTCATAGATTTGAGCAGAAGGTGTTATCGGAGCTTCGCTGCTTTTTACGATTGCGGCCGCTGCGTGCTCCATACTATCTTCCCAAGCAGCACCGAGTGTTGTGAGATACCCACATTTCATAATATATTTTTTTTTATTATTTTCTCTCGCAACTCCACTGAATCCTTCTAAAATAGACAAAAAAATTTAATAACACCATAATCTAATGGCAGAAAATTCAAGAAACTATGGTAAAATTCTGGTCTAAGCAACATTCAACATCTTAGAATAAAGAATTGTTGCAGACTGGAACTTATTGTTATGTGCTATAACATATAAGAATTAAAAAGAGAGCACTTCCAAAAATTCAGAATTAAATATGTTGTTGCATCTCAGGCTCCATTTGTTTCGGCTGTTGCTGATCGAAAAGGAGCTGTCAGAGATGGATGTTGGAAAAATAGTTGTTTTTGAAAAATGGAGTTTGCAGCAAAAAAACTGTTTGTGTAAAATGGAGTTTGCAGAGTTGTTCGAAAAGCAGTGCATAAAAAGCGTTTGTTAAAAACGGAGTTTTGTAAAGTAGTAATTTTTTTAAACGCCGAACTACGACCAGAGTACGAAATAAAACAAAATAACAAAATTTTTTTAAGTTGTAAGACATTAAAAATAACAAATTATTCCTTGGTGGCATGTCAACTACTTGCAAATCCCGCGCCTATGTATCACCTAAAAAAGTGAATACGTAATTAGTTTAGAATCATCAATCTCCGTCAAAATTATAAACTATTTGTACTGAAAATTACCTTCTAGCATCATGCAATTGCTGTGCGATAGACTCACGCATCGCAATCATCTCGTTTACACCTCCATCTGTATCAGTGCATGTATCCAGATGTCCTTGTATGTCATTTTGCTCTTGGTGAACATAATTATCATCATCATCGAATTCATTGAAATCATGATCTGCACGTGAATGATGCCTCCGAATATAATTATGCACTGCCATTGTCACCATCACAATATCAGGCTGTTTTCGGAAACTATATGAATGCATGTCCCTCAGTATTGTCCATTTTTTTCCATATACCGAAAGTTCGTTCTATCACACTTCGAAGCGATGAGTGCGCTTGATTGAAGATCTCCTTTTGTCCTTCGATCGGATGACTACCGCGTGCAAAATTTGGCAGATGATACCGAGTTTCTTAATATGGTTTCAAATAACTGTGTTGTAGTGCATAACCAGCGTTCTAAACCTGGAGTGAGGGGTGCACGCAAAATCTCCGGTAGCCACCACAGTTCTAAACATTGCGTTCATTTTTTCTTCCAATTTCGGGGGTATTCCTCCAAATCGAAACTTCTTCGCATTTGGCACTACCTAATCACAAAAATAAAAATTAGGTACTTATAATAAATTACATGATTTTTATATAAACAATTAATAAATTCACCTTTATCCGCTCATCCCACCACTCGTCAGATGCATCTATAGTTTTTCTCGAAGAATTCCAACCTAGTCCAGTCTCCCCGCGCTTCAACTCTTACCATAATTTCCATTCTTTTTTCAAGTGATCCCATTTATTTTTCATTTGAACCCTATCGTAGGACTTTACTGTCCGCTCGTGGAATTTCACCATCAAATTATTCCATCCTTCCCTACTGAAATGCGTCGTTGGCCTATTACCAAGCTCTATCTCTTTGATGCATAAATCACAAAATATCAACACATTGTTTAATTCTCAAATGGCCGATACTCCACCTTTTTGTTTTCCCATCTAAAAAAAACAATATATGATTGTTTATTGTCAATGCACATAGATAATGCAGTGTAGTGATTTGAATGAACACTTCATTGGAGAATCATTTGTGCTAAAACAAAATCATTGGAGATACAAAATCAATTGTGTCAAAACAAACTCATTTGTGCCCAAACAAATTCAGATTAGTGCATATTAATCTATATGGATGCATGTCCAAGATCCATGTCCCTCGAACAAAATCATCAAACAAATTCAGCAATCCAGTCTATAAAATTAGCTGCTAAAAATAAATTCTTGGAAGAATGGCTCCTGAAAAATAGTATCCAAAACCCTTTAAAAAAATAACTAATCTGTATCAAAATTGAATGGAACAAGATGCATTCACCATAGAAGATGAATGGAACGATCTGAAATGAAAGATCTGAAAAATAGCTGCTGAATGGAAGATCTGAAAAGCTAACTAATTACAAACGCAGAAAACAGAAAATGAATGGAAGATGCATTCACCGGAGAAGATGCATTTTTTATCTAAAAATTACTGGAACAAGGTCTGCAACATCCAAGAAAATACGCAGAAAACAGAAAACATGTAAGATCTGCAGATCAGGGAGGAGAAGGAGGTTACCTTGCCGGAGAAGAGGATATCTGGAGATCCGTTGAGGGAGACGATGTTGAGGGGGACTATTGTCGATGTCGAAGCGAATAGTAGATCACGTCGAGGGGGACGATGTTGATACGCGAGAAATGAAGGAAGCTTGGAATATCGTCGTCGATGTCGATCACGTCGCGGGAGACGATGATGTCCAGAGGAGCGATGTCGAGGGCGCTCATCTTTTCGAAACCCTCGGCGAGAAGGAGCTGAACCGCGGTAATGAAAAAACTGGAATGATCTGCGGTTCAAACATACACGCAAGCGTGGTTTTTTTAGAAACGGAGATTTCGAAAAAAACAACTCGCAAACGACCAATTCCCTAAACCTCCGTTTTCGCCAAAACGAAAAGCAGCTCATCCGCCGAAACAAACGCAACCTCAACTTCTGGCATTGCTCAATGTCAAATTCAGAATTAAAAAGAGTGCACTTCCAAAAACAAGATCTCTTCTGAATAATATATATATAGAACGCCACCAAGAAGTTGGACATACACAACTAACACAATTTTAACTTGATCATTTTAACTAAGACAACAAACACAACACCGCAGCCTCATCACAACACCGCAACCTCATCATAATGGCATTGCTCATTTTAACACAATTTTAACTAACACAACTAATGACATCACAACTAACACAATTTTAACTTGGACATCACAAATGACATTATGAGTTATACCCCTCCTCATCTCATCTTGTACTTCCAACATAAAATAAAACAAAAGACTTGGCCTGAAACAGCAAAATAAATAGAAAATCTATTGGTAAAACTTGGCGTGAAACAGCAAAATAAACAGAAAATGTTATACCTTAGGATGAAGACGAGGAAGATCTACTGGAATGAACTCGTTCCTACCGAGAACTTGACCTGAAACAGAAAATAAAACAAAAGACTGAGAATGGAGGAGATGAACCATTGAACCGAACGCCTGAAACAGAAAATCTACTGGAAAAATGAAGAGGTGTGAAATTACGAAGAGGAAGATGAAAAGAAATATGTGCTCACCTGTTGCACGCCGGCGAGAAAAGGGAGTGAAGGCGGCGCTGGGCGGAGAAGATGATCTCCAAAAAATTGCCTAAGAGCGGGATTTTTCCTTTGCGGCGGAAAACTTGGAATAACTGGTGCTCGGGACAGTTTTTGAGGATAGGAGGAAACTAAAACCTAGGTTTTAGGCAATTCCAAAACCCAGGGGCAAAACCATTGAACTGAACACCTGAAACGGTTTACTTATTCTGAAAACCAAAACCGTGGGTTCAAAACTGCTTAACCGAACGGACCCTTATAGTTTTCTGAAAACGGTCTGTGGATAGTGAAAGATATGGGTTGTCTATAAACTGCACATAGATGGGGGGTGATTAGATGTTTTCAATATTATTTGCTACTTTTAATTTAACTGTCAAAGCACAAAAGCAATCCCAGAAAACACACAGGATTTATAGTGGTTCCCTACAAGACAATGCGTCTAGAGGTAGTCCACTGTCCCTCCCACCTATCTAGCAGTGTGCTAGACTAGGAAACTTCTCCAACTCAGATCTTTTCACTATAAACAGTTCTTACAACTCAGGTTCACACAGAACCCTACCAAGCTCAGACTTTACAGGTCTTACAATAACTCAGATCTTCAACAAGATCTTACCAAACTCAGGCTCACCAAGAACCCTACCAACTCAGATCTATCACTAGATCCTACCAGCCCAGGCTCACAAAGAACCCTACAAAGTAATACAGAATGATTGTTGTAGAAGAAAAGACTTCAGGATAAAAGCTTTGAATATCAGGTCTTCTTCTTCTTCTTGTAACAATAAGCCCAAAGATCTTGTGGATCAGTGAACCTTTCTTTAGAATCTTCTTTAGATCTTCACAGCACCGCAGCAGTGAAGTCTTCTTCTGGTTTATTCTTTTCTTTCTCTTCAGGAAGTATGTATGTGAATTAACTTGAGAGAGAATACTAAGCAAAACGTGAATTATAGATGAAAAATATCTCCTTTTATATTGCTCTGCCATTTGCATAAAACCACTTGTTGATTATTCCATAATCAATTTTCCCGTTTGAAACATCTTGCAGAATTGGCAAAATTTCATCATTAATTACTGGCCGTTCTTGGAACTTGCAGAATATAAAAATAATAAATTTCTTCATTAAATACCGTGCAATGACTATATTCTGTAGAGAATATATCATTTATTACTCCTTGATTTGTGCGCAAGATAAGCTGCGTACACATTCCCTGAATATCAATTTCCATGAATGTCTGCGCATTAAATGTTACTCTGCAACTGTTCAAGACGATAATATTCCTTCAAGACGATATCGTTTTGATCAGTGTAAACGACAGATATTCTTCACGACGATATCGTCGACATACTTCCTTTTTCACGACTCTACTTGATATCTCAACGATATTACTTCTTCAAGACGATATCGTCGAGATGTTTCTTAGATACAATATATCTTCAATCTTCAAGACGGTATCGTCGACATGCATCCTTCTTCAAGACTTTATATAATATCTCAACGATATTACTTCTTCTTGACGATATCGTCGAGATATTCCTTTTCATATGACTTAGACCTTTCTTCAAGCTGATAGTCTTTCTTCAAGACGATATCGTCTTGATCTTCTAGACGATATAAGATCTTCAAACTGATGTTTGTCCACATGAACCTTTCTTCATGACTTAAAGAGTTATGTCTCTTAATCTTCAAGATTACGCCTCTTCATCAAGACGATATCGTCGAGACATCTTAACTCTACCCACGATAAGCTTTCTTCAACCTTTAAGACTATACATCTTCAACAAGACGATGTCGTCGAGTCATCTGAACTTTGTCTTTCTCAACTATAAACTATCTTCAATCTTCAAGACTATATGCTTTCTTCAAGACGATATCGTCGAGATATCCAAACTTATCCTTATCAACGATAAGCTTCCTTCAAGATGATATCGTCGAGATATCTGAACTTAGCTTTATCAATGATAAGCTTTCTTCAAGACGATATCGTCGAAACTGATTCGACGATATGATATCTTTTTCAACGATTCATCTGCTGAGTCTTGAGACGATATTTTACTTAGTGATTTTTATTACTGTTATCGTCTAGATTCTAGTGATGTATCTTTGATGTATCTGTCACAACATGAACTTAAACATGACATCAAAAATAACTTAGCTTATCTATACTTGTGTTCCTTCTTCAAATCTAGAGACATTGAAGGCATAATACCCAACAGATAGCTGAATCTCGCCTCTTGGTTTTACTAAAAGCAGCCCAAATTGGTCTGTCAACAGTGGAATCTCGCTGTTTGGAAAGGCTAACTGCCGGCCAAAATAAAATTCCCTGGGAAAAACATACCACCAACCTAGCAAGCGAGTCCAGGCTATTCTAAGCCGACTCGCAGGAGTGGCGAGTGCCCGATAGAGCTGGGACTCGCCACTCGCACCGAGCTGGGGGCGCGTGCCTGCTAGAGGCGAGTGCGAGCTGAGGCCCGCCACTCGCCCGGCTAACTCGTCAAAGCCAGTCTCGCTCCAGATCACCTGATGGCTTGATGAACCCACTCGACAAACACGGGGTTGTACACAATCCCCGCTCTTTGCTAGTTTACCTCAAGCTATAATCAACTCCAAAAAGATAATTACAAATTCTTGTTTTGTTTCTTCAGGTTGTCATGTTTTCCATTGTTTTTTTCTAGTTAAACTGACCTTTCAACAATTTGAAGAGCATAAATAGAAAACTGCTATAATCGACTCCGAGCTTTTGATAATGAAAGAACTGTTATATTGACTCCATGTTTGCAATCAGCATTGAGCCAATGACTTCTCTGACTTCTGCACTCTGATTCTGTTTTCATTTATATATTTGTTTCTATTTTAAACAGAGACAAACAACAGGATCTGTTCAATTTGATGGGTGCAATTTATGCTGCTGCTTTCTTCCTTGGATTTACCAACGCTGTTACTGTGCTGCCTGTTATGTCAATTGAGAGAACAGTGTTTTATCGCGAAAGAGCGGCTGGCATGTACTCATCAATGGCCTACGCATTTGCTCAAGTAAATATATTTCTGCTCTTTATCTTGATTACTTCGTCTAACGAGACGCAGATTGATTTTATTCCAAGAAATCATGACTATATTCTTTTTTTGGTTGTTATTGAGTCAAATTTGGGCGACGGGCCCAAATTGTATTTCCAAATTAGTGTCTAGGTACAAGTGGTTGATTTTGAGTCCATTAACTTAACTATTTACTTATAGTTATATTCGGAAATTTTAATATAGTCATGCATATATATTATTTGTGTTTTGTAGCTATAAATACATTTTTCGGGATCTAAACGCAGGTGCTTTTATGATCAAAAAGCAGGTTAACATGTTAAATATGTATATCAAAAGATGCATCTTGTCACCTTACCATTTTCTGAGATTTCATTCTGTGTGCAGGTGAGCATTGAAGCCATCTACATTGGGGTGCAGAGCCTTGTTTATTCCCTTCTTCTTTTCTCTATGATTGATTTCGGCTGGAAAGTGGATAAGTTCTTGTGGTTCTTCTTCATTATCTTCATGTGTTTCGTCTACCTCACATTATATGGGATGATGGCTGTAGCAGTAACTCCAAGCCACCATATTTCTGCCATTGTCTCCTCTTTCTTCATCCGTCTATGGAATTTATTCTGCGGTTTCATTTTGCCGAGAGCGGTATGAAATTTAATGTTAAAATATACACTTTCATTTGGTCCAAAACACATAACAAAAGAGCTAAAATTTCCATGATTGATTACTACTCCATGCTAAGTAGTTCTTCATTATTTATACTTAATTTTCACTTGAGCTGTAGGGAAAGGAAAAAAACATCCCTGATGCCCAAAAACCTAGTGTGGGATCTCCAATTGCTGTCTCAGACCCGCAATTGCAACAGAGCTCTACAAACGGGGTTCATCCAAACAGATCTCCATTTGCAACAGAGTTTTTTCTACAGCTCCATTTGCAACCCTCGTTTTACTACCACTCTTTTTCCTACCGCCACCGCTCTCCCAAACAGACCCTTAGTCTATTTGATGGAAGTTTTTTTAATTCTTCACTCGATCCCTTGATCATTGAGTTCTTACTGAATATTTTTCGTACAGATGATGCCGAGTGGGTGGAGGTGGATGTTCTGGGCCAATCCAGTCGCATGGTCTATTTATGGTCTCATGGCTTCTCAGCTTGGAGATTTGGACAATATGGTTGAGATACCAGGTGAGGTTAGCTTAGATGTGAAAACCTTCTTGAAGGAGAAGTTGGGTTACCAGCATGATTTCCTCGGCTATGTGGCCTTGGCTCACATAGGGTTTGTGCTACTCTTCACCTTTGTCTTTGGTTGTTCCATTAAGTTTCTCAATTTCCAAAAGAGGTAGATGATTAGGAGCACTTAAACCCGGATAATTTTTGATGGTCTCAAGTATTTGAGTTGAGTATGTGTATGAGTTCAATATAAGCCAAATTTATGTGAATTAATTACGGGCGCGGGCGGAGCACGGGCACATGGAGGTTCTACACATGGCATCAGCCGGGGACGACCCCACCAACTACAAGCCGGGATGAGGCGTACCAAGTTATCTTTATTTGTAAAGTATTTTAGCATGAGTCGTTTTATTTCCATATTTACTCTTTGCACCCCTTGATGTTAGGGCCTATATATTGGATGTGTGATATTGAAGTCTTTATGATTGGAATAATATTTTGGAGCCTAGGCCTTAGCCAAGGTAATCTCATTGGTGTTCTCAAATCCCCTCTCTTATTTCCATATTTTAACACCTTGATTGCAGTTGATTGCAAAGCATCTCCTGGATGCAGGCGCTCATACTATGAACTACGCAACTATGAATTAGCAACATGAAAAGTATGAGAGATATTTAGGTACGGGTAACATATGGTGATCGTAATAGATCACCGTGCGGGAGCAAGTACAACCGTAAGATTCGTGATTTCAACGGTGCATATTGTTTGTGAAAATATACGATCGTATTTGTGTAATATGGTCGCATTGAAAAGTAATGTATTTTTGATCAATCATGCGCGAAAATTTGTGTTGTCAGGGGTCGGGCTCGGTGATTTAAGTGTTTTACACGCATCAACTTTTGAGTTGAAAAGTATAGCATGTAGTACCACTAGGTATAAGTATCAAACATTGGAGTCGAATGCAAAATCTCCATTTATCATCTTCCAAGCTCGTTGAGTAACCATATGCAATTTTTTTGATATTATTTATTGCGTAATACTGTTTTTGCGAAGTTGATGAATATCATAGGTGGATTAAGGAAGAAAAGTCTTGTAATGTTTGTTTGTATGTTTTCACACATTCTTAGTGAGGACTTTTCTGGTTGAACTTCTGTGTTGCGTTTGCTTATGCATTGCATATCTCTAAGTGATTGCATACGTGTTTGCTCGAACTAATTACAGACGCTCCAGTCAAGTATGCTTGTTCTCTCGTCCAACACATGTATGAAGTCTTTTCTAAAAGATGCTTTCGGTTCTCCACCTCCATCTTGACCATGTATGCAGCATAGCACCAGGGCGCTAGACCCCTGGAACTATAAAGAGATTTGGGCTCTGTTTGGCGGAGCGGCTGCGAATCAGGGAGAGATTCCTGATCCGCAGCCGTGGACTGTCTCCCGTTTGGCGGAGCGCCTCCGCTCCTCCAACCGCTGATTTAAGGGGAAAACGCTGCTCCTCCAACCGCGGCTACTTCCCCACGGTTGCGGATCGCTCCTCCAACCGCCGCTCCTCCAATCCGCCGCTCCTCCAACCTCCGTGCCAAACAGAGCCTTGGTATCTGGCACCAAGTCATCTTGACCCTCATCTCAGCCGTCAAAATTTTAATTGATCCGGCCAATAATTAGTTGGATCATAAAATCTTATTTCTATTCAATATGATACTTGGATCAGATCTCAGAGAGCGTTGGAAAAAGGGCTTTTTAGCGCCCGACTCACCCCAACACTATTAAAAACCGCATTACTGACCCGCTCGGCTGACCCGCCCAATTGACCCGACGCCAAATCTTGAAATGCATTGCGCTCAATATATTATTATATGATATATAAAAACTTTGGAGGAGTTCGAAACCTTCGTGAGCGGTCGCCTCCATTCTTCGCGGCGTATATCCGCCGCCTGCCTGATCCAAAATGGCGGTAATCTATCTGCCGCCGTCCGTGTGCACGAGAACTTTCGTCTCAGCGCTCCATAATCCGCCATGTCCAATCAAAGTTCTTCACACCTCAAACACTATCAGAGTCCAATCTTCTCGCCCTCGAGGTACTTCTTGAACCTGTTCCAGTTCTTTTGTTATTTTTTGTTCGGTCTCCCTTTCGTCTTTAAAGGGTTTTCTTTTTTGTTTTTTTCGACAATGAATTTATTTTCCTTGGGAAATCTTGCAGCGGCGCAGGCGAACAAGAAGGATCGGAGTGGTGTTCAGCTTGACGAGTATGAAGGCCTTCCAAAAGAATTTTACGATGATGTATGTTGCTAATACTCCATAATATTTTTTTTCCAAATTGCTACCTGTGCCACTCAAAGAACTGTTTGTTTTGGATTTCATGTGTACTGACGATAATTAGGGCTCAATTGGTTCCCTGAAACTAGAAAATATGTTTAATACAATGCTGATTTGTTAAATCCACTATTTGATTAGATGTAGTTAGATGTTAATACTAAATTCAAACTCAACACATTGAGAAATTCATTCAAATCTATCTTAGTTTCTTAAACAATGTTGATTTCAATTTCACACAAAATGAGTGGAAACAAAATTATTCTTTTCTAACGCTTGTTTTTAATCTACGAGCTACAAAATAAGCCCTTAAAAAGTGGGGCATTGAAAGATCGAAGAACACTTCACGAGGGTTCTTCAAATTCAAACAAGTCTTTGATGGCTAGGGTTATGAGAATTCGTCCAAAGACAAATAACATGGGTGGGGGCATTTATTTCCACCCTAAACGTAACAAAAAAAATTGCTTGGGAAACTGAATTTTGCGTTGTATCAGGATACTAGTACAACCTATCGAGTTCCTGATAATAATTACTTAGTCTAGACAGGAGTCTATGCATTCTATTTGGCTCTCGATATCACCTATCGGGAGTCCTAATAGTTCTGCTATGCAAAATCTATACTTTATTTGTATTGGGAAACTTATCCAGATCCCGATACACCTATTTTCTTTACTACTTTCGTTCCACTTGATTCTCATGTGTCATTTGCTTCTATATCAGTCTCTTTGCTTTAAAAAGATTCGACATTGAGTTTGCATCGTCATAGAGTAGAATGTTCGGGTAGAGGATTGACAGATCTGCCACATTGAATGTGAGGGAGATAGCCCAACCTTTGGAGATATCGATCACATAGATGTTGTTTATCTTCTCTAAAATCTTGTAGGGACCTATCTTTCTAAGCTTCAACTTGTTGTAGGCACCTACAGGAAAATGCTCACTAATAAAAAAGAATGTCTCTAAATATCAGTGCCCTAATAAAAAAGAACGGCTCTAAACCCTTACACAAAGAGCGAGGGGGGGGGGGGGTGGCTAGAGAAGAAAAAGCAGATGGACATCTGCCGATTCCGGGACCACAAGGTGACCACATCATCAAATTCGTGGACGCCTTGTAAGAAAGGTCCACTGACGTTTTCAGAACTTTGCATTTCCTGACACGTAAGTGGGCCTCGAAACTCTTCTTTCATTAAAATTTACCAGCCAGGCAGCCATCATTATACGTTCTAGTAGGACACGTCTCGCACCACTAACAATCCGACAATATTCTAGTGTTTCAAATTAGATAAGTGAGGGATATAGGCCAACCTTTGGAGATATCAATCACATAGGTGTTTTTTTTCTTACCTAAAACCTTGTAGGGACCTATCTTTCTAAGCTTCAACTTGTTGTAGGCAACTAAAAGAAAACACTCACTAATAAAAAAGAATGACTCTAAATATCAGCGCCGTAATAAAAAAGAACGGCTCTAAACCCTTAGATAGAGAGCGGGGGTGGCTAGAGGGAAAAGCAGATGGGCATCTGTCGGTTCCGGGACCTCAAGGTGACCACATCATCAAACTCGTGGACGCCTTGGAAGAAAGGTACAACAAAGTTATCTGAACTATGCATTACCTGACAAGTGGGCCTCGAAACTCTTCCTTCATTAAAGTTTACCAACTAGACAACTATCATTATACGTTCTAGTAGAACACGCGTCGCACTAATAACAGTCCGACATTATTCTAGTGTTTTAAATTAGATAAGTGAGGGAGTGAGGGAGATAGCCCAACCTTTGGAGATATTGATCACACAAGTGTTTTTTATCTTCTCTAGAACCTTGTAGGGACCTATCTTCTCATTAAAATTTACTAGCCAGACAACCATCATTATACGTTCTAGTAGGACACGTCTCGCACCACTAACAGTCCGACAATATTCTAGTGTTTCAAATAGATAAGTGAGGGATATAGCCCAACCTTTGGAGATATCAATCACATAGGTGTTTTTTATTTTCCCTAAAACCTTGTAGGGACCTATCTTTCTAAGCTTCAACTTGTTGTAGGCAACTAAAAGAAAATGCTCACTAATAAAAATGAATGACTCTAAATATTAGCGTTGTAATAAAAAAGAACGGCTCTAAACCCTTAGATAGAGAGCGGGGGTGGTTAGAGGGAAAAGCAGATGGGCATTTGCCGGTTCCGGGACCACAAGGTGACCACATCATCAAACTCGTGGATGCCTTGGAAGAAAGGTACAACAAAGTTTTTTGAACTATGCATTACCTGAGACGTAAGTGGGCCTTGAAACTCTTTCTTCATTAAACTTTACCAACTAGACAACCATCATTATACGTTCTAGTAGAACACGCGCCGCACTAATAACGGTCCGACATTATAGATAAGTGAGGGAGTGCGGAAAATAGCCCAACCTTTGGAGATATTGATCATATGTGTTTTTCATCTTCTCTAGAACCTTGTAGGGACCTATCTTCTCATTAAAATTTACCAGCCAGGCAACCATCATTATACGTTCTAGTAGGACACGTCTCGCACCACTAACAGTCCGATAATATTCTAGTGTTTCAAATTAGATAAGTGAGGGATATAGGCCAACCTTTGGAGATATCAATCACATGTGTTTTTTATCTTTCCTAAAACCTTGTAGGGACCTATCTTTCTAAGCTTCAACTTGTTGTAGGCAACTAAAAGAAAATGCTCACTAATAAAAAAGAATGACTCTAAATATCAGTGCCGTAATAAAAAAAACGGCTCTAAACCCTTAGATAGAAAGCGGGGGTGGCTAGAGGGAAAAGCAGATGGGCATCTGCCAGTTCCGGGACCACAAGGTGACCACATCATCAAACTCGTGGACGCCTTGGAAGAAAGGTACAACAAAGTTTTCTGAACTATGCATTATCTGACACGTAAGTGGGCCTCGAAACTCTTCCTTCATTAAAGTTTACCAGCTAGACAACCATCATTATACGTTCTAGTAGAACACGCGTCGCACTAATAACGGTCCGACATTATTCTAGTGTTTTAAATTAGGTAAGTGAGGGAGATAGCCCAACCTTTGAAGATATTGATCACATAAGTGTTTTTTATCTTCTCTAGAACCTTGTAGGGACCTATCTTTCTAAGCTTCAATTTGTTGTAGACACCTACAGGAAAATGCTCACTAATAAAAAGAACGGATCTAAATATCAGCACCCTAATAAAAAAGAACGGCTCTAAACCCTTAGATAAAGAGCGGGGGTGGCTAGAGAGAAATGCAGATGGGCATCTGCCGGTTCCGGGACCACAAGATGACCGCATCATCAAACTTGTGGACGCCTTAGAAGAAAGTTCCACCGAGATTTTCAGAACTTTGCCTTTCCTGACAAGTAAGTTAGCCTTGAAACTCTTCCTCCACTAAAATTTACCAGGCAGCCATCATTATACGTTCTAGTAGGACACACCCCGCACCACTAACAGTCTGACAGTATTCTAGTGTTTCAAAGTAGATAAGCGAGGGAGATAGACCAACCTTTGGAGATATCGATCACATAGGTGTTTTTTATCTTCCCTAGAACCTTGTAGGGACCTATCTTTCTAAGCTTCAACTTGTTGTAGGCACCTACAGGAAAATGTTCACTAATAAAAAGAACGGCTCTAAATATCAGTGCCCTAATAAAAAAGAACGACTCTAAATATAAGCGCCCTATTAAAAAAGAACGGCTCTAAACCCTTAGACAAAGAGCGGGGGTAGATAGAGAGAACGGATCACAAATAAAAAAGAACGGATCTAAATATCAGTGCCCTAATAAAAATAATGGTTCTAAACCCTTAGACAGGGAGCGAGGGTGGCTATATAAAAAAGTATGGACATCTGCCGGTTTCGGGACCACGAGCTGACTGCATCATCAAACTCGTGGACGCCTTGGAAGAAAGGTTCATCGACGTTTTCAGAACTTTGCATTTCCTGACACGTAAGTGGGCCTCAAAACTCGTCCTTCATTAAAGTTTCTCGAGCTGACCGCATCATCAAACTCTTCCTTCATTAAAGTTTCCATCATTATACGTTCTAATAGGACACGCGTCACACCACTAATGGTCTGGCTGTATTCTAAGTGTTTTAACTTATATAAATGTACACATGTCGGCCGAAAGGAAGGAATAGAGTACTGCGCATGTTGAAAGAGAGCAATTGAACACTATCAAGTATTCTGAGTTTGACGCATCGAGCGACGCATGTTATGTTGTTGTATCGTCTTATCACGGCGTAATGCGGAGCAAGATATGATGCATAAAGAAGAAATTTTTTCTTGGGTGCGATTAACATATCATTTTGTATATCATCGGGGAGGTCGATCTGAGAAGGAGGATATGACACCTCTGGATATTTTGGAAGAAAAACTCGGTGGGTGTTTGCATTGACTGGATTTTGCTATATAAGGAGGCATCGACTTCTAATAAGGATCATGCATTAGTTCTTCTCATACTTCAACTTCTTCTTCAATACCAGTAGGAATCAAGCTAGTGCCGAAGGAGGAATCATGACTGAACTTTTGTTTTAATTTCCTCTTTATCTTCCTCAAAAGAAGAGTGAGTTTTGTGAAAAAGAAAAATATTTGGGTCATGACCTTCTCAGATTGACCTCCCCGATGGTGTACCTTCATAGAGTTGAATGTTTGGGTAGAAGATTGACAGATCTGCCACATTGAATGTGAGGGAGATTGCCCAACCTTAGGAGATATTGATCACATATGTATTTTTTATCTTCTCTAGAACCTTGTGGGGACCTATCTTTCTAAGATTCAACTTGTTGTAGGCACCTACAGATAAATACTCACTAATAAAAAAGAACAACTCTAAATATCAGCACCTTAATAAAAAAATAACGGCTCTAAACCCTTAGAAAAAGAGTGGGGATGGCTAGAGAGAAAAGCAGATGGGCATCTCCCAGTTCCGGGACCACCAAGTGACCGCATCATCAAACTCGTGGACACCTTGGAAGAAAGGTTCACCGACGTTTTCAGAACTTTGAATTTCCTGACACATAAGCGGGCATCAAAACTCTTCTGTCATTAAAGTTTACCAGCCAAACATACATCATTATACGTTTTAGTAGGACACACATCGCACCACTAACGATTCGACAATATTCTTGTGTTTTAAATTGGATAAGTGTACACGTGTCGGCCGAAAGGAAGGAACGGAGAACTACGCTCGTTGAAGGAGAGCAATTGAACGTTGCAAAGTATTATGAGTTTGACGCATCGAGCGACACATGCTATGTTGTTGTGTCATCTTGTCACGACGTAATGCAGAGCAAGATATGATGCATACAACAACAACAACAACACTCAAGCCTTTATCCCACCATAGTGGGGTCGACTATATGGATCCTCTGTCGCCATTGCACCTTATCTTTAATCATAGTCTCACTAATGCTTAAGTACATCATGTCTTTCCTTATAGTTTAATTCCAAGTCTTTTTTGGTCTACCTCTCCCCCGTTTAACATGTCTAGTGACTAAACTCTCACAACGCCTAACAGGTGCCTCTAATGGTCTCCTATGTACATGTCTGAACCATCTTAAACGAGCTTCTCGCATCTTCTCTGCAATTGGCGTCACTCCTGTCTTATTCCTGATACATTCATTCCTAATTTTATCCAGTCTCGTGTGACCACACATCCACCTAAGCATTCTCATCTCCGCAACTCCCATTTTTTGCTCATGCACACCATTCACTCCCAACACTCAGAACCGTAGAGCATTGCTGGCCTAATTGTTGTACGGTAAAACTTGCCTTTAAATTTTAATGGTACTTTACAATCACATAAGATCCCAGACGCACCTCTCCACTTCAACCAACCTGCTTGGATTCTATGTATCACATCTTTTTCTACACCTCCATCTTTTGAATTATCGATCCCAGATATTTAAAGATATGATGCATAAAGAAAAAAAATTGGGTGAGGTTAACATATCAGTTTCTATATCATTGGGGTTGTCAATCTGAGAAGGAGGGTATGAAACCTCTAGATATTTTGGAAGAAGAGCTCGGCGGGTGTTTGATTTGACTGGATTTTGCTATATAAGGAGGCATTGACTTCTTCATCATGCATTAGTTCTTCTCATACTTCAACTTCTTCAATCTCATGAGGAATCGAGTTGGTGCCGAAGGAGGAATCAAAATTGAACTTGTGTTTCAGTTTCCTCTTTATCTTCCTCAAAAGTGAGGCGGGTCCTGCGAAAAAAAGAAAAATATTTGGGTCATAGCCTCCTTCTCAGATCGACCTCCCCGATGATGTTCCTTCATAGAGTAGAATGCTCGGGCAGAAGAGAAAAGCAGATGGTCATCTGCCTATTCCGGGACCACAAGGTGACCGCATCATCAAACTCGTGGACGCCTTGGATGAAAGGTCAACCGATGTTTTCAGAACTTTGCATTTCCTAACACATAAGTGGGCCTCAAAACTCTTCCTTCATTAAAAATTACCAGCCAGGCAGCCATCATTATACGTTCTAGCAGGACACGTCTCCCACCACTAACGGTCCGACAGTATTCTAGTGTTTTAAATTAGATAAGGGAAATAGCCCAACCTTTGGAGATATCGATCACATAGGTATTTTTTTTATCTTCCCTAGAACCTTGTAGGGACCTATCTTTTTAAGCTTCAACCTTTTGTAGGAACCTACAAGAAAATGCACACTAATAAAAAAGAACGTCTCTAAATATCGGTGCCTTAATAAAAAAGGATGGCTTTAAATCCTTTGACAGAGAGCAGGGGTATCTAGAGAGAAAAGCAGATGGGATTTTGCCGGTTCTGGGACCACAAGGTGATCACATCATCAAACTCGTGGACGCTTTGGAAGAAAGGTCCATCGACGTTTTCAGAACTTTGCATTTCCTGACACGTAAGTGGGCCTCGAAAAATTTCATTCATTAAAGTTTACCAGCCAGACAACCATCATTATACGTCCTAGTAGGACACGCGTCGCACCACTAACGGTCCGACGGTATTCTAGTGTTTTAAATTAGATAAGTGTACACGTGTCGGCCGAAAGGAAGGAACGGAGAACTACGCGCATTGAAAGAGAGCAGTTGAACGTTGTAAAGTATTCCGAGTTTGACGTATCGAACGACACATGTTATGTTGTCGTACCGTCTTGTCACGGCGTAATGTGAAGCATGATATGGTGCATAAAAAAAGTGCGGTTAACATATCATTTTCTATATCATCGGGGAGGTCGATCTGAGAGGTTGTGAAACCTCTAGATATTTTGGAAGAAAAGCTCGATGGGTGTTTGGTTTGATTGGATTTTGCTATATAAGAAAGCATCGACTTCTTCTTCTGAGGATCATGCATTAGTTCTTCTCATACTTCAACTTCTTCTTCAATTCCACGGGGAATCGAGCTGTTGCTAAAGGAGGAATCATGGCTGAACTTGTGTTTTAGTTTCCTCTTTATCTTCCTCGGAAGAGAGGTGGGTCCTGCGAAGAAAGAAAAATATTTGGGTCATAGCCTCTTTTTCGAATCGACCTCCCTGATGATGTACCTTCATAGAGTAGAATGTTCGGGTAGAAGATTGACAGATTCGCCACATTGAATGTGTGAGAGATAGCCCAACCTTTTGGAGATATCGATCACATATGTGTTTTTATCTTCCCTAGAACCTTGTAGGGACCTATCTTTCTAAGCTTCAACTTGTTGTAGTCAACTACAAGAAAATACTCACTAATAAAAAATGACTCTAAATATCAACGCCCTAATAAAAAAGAACGGCTCTAAACCCTTTGACAAAGAATGGGGGTGGATAGAGAGAAATGCAGATGGGCATCTGCCGGTTTCGGGAAAAGAAGGTGACCGCATCATCAAAGTTGTGGACGCCTTGAAAGAAAGGTTCACCGACATTTTCAGAACTTTGTATTTCCTGACACATAAGTGGGCCTCCATACTCTTCATTAAAGTTTACTAGCCAGACAACCATCAATTTACGTTTTAGTAGGACACGCGTTGCACCACTAACGGTCCGACAATATTCTAGTGTTTTAAATTAGATAAGTGTACATGTGTCGGCCAAAAGGAAGGAACGGAGAATTATGCACATTGAAAGAGAGCAGTTAAACATTGTGAAGTATTTCGAGTTTGAGGTATCGAGCAACACATGTTATGTTGTCGTGTCGTCCTGTCACGGCGTAATGCGGAGCAAGATATGATGCATAGAGAAAAAATTGGGTGTGGTTAACATATCATTTTCTATATCATCGGGGAGGTCGATCTGAGACGGATGCTATGAAACCTTGAGATATTTTGGAAGAAAAGCTCAGTGGGTGTTTGGTTTTACTGGATTTTGCTATATAAGGAGTAAGGAGGCGTCTATTTCTTCTTCCGAGGACCATGCATTTGTTCTTCTCATACTTCAACTTCTTCTTCAATCCCATGAGGAATCGAGCTTGTGCCGAAGGAAGAATCAGGACTGAACTTGTGTTTCAATTCCTCTCTATCTTCCTCAAAAGAGAGGCGGGTCCTGCGAAAAAAGAAAAATATTTGGGTCATAGCCTCCTTCTCAGATCGGCCTCCCCTATGATGTACATTCATAGAGTAGAATGTTCGGGTAGAAGATTGACAGATCCGCCACATTGAATGTGAGAGATATAGCCCAACCTTTGGAGATATCGATCACATAAGTGTTTTTATCTTCCCTAGAACCTTGTAGGGACCTATCTTTCTAAGCTTCAACTTGTTGTAGGCACTTACAGGAAAATGCTCGCTAATAAAAAGAACGACTCTAAATATCAGTGCCCTAATTAAAAAGAATGTCTCTAAACCCTTAGACAGAACGGGGGTGGCTGGAGAGAAAAGCAGATGGGCATCTGCCGGTTTCGAGACCATAAGGTGACTGCATCATCAAACTTGCGGACGCCTTGAAAGAAAGGTTCACCGACGTTTTCAGAACTTTGCATTTCCTAACAGATAAGTGGGCCTCGAAACTCTTCATTAAAGTTTACCAGCCAGACAACCATCATTTTACGTTTTAGGAGGACATGCGTCGCACCACTAATGGTCTGACAATATTCTAGTGTTTTAAATTACATAAGTGTACATGTGTTGGCCGAAAGGAAGGAACGGAGAACTATGCACATTGAAAGAGAGCAGTTAAACATTGTAAAGTATTTCGAGTTTGACGCATCGAGCGACACATGTTATGATGTCGTGTCATCTTTTCACAGTGTAATGCGGAGCAAGATATGATGCATAGAGAAAAAAATTTGGGTGCGGTTAACATATCATTTTCTATGTCATCGGGGAGGTCAATCTGAGAAGGAGGCTAGGAAACCTTGAGATATTTTGGAAGAAAAGCTCAGTGTGTGTTTGGTTTCACTGGATTTTGCTATATAAGGAGGCATCGATTTCTTCTTCCGAGAATCATGCATTGGAAATAGAATCCCATGAGGAATCAAGCTGGTGTCGAAGGAAGAATCGGGATTAGACTTGTGTTTCAGTTCCTCTTTATCTTCCTCAAAAGAGAGGTGGGTCCTGCGAAAAAGTAAAATATTTGGGTCATAGCCTCCATCTCAGATCAGCCTCCTCTATGATGTACTTTCATAGAGTAAGAATGTTCGAGTAGAAGATTGACAAATCCGTCATATTGAATGTTAAGGAGATAGCCCAACCTTTTGAGATATCGATCACATAGGTGTTTTTTATCTTCCCTAGAACCTTGTAGGGACCTATCTTTCTAAGCTTTAGCTTCTTGTAGGCACCTACAGAAAAATGCTCACTAATAAAAAAGAACGACCCTAAAAATCAGCGCCCCAATAAAAAATAATGTCTCTAAACCCTTAGACAAAGAGTGGGGGTGGCTATAGAGAAAAGCAGATGGGCATCTGCCGGTTACAGGACCATAAAACTCGTGGACGCCTTCGAAGAAAGGTTCACCGACGTTTTCAGAACCTTGCATTTCCTGACACGTAAGTGAGCCTCTAAACTCTTCATTAAAGTTTAGCAACGAGACATCCATCATTGTACGTTCTAGTAGGACACGTGTTACGCCACTAACGGTCCGACAATATTCTAGTGTTTTAAATTAGATAAGTGTACATGTGTCGGCCGAAAGGAAGGAACAGAGAACTATGCACATTGAAAGAGAGTAGTTGGACGTTGTAAAGTATTCCGAGTTTGACGCATCGAGCGACACATGTTATGTTGTTGTGTCGTCTTGTCACGACATATTGTGGAGCAAGATGTGATGCATGAAGAAAAAAATTGGGTGCAAATAACATATCATTTTCTATATCATCTGGGATGTCGATCTGAGAAGGAAGCTATGAAACCTCGAGATATTTTGGAAGAAAAGCTCGGTGGGTTTTTGGTTTTACTGGATTTTGCTATATAAGGAGGCATCGGTTTCTTCTTCCGAGGATCATGCATTCGTTCTTCTCACACTTCAACTTCTTCAATTCCATGAGGAATCGAGCTGGTGCCGAAGGAGGAATTAGGACTGTACTTGTGTTTCAGTTCCTCTTTATCTTCCTCACAAGAAAGGTGGGTCCTGCGAAAAAAAAAAATATTTGGGTCATAGCCTCCTTCTCAGATCGGCCTCCCCGATGATGTACCTTCATAGAGTAGAGTGTTCGGGTAGAAGATTGACAGATCCGCCACATTGAATGTGAGGGAGATAGCCCAACCTTTGGAGATATCGATCCCATAGATGTTTTTTATCTTCCCTAGAACCCTGTAGGGACCTATCTTTCTAAGCTTCAACTTGTTGTAGGCACCTATAGGAAAATGTTCACTAATAAAAAGGAACGACTCTAACTATCCGGGCCCTAATAAAAAAGAACGACTCTAAACCCTTAGACAGAGAGAGAGGGTAGCTAGAGAGAAAAGCAGATGGGCATCTGTCGGTTCCGGGACCACTAGGTGACGACATCATCAAACTCGTGCACGCCTTGGAAGAAAGGTCCACCGACGTTTTCAAAACTTTATATTTCCTGACACGTAGATGTGCCTCAAAACTTTTCCTTCATTAAAGTTTACCAGCCAGGCAGCCATCATTATACGTTCTAATAGGACATGCGTCACACCACTAACGGTCCGACAATATTCTTGTGTTTTAAATTAGATAAATGTGCACGTGTCGGCCGAAAGGAAGGAACAGAGAACTACGCACGTTGAAAGAGAGCAGTTGAACGCTTTAAAGTATTCCGAGTTTGATGCATCCAACGACACATGTTATGTTGTCGTGTCGTCTTGTCACGGCGTAATGTGGAGCAAGATATGATGCATCCAACGACACATGTTATGTTGTCGTGTCTTGTCCGGCTAAAAGACTGCTTAGGCCTGGCCCCGGTCCTGCTAACCCAGTCCAGCCCAAGCCCAGGTCCACCTAGGCCTATCATTAATTGCTGGGCAGAAGAGCCCGATATTTTAAAATTGTTGGGTCCCGCTCAGCTTTCAGCTCGGGCCTATGCCTGTCCTGGGCTCAAGCCTAGGCCTGGAATCCAAATAACTCGGGTCTGTCGTGCCTTTTTTATGCGACTGGTTGCTGACATTGATGACACTTCTCACCAAAATTACTAGCAAATGGATTGTTTTTCGGCTTGGCCTACTAACCACATGGTTGGACTCATGTATTTTGACCTCCTGTCTACACCTTGTCATCCACCGCCTTTCCTGCTCTATCCTCCTGATTCTCGGGTTACTTAAGTACCTGAATTTTCCTACCGGAGGATTCACTACACCGCTCGTGGCCATATTGACTCCCGGTAGAGCAATTCAACTCGGTTCGACTTCATCATGAATCGTCTGGTGCCCTTCCATTTCATTCAAATTATTCTTGGCTGAGAGTCGATTGTACTCTTGCACGTACTGCTAAACTTTCCAATCCCCTTATCAGCGGGCCTAATATTTTTGCTAGAGCATTTGATCATTGTTTGCTAGAAGAAATGAGAACTTGAGCGCCTCCGCCATCCGCTTCCAAGCTCCAATTTATGCATTTCCTTGTCGTCTCTAGTTGTTTTGGAATTGTTCCGCCAAACGAATGCTCCACCTTGCAACTTATCTGCGATATACTTCACCTAGAGGCTTCGGCTACTCCCCATCAGATCAAAGTATTTCTCGACCTCCGCGAGCTAATCGAGAAACTCTTTGCTATCAAGGTTGTCGTTAAAGAACCACAGATCAACCCTAATCTGTGGGGTATTGATCTTCATTTTGATTTAAAATCTCCTCTTTTTAAGATTATGACTCCATATTAACCTTCGGTTTGAAGGAGCTGGAGATCGGCTCTGCCTCCTATGGGACCTTTATAAGGAACAACCGCAGGTCTAGGGTCTTGCCCAACATGTAAAGCCGGCAATGCTTCATCATCTGAGCATGTTGGCTTCATAAATCTTCGTGTTGTTGTCACATCTCTTATAGCATCAGCCATCAAGTGGGTATGACCGAGGGTGTCGTTGGTTGTGAGAGTTGAGTTGTTATTGACCATTGGAATAGAGAAAGTAAACCTACCTCGGCATCAAATGATGTAATGAAAGAGCGAAGTAAAAGATTTACCACTAGGTTTCTTCAAATACTAGCAGGCGCTTGGTGGCTAAGGTTCAGAAAATCCATCCAAAGATGAAGATAGCACAATACAAGGGTGGATGTTTATATCCTAACCCTATACATAAAAAAAGGAAATGGAGACTCCCTAAAAAAGTGAATTCTGCATCGTATCAGGATCCTTGTATAAGCTATTGAGATCCGGATAATGATTGTTTAATATAGATAGGAGCTTCTAGATTATATCAGGCTCTCGATGGCTGAAAGCCCTGCAAGTTGAGTCGAGCCGGCTCGTGAGCTCGATGAGCCGGCTCGAAAAAAGCTCGACTCGAGCTCGAACTAGTTGAGCTCGAGCTCGACGAGCTTGAGCTCGATTTCGAGCCGAGCTCGAGCTCGATTACTCTTGTTCATTAGCTCGCGAGCCGGCTCGCGAGCTTTTTTTTTGGGTATTTTTTTTAAAAATATATATAAATAAAAATAAAAATGGGTTCATGAGCAAAAAGCTCGCGAGCAGCTCGAGCTCGAGCTCAATATACTGGTCTCGAGCTCGAGCTCGAGGCAAGCAGGGTGAGCTCGACGAGCTCGAGCTCGAGCTCGAAATATTTAGCTCGAGCTCGAGTTTGGGATTTTTGCCAAGCTCGACTCGAGCTCGACTCGTTTACACCCAGTCGATGCTGCTTATAGGGAGTCCGATTGATTATGTTATGCATACTCTAGAACCTCTATTTGTATCTGGACTCCTGTCGGGGTTGCGAAATGCCTATTTCTTGTAGTTGTTTTCTTTCCACTAGCGTCTCTTTGGATCACTTGCTCCTGCATCAATGAGTTGTTCCTATCACCAGTACATCACATGAGAAACAAACTACGGAGAAAATTCAAGTAAAAGAGAAAAAATATAGTTGCAGATGGGCTTCTAGCCTTTAATCCAAAGTAGAATAACAGTTGGGATCCTTTTATAGCAGTGAAATTAGTGTAAGCTACAGTTCCTTTAAATATTTAGCCTCTAGTTCTTCATACCTCTCAGATACTTGACAATTGACATACAGGAGGAAGTAAACAAAATAATCCTGAAAATGATGTGAGACTTATACACCTTCTCCCAGTGGTCAATTAGGCCTTCAACTGTACTCTTTTGTATCTAAATAAAGCTTAATTTGTTAGATCTTTCATGTAATATATGTTCTGGCAATATATGTTTTTCTATTATTTTCTACTGGATTTCGGGTTTACCTTCATCGCATTAGTTTTCTTCGTTTAAAATAATTTTTTTTTCAAGTACTTTACTCATTATGTTATAATCAAAAGCTGTTTTCTAAATCTGTTCCTTAAAAATATCTTAATGTAGTTGGTCTTTCCCTTTACATGATTGAGTATATGGCATTAATTTTTGTCTTGCTAGGAGTGGCAAGCACAACAAAGGGAAAAGACTCGAGAATGGCATGCTTATTGTAAAAAGGAAGAGGAAAAGGAGAATCAGAAAGTTGATGAATATCGTGAAATAGGTATGCGTCTTAAGGATTATCCTGAGGAAGAAGTTCGTGAGGCAAGGAAATTAGTTTCAAGTTTTATAAGAGCTGAAGAAGAAGTTGAAGAGGTAACTATTGCCTGCCCCTTTTTTTTACATTATGGAGTCCGCATCTTAAAAAAAATTTGAACCCTCATTCTTCTTGGTAGCAATGCACGGGATGAGGCCAGAAACAAAAAGGATTAAACCATGGTTATAGCAGTAATTTTACTAGAGGGTGGGTGGAATTCTTGTTTGATATGTTTAAACTACTTTTTTTTTGGCAGGCCAAATGTGCCTGTATTAACAAATAAAATCAGTTAAATCCATGCATTCCAAAGGATTCCAAGTTTTTCCGGGTCATAGTACTTTGATAAATGAGTCATCAAAGGATTAAGCATGTAAAGCATACACAATTGCCACAGTACATCTGAAAAAATATCATAGGGCAAACAAAATTATCCACTGATGCACCATATTATAATGCCTATAATTTCTAATGCTAATGAAGTATGTATTATAAAATTGGATTCAAATTAACAATGTAATAAACATATAAATTTGCTGGAAAGAATGTATTAATTCCAATACAACTAGGTTCTGCTGTCATTGAAAACTAAAAGTAGTTAAAATCCATTTCAAACAATAAGAGTTTTTGGCATTATACAAGTATCAATTTTGTCCATTCAATAAAGGGATAATGGCGATGCCTCCAATAATGGATCCAAAGGGTTTCAAATCTTAAGAGAGTCTTAATACTTGGATAAACAAGTCATCAAATGATTAGTCATGGAAAATGTACAATTACATAGCTTAATTTTGTTCATGATAAAGTGGCAATCAACCTTGATATATTTCATGCACTTATGAAATACGAGATACTTTTCAACGTGGATAGAAACCTTCGCCAAAAAATAAATTGACATGAAATGAGGGACACACCAACGTCAGCAAGGAGACTTGTGAGACAAGTTAGTTCGAAAACCAAAAAGTACATCAAACAATACTCGACCTTTGTCTAAGAGCGGGACACAAAATGTCGCTTCTTACTTTTCCATGTGACAAACTGATGTAGGGTAGGCTGTGGAGTGAATTCCTAAATGCGCTAGTGATGAGTGGGGTTGACTCGTAATACCCTAATGACTCAATGCATGCAACACATGTGATTAGGCGCACCAATTAACGATAGCAACTAAATAATATAAAACAACAAACATTATTCCATAAACGAAAATAAACAATTTTATTAAGACTTGAGACATTGGCTCTCCTCCACGTGGAGGGTCAGAGTAAGCGTACGGCGATTCAATCCGTCCTACAGTTAGAGATCTTCACGAGAAAAATAATAATGAACTTTAATTTCGAACAAGCATACGATAGCCACAACACAGCAATGTTTCAACACCTTCAACTAATACAAAACACAACACGAATCTGAAATGAAGTAGGATTGTTGTAGTTTTAGGACAAATCTGAAGTTTGGAGGAAGATTAAGGGCTTTCCGGGTGGTGGAGGACTGCATCGGGTAAGGGGAAGGTCGAAGGGGAAGTTGGGGGGCTGGATCGGGCTGCTAGAGGGCGGGATCTGGGCTGGAATGCCCAGATCAGTGCAAATCCGACGGGAGGGAGGTGCTGGGAGGTGGTTCCACAGATGGAGGGGTGCTAGAAGCAAACCTGAAGGGATTAGGGTGCTGGATCGGGGTGGCACGGGGCTGGATCTGGGCTATAACGCCCAGACCTGGGCAGATCTGAAAAGGGTGGACTGTTTGGGAGGTGGATCCACGTGGGGAGGGGCTAGGGAAGCCGACAGGGTGGGGGAAGAAGGCCAGCGGTCTGCTGAGAGGGAGGTGGCTGCTGGGTCAGGCTGGCGGTGGGGAATGGAGGAGGGAGGGGCGGCTGCTGTGCTGGGAGTAGAGGGGCAGGCGGCTGTGGTGGAGGGCAGATGGCTGGAGGCTACAAGAGGGCAGGGAGATGGCGGATAAAGGAGGGCAGGGGGATGGCGGCTACAAGAGGGCGGGGGGCTGGCGGCTTGGATGGGTGGAGGGAGAGGAGAACAAAGTGGAAAAGGAGATAACTTACCCAAGGAGTCGACACCAAGGGGCTCCACGGAGTCAGCACCGCGGAGGAGATCACTGGAAATGAGGAAGAAGACTCTCCAAATTTCAGCAATGTAAATTACAGCAGCCCTAAGGTTCTATTTATAAGAAAACAGGATTAGGGCAACCGAAATCGACGGCTATGATTGACCGACGGTTTCGGGGTCATAAATACATGAAATAAAACCCAAAATACATAATGTCATATATGAAACTATATCAGAATGATGAGCCGGACGCATCCGCGGTGGCGGATCGCCGGTTCGATCAAGTCCGCCTGCGAGAATACACGAAGGTGGGGTCCGCCTTGCGTCGAGTCGCGCCAGATGGTCCCCCATCACAAACATTTCAAAGTTAGGTTTATAAATCACTAGTAGACCGCCAATCATCAATAGAACTAGCATTAATCAACATCTAACTATGTTGATATGGAGAGAGTAGATGGCTGGTATATCAATCCCTACCTTGAAGCATGCTTCAAATATCAAAATACACTCTTGTTACCCCTAGGGTAACAGTAGTTGTCAGTCAAAGAGATGTGAGGGGAAAAGAGAGAAAATCGAAGAACGAAATTGTTTCCAACCTTAGGCTCAATTTTCCAGTGCCAAAATCACGAGTCTTTCTTACATATTAGAACTTATATGCTCTACAGTAGGGACATTGTCATAAATACTTAGTCGAATAGAGAATTCGATTAAAATAAAAGTGCATGAAATAAAATGGTAGCAATGACACGCTAAGAGGTGTTGCTCGATTGTCATGTCCATCTAAAGTAGACTCGTAGTGTGCCTGCCTTTGCATTGCCTTCGTGTTGATCATCCTCCTCCGTAATAATTGCCCATTTTGGAAAATTGTTTTGTCCTCTTTCTCAATCACGAATAATACTCTTCTCTATAAAAACTCTTCTTACAAGGAATAAACTTATGAACAAAAGACTAGAAGAATTGAGGCTTTAGGAGATATCTACTCATAAGAAAACATATAAGTAAATCTTGAGAATTAGCAAAAGTAACGTCTCCTTGCATAATATGGATTCCAAACATTGGGCTGATAAGATTCTAACTGAAACTTTGAAGTAAGCAGAGAATTTAGAAAATCATCTTAGGAGCACCTAGATATTTAGAGTAAGAAAATTTCTCAGTCTTTATAAGTTGCCCTTTCCAGCCACAACAAATAAACGATTATTTGAACCCCAATAAACCCATTATTGCACTGATGAGAATTTAAAAGAATTGAATGTTTGCTTGGAGATAATTTTGTTAGTTTAATACTTGAGGATCCCACTCTTGATATGGTGTGGAAGCAAATCGCTGAAAGATTATGTGGAGTTCAGCAGTACTCCTAAGAAGACAAAGCGGTTGTAGTTCATCTCAGTTCTCTTCTTTCCTTACTTTTCTTTTTTTAAAGTTTTATTGTAGACATTTTTTGCTTGTGCATCAAAGCTTTGCATGCATGAAGTCGAAGAAAACCTAATTTCATTCACTGTTAAAAATTACAATAAATACAACACCTCTCCTATATTTATAAGAGAAGGGGAGACCGAATAACAAATATTTATTCACTATTAAATACAAAGTTTGATGCTATGTGTAAGACTGCCTGATTATCACATATGAGGAACATACAGTTGATATTGCAGAACTTGAATTTTGAGATAAGTTGTTTCAACCATATGAGTTCACATGTGGTTAGTGTCATGACTTGATACTCTGTGTCAACACTGAATCTAACGACAACATTTAACTTCTTGCTTCTCCATGAAATGGGATTTTCTCATATTATTTTAGGAGTTCATTGCTCTAATATGTTCAATATGAAAGTTAAATGCAGGTTTACATTTTCTGTAGCTTTCATTTCACTATTATTATTCTCATATCATTTTCTATGACATAACAAATAAAAAATATCTTTCTCATGTCTGGAGCTTTACATATATTGTGTGCAGAAAATTGAGGAGGCAGCAGAGAAAGGTGAACTTACGGAGCTAGTTTTGATGGTCATTTGGAATCGTCTTGACCTTGCTCGGCGTGATGTGAGTGTCTTTTCTTTCACTCAGAACTGTCAAGTTTCTGCTGTTTTTTTTCTTTTGCGGAGTAGATGCAAAAAAAATTGTGTTATGCTCATTTTAGGACTGTTCTCTCACTTAATCATGCCAGTTATCATAATCTAATTCAGACACAATCTATCTCAACCAAACAACAGCATAAACTGACTGAATTATATGTTTATGTTTATGAGCTGGCCTTTTATACATCATATCTTATATAACCATTAGATTTTTCTTGAATCTCCATTTACATGTAAATTTGTACTGTGTTCAGATGGATCACAGGTTGTGTATCACCTATATTACCAATGTCTTTGAAGTAAATAGAAGTGTATTTTTTGGCTTTAATGTCATGGAGTTTATTTGCTCTCTATGTACGGATCTTAACACTTAACAGCACAAACTCGAGCCAATCGAATCTGAAGTAATGCCAAGTCAGATTATAGGTTGGCTAGGTCTGATCTCGATTATTTGTAAACTTGAATTCGAGCCAGATTTGCGTCTCATCGCTACGTAAATTAGAAGCCTTACCTCTAATACATGAGAGTAGATCTATGCCTTGCTTTTTAGATTTTGTTTTATGCTTATTTAATCTTTATTGACCAGGAAGAGAGAGATGTTATTAGAAGCCTTGACCTCTTATACAGGAGAGTAGAGGTGTGACATCTTTGCATAGAAACTTGATGTTTGTCATTATAGATTTTATATAGCCTGATCTACAAGCATTAGATGATTCGATCATATTTTAAAAAATTTAGACAGAGATTCTAAAGAGGGAGGCTACGGCATCCATGAGGTTGCTAGATGTTCTCTTGAACCTCCACGATGGACATGACAATGATGGTTGGCTGAAGAAGTGTAGGAAACGAATGATCGACACCTTCCCTCGAGAAGATCCTTTCAGTATTCTAGTCCCTGCTGGTTTTGACATCAACAATGTAAGGCTTCATGAACTTTTTTCTTTCTTACCAAATTATGTTTTTTTATGTTTGACATTGAAATCATATCTTCTGTATCGGTTCTAGGAATACTTACAAAAATTATTATAAGATGTTTTGATGCATTTTTATCTATAGATGACAGTTCTAATCGGTGACACATTTAATTAGATAAGTGAGAAGTTTGATTATTGGAGGAATTATATAGAAGATAAAAGACTTAAAATTAATGTAAGATATGCAATTTTGGTGTGTGTGATGGTAATGGTTATCAATCAACTTCATTAGAAGAAAATTTATACATATTTTGGATCTATTATACAAAAGAACGAGGGTATAACTTAAAGTCAATGCTAGGTGACTAAAATATTTTAGTGTCGTAGGACTTTGAGATTATTATGCGATAAAAGTATATAATGGATACTTATCAGTAAATTTTATAAAACACCAATTTGAAGGTAAAAAATTTGTTGATATCTAAATTGAGATTGACACAAATGAGAATATTAAGATGGATGGATTATATAAATAGAAAAAATTAATTAGGGAATGACTGACTATATTCATCGTCATCAACATCATCAATAATTTACCCGAACTATTTGGTGTCAAATTTATGAATCTTTATTTTATATTTGTTTATGTCGAGTGCTACCCAAGGCATTAATGTAAACTACGCAAATCATCTTTAACAACATTTATTCATGTTTCCTTGGGTTCTTTTAAGTAGTCATTCAACACTAACTCAATTTACTCATCTAAATGGCACATTTTTTTTAAATTAAACCACAAGTCTACTTTTTTTCATCTTATCTTGGATGGTTGTCACTTCAACTGCTTCTCTAATATAACTATTCCTAAATTATATTTTTTAGTTTTTCCACATTCATCTTGGCATCCTCATCTCTTTCACACTCAACTTAGATATGAATTATGATAACTCTTTAGTTTCCACCATTCAGAGTCCTACAACATCTTTGGAGAAATTGCAATTTTATAAAATTTACCTTGATGCCCCCAATATCTAATGTAATCACATAGAGTCACTTTTCCATTTTAACTCAACATTTACTAGAGGTTAAATTTCCATTTATATCATCAATTTTATAAACAATCGATCCAAGGTACTCAAACCTTTCACACCCGTGTTTCACCCATTAAAATTGCAAATCATGTTTCAGTCTTTGTTTTACTTGGTATCTTTTGTAAGCCTTTTCATTTCTATTATTAAAAAAATAAGCACTCAATGATAACCCCTAACATAAATCAAATGTGATTAGAAATTATTTGGTAACGTTTCATCGTACATATTTTTAATAGCTTCAATATACCTTTGGCACGTCACTTTCTTCTTAAAAACACATCAAATCAAGTGTCGTGGTGCACTCAATCATATATTTTTCTAGATGAATAATAATCATAGTGTTCTATATTTTCTGTTACTAGTCTTAATACAAAATTGCTTTCAAGCTGATCTTCCTAGCATGAAACCTAAGTGAAAGCTGATCTTCCTAGCATGAAACCTAAGTGAATCTTTGGAATTGTGTTTTTTTATGCATGTGTTACGGAGTTGCACGACGCCGAGCCTCCATGGCGAGTTTAAACGCGCCGGGCGCGTATACCGGACGGCCACACCGAGCTCGCGGAGCAGATTGCGGCCTAGCCGTTATCGTATCATTTATTTTCAGCATTTATGTTTTATTTCAGCTTTTATTTTGGGGCGGTTTACTCGGTTTTGGACATCTTGGATGAATGTGTGTTTTCCATCCTCTCTTTCCCTAACCCTAATCCGCCCCTCTCTCCCACTTCCCCTCCTCTCTCTCTTCCTCTCTCTCCCCCGTAACCGGCCGACCCCCCTCCACCGCCGGGTTCGTATCAAACTGGTCCGACCTGCCCTTTCCGCCCGCCGCCCGCCGCCGGAGAACCCGTTTCACTGTCGTGCCGCCCCATCCGCGCCGCCTCCTCTGTGCGATTTCAGCGACCCACGCACCATGCCTCCGTGCGATCCAGCACCGCGCCGTCTCCGTGCGATTTCAGCACCCGCGCGCCTTCAGCGATCGACCGAGCGCGCTTGACCAACCACGCCCCGCCTTTAGCGATCGACCGAGCGCGCTTGACCAACCACGCCCCGCCTTCCCTCCAGCGCCGCGGCCCTTCTCTCCATCATCCATGGCTCCGGCGATTCGCTTGCACCCCGACATTTCTGGCGCTGATAGCCCCGATGACACCGTCCAACGTCGCCTCGACGCCCAAGAGTCCCTCGTGGCCTCTATGCATGCCTCCCTTGTCGCCCTTCATGCCAAGATCGATGCCCTCCAACCCACCGCCGCCTCCCGCGCCAGCAGATTCGCAGGCCTGCCCACCGGCGCGTCCATCCTCGGCATGTCACCCCTCCCGCACAACGGAGATTCCGCGGTTCCGTTCTCTCTGGGCCGTCCAACCCTCGCCCTGGACCTCCCCACCTTAGTCGGTGTGGACCCGATGGGGTGGATTGCCATGGCAGAGCAGTACTTCGACCTCCACCATACTCCCGAGCAGGACAAGGTCTCTACCTTCGTCGTGGGACTCGACGGCTCTGCCCTTCATTGGGCCTGGTTGCTCCGACAGTCCAACCCGACTATCTCTTGCCCGGAGATCAAACAGGAGATGATCCGCTGGACCGTTGCTATGACAGTCGCTATTCCAGATCCACCATCGAACGACTGTGTGGGGTACGCTAAACAGGCGCATTGGATGATTACATCGATGAGTTCACGACCCTCGTCACCCATGGTCCGGGCCTACCACCGGATCAGTATCTCGGCTTTTTCATGCAGGGCCTTAAGCCCAACATCCGGTCCCGGCTCCACACCCATCACCCCCGGACGGTTTCCGAGGCCCTCAACATCGGTCGCCTCGTGGAGGCGGATTTGTCTCCTCGACCCCCGTTGACTCCTGGCGGGCCTCCGCCGGGAGGCCGGCCATGGCGGCCCGCTACTCCGGAACCACAGGCCTCTGGGCCCCCTCCTGGCGCCCGGCCAGGCCGCTCAGGCCCTCCGCAACGCTTCTCCAACTGCGATTTTGACGACCTCTGCAGCAAAAGACTATGTTTTTGCTGTCGTCAGCCTTACTCCCCTAACCATGTCTGCGCATTCAAGGACTTCCACGCAATCATTGACGACTTTGAACCGGAGATTACTTTGGCGGATTTTGAGGACCTCGAGATCACTGCGGAGGACTCCACGGAGGCCGCCGCCGCCGCCGGCCTTCACTGTTTGGAGCTCCCATGCTTTTCCGTGGGCGGCATTTCAGGGCCCCAAACCATGAAGTTGGCAGGCAAGTTGGGCGACCGCCACATCGTCATCATGGTGGACAGCGGGGCAAGCCATAATTTTATCTCCTCTCAACTGGCCCAGCAGCTCCACCTCCCGATGGAACCTTCTCTGGACTTCTTTGTCAGTTTGGGCGATGGTCGTCGTTGCTCGATCCAGGGCCGTTGTCCGGCCATCTCGCTTTTAGTGGGCCCTTACTCAGTGACGATGGACTTCTACGTCTTCGGCCTTGGCGTTGTGTGGCTATGCACATTGGACGATGTGCGAGTCAATTGGGGGAATATGACGATGTGTTTCCTCCAGAATGGTCGGGAGTGCTGCCTTGTAGGGGATGCCGCACTACTTTGCTCCCCCGTCTCCTTCCGCACGATTCAGAGGATTTCAGACGTCGATTTTTCGGCTTGGCTCTGGTCCATCTCGGCCGCCGTGCTGCCGGCCTCATCACCACCTCCGGCCCTTCAGGCCCTCCTATCTGAGTTTGCGGACCTCTTTACTGCACCATCCAGGTTGTTGCCGGCTCGGCCGCACGATTATGCCATTCCTCTTCAGCCCGGCGTGTCCGCAATCTCGGTCCGACCATACCGCTACGGGCACGTGCAAAAGGACGAGATCGAGAGGCTTGTACGCAATATGCTGATGGGGGGCCTCATCCGCCCCAGTTCAAGCCCCTTTTCCAGCCCAGTCCTCTTAGTCAGGAAAAAGGACGGCAGCTGGCGCTTCTGCGTGGACTATCGGGAGCTCAACAAAGCCACCGTCCCAGACAAGTACCTGATTCTGGTGATTCATGAGCTTTTGGATGAGCTCCACGGCGCGACCGGTTTCACGAAGTTGGACCTCTGTGCTGGCTACCACCAGATTCACGTTCGGCCGTCCGACGTCGCCAAGACGGCCACTACGAGTTCCTAGCTATGCCTTTCGGCCTGACCAACGCACCAGCTACCTTTCAGGCCACGATGAACGACATTTTTCGCCCGGTACTTCGTCAGCACGTACTTGTTTTTTATGACATATTGGTATACAGTTCTTGGCAGGAGCACCTCCAGCACGTTCACCGGACGTTGGCCACTTTACGGCGTCACCACCTTAAGCTCCATTCTTATCATGGCGTCGCCTAGGCGACGCCTAGGCGTCCTGGCGCTCAAGTGAAAACAAGGCGACAGCCGCCTTATTTTTTTTAAAAAAATCCTACATTAGACAGCGGTTTTATATATAACCGCTGTCTATACTTGGAAAGACAGCGGTTATATATACAACCGCTGTCTAATGTAGGCTAAACCGTTCATTAGACAGCGGTTATATATAGAACCGCTGTCGAAGATAGAATAGACAGCGGTTATATATACGACCGCTGTCTAATGTACGGTTTAACCTACATTAGACAGCGGTTGTATATATAATCGCTGTCGAATGGAGGTACGACAGCGATTTTTAACATTAACCGCTGTCTATTCTATCTATATATACCCGAAACCCGGAAATTAGATTTTACCTCGCCGTTTTTACTTCTTACTGTGTCGCTGCTCTGTGCGAAACCCTACAGGCGATTTTCGGAAATATTCAGGCCCTCCATTGTTCGATTTTGCGATTCTTCTTCGAAGGTATATTATTCTTCTACCAATCTTCTTTTTACCCTAAGCCTTGTAGATTTTTTTTTCTCTATATATTCTCATGATTTTTAGAGCTTGATGAATGATGAGTTGATGATGCAATGGTTGTTTTATTTGCTCATATTTTTTTCTCTATATATTCTCATGAATGTAGCCAATATATGTGTGGTTGAGTGATGGAATGGTATTAGTTTATTACACATTTACACTTGAATTTTATGTAGGAATTTTGGATGGTTTAGGGTTTTTTAGGGTTTTCTTGTTACAGGAAAATGAGTGATAAAAGATCTTCCTCAAAGTCAAGAAGAGGCTACACAAAAATGTTTGAATTGCATAAGCTTAGTCTAGAGGGGAAGAAGCTTACCACTCCTGTGGATGATGATGGTCGCATTGTTCCCGGGTCTGAAACAAATAAATTAATGAGTTATATTGGTACTCTAGTGAGATGTCATGTGCCAATTACATATGTTAGATGGAAGGAGGTTGATAAACAACATAAAGATCGAATATGGGAAGAATTAAATGTACGTAATTTTTTATAACTTATAAGTGATTACTTAGCTTTGTTTTTTAGTTAATTATTAATTAATATTGTATTTTATTTTCAGAATTATTTTGATAATATTGGTTCTCTTCGCAATGAATTAATGAAAAGCATGGGTGAAAGTTGGAGGTCTTGGAAATCCAAACTTTATGTCACTTATGTAAAAGATGTTGATTTGGAGCATCGATACAATGTTCCTGTTAAGTATAACTTTATTACCGAAGACGACTGGAAAGTTTTTGTCGACCATCGCACCACTTCGGAATCTATGGTTATGTGTTCTTCACTTCTTTGTAAATTTATTGTTTTATAACATTTATTACCTTTATTAACAAATACTTTATTTGTATAGGAGTTTAGTAAGGCTAATACAGAGAGAGCAAAAGCACAGAAGGCTTTTCATACTACTTCAAGGAAGGGTTATGCTGGATTTCAAAAAATGATGGTATTAGTTCTCTACTTCTCAGCAATGCTCTCTCGTATTTTTTGTTTTAAAATTAGTTTTTATCATAATTTAAATAATAATTTATTTGCATTTTACTGTCAAAAGGTTGAACAAGGTGCAACTGCACCAATTTCACGTGCAGAGCTATGGAAAGCTGGTCACAAAAGAAAGACCGGTGAATACATTAGTCAAGAGGCAGCTGATTTGGCAGCCAAAATTGTAAGTTTAAGTTATCAACTTATCATTTCATCATTTATTAAAATTTCATTTCTTTAATTGCATTAACATTTATTGATTTTGCTTAGGATGAGTTGTCAAGCCAAGAGTCCCAGAGTGCTGAAACAGTGACACAAGGAACTCAAGGAAGAGATGATATCCTTGCCTCTGTTTTAGGCAAAGAACATCCGGGCAGAGTTAGAGTTGGCGGCAAGTTTTCCACCATTAAAAGTTATTTCAAAAATGATAGGCGGCGCGAGACGTCAATGACTCACATAACAGATGTGGAAGCTATAGTGGAAGAAAAATTGAGTCAACAAGAAGAAATGTGGAAGAAAAAATATGAAGATCAGGCAACAGAGATGAATAGAATGAGAGATCAAATGAATGAAATTATGCGCATGTTTGGTACTAGAACTGAAACTTCTCAGGTATTAATGTATTATTATGCATTTATGTGTTAATTTTTATAATTTTATGAAATGTCATGCTCTCTTTTTGTTGAATAGGTAATAATTATGTTGTTAATTTGTTATTTTTGGTTTGTCCAGACACTTGTACTAGCTTCACAATCACATCAAGAGCCTGAAACATCAATTGAGCTTTGTTTTTAAATCCAAGCAAATATTTTGAATATGAGGAAAAATATAATGATGATGCTTGGAAAATTTCAAGATGCTTTCAATGACGTTATTGCAAGACTAGTGCCTGATCAACACTTGCAAGACAAGATCGCAGAACAAGGCACTAACTATAAAGCATCTCGAAATAGTTTTGGAAAGCCTATGGCTATTAGGCAACGAACTACCTTAAATCCAAGTAAGTATTGATTGCGTTTTTATATTTTCTTAAACTATATGTATGTTAATTGTTAAATAATTTATATTCGTCTTAAATAAATAGTGGATTGGTGGGGTGCACATGGAGGACCGAATGTTGAACTTACAAAGATAGCATTGCGCATACTTGGCTTATGTTGTTCCTCTTCTAGTTGTGAGCGCAACTGGAGTACTTTTGAGTTTGTAAGTATACAAATATTCAATAATCAATATACATATAAAATTAAAATTATTTACAAATATCTACTAAGTACTAAGTAGTAAGTACTACTAACTAGTTTGCAATTATGTTGTTTCAGATTCACACAAAGAAAAGGAATAGATTGGAGCATCAAAGGCTTAATGATCTTGTATACATCCAATACAATCGTCGTCTATAAGCACGATTTCAAGAAAGACGTGAAAAGGGAAGAAATTACAACCCTTTAGTGCTTGATGAGCTAGATTGGAGTAATGAGTGGATGATAAACAAACCAGATGATACTCTAGTTTTTGATGATGATGATCTCACATGGGAAGCTGTAGAGAGAGCTGTTGGAACCGGGGCTAGAAATTTACGAAGTGGAGCTAATCTTGAACTAATAGCTGAAGGGGATGAAGATTTAGATCACTTTAGAGTTGCAAATGATGATGAAGATCTTGTAGATAATTATGGGCAAATGACAAGTGCCTCAAACCAACCCAGCACCTGCAATGCCAATAATGATTTACTAGATGATGATTCTAATTGATCTAAAAACAATGTTCATTCATGAAATGTATTCTTGATCTCAAGTTATTTGATATGTCAAGTTTGAAACTTGGGCTTGTTTATATTATATTTATGAAATGTATTCTTTTCTTTTGCTTTTCAATTGCTTTTCAATGTGTCAAACTTTAGATTTACATGTTGCTGAATACTTAGTGAGTACTGACTTGGGCTTGTTGTGATTCATGTTGGGTGGCAGACTTGCAGTTTAAAAATACTGTGTTGGCTGAATGCTGAATGTTGTTGCGTTTAAAAAAAAAACTATAGATAGCGGTTGTTACTTTTAACCGCTGTCTATAGTATTATAGACAACGGTTAACCTACAAAACCGCTGTCTATAATATCTATAGACAGCGGTTATATACAGCTTATATACTATAGACAGCGGTTCTTCATTTAACCGCTGTCTATAGCACTATAGACAGCGGTTAACTGAAGAACCGCTGTCTTTTTGTGTTATTATTTAAAAAAAAAAATATTGTCGCCTTGCGACTTCTCGCCTTATTGTCGCCTAGGCGTCCGCCTTGTCGCCTTGGCGTCCAGGCGCCCGGGACTCGCCTTGGTTCGCCTTGACGCCATGATAAGAATGGCTCCACCCCACAAAGTGTTCCTTTGGGGTTCCAGAGGTGTGCTATCTGGGACACACCATCTCTGTGTCGGGGGTCGCGATGGACAACGACGAGATCGAGGCGGTCCTCCAGTGGCCAACACCATCATCTCTCCGCGATGTCCGCGTGTTCTTGGGACTGACAGGGTACTACCACCGGTTCATTCAGGGGTACGACACGTTGGCCCAACCCCTCACCCAGCTCCTGAAGAAGTCTGTCGAAGGTCCCTTCGAGTGGTCGGCGGCGGCCTCCGCCGCTTTTATCGCTCTGCAACAGGCCTTGGTTCGCGCGCTGGTGTTAGCCATGCCTAATTTCTCCCAGTCCTTCCTCGTGGAGTGCGACGCGTCGGGAGTCGGCGTTGGAGCCATACTTATGCAGGTCGTCCGCCTGTGGCCTATTTCAGCCACGCTTTTTCTGACACAATCCGTACCCGCTCCGCTTACGAGAACGAGCTCATGGGCCCGTCCTCACAGTTCAGCACTGGCGACCATACCTCCTGGGCCGATGATTCGTGGTCCGCACCGACCACCACAGCCTCCGCTACCTCCTACAACAGAAGATTTCTACGCCCGCTCAACAAGTGTGGGTGGTCAAGCTACTAGGCTACGGCTTCAGCATTGAGTTCTGGCCAGGGAAGGCGAATCGCGCGGCCGACACCCTCTCTCGCAACCCCATACTTGCGGCCATCTCCCGCCCGATCTGGGAGGATGCGGATACCCTCCAACGGGAAGTAGAAGCTGACCCGGTGCTCAACGGGATTCGGATAGCACTCCTCGCGGACGCCACATCCCGCCCTCCTTACTCCTTGGTTGACGGACACCTCCTCTTCAAGGGCCGTCTCGTACTCGCCCTTTCGAGCATTCCTTTGTTGTTGGCCGAGTTCCATGCTTCCCCGACGGGGGGACACGTCGGTGCTTACCGGACGTACCGACGGCTAGCAGCCTCACTCTATTGGCCTCACATATTCCGACAGGTCAAGGACTTCGTGGCCTCCTGCCTCACCTGCCAGAAGGCCAAGTACGAAGCCATGTTTCCGGGTGGCCTACTTCAGCCCCTCCCGATTCCTGGCCGCGTTTGGGACGACGTCGCCATGGATTTCATCACACGACTGCCCCGATCACAGGGACACGACTGCATCCTGGTCGTCGTGGACCGGCTCTCGAAGTATGCTCATTTCATTCCCCTTCGCCACCCATACACTGCAGCCATAGTCGCCGACAGCTTCATCCAGGGTGTCGTGCGCTTCCACGGGTTTCCTCGGTCGATCGTGAGCGACCGCGACCCGCTCTTCCTGAGTACCTTTTGGACTATACATTGTTCCGCTTACAGGGCACCCGTCTTCGCATGAGCACGGCGTGCCATCCGCAGACCGACGGTCAATCGGAGGTCCTCAACCGGTGTCTGGAGACGTACCTACGCTGCTTCGTGGGGGAGCAGTCTCGCAGTTGGGCCAAGTGGTTCGGGTTGGCCTAGTACTCCTACAACACCGCCTACCACCAGGCGGCCGGCACTACCCCATTTGAGGCCGTTTATGGCCGCCCTCCTCCGTCTATTGTCCGCCACCTTCCAGGGGAATGTCAGGTGGAGAGTCTGGCCACCGCTCTCTGCGACAGGGACACCATTCTGGATCAATTGAAGCACCACCTACGCCGGGCCCAACAGAAGATTGTTTCCTTCGCCAACAGGAAACGTCGGGACCTCGCCTTCGAGGTAGGAGAGAAGGTTTTCATCAAACTCCACCCCTACCGACAGCTTTCGGTGGCCCGCCGACCATGTTCGAAATTGGCGCCTCGATTCTTCGGGCCTTTCGAGATCCTTGCCAGCATATGGGCGATCGCTTACCTCCTTCGCCTCCCAACCGGGAGCCGCATTCATCTGATCTTCCATGTCTCGCAGATACGACGCGTGGTGGGCGAGCACACCACCACGGATCACATTCCGGACGACCTCGACCTCGCAGGAGAGGCACCTTACTATCCCTCCTCGATCCTTGATCATAGATGCCGCACCCCAGGGGACCATACATCGGAGGAGGTCCTTGCGGCTTGGACCGGCCGGCCCGACTCGGACGCGACGTGGATGCCCCGGGATCTCCCCCGCCAGTTTGCCGATTAATGCCTTGAGGACAAGACACATTTCCCAGCCCATGGCATTGTTATGGAGTTGCACGACGCCGAGCCTTCATGCCGAAAATGGCATCCCATTTGATTACGAAAATGACATCCCATTTGATTATGAAAATGGCGAAAATTTTACTTTGTTTATGAAAATGGATCCCATTTGAAAAGACAAAAAAACATCTATTGATTTGTTTTACACTTAATTTCTATCACTTATATAATCATGTCAAGATATTAGACTGCTTGAGCCCAGCTCAAATGGTGCATGATGCTAGGTATCAAAGACAAGTTTGAGCTCTTGTTACTGCCCTCCTGGTCATTAAGACAAACCACCTGGTCTAGAAAAATGATTATGCTATCCATGGATCTTGACAAATTCCTCTACTCTGCTTGGAGATCTCACTAAGCTTGTTTGCTCCACCTGGAGATCTGTCCTTATCTGCATGCTGTCTTAGAGATCTCATGGATCCCGTTTGCTCCAGCTAGAGATCTTGTTGAGCCCAATCCCCACTTCTGGAAATCCTATCTTCATCGCTTGGAGTCCTTGCTCGATCGCCACTTCTAAAACTCTCGCCGAGACTTGTCGTCTTTTATAGGTCCTCTCCTAGCTTGATTGTCGTCTCTGATGCCCTCGTCAAGCCACTGCAGCGCCGGTTGCTTCTTTTGTTGGTTTTCTGCTTTAGATGTTCTCATTCTTGGTTTCCATGTTCTTTCTTTTGTTGTCCGCTCCGCCTATGAATGTTGAGTTCTCATTCTTGCTGCTCCGCCTATGACGCATAATGTTACTAATTACTTAGCTTGGCCAAACTTCTTCATTTGGCCTTTCTACAAAAGCATTTGCTTGGACACATCGATGGTGTACTATTGTGTATGTACCTCACTATGATCTTTGCTCGGGACGTGGGTTGGCTTCTTAACTCCCTGGCTAGATTATCAATGGTAGAAATATTTAACTTAGTTTAATAGAAATAGCTCTGCATTCTCTGCACCTGCGAGTTTGAAGCTTCCTTGGTGACTCCAGGAACTATTTCGAAGCAGCACTATTCCTTGCCTCATCTCACCTCAATGTTTGTTTATAAGCTTCAATGCCCTAAATCTGGATAGGATCGTTTCTCTCATCCTGGAGATACAGTTTGAGTTGATTTTGATTCGACAAGAAATTAGCGAGTTTCTTTTATTTTATGCGGGTCCTAATTTGATATATAACCCCCAGCTCATGATAGCAAATAAAATTGGCATGAACAACTTGTCCTTTCTTTTTGCCAGCATTCAAGTAGCATTGGATTGCCACCTGATGATGATGAAGACGACGACCTGCTGTTGAGAGTTGACTTCATAAGAGAGGTCAACGCACTGCTGCAAGAAGTCAAAGCCGAGAACAAAGCCGACGCACCGCAAGGTCTCGATCCTGAATCAGTCGCTGCTCAGCTAAAGCTGCACGAGAAGCAGCAGACAATCAACCAAGTGGAGAGTCTGCTTGAATTGGCAATCACGCTGAAGTGGTGATGCTGTGCGAAGGAATTGGAATATTTGACAAGAATCCAGTTTCACTCCCAAAACTGCAGCATTTATGAAGAAAATTCTACAATTTAGGCTCATTTTGGCACGGGGTAGCGGTCGTGAATGGAGCAAAAATGCCTTAAGAAGATTGAAGATTAAGTCATTAACAGTGTGGGCAGGGCTGTAGATTGAAGATCGTTCAAATCAAGCTCAAGTTGAACCTAAACAATCCGAGCCATGAGCTAAAACTCTGCTTTTCAAGCTGAGATCAGATCGAGACCTACTCCCAATTAAAAATGATATTTGTTTATATTGGTTGGCATTGGCTAAACGCCAAGAATTATTAAATTTAATGTTTTATTAGATTATCACATGCATACTATAATATTATAAAAGAAAATTCGAGGGGCCTATATTGGGCCTATACTGGGCTGTGTTTGGGCCTATACTAGGCTATCTTTTGGCCTATAATGGGCCGTCATTGGGCCTGCGCTGGGGCGAGAGTGGCCTATAATGGGCCGTCATTGGGCCTGCGCTGGGGCGAGAGTGGCCTATAATGGGCCGTCATTCGGCCTATACTGGGCTATGCTGGGCCTGCAGTGGGCCTATAACTGGCCTAGACCTGGAGTGGGCCTGTGCTGGGCCGTCATTGGGCCTGCGCTGGGGCGAGAGTGGCCTATAATGGGCCGTCATTCGGCCTATACTGGGCTATGCTGGGCCTGCAGTGGGCCTATAACTGGCCTAGACCTGGAGTGGGCCTGTGCTAGTCCTGAACGGGCTTAGGTCTAGGTGGGCCCTATTCAGACTGGTCCTCTGCAAGTTTTAGACGCTACTTCGACTGTATATACATTAACCTATTTATGATTATATATTTAATTTCTAAATTTAAATTATAAGCTGGTTTTGATTAATGTAATTAAAATTGAATATTATATATAAAAAATCAAAACAAAGATTTCAGAGTCTGATTGCCAATTCGAGCAGGGATTATAACAAGGCATGAGAATTTTCATTTAAGCTAAATTAATAAAAATGCACGTCAATAATCAATATAGATATACAATTAATAAAAAAAAATTAATAGCGGCAATAAATCCCTGCAAGCACCCATCCAAGCTAGCACCAACGTCACAAATTATGCACGAGAAACCCGTGCCGAATGACAGAGACGAGAGAATTTGTCCAAAATGCACTCCAAAACTCACGGCGGTTATAAATACCAGCAGCAACGGCTATCCCAAAACAAACAAGCAAACAAAAAATCAATGAAATTGGAGCTTATAATGTTTAATTTATTTTATTATTAAAAAGAGCTGCATTAAGAAGATTCCAGATGTTCTGAACAACCCCATTTGACAGAGCCACGAAGGCGAATTTTGCAGATTTCTGGTGTGCTTCCAAGAGTTGTGGATCACTCAACAGCCGCTTTAAAACTTCCACAAGCTCCGCTTTTCCCGCAACCTGCTCAATCAACATCGCAATATTCCTTTAAAAATATACAGAAGAAAAGCTGCTCTGATGCTTAGTGGAGAAGCAGATTCTGACGCATGGAGCATTTGATAAAAATTAATGTATGTCTTATGTTTTATGTTATTATTAGGAATGCTAAAATTTGTTATTGCTAGACATAATGATTTATTAAGGCAATAACTATATGCATGCCAACTTTAGCTATGCGCAGAATTTCATAACGGTTATGTGCAGGTCAATCCTTTAGGATTCACAACCTCTGATTTTTTAATTTGGCCTACATTTATCCTTGTACTGGCCGAAAATGACTTGCATATAACAACACCCTTTATTAATTATTATTGTTAGAATTATGAATGCTTCGACCGTTAGAAGTTACATATTTGAAATTAGTACATTTAGAATTTAGTGGTTGTTATATATATAAAGATATCCTCTTGACACTTTCTGTGGTGTAATGGTGGCTGACCATTTGATCCTGGCCATCTGATCTGAAACTCATTTAATTTCGGGGTTCGATGAAATTGTTTCTAGAGCTTTCCTCCTCTCAACGGATCAGCTCACACAACAACCCTGCCAAACCTGCACCTCCCCCGCGAGCTATCTACGGCAGAAATTGTTCCCTCCCGACGCTCTCCTGCAATTGTCCATCCCAACATCGGAAGGGTCTCCACTATAGGGGGCGACCTCGTTGAGGATCCAGGAGAAGATGAGAGACAGTCCGATCAAGACGGGTAGAGCCTGTGCGTCCGGCACGGTCAAAGCCCCTTCACAACTGCTGGGGTGTATATTAAAGTCTGGTATTTTTAAATATTCTCAGTATATTTCCATATTCCAATACACGGCATCTCAAATTTTAGGGTACATGAACCTGACATCAGTCTTTTGCAGCCTTACATATATCACAATTCCTCTCGATGAGTAATTAATTGGTGGTTTAGACTTTTCATTACAGTTTCATATGAAACTTACGGATTGCATTATTATTAAGATTTTATATCAAACGGCTTCTTTTGCATTTGTAATTGCAAGATTTATGAGAGGTGGACCACATTAATAATTATTTTTATATCACTAGGAAAATAAATTGAGCATAAAAGATGGCCTTCCTTGGGTTTGAAAATCAAAGAACTCACCTGCAGAGCAGAGAAGGAATCCACTTGCTTCATCTCTGATAGCATGCGAGAAAAGTGCCCCAAATGAGGACCTGGCGAATGCATTAAATATAACAAAAATCCAACAATATCTATGACCGGCATTAAATACTACGAAAACCCGACATAAATATGATGAAAACTCAAAATATAATATGACTAGAATTCGACGAGAAAGAAGAAGAAAGTGCACCGAGTTGCCAGGATAGACCAAGATAAGTTACCTGTGAGGACAGCACATCCTACTGCAGCAGCCTCAGAGAGGTTGTGACCAGCAAGACCAAATTGAAAAGAACCTCCAATAACAGCTATCGGAGTGATTCTATAAAGCATTCCAAGCTCCCCTGTAGGGGAACCAAAGTGTCAATAACCATAAAAAGTCCCAGACGTCATAATCATTGTCATCTTCCTATGTAGATTTATGAATTCTCATTCAACATTTGATTTGTTGAGTGTTGCTTTCCTCTACCATCATTCTTTTCAATCTTTTGACACTAATTTTATCTACCCATTCTACATGTTATTTTATCATTTAATGTACACGTGTAACACAAATTTATCTTCAATAAGTGCTACTCCTAGCATCCAAATATAATCATTCAAAAGTCTTTTCCTCTTGATTTTTCCACAAGTCAATGTTATACTACGTGGAATAACAAAATACAACAAATATTTTATTACTTCAATTAAGGAAATATGCATGGTTATCAGGATCGCATATATACTTTTACACATTCATATATACTCTCCCACAAGTTTGGAGCATACAAATTGTAGAGTTCATGCTTTGAAACAAACTGTCAATAGAGTGGGCGAGGCAAGGCCTTGGTGAAGACATCATAGATTTGATCAGCAGTGAGGACATGCCGTAGATCAATTTTGCGGAGTTGAACTTTTTTTCCAAATGAAGTGACAATTTACTTCAATATGCTTGATGCGTTCATGAAACACTAAATTCTCGGTGATATGGAAAGCATAGCTTGATTACTGCAGGAGAGGAGAGAGCGATAACTAAATCAGTAAGTAGACTCTCTAGCCAAGTGAGTTCAGAAACGACATATGTCATTGAACTATACTCAACCTCCACAGAGGAGCGTACCACAACCATTTGCTTCTTTACCCGGCAAGTGACCAGGTGCCCTCCAAAATATGTGCAATAGCCACTCGTAGACTGACAATCATCAAGGGAGCCTGCATAATCCGCACCAGAATAAAAAATTAATGGGAGGGAAGAAGAGAGCGTATACACAAGCCCTTGTACAAGGGCTTTCTTAAGATACCAGAGGATATGCTGACAACGAGAAGGTGGGTTGACATCCATGGGTGTGTCAGCGGACTTATAACCCAAGTGTCTGGCATCATGTAGAAGATAAATGCAATACTTCCATTGGGACAAAAGCAAGTCCATCAGGTCGACGAGCTATTTTAATACCCAAAAAGTATCAGAGGTACCCCAAATCTTTGGTGTGAAAGTGTGAGGCCAAGTGTTTTTTGATCATAGAGATAGATACCATCCAGATCATCGCCCGTGATGATATTATCATCAACATAAACGAGAAGCATCGTGTCTTCTTAGCGACGACATGTGAATAAGGAGAAGACTGACGAGCTCTGGGTGAATCCAAAGTCCATAACGACCTGACTAAATTTGTCAAACCAAGCTCGAGGGGACTGCTTTAGGTTATAGATAGATTTCTTGAGGCAGCGGACAAGAGACTCCCACGTAGTCTATTAACAAGGAGGTTGTTGCATATAGACAGTCTCCTTAAGTCACCATTAAGGAATGGATTTTTTATATCATGTTGATGCAACTGCCAATGGTGATGGACAAGTAATAATACCAATACTCGCATTGTATTCAGCTTAGCGACCGGAGAGAATGTTTCTTCATAGTCGATGTCATATTGTTGAATGAAACCGCGAGCAACAAGACGGGCTTTAAAGAGCTCAACTGTCCTATCGTCCTACTGTGAAGACTCGTTTACATCTCATACGGGATTGGCCATGAGGAAGGGAAACAAAGTCTCGTGTCTGATTAGCCTAGAGGGTATTCATTTCATCATCCATCGCGGCCCACGACCCCTGATGCTGGAGAGACACCTGCACAAAATAGGGGATGGAAATAGAATGCAGAGAAGCCGTAAACTTGTGAAGTTCTAGAGATAAGTGGCAAAAAGAGACATGAGTTGTAGATGAGTGTCCTTGGTGGTAGCTGCAGGAGGATCAGCTGGTCGAGGAGCGACATCGGTAGGGGCGACTGTCTTAGGGCATTCAAACGAGATCGACAATGAGTGTACACGATTAGAGGAGGTGTTCGTAGCACGGGTGGTGGTGGGCAGTCCATAGGGACGTTTGGACGCAGGATAGCAGATGGTAAGTTGTAAGGAGAAGACGATGAATAAAAGAGTTGATCCTTGAGGAAGGTGACATCAACGAATGTTACCATTTTTCAATTTGTGGGAGAGTAACACACATCCCTTCTGTGCGCGAGAGGACGCAACAAATATATATTTAGTAGCATGTAGTGGCAGATTGTACACGGGAGGGCCAAGATGGCGGATAAAACAGATACAGCCGGAAACACGAGGAGATAGGAGGAACGGATGTGTTGATGGAAACGGGATGGAAAGGGGAGCCACAAAGTTCATGATGATCGAAGGCATGCGATTGATTAAATAGCACATGGTGGTGATAGTGAAGTGTTAATAGATCTTTGAACCTACATTTAAAACATAAGGGATCTGGAATCTCTAATAGGTGGTGGTTCTTCCGCTAGGCCACACCATTTTGTTGTTGTGTGTCAGCACATGACGATTAGTAGATAATACCCAAAGTATTGCAAGTTTCCTAGAATTCATGACTAGTATATTCACGAGCATTATCGGTCCGAAAATTTTTAATGGAGCTCAAAAATTGAGTGCGAGTTTCAGTGATAAATGAGTGAAAGACACGGTAATTCAGAGCAATCATGCGGTAAATATACACATGTCATGCGAGAATGATCATGAATAAAACTAATAAAATAATAATATCCAAATAAACTAGCAGTTTTATATGAATGAACTAAAAAAAAGAAGCGGAGCTCCTAGTACAATGAGGAGAAAAGATAAAACGATGATGTTTTCCGTAAATACAAGATTCACAAGTAAATTCAAAAAATAAAATCAGGAAGAGATTTCTACAGTATTAGAAGAGGAACATAGACAAGATGGGAATGCAAATCAACAGAAGTGGCAGAAGATAAAGTTGAGGTAGGGAGGTCCAGAGTGTAGAGCCCATTTGACAGTTGTCCTCTACCAATAATACCATGCGTCCGTCGATCCTGTGCAACAAAGGGTGAAGAGAAAAAAGTGATGGAGCAATCATGATAACGAATAAGTCGACTAATAGAAAGAGGATTAAATTGAAAGTCGGCAATATGAAGTAGAGATCGTAGATAAATAGGGAGCGTAAGAGACACATCTCCAATGTCACAAATCGGGGTGGTTTCTCCATTGACAATAGTGATAAACTTAAGACTAGCAGTGCCCATGCACCGAAAATGTTTCCGCAGAGTAATGTGATTTGTGGCTATCCAAGAGTTATAGGGAAAACATGATATACCTTCATTGGATGTGGAGGATTTGGACCAAGAGATTTAATATGGTTTTCCCGAACACAGTGATTACACATGCGAGTTTTTTGTCCATTGGGATGATTTTGTCTGTGTCCACCGCCTTGAGACCCATTGTGATCTCCACAATGCCTAATAGTGGGAAGGGAGAGCTTCAACAAAATGTTGTACGGCGAGAAAGGGAGTCATAGAGACATCGGTGAGTGGATTTGCCTTCAGAATCATGGAGCAAGCATTTGATAAAGAGGAAATAGTTAGACGACACTGTATAGATAAGGTGGTATTCAAACCATCATCACTGTGCAGCTTCCTTCTGAGCTTTTTGAGTAGTAATCCAAAATCGGAGGCTAATGTTGGATCCAAGCCTCGACGAGGATCTTATACTGCGCCATGAATGTTGTCACCGTCTGAACTAGGTTTAACAATTTGGAGGTCCCTAAATAGATCGAACAGATGTTGAAGACTATCTTTCCCAAAGTAGAGAGAAGCAGGGGGGAGGGAGGGGTCCTCCTGGGAGATCCACCAGTGCCTATAAATACAGAAGGGCGAGTCACGCAGAGCCCAAGCGAACGATTGTTTCAACGAGCTGGTGAGGGAACTCAACGAGTAGGTTGCGGATCGAGTGAGCTCAAGATCAAGCGAGCGGGTTGCGAGATTGAGCGAGGTCAAGATCAAGTGAGCAGATGAGAATTTAGCTCAAGCAACGAGCCTATCAACAAGGGCAAGCTCAAAGTGCGAGATAAAGTAGATCCCGATTATACGTCGGGAATCGTTATGCTCTGATACCATGTGGAATAGCAAAATACGCAGCACAACAAATATTTTATTATTTCACATTAGAGAAAAATACAAGTACATGTGCACACATATATAAGTGGGAGGAGTGACAACTTAACTCCAAATCACAATGTGGGACTAAACTATACAAGAGTGGTATCTCATAGTGGGTTGTAGAGGTGGGCCTCTACATTGGGCTTTTACATATTTCTTCTATATAAGCCAAACCACAATATCTGAGTTATTTTCACTTTTGTTTAGCTCAACTCATACTAAGCTGAACCGCATAGCTTTATCATATTCCTGATATAGTCTACAAGTACTTCTCAGGAGATCACTCATTCCAGAATAACTCGCAATTAAAGTTCACTTAACGATGAAGTTGTTAAAAAGCAAGCTATCTTAGGCTCACCCGGAGGTAACCGTACCTCAAGTTGTGGCTATGGGGGAATCAAAAGAGTTTCCCATGGGGTGAATCGAATAAAACGAATGACCTAAAGGTTTGTTCTCTCTTAACATGGTATTAGAGAGGTAAGGTCATCGACGTCGTCGACCTGAAGGCGCGGCATGCCTGTGCTTCGCCTCTGCTTCATTGTCTCCTTGTGTCGATCGGGATCCTGCTTCTCTCCGCTGTCGATCGTCCCGACTTCTAGCGTCAACCAACGCTGGTTTCGTCTTCCGTTATTTTTCATGTTTCCGCCGCTGGTTTCGTCTTCCGTTATTTTCATGTTCCCGCCGCTGGTTCTTCTTTTCTTGTAGCCGCTGGTTCTTCTTTGCACCTTCTACTTCAGCCACCACCCCCTATTCTTCTAGGTGGTGGTTCTCCTTCCTAATGCCCTAATGGAGGGAAAATTAAAGGGTGTGAATTTCCCTGCATGGCCTGCTGGCCACTTTAAATACTACAACGGAGGAAGTTCTAATGTGGATTTCACTCATGGTGTGACTCACATCAATCTGAATGGGCGGAACTATCTCCTATGGGCTCAGTCTATGCGGATATTCATTGGGAGTCGTCGAAGACTGGAATTTGTCACCGGATCCAAACTGGCCCCAAGCAAGGCTGACCCCATGTATGAGGAATGGGAAGGTGGGAATCTTACTGCGATCAATTGACTTGTCAACTCTATGAAACCCAAGATTGCATGTCAATTCCTTTTCTGCCAACTGCAAAAGAAACGTGGGAGTTAATTGAATGGAATTACTCTAAAAAAAGACTTGACGAAGATCTAACAACTTCAAACTGAATAGATACGCATGACGAGAATGAATGACTTCGAGGAATATTATAGTAAACTGACCATCGAAGACTACAAGACTGAACTTATGCAATGAAAGGTGTTTGAAATGCTTTCTGGTCTTCCTTCAAAGCTTGAATTCCAAAGAGTTCAGATGTTGGGAAGAGATTTTGTTCCAGATTTGGAAATCGTTGTCCATTCTCTTCGTTCTGATGTTCATATTGGTCATGATAAATCTGCTCTTGTTGCTGAACATAAGAAGTGACATTCTAAAAATATAAGACAAGAAGATAAGAGTAAGATGAATGTTGGAACATCGTCTTCCGCATCTCCTAGGTTTGAGAATAACAAATCTTATGTGTATTTGATCTTGTGTGTTTAAGTGTGCAGGAAAACAAGTCCACGTGACTCAAGGATAACATAAGAAAGTTGCGCCCAAATTTGAAGCCAAAATTCCAACATGCCCACTAGCGTCGGTGGTAGCACCTAGCGCAGGCGCTAGCCCTGATTAGAGCAATTTCGGGAAGCAATTATAGAAAGTGTTAGTGCCAGACGATAACATCTAACACAGGAGATAGCACCTAGCGCAGGCAGTATCGGGTAGCGCAGGAGGTAGCGCAAAGCAATAGAGGAAGCCCGTCGGCTTACTTAAAATGAAGGATTCTCACGCGGAGAATAATTCCTAAATCGGGATAGCGCCGACGGTAGCGATAGCGCAGACGCTAGCTCCAAGACTATAAAAAGGACCCCTTGGATCCGTCTTCTTCATCCTCTTATGATCCTAAATTCCAGAGTTTCGTGCCACAACATATAGAGGAAGATTCGGAGAGAGACTCTCATAAATCCATGAAGGCTTAAGGAGATCATTGGAGAAGATTTCAACACGCTTCATCATCGTGACGAAAAACCGCAACGACGATCATACTCTGCGGGTCTTCGTCTACTTCTCCAAGAGATCCATATAGAGAGTTTTATATTGTTGTTATATATTGCACATCTTTTCTTGTAATCGTTTAGTGAATTCGTCTCGTGTTGGCGACTAGGTCTGGGTAGGACTTAGGGCTAAAATTCGCCTCGTGTTGGCGACTAGATCTAGGTTAGGTCTAGGGGGTGCTCGAGGCCATATCCGGGGAAGGATTGGCTAGAGCGGTTTGGGGCCGTATCCGGGGAAGGATAGGCTAAAGCCACCGGTTCGTGGGGATACGAGTCAGGATAGAAAACAAAAAGGATTTTATTATTCGCTTTCGATTTCTAGCCTCATAGAAATCTAGTTTTGTAATCAATTTTATTAATAGTAATCATGTCTCTCTTTCGGTAAAAAAATTGATTTGTTTTTCATTTCTCTAAATTGATAAATATTTTCTCTTTCATTATAAATCAATTTAAATCTTCATTCTAAATCTCTATTTCAATCTTTTAGTTTTTCAAGTATATCAAAATATAACATAAGTTTTTAAAACCCTTATTCACCCCCCCCCCCCCCCTCTAAGGGCGTCTACTGATCCAACAAGTGGTATCAGAACAGGTTATTCCAAATCGGCTTAACAATCGAGAATAATGACGTCTCATGATCTCGCTTCTCTTAGTGGGAGAAATTTTTATGAAGAAGGAAAATCACTAGCACCACCTTTATTTGAAGGAAGAAATTATAAAGAGTGGAAATTTTTAATGAAAAAGTTTATTAAAAATTTAGATATCGAAGCATGAAATATAGCAATAGTAAGACCAGCGGATGAAACAAAAAAAAAGGAACGTCACCTAAATGCAAAGGCTTTGAATAATATCTTTTGTGCTTTATCTCAAGAAATTTTTAAATTTATATATTATTTTTTTAGTGCATACAAAGTATGAAAATTTCTTGAATAAATTGTATGATTTTTCTCTCACAGGTATGAAACAAACACAAGAAGTGGAGAACATACAAGCTTGCACAAATGGTTAAAAAAGTTCCGCTCATGATGGATCAAAGGAGTGCACATCAAGTGGAAAAGAAGAAATCTTATCTTTGGAAGATGGATGCCAAAAAGATGAAGATAACAAAGAAACTCTATGCTCAAATCTCACCGCATCCAAAAGCACTGTAAGGAAATCAAATTCTCTTATTGTTTACAATTCTATTTCTACTTTACAATTGCTACAAATTACAAAGCGCAAAATTAAGAAATTGAAAAATGTGAATTGCAAATTGCGCTTAGAAAAAAAAATTAAAAGCTAAAGTAGAATCAAATTCTGATTTATCTAGCTTTACCCACGTCTCTTCAATTGAAAATACAAAACCTTGTTTTGATTGTAATGATATTAATGAAAAATTTAAGGAACTTGAAAAAGAACTTATTTTTGTAAAAGAACATAATGAAAAATTATCTTTAGAAAATTCATCTTTGAAAAGTGAGTGTACTACGTGCCAAAATTATAAAATTGAAATCAAGGAGATGGATGAAACATTTGAGGAATTTAGAAATAACTATCAAACTCATATTTACTCAATTGTTTCCACTCTTAAAAATAGCACAATTGCTTATAATAAAGCAAGACATAATCTCAAAGTTAAGAATTATGATTTAGAAATTAAAATCAACTCGCTAAAAGAAATCATAAAGGAAAACTGTCAAAACATACATTCACAATATCAAGCTAAATTCAAAAACATGTTAAATATAAATTTCCAAAATTTATCTAATCAAAACAAAGGAAATAAAAAACAACAAAAACTTGTAAAAGAATTTCCAAAACATTATTATTTACAAAATCATGTTTCTCCAACTTGAAATTAGAATTACACAAATTTCCTATAAACAATACTTTCAATAATCATTACAAGTATAATCCTAAAAATAAAGATAATCATAATGAAAATTTGATGCATAAGAGTAACATTAAACCAAGGTTTGAATGGAGGTAGAAAATTAAAAATGAAACATTAACTTCACATGAAAGGACTCATTCATCATTATCTACCCACAAATAAACACGTTATATTTGGGTACCCAAAGGAACCATCTCGCATAGTCAACTTTGAATACCTAAATCTCCTATCTACTAGTATCATTCATTTGCATGAAGTAGAAACAAATCAAAATGAATTACAAAATACTCTACTTCATAATACGCCTAATGTTCTTTTTTATTTTTATTTTATTTTGCTTAACTCATTATGTCATGGTCATGTAATATAATATTTGAAATTTGACTGTCCCCTAAAGCATAAATGAAGTTTACAAATCAAAGTAAATCAAAAGTAAAAGTCAGGTTTTCATTTATAAATGACCAATCTATTACTATTAAAATCATTACCTATAAATATCATATAGTATTCATATAAATTGAACTATAAATTTGCTATAAGATATTTTAATTAAATCAAGTTATTAGGTTATTAAGCACTTTACCTTCATCAACAAAATTGGAGAACTAACATGTGACAACGTGTGGACATCCTCTCAAGAACTCTTTACAACACACGAATCATAATTTAAGTTTTGACCTCATGAGTTAAAATTTAACTTCCGCAATTTTTTGCATTTTCTTCAAAAAATTTCACTGCATTAGATAGGTCTTATATTGCTCAGTCATAATTAAGTGAAATCGGAAATAAAATCGAAGGAAATCCGGGCCAAATACTCACAATAAGCACTCTCTGTGAGCTAACGCAGGCGCTAGGACCTACCGCCAGCGCTAGGACCTACCGCCAGCGCTAGCTCGAGTGTCCGATTTTCTGTAATTTTAAAATTCTGAAAAATCACTAAAAATATATTATTTTATATGTACTACTCACTTTTGCATTTCTGCCTATAATTGATTTTTGAAAAATTAAAATACAAAATTATAAAAGCTAAATTACAAAAAATATTTTTTTCCTTTCTTTGGTTATTTGTTTGATTTCTATTTCTATATGCAAAAATCAAATACAAAAAAATAAAACATCAAAATTTATTTTTTGAACCTAACTTTTCTATTTACATGTATCTTGCAAAAGGGAGATTTGGGATGTCACCCCATCACATTTCCTAATACCGGTGCGAACCACTCACAGGGTAGACCTCGGGAAGTCTAAGATCAATTTTAAGAGTTCAAACTTTAAATCAAAATTATTTTTCAAAATATCAAAAATATTATATGGACTTTATTGTGAAAATCAAGCATGATTTAATCCATCATTTAGACCTTCTACAATGTTACAATTCATCTTTTAAAACTATTTTGAACATTGTCTTCATCATGCTTTGATATATCTACTCATATGTGCACCAATTGTAATGAAAAAATTGTGTAGAACCAAGCTTAGCATATGCCTCTAAGTATGAGTAAATGTTTTATGGTTGATAATGATTTTTATTCACTCACTTATTTATGGCAAAGTCTACATGTGCTAAGTATGAGTAAATACCAAAATCAACAATTATCCTAAGTCATCTCTCTCACACACACACAAGTAGGTTTCAGAATGCTTATATATTAATGCTTTGATTTATCATTAATGGATTTGTTATTATCAAAAGGGGAAGTTTGTTGGAACATCGTCTTCCGCATCTCCTAGGTTTGAGAACAAGGAAACACCGGTACGGGTACGAGTACCGGGCACGATACATATCCGGTGCGTCGGTGCGGCGGGATACGTTGTATTAAATATTATAAATTTATATGTATAATCTCACAAATGTAATTAAAAGTCCTCAAAATAATAAAACATCAAGCATAATTGTATAAATCACCAATTGAAATACAAATTCATAGTTAATGCAATATAATATGAAGTTCTCAAACAAAAAAATATTCATAATCATTTCAAATTTAAGGATGTTTATCAGTCATTTTCATCCTCTTCTTCCCCATTATTGGAGATTAACGCATCTTCAACTTCTGGTTCGTCTAAAGACAAGTTAGCAAAATATTAAACATAGAAAAATTCATGTTGAACAACTAGAAACAGTACCAATCTAAAACATCTAATCTTTAAATATATAGTAAAAAAACAAAATGATAAAATTTAAATCAAATTCTTTATAGTTTAAACGAAAAAGGATACTTAAATTCTTTATAGTTAGCTATAAAAAGGACCCCTTGGATCCGTCTTTTTCATCCTCTTATGATCCTAAATTCCAGAGCTTCGTGCCACAGCATATAGAGGAAGATTCGGAGAGAGACTCTCACAAATCCATGAAGGCTTAAGGAGATCATTGACGAAGATTTCAACACGCTTCATCATTGTGACGAAAGACCACATCGACTACGATCATACTCTGCGGATCTTCGTCTACTTCTCCAAGAGATCCATATAGAGAGTTTTATATTATTGTTATTTATTGCACATCTTTTTTTGTAATCGTTTAATGAATTCGCCTCGTGTTGGCGACTAAGTCTGGGTAGGACTTAGAGCTGAAATTCGCCTCGTGTTGGCGACTAGATCTAGGTTAGGTCTAGGGGGTGCTCGAGGCCATATCCAAGGAAGGATTGGCTAGAGCGGCTTGAGGCCGTATCCGAGGAAGGATAGGCTAAAGCCACCGGTTCGTTGGGATACGAGTCGAGATAGAAAACAAAAAGAATTTTATTATTCTCTTTCGATTTCTAGCGTCATAGAAATCTAGTTTTGTAATCAATTTTATTAATAGTAATCATGTCTCTCTTTGGGTAATAAAATTGATTTATTTTTCATTTCTCTAAATTGATAATTATTCTCTTTCATTATAAATCAATTTAGATCTTCATTCTAAATCTCTATTTCAATCTCTTAGTTTTTCAAGTATATCAAAATATAACATAAATTTTTAAAAGTCTTATTCACCCCCCTCTAAGGGCGCCTACCGATCCAACAATGAAGTGACCTCATTGTGGGAAGAAAGGACATGAGAAAGGTAAATGTTGGGACTTACATCCCAACTTTAGTTCCTACAGGTTGGATTTGTGGTACTGATGCGAAGTATGTGAGATCCCAGACTGCTATGTATAGCAACTTGGAGAATACAGGTTACCTTCTAGCGGAAAATGAAAGTTTAGCTAGAGAATTAAAGGCTCTGAAGGCTAGTGGAAGACCTCTTACTACATGCTTGTCTGGTACAGCTGCTCATGTTTAAACTATCTATTTATCTTCTATGGAGATATCTTCTCCTTGGATCATTAACTCAGGAGCCTCCGACCATATGACAGAATCTTCTATGGGGTATTACTTTTGTTTCTCCTGCGTCTGGCAGCGTTAGACTTGCTGATGGGTCTTCTGCTTCGGCGACTGGTAAAAGGATTATCCAAATCTCTCCTTCTATCTCCCTCAAATCTGTTGTTGTTGTTCTTTCATTTCCTATAAACCTGTTTTCTGTGAGCAGTTTAACCAAACAACTTAATTGTGTCATCACCTTTTACTTTTCTAATTGTATTTTCCAGGAACTTACGAGTGGGAAGACGATTGGTGGTTAACATGAGTTAGGTGGTGTTTATGTTATGAACACTGGTCCTGCTTTTGATGCTCATAAATCTTTAACTACTGATCATTTGATGTTGTGGCACAAGATATTTGGGCATGATAGCTTGAAGACTATGAAGTCTACTTTTCCTAGTTGTTTTGATGTAGCTAAATCTAGAATTAACTGACAATCTTATGAATTGGGAAAAAATGTAGAACCAACTATGCTCCTAGAAGGAGTCGGAGTGTGAGATATTTTGATTTGATACATTCTGATGTTTGGGCATCCCTTATCTGTTCTGTGAATGTATTTCGTTATTTTATTTCTTTCATTGATGATTACTAACGCTTTACTTGAGTTTATCTTATGAGAAAGAAAAAAGAAGTGTATGTAATATTTCAGTTATTTTATCACTACGTGCAGACTCAGTTTGATGTTAAGATTAAAATACTTAAAAGTGATAAAGAAGGAGAATATACAGGTGGAGAACTTCAGAGGTTCTTAGGAGATCATGGCATAATTTTCCAAACTTCCTGTCCTGGGACCCCTCAACAGAATGGTGTGATCGAAAGGAAGAAGTCATATCATCGAAACCACTCGTTGTTTATTACAGGAGATGCACGTTCCTAAGGGGTTGTGGGATGAAGGGGTTCTCACGTCGGTCTATCTAATTAATCGGATGACATCTGATACTTTGGTGGGGAAGTATCCCCTACAAATGTGTTTTTGTTGGATATGTCGCTAACCAAAAGAGGTATAAGTGCTACTCACTCTCATTGCGTAGAAGGTTTATATCTAAAAATGTCATCTTCTTTGAGCACACCCCATATTACTCGGATGAAGAAAAAAATGTTACTTATCAAGAGAAATCTGAAGATGAAGGTGATATGATGTCGCCTCTACCTGCTCTTGTATGGATGTCCTATCACCTTCTTTGGGCACACCCCATGTTTCTATTGAAAAGGAAGTACCCACCAATGATCTACGAGTCTATAAAAGAAGAAAGAATCTTCAAGTCTATCGGAGAAGACATATCAGAACTATTGGGCAAGAATGTCATACTCATGCTCCACCCACCACTACTCCGTTAAATCCGAACACTGGGACCACTTATGGGGCCACATCTTCTCTCCAAATTCATAGTGATCGTACCAGATATCTTATTGATAAATATGTTGGGTACCACTTTATCTCTCCTTCTCTGAAATCTTATCCTCTATTTCTATTCCTAAAAGTTTTTCAGAAGCTTGTTTGAATCCCCACTGGACTAAAGCTATGAAGGAGGAGATGGATGCTCTCCAACAACAAAATACTTGGGAAATTGTCTTTATTCCGCATGGGCGTCATGTTGTCGGACGCAAATGGATATATAATATTAAATATCTTCAAGATGACACTGTTAATAGATATAAAGCAATATTGATTGCTAAAGGCTTTACCCATATGGATGGAATTGACTTCCAAGAGACGTTTGCTCTCTTTGCTAAACTTAATTCTGTTAGAATTTTGTTATCTATTGCGTCCCACAAGTCTTGCCTTTGTACCAACTTGATGTAAAAAATGTTTTCTCCACGGTGAATTGAAGGAAAAAATCTACATGACTCCTCTACCAGAAATGAATATTCCTAAGGGACAAGGGTGTCTCCTCAAGAAGGCCTTTTATGGCCTCAAACAATCACCTCAGGTCTGGTTTGAAAAGCTAAATGACAAACTCCTGAGTTTAGATTTTTCTCATTGTACCTCTGATAACTCGGTCTTTGTCTACAGGAAGGAGAAATTTACCACTATTCTTATGGTATATGTGAATGATATCATTATCACAGGAACGGATGATCAGCACATTACTCTAGTTAAAAGGGAGTTGACATCTGCCTTTGAAATCAAAGATTTGGGTCTTCTTCGATATTTTCTTGGTATTGAGATCGCTCGATCTGCAGGAAAAATTATGATCTCCCAGCGCAAATATGTCTTAGATCTTCTCGGTGACATTGGATATTTGGGAGTAAAACCTGTGGATAGCCCCGTGGATCCTAATTATGATATTCACAAGGTTAATTCTCCGGATCTTGAAAGGAAGTTGGTCAGTTAGCCAATTCATGCATAATCCTAAAGTTCATCACTATCAGGTCGTTCTTCGGATACTTAAATACTTAAAAAGTGTCCCCGGAAAAGGCATTATCTATCAAGATCATGGTCAACTTAAGGTTCACTGGTACAATGACGCTGACTGGGCTGGTTCCTTCTCTGGAAGAAGATCTACAAGTGGATATTCTATCTTTGTGGGTGACAATCTTGTTTCCTGGAGGAGTAAGAAACAAAATATTGTTGATCGTTCCTCTACTGAAGCAGAATATCGTGATATTGTCATTACTACATGTGAATTGATTTGGGTTAAATCCATTTTGGGTTAAATCCATTTTGGGAGAAATGGGTTTTCCTGTCCTAAAGGTCATACACTTACATTGTGATAATCAAGTTTCTATCCACATTGCCAACAACCCCATCTTTCATAAGAGGACGGAACATATTGAAATTGATAGCCACATTGTGCAGGAAAAAATTCAGGATCAAACCAATACTACTATGTTTGTGTCGTCTGAGGACCAACTTGTTGATAGCCTGATATGTTCACCAAAGTTGTTTCTGGTAAATCTCTTCAAACGTACTCTCTCAGGCTTGGAATGATGGATGCTTATGGTGTTAACTTGAGGGGGGTGTTAAAAGGCAAGCTATCTTAGGCTCACCCGGAGGTGACCGTATCTCAAGTTGCGACTGAGGGGGAATCAAAAAGGTTTCCCGTGGGGTGAATCAAATAGAACGAATGACCTAAAGGCGCGCTCTCTCTTAACGAAAGTTCCTAACAAACTTTACAATTTACTCTGAAAAAGTGGCTCGGATATTTTGGTATCCAAATTATTATTTAAGCCTCATAACTTCTCCTCCAATTATAATATAAGATTTAAATCCTTTCACCTAGAAGTATATCATCCTAGAAGTTTGTTATGGGTTGTCTTTTACCCATTCCACTCACCTAAACTCCATGTCATCATTGGACCACCATCATAGGATTCGTGATATTACAAACCCACAAACTTCCACTTAGTTCATCCCAGAGCCACACATCGTATATGGGAGGTTCATTTCCGATGCCATTTCCACTTTGAATCATCTAAATCTTACTAAGTTAAACAATATTATTTTATCATTTTTTCCAAGATGATTGATGAATACTTCCCAGGAGATCACTAATCACATAATTACTCTCACCTAGAACTCACTTAGCTATGGAGTTCCTAACAGAACCCAATTACTATCTCTAAAAATGACTTTGATATTTAAGAGTCTAAATTATTACTTAAGTTCGCTAACTTTTCATCAAACTCAGATATGAGATTCAGTTCATTCATGATTCTTTTACTAAAAGTTTGTCGACATAGAAGCGTGTCATGAATTGTCTTTCTCTGGGCTTTATTATCACAAAGATACTCATCGCTCTCATTTGATTTGGGATGTTATAGATCCACTAGCTTCCTTTTGGTCGTTCCAGAACCATACATCATATTGCAGGAGGTTTTAAACCACAATAATTGAGGTATTGTCCACTTTGATTCATCTCAGCCTTTACTAAGTTGAAGTGCATAGTTTTTTTTTCTTTCTACCAGAGGTGACCTACGAGTACGTCCTAGTTGATAACTCATCCCACAATTACTCACCAAAGCTCACTTAACTGTAGACTCCCTAACAAAACTTCATTATTTGCTCTGAAAAGACGCTTATAATATTTATGAATCAAATTATTATTTAAATTCAATAACTTTTCCTCTAATTTCAATGTGAGATTCATTTTATATCTGCACTTTTTTTACCTAGAAGTTTGTTATACTAGACATGTTATGGACTTCCTTTATGCGAGCTTCACTACCCCCAAAGATACTCATAACCCTCATCGGACCGTCCTCATAAGATTCACGATGTTACATGCCAACCAATTTTTGACTAGTTCATCCCTGAACCACACATCTCAACGTAGAAGATTCAACCCGTATACCATTTATAACGACTCAACTCATAATATCTGAGATATTGTCCGTTTGATTCATCTGCTCTAACTAAATTGAATTGTATGATTTTATCATTTTCTCGAGGTGGTCTACAGAGACTTCCTAGGAGGACACCATCCCAAAAATACTCCCACTCGGAGTCTATTTGATTGTGGAGTTCCTAACAAATTTCGATCATTTGTTATAAAAATTTGAATTTGATATTTGAGAGTCTAAATTATAACTTAAGCCCAATAATATTTTCTTCAATTCCGAATTGAGGTTCAATTCATTCATACACGTTCTTTCACATAGAAGTGTGTCATCCTAGAAGTTTATTAAGAGCTACATTTCTTAGGCATCACTTTCATCTAGAAGCCCGGGATTCGCTGCAAATACTATGAGGGCGGTTCCATACATAGAGTGACTTTGGATTCCGGAGACATGTCCTACAGGCTTCTAGTGGAAGGATATGTAAGAAAAAACTGAACCGCCGGCAAAATTGGAGAAAATGTTGAAGGCATCTTTCTAGATTAAGTGGTGAAGTTTTGTTAAAAACTCCATAGTTAAGTGAGCTCTATGGGAAAGTAATTTTGAGATGGGTATTGTTCTGAGAGGTACACGTAGGTGTTACAAATTCATGCCTTTAAAAACTAGTCGAGCTTCTCACCATGAGGTGGTAAAAAGGTGAGATCTCCTTTTCATATCCAGTTGAGCTGCTTTGTTCCTTGTTCCTTACCAGCTTGGACTAACAGAGAGGGGGTACCCTTCTTAGCTTTCAATCTTCAATTCATCTTTTGAGATAAATTAATAACAAACGTCATTATGTTATTTCAAAATGATTTTTTAGAACTATCATTAAAGTAGCAGTTTTATATTTCAATAATATATTTATTTTAATAAAACTTCTTGTATTATGCTTACTTACCTTAGCTCTTTTAAATCTCTTGTTACTATTACCTTACAAAAGTTTAAAGGTAGCATTTACCCTCCTTTCAAGACTTCTAGCTTCTTAAAACCATTACAGTCTAGATCTTTATTTCTCATTTTCCACTCTTCAACAAAAAAATATTTTCCAAATAACATTTGGCACCTCAATCCATCACAAAATTTCTTTGTTAATATAAAATCTATTATCAGCTTTCCTAAAACATTTACAACAACCATTCTAATTGAATTAATCGTATTACCCTACATCAGATTTGGCTCAACTGAGCAAGTAAAATATAGGTCTTTTAGAATTGTCTTCCACATATTAGTAACTTCTTATATTTTAAGTTTCACCATTTTATCATCAGTGAATTAATTTTATTGGTTACTTCTTAATACTATAATATTCATATTTCAATAATATATTTATCTTTAACTGGGATGTTATTTTTCACGCGATATTTTTGAGAAAAATATTTACATTAGGCGTTTCTTACACATTTTATCTTAAGAACTTATAAACCAAATTATGGTCATGGTGTGTTCAGTCCAACATTTAATAGGATGCAGTATCCCCTGATCATGTAACTATGTAAGTGCTAAACAGAGGTCATGCAGAGAAAGAGACAGGGAGGGAGGGGGAGAGAGAGTATACAAGCTAGTGAGAGTAAGGACAAAAAACAAATAAAAGGACAAGAACAGAAACATAAGGTTGAAAAAAATAAAGCAAAATGAACATGAAGTCTATAACGAAAATTTCCAAAGTTTGCTTGCAGAAGAAACTAACCCAAAGTGTCCACTACATAGAGATTTACAGAAGAAGAGACCATTTGAGTTTTAGTTCTCAATGCCACACGCATCCCATTTTTATGTAGTGCCTGATCAAAACAATAGAAAATGTTCATAAATTTGCCACATGGAGCAATAAGAATAACAAATTTAAACAGACATAAAATGAGGTAATCAAGTACTTTCTAAAAATCAAACTCAATCATTATATCATCATTAGCATTATCCCAACTATTTAGTGTCACCTCTATGAATCCTCAATTTTCATTTGTTTCAACTCTATGAGATGTTAGAACTTATTATGCACAAATCGTGTTGTGCAACTTTTATCCATTTTTTCTATAGACTACACCTTCTCCTTCCTAATCCTCGAAGTGAATTTTATCTATTTCTCTTAATGGTTCATTTTCTACCTGCATTACATATGTCCAAATAGCCTAGGTCTAAGTTATTAAAGGCGCAATGCGCACCAAGGTGCAAAGGGGTCCTGGAGCCTAAGCGCAAGGCGCAGGCGCGCGCCTGAGGCACGTGGGGCGCAAAAAAGAAAAAATACAGTTTATTAAATACAAAAAACACAAAATAAATCTACCACCATATCAACACACTAGAATTGCATATATCACAACTCCAAAGGCTACTTTTTAGATTGTGTTTTACAAATATTTACCGTTATAGGTGCAAGTACTGCAACTTGCTGCAATCACATAGATTTTACGTTGCTATTCTTCCAGTGGAGTTTATAAGCGCAACTTCCCTCACGTGATGATAGATACATATAAGAAATCAGGTAATCTAACCCTGAGATCATGTTTTTGCCCACCTCCATAAAAAAATTCAATAAGCCGCGCCTGGGAACTGGTAAGGCGCGCACCTGGGGTGCGTCTGGGCACGCCTGAGGCACCTCACCCGCCTCTGCCTTGTAGAGGTGAGCCCCGGTGTGCCTGATGCGCCCGGCGCCTCAGGCGCACCTAGGCGCATGCCTTAATAATATAGGCATAGGTGTATTTTTTTTAAAACCACATCTTCGATAGATCTCACTCCAACTAATGCGGTCATCATTCTGTTGGTCATCATCAACGTCATAATATTGTTGAGTCACACATCTACAATTGTTCTTTCTAGGGTTTTCTTAATTTTTGTGTGAGTTGTTTACATTATTGAATATTTGCATTGTTATTGAATATGTATGAGTCATTTATTCATCGGTCATGATGAGCATCTTGTCTTACTGTTCCATACTAGATCTTATTAGGTCATGAGTCAGATTTTACACTCCCACACTTGTCCACCCTCTTTGAATTTTGCACACCCCCCTGAAAAATTCATTGAATTTATGGTATAATAGTATGACATAACTTCCTACTATGATAGATCTCACTTTCACATCAAAATGGTTGCAATCCATTGCATCAGTGCTCAAGTTTCAAGAAGCTAACATTACAAAAATGTATAGTCTAAAAATGGTGAAACTTTTTCATTATATAATTAACTAGCATCAGAGCACCATTAAAAAGGAATAAAATGCCTACTTGAGCCAACTGCCTTCCGTGCTGAGGATTCCGTGTTACAAGAATGGTAACCAAGTTCGGAAATGCCATTGTTAACTCTTTGTGAACAGAAATCACGACTGCAAGTTACATTTGGAGACATTTCAGTCCATGGAATAAAGCCACAGTATTTAAGACAATGTCAGATAACAAGTTGATTCAAGGTAACTGATAAAAAAACCATATTACAGTATGCGTTAGTATGACTAAGCATGAGTTAACTAACAGTTATATTGTAACAAAAGCATTAAGAACAAATTTGAAAATAAATATTTGATCAGATAAAAAAAAATCCTAATCTTAATAGCAGGTTTATGTGTTTAATATATAATTGTTGGATATAGGAAAAGAAAATAATTAGTGTTTTATTCATCCCACAAAGGGGGTATTTAAAGGACATACATGGACTCAAAACCTTGAAACAGCAATGTGGGACTAAACCCCAAAACACCTAAAGTCTCTAATAGACCGACATTGACTCGATAATTCCAACACTCCCCCTCAAGCTGAAGGGGAAACCTTCAGCTTGGACATATCAAATAACGGCAATGGAGGTAGGCGATGCGGGACAAAACATCAGACGAGCCACCGGGGGAAATTCCAAACCGGGGAATCAAGCCGGGGACATAGTCACACACGACGCAGGACCCACACACTACCTGGACTTGCTGGAAACCGGTCAACCAACATCACCTACACAACATGTGAAAGAGAACGAAAGATGTGGAGCACATTATCAAACGGGCAACCGGGGATAATCCGTCGAGGATAATCCGCTGGGGATAAGCCGCACAAAGGGCGGTCTCACACGACACGGTCTCACGCGACACAACCTAGTGAGATTTAGAGCATCAACATCAATTGCGTCCCCAACACACGACCAATCGAAAGAAAACAAGGGGAGACGCATATGACATAAACCTGGAGGCCGTGTGGAACGAAGGAGAAAAGTCGGGAAAGATCATCCGAGTCGCCTTCATCCCAACATTCCCCTCGCGTGGACAACACGTGCATATAGGCATGAAGCAAATACAATACAAACAACAACAAAGCAACGACATGTACCGACACAGAAGAACGACTAAAAACTACCATAAAACTTCTTCATCAGCGAGAAATCAGCACTCGGTAAGGAGTAGAAACAACCAGAGTTTGTCGAAGCACGAGGCGCTGCAACAGGAGGCGGCTGGTAGAATCAGAAACATGAAGGGAAGCAGTTGTAGCTTGAGAAGGAGAGCCCGACGGGATCAAGAAAGCTGGATCACCGGAAGCAGTTGAAGATAACGGCATCAAAGGGCGCAGAAGCAGGAGAAGAGGGGCAACAATAGACGAAGCACGACATCCGGCAAGGAGGAACGCCATGGGATCGACGAAAAAGGGCGATCGACGAGCTGGTTCCGTCGGAACAGGGCTGCATCAGGCGCAGCAGCAGCAACAAGCGGATAGCTCGACGGAATCGAACATCGTCGACGGTACAGGAGCCAGCGGGATCTGCAGGAAGCGGAAAGGAACCAAGATATCCGCTCGCTCCCGTCTTGGATTCAGACGACAATTCTGTGGACGGGAGCGGGGGAGAGGCACACGAAGTTCGCCCTAGCAGCGCCGATCGATGGGATCACTAACAAGAGGCGGAAGAAGCACACGAGAAACAGAACAGCTCATTGGAAAAAAATTAGGATTAAGGAACGATTAAAATCTTGCTCTGATACCATGTTGGATATAAGACAAGAAAATAATAAGTGCTTTATTCATCCCACAAATGGGGTATTTAAAGGACATACATGGACTCAAAACCTTGAATCAGCAATGTGGGACTAAACCCCAAAACACCTAAAGGTTTTAATAGACCGACATTGACTCGATAATTCCAACAGTAATAAACTGGTATAAACAAAAAGATGATTGTTACGGTTGCGCATACTGACGAGACACGCACACGCCGACGAGATGTCGGGGCGAGTCTACACGCGGAGGAAGACGACGACGGGTCCGTCTGGAGGAGGAGAGACCAAAGACGCGCCGTCGTGATGATTATTTTTATTTGCATTATGTTATTTCATATTATGTAATGTGTACACTTTTCTATTTTTGCACCGTCTTTTCGTTATCCGCACCTCGCGCCTACAAGGGGTGGTGTTGTACTCTTTTTTGATAATGCTTGGATGTATGGAAATTAGGGTTGCTCCCTAGCTTTTCTTCTCGTTCCCCCCTCCCTCTTCCTCACCTCCGCCGGCCCTTCCCCTTGCTGGATTCCTCTCCGGGATCTTATCAATGATCATCTATGTAGATCAAATTCCAGAACTTACCGACAGATTTCCAAATTTTCTAATTTGCGGGCTACTGTAGTACGTACGTTTAGCTTTAGCTTTAATACTTCAGAAAATATGTGATGAGATTTCAGCAATAAGGTCTTCAAGAGTAAGCTACAAAGAAATGATTGTTCATCTTGTACAACAACGCTAGCCGCCCGTTGCAGCAACAACACTTCTACTTACTGCTCGCCCCAACACCGTCATTCCGCTGCTTCCTTCCGGCGCGGCTTCACTGCCTTTCCTCGGCTGCCGCTGGAATGGCCCCCAACACTCGCTCTGTCAGTGATCTTCCTCCGGATGCGGACGTTGAAGCCCTAAGCCGTCGCTTGGAGGCTCAAGAGTAACTCGTCGCCTCCATGCATGCCTCTCTAGTTGCCCTCCACTCCAAGATCGACTCCCTCCAAGTGTCGACCGCCGCCTCTGGATCCGGCTCGCTCGCGGACGGAGGCTCTCTCCTCGGCGCTGGGCTGATGCCGGTTCCTTCCGGAACCACTCCTCCGCTCATTCCAGGCCAGTATGTCCTCTCCCTCGACATTCCCTCCTTCGTCGGCGTTGACCCGATGGGTTGGATCGCCAAAGCGGAGCAATATTTCAACCTCAACTATACGTCGGAGGACGACAAGGAGTCTACGGATGTGGTTGGCCTGGACGGCTCGACCCTCCACTGGTCTCGGTGGCTCCGCCAATCCAACCCGCGCCTCCCCTGGCCCGAGCTCAAGCAGGAGATGATATGACGCTATGATACCCTCTACTCCGGCTCCTCCGCTATCGAGCATCTTTGCGGCGTCCGCCAGACAGCCGGCCTAGACGACTATGTTGATGAGTTCGTCGCCCTGGTCTCCCACGTCCCCGGGCTACCGCCCGATCATTACCTGGGCTTCTTCATGCAGGGTCTACTACCACATATCCGCTCTCGTCTCCGCACACACCACCCTCACACAGTCTCCGACGCCATGGACTTGGCACATCTGGTGGAAGCCGACCTCTCCCTCGGCCACCTGCTCCTATGGCCGACCACCACCAGCCTCGGTCGCCTTGGCGACCACCAGCCACGGCTCCTCCACCGTGGGCGCCGCCTTGGGGAAACCGGTCGGGCCGCCCATTGGCCCCTCGGCGCATCTCGAATAGTGATTACAATGAGCTTCGCAGCAAGGGTCTCTGTTTTCGATGTCGCCAAACCTACTCCCCCAACCATGAGTGCGTCGTGAAGGAGTTTCATGCCATCATCGACGACATAGACCCTGAGGTTACCGTGGCCGACTTTGCGGCCCTGGAGCTCTCAACGAAGGATACACTTCTCGACCCCACCGCGGCTACGTTCCACCGCCTGGAGTTATCCCATGCCTCGACGGGCAGAATCTCCGGCCAGCAGACCATGCAGCTCTTGGGCACAGTGCGGGATCGCCCGATCATCATCATGGTAGACAGCGGCGCAAGTCACAGCCTAATTTCTGAGCACCTGGTGCAGCAGCTCCGTCTTCCCTCAGTCTCCTCTCTGGATGTTGCGGTTCGTATGGGCGATGGGCGCCACCAACAGACTCAGGGTCGTTGCACTGTCGTGTCTTTCTCTGTGGGGTCCTGTTCCATGACCGCGGACTTCTACGCATTCAGCCTAGGAGGCCCCGACGACATTCTGGGGGTTGTTTGGCTCCGCACGCTCGGCGATGTATGCGTCAATTGGGAGACCATGACCATGCAGTTCCTACATGGGGGCCAGCCATGTCGCCTCGGCGGTGACTCCGCTCATCACCAAGAGCTTTCTACTGTGCTCGTCGATGTCATCCAGCCTCCGGCAGGATGGCCACCAGCCCGGCCGATCAATCGCGCCAATTTCCTCCAGCCTGGGACCACAACAGCTTCGGTGCAGCCGTTCCGTTATGACCAGGGGCAAAAGGATGAGCTCGAGCCTCTGATGCAGGGGATGTTGATGGGGGGTCTTACCCGTTCTGGTGCAAGCCTATTTTCTAGCCCAGCTCTTTTGGTCCGGAAGAAAGACGGCAGTTGGCGTCGTACTACCCAGTCTAGCTACTTGATCGCCGCTACCACCTTCAGGGGAATTCTGGCTCGTAGGAGGTCCCTATTGTTGGTTCTTACCGTCTGGAGTCCGGAGCTACGTGGCTGCCCCAGGATCACTTCTGCCGCCAGCCCTCCGACTACTGCCTTAGGGACAAGGCATATTTTCCAGGCGGCGACATTGTTACGGTTGCGCATACCGACGAGACACGCACACGCCGACGAGATGTCGGGGCGAGTCTACACGCGGAGGAAGACGACAACGGGTCCGTCTGGAGGAGAGACCGAAGACGCGCCGCCAGGATGATTATTTTTATTTTCATTAAGTTATTTCATATTATGTTATGTGTACGCTTTTCTATTTTTGTACCGTCTTTTCGTTATCCGCACCCCGGGCTTATAAGGGGTGGCGTTGTACTCTTTTTTTATTATGTTTGGATGTATGGAAATTATGGTTGCTCCCTAACTTCTCTTCTCGTTCCCTCCTCCATCCTCTTCCTCACCTACGCCGGCCCTTCCCCTTGCCGGATTCCTCTCCGGGATCGTATCAATGATCATTTATGTAGATCAAATTCCGGAAGTTTGCGACAGATTTCCAAATTTTCTAATTTACGGGCTACTGTAGCACGTACGTTTAGCTTCAGCTTTAATACTGTTTTTTCAGAAAATATGTGATGAGATTTCAGCAATAAGGTCTTCAAGAGTAAGATACAAAGAAATGACTGTTCATCTTGTGAAGGGCAAAAGGCAAAAATACCCACTTTCTTATAGAAAATTACCGCACCTAAAAATCCTTACAATATGCAGCTTGTTATTTTTTTATTTTCTTGATAAAATATAATTATCAAATAAACTCATTATATATTCATTTTGATTTCATATGTACTATTAAGCCCATTAAAATTAAATTATCATTATTGAGCTTTCAAATAAATTAATTATCACAGGTTTTATCATCATTATATTCAAAAGGCATTCCGAATGTTTACCAATAATCACATTGGACAACCCCTAAGCAATTGTATTCTCGAGTAACAGAACTAGCTTCAATGACAACAACTGCATGATTCTGGTTTTGTTGATTTATTAAGTGATGATTTTATTGAAAAAGATCGAAGTCGGGGTATTTTTTCACTCAAGACTGGGTCTCTATGCCAGGTGTTCTGCCCATGACTTCAGGGGGTATTCATGTTTGGCATATGCCTGCCCTAACCGAAATCTTTGGGGATGATTCCGTACTACAGTTCGGTGGAGGAACTTTAGGGCACCCTTGGTGAAATACACCCGGTGCAGTAGCTAATCGGGTGGCTATAGAAGCATGTGTACAAGCTCGTAATGAGGGACATGATCTTGCTCTGGTGACGTTTTGGTCGTGGAGACATTTTGTTCATGGTGGTATTTTGGATGTGGTGGCATTTTGGCCTAAAACATCATTTTGGAAAATAGTATTTGATGCAATGGCAGGTCGACTCGAGGTGAACACACTAAATGCGACTCTAAGTGCAATGTGTTATGATGTAAATGCAAGAGTATGTCCACATTAAATTAGCAATAGTAATTAATTACTATAAGCCAAACAGAGGCGCGAGCATTCACAAACTCTAATTAAAGAGAAAAAGCTTTATTCGCGAAGCAACCGAGGCGCAAATATTTTAAGCACGTGCGGAATAGGCCCTGCAAGTCATACGAAGTCCAGTACTAATAGCAAATAGCAAAAACATCCACTACAGGTAAAGTGCATAAAGTGCCAAAATACACAACGATAGAAGACAGAAACTCCAAACTACAACTTACTCGTGCAAGCGGCGAAATAGCAATGGTCAGTTGTGGGCATCTGGGCTTGTTGCGATCTCAGGAGGTGTCGGGAGGGTGGTTCCGGGGCTGGCGAGGCTCGGGTAGAGGAAGGGAGTAGGTTCAGGGCGTGGAAAGTTGGGTTGATTGTGTTGGAGGGTCACAACAAGGGGTATAATGAGTCTGGCGGTAGTGAGAAGCTACATGGAGGGGAGGGGAAGGGTAAAGGCAGTGGAGAGAAGCTACAGGAAGGGGAGGGGAAGGCAGATTGGGGCTCTGTGAAGGGGAAGGATGCTGGTAGTGGGAGACTTGGACAAGAAAGGGGCGGTACAGAAAGTCTAAGGGCTGGAGGGGAGGGGATCGACAGTAGGTTGAGTGGGAGGAAGCGACTTGGGAAGAAGTCGGCGGGAAGGGAGTGGGTCGCAGGACGAAGAGGGATGAATGGAAGGGGCTTACGGTAGCTAGGCTGCGGGGAGAGGAGGAGAGCTTGGCGTCGCACCAAGAGGAAGACCCCGGCGTCGCACTGGGCGTGACCGACGGCTCCCGCAAGTTGGGAAACAAACCTTCGATCCCCACACTAACCGACGCCTGCACGATTTATACTCAAAACAACTTAGGGCACCCAAATCGGACGGCTCATATCATCCGGTCCAATCGGGTGTCAACTACAACTCAAAATATATAAAATAATACATCAAAATGACTTGGAACGACCATCCGGGCGCAACCGTGGACTCGGATCGCCCGAACGGATAGCGGTTCACCGCCTCCTTCGGGAATAGACCTGTGTCGGGCGTTGCACGCTATCGATGTTCATGACCGCACCTACTCAAATGTTGCCTGCATTTTTCATAATTGTGTTCACAACCATCATCACTCTCCCAACGCCCTTCAAAATAGGGCCTAAGTCCATCATGTGGTATGAACCTCCACAATATTAACAATACTTGATATCACTTGGCAGTGATCAGCACTATTACAAGCAAACAAGCACCAATATGTTCGTAAGTAATTTCTTCATGGGCTCCTTCCGTGTCAAAATAAATCTTAGTTTGAAATCATAATCCACAAAAAATTATGGCAGATTATGGAATAACAGATTAAAATTTCTCACCTTCTTCTTCACCTCTATGTATGGATGCAGCCATCCAAACTGGCCTCTTGTACAATTGCAGCTTAAGACGTGTGATACTTTTGCACTCATTTTGAGAGAGTTGGAGATCTCCTACAGCTGTAGAAAACATTAAAGCAGTGATTTTCCCCTGCTTCTCTCAGTTTATTCAAATAATTGATATAAAGTAGATATTAAAAGTCTGTGTTAAATACGTAATTTAAGAATTTTCCCAAGTCTAGAACAACCTTCTAAGGTTTTACTTGGGTTTTAGACATCCACAAAGATATATAATGTTATTTGAAGATGTCGGATGCTTGATTTGCTAGCGTCTTTAAATAAATTTTATAATGGGCCAATATGTCCTATTTGAGATATAGTTAGATGCCCCCATAATTGGCCAATATTAGAAGTAATCACATCTTAAGAAAATTTATATTTTGATAACACTGACATCCTTACATAGTTACATACAATAAAACTATGTCAAACATACAAATTTAAAATTGACATTGACTTGTTAATACAACTGACATCCATATGCTATGTGAACCACACAACCCCTAAGAATAAACACCACAAACTTGGAGCTTCATAAACAGGAGTGGATCTTACCATACTTCAAATCACCAGCAAAATGGATAATAAATGGTGGTGCATTAAGCAATTGAAAACGAATTGCTTCAGCTGTACTCTGTAAAACCAATAAGAGATGTCAGAATGGTTATATTAAAAATCACTTCATGCTGATGAGAACTTCATATACCAATGCGACAATGAGAGAAAATTTTGATAGCATCAAAGAGATCAAAGGCAATGATATCTTTAACGACCAACGCCTGAAAGATTTGTATGACATCCTAGCATTCAATAATGCTACTGTGATCTGAAGAGGGCATAAAACAAAAACAATGTCAACTTTACAACCATTTCATAAGAAGGCAGTGGGAATTAAGATCAAAGCATAGGCAAGGTTCTATGTAGAGAGGTATCTGAACTGCATGATGCTATGAATTTTAGAAATAAAGCCGGTACAAACTAAGTTACTAAATCTGGGCACTATAGGTAATACGGAAAGAATAACTTACTCCTTTTTTTGAGGCAGAAATAATGAGATTTGGCCAAAGTTCACTTTCCATAAGAATCACAGCAACAGGGGTCCAGTATACAAGAAAGTTCTCCATAGCCATGGGGGTATCAACTGGAGCAAACTAGAATAAATAAGAATTTCTTAAGGATCGAACAAATAGTGTTCATTTAGTATACTGCCAATCATTAAATAATATAATTATACTTTTCATCTATTTAAAAATACTACAAAGCACTGAATTCTTTAGGAAAATATTAATGAGAAATGGTTATCTTTAAGCCTAATTTCGCCATACACATTTGCCTCAATCTTGATGCCCCGTAAAACTCGACATCCCCATTCAAGACTTAGCCATTTATCATGCTTGATGTCTGAGAGGCTTAATGTGACTATGGATGCCATGGGCTGCTTGATGTGGCTTGTTATGTTGACATTCAATCATATAACTCATATCAAAACAAATTAAATGAACCTAAATTAAAAAAATTCTAGTCATAAGACGTTCCCCGGAAGCAATGTGTCATGACTTACTCCGGTTGTGGTAAAAAAATGGGAAAGCATATGTTAGGACGTCACCCTTATGTGGTCCACCCCAACTTAACCTGATCATTGTGAAAAATAGGTAGGTGATGCGACCTAAGTGACATCAGGATGAGGCCCCAGTGTTTTACTTTTATATTTGTTCAATGCATTATTTATTTTCTGTATTATTTTATTTTATTGTTTTCTTATTTCCGCACTATTTTATGTGTCATGTTTCCTCAGGGCCCAAAATTCATAATTTGAATCGGCTTATTGGATTGAACTATTAAGACCTCGAATGGAAAGGTCTTGTAATTATAATTAATTAGAATTTAAAGGCAAGCAAATAATCCTACACTTAAAATTATCAATTTGCTAATAAAATATCAGGGTAAGAAATAAAGTACCCTACATTCACTTATATATGAAAAATGTGGCTGAAATGAGAAGAATGTAGAATTGAAAGAAACAGAGGAGGCATCTTCCTCGGTGTTCCTCTCAGTCACGCTTACAATTGAGAAATAACCTTCATATTGAAGCTCTAGATGACTAAAATATGCAGGGATTTGCACACTTCACCATGAATTTGGTACTCTACAATGGCGGACAACAGAACTCGTGATATATAGTTTTTGCAAACCTGATTTTAAGCTTACTTTGTGATGTATAAGTTTTGCAAACCTGATTTTTAGGCTTGTTGATCTTTATCATTATATTTGTCCAATTTTGAAAACTGAAAAATCACAGCAACGTAAATTTTCCCTCTTCATCTATAGTTCTTATATATCTACCCCTTTCACTGACATGTCCTCTTAAATGCTAGACCCTTGGTGAGCTCTCACGCGTTGTCAGGTAAACCCAAAAGGGGTAGCCTCAGGCAGAGGGTAGTCACTGGTCACCCATATGATTTCGTCCCACCAACAACTCTCCCCTCAGTTATCTTCTCACTCTCTCCCCTTCCCTATCCGCCTCACCAACTCCAAATCTCTGCCTCCCTCCCTCACGCGCTCTCATTCTCACCCTCACCTTCCCCCTCTCCCGTGCTCTCTCCCTCACCTCACCCATATACTTACTCTCTCCCTCGCCTTCCATTCTCCATGTACATATCCCAGATAACCCCCTCATTGCATGCATCCTATTTCCCTTGTGCTATCAGAATCACCTGGAAGCACATGTTAACGAACTCTAAACTACAAAGAGATTATGAGAAACCATTTGAAAGCAGGTATGAAAAGGTAGTGTGTGACTGCGTTAAACTGTCAATTTATAACATTTCTTTTAGAAAATTGCAAATGTGCATACAAAAACAGGAGAATGACATAAATAAATATAAAGACACCTGATATATGGCACTACTTGGAAGCCTTTCTTTGATGACCTCGCTGCAAGAAAAGAAATAAGCTTCTGTTACTATATAAGAATGACACAAGACATCATTTCTTCCAATCTTCTGAGATGTCGTTGTTCATTTTTTTAAACTAGGGAATTTTTTTGGTTTAAAGCCTCTCATTAGACCTATAACAAAATTCTGACTTTGCTCCCAAAAATAAAGTTGAACCAAATAGGTCCAAACAGAAGGCTTGAAAGCAATGAAAATAATTTGCTAAAATACCTAAGCAGTAAGCATATTGTTCAAAACATGTTTTCCAACATCAATGCATGACTTCTGTTGTAAGAGGACCTCCCTAAAGAATTGGATTATAAGACATCGGCGCTTTGAAAATGAAAACAACTATGTTATAAATCATTGCCAGTACTCTCAATCTCATCCAAACCACTTGGGATATCTTATTAAATCGTATTTGCCAGTCATTTATGTTCAGTGTTGCAAAAGATCTCAACTATATTCCGTGCTATATAGTGTGATTATAGGCTTTATTTTGTGACAGCTATTACTTTCCTATTTGATGTATAGGCCCATCTATAAGCTCACTGAAATAATGGAGTCTAATTTATCTGTTTACATGGTATTATAGCTAATTTAGGGTATAGTGAGTCCCATCTCACCTTAATAGTTGTTTCCTCCACCATCTTCAATTCCGCCACCATCGCCACTACGACTTAGGTTGTCACCCTATCATCGTCCAATCATCTCGCCTCTCAAGTTCCAAGGCTACATCATTGTTATCATTGTGGGCTATTAGCATGCTCTCTTCTTCTCACATCTCCTCGATCTCATCCCCTAGCCAACCTTCACCAATGAATGTTTCTCGATGGACTTCACAGAAACCCACTCATTTTCTCCTCCTGTGAGAGAAATGCTAGGGCTAAACAGAAGAGAGATTAATGGCAATCTATTGTTGATTTGGTGTGCATCCCTGAAGACATCGATGGCAGTTTCTCTCCATGTTTCAAGATTTGACGGGTTATTTCTACTCTATCTTAGATCATGCAATCTAAAGCTCTGGTTCTTTGTTGTGTGGTTCTCCTTTTTTATTGTTGATGTCCTTCTCTTGTGCAATCTCATGAAATATTCTAACTCTTCGGTGACATCTCTCTCGCCATCTATGATCACTAGTTCTTCGGATATGAAGGTGGGGCGACGCAATAGTCACAACTAGTTCTTATAAAGGGGTTTCCAATAACCTTATTTGGGCTCACTCAGAATCGCTCGATTCATTGGTTTATCGCTCCTCCCTCCTTAGTTGCTGCTTCAAGCCTTCAAAAAGTAAATGACAACAAGATGATGCTCACATCATCAACTAGATAGTGAACTATACGAAAAAAAATGTGTGCTGTAATGCCATCTTTATCGACACAAATAAGGAGGTATTGCACATCCTTCACTGCGCAATAGATAATCTGCAGCAATTATATGATATTTCAGAGAATTCGAAGACTTCTCGGAAGGATAATATACATTCCCGATGTGTGAAGTACTGCGAATTGTTTGAAGAAAGGAAGGCACACTAGCATTTGTACCGTGACATCACTACTCAGGCCAAACAATGACATGTTTTTTTTTGTTTCTCTCTAGCTAATGTGAAATCCTACCTCAGTGTGGGTAGGTAAAATATTATTAGTATGAGGCTCAACCAACCCCATTTAGTGACTGTATTTCTCTCTAGCAAAGTTCCTTTGTCAGACACTTATGTTGTGCTTAGGAAAAACTTGGCCCTAATGTCTGCTTCTTTTCATCGGGGACGGGATACTTGATACGATATGGATACGGGAAACGTACTTTTTGTTGTCCAGTGGGGTCTTAATCTATGTTGCACGGGGACGGGGACGGGGACGGGATACTCGATACAATATGGATACGGGAAACGTAATTTTAAAATACCTATGATATGGGGTAATTTTTAATTATTTAAATATAATTACAAATTAATATGAAGACATTTGTGACATTCACATCTTCATTGTTTTTCATTATTATACTTAGCATATCATATTAAATAAAAATAAGGTATGTGTCATAAAAATGTATAATATCTTAAATAAGAGCCATGAATAAAAGTATGTAATATTAAATCACATCACTTATCATTCTACACTTTTCTTTCACATGTCTTTCTCCATGTCATCATCGCAAAACACATAATTTTTGAACATTTTCGAGCTTACTCAAGCATATCTAATAATATATGAAAGTATTTGTGAGTATCTAAAATTAAAAGAAAAACTTTCTTAGAGTTTCGGGGACGAGTTTCCTAGAGTTTCCGATAATTTCCCAAGTCCGAAATGTTTCGGATACGATGTGTAAGATCGTTGTAAGTTTCCGTGCTTCATAGGTCCCGATCCCTTTGGTCATGAAGGATATTCTGTAGGTGATGATTGTGATGTTCGATCTAGTCTATCTGGACGTATGGTGGTTGTTCCACTTCTAGCTCTCGATATTGTAGGTATTGTCATCGTACAAATTATGCATATAAGAGTTATGGAGTCATCAGATGAATGATCAGTATTCTAAACATCAGGTTACCTCCTTTGAGATTTTTTTGTCGGGTTCCTATGACACCCCTCATGTAATTTTAACCAATGAGTACAATCAATTTAAGCATCTTCTTTCAGATTGAGCCACTACTATTGCTTCTTTAGGTATTGCTCTCTTGTCAAGTCCACTCCATAGATTGTTGATTCAGGGTATCCAACCATATGGCACATGCTACTAATCTTACTTCATATATTCCTTGTATTGATAAATTGAATTCACAAATGCAAATAGTTTATTTGACGCAGCCTCTCATATTGGATTTTTTCATTTACCCTTTTCACTTTTGAGTTTCTTGACAGTTTTTATCAACAAAATTAAAAAATCATTAAAGTTCTTTTAACATTCTATGAAACTCATTGTGTTTTTAAAACTTAAGATGACAGGGTGATTGGAAGTGGATGTGGACAAGATGATCTTTATTTGATGAGTTATCATGCAATATATATGGTTTTGTGCTGCTTCACTACTCAAGACATGTGGCACTATCAGCTTGGCTATCCTTCATTCTCCAATCTTCAACGTATAGTTCTTGGTAATTGTTCAGGCTCAAAGATCCTATGTGACTCTTGTAAATTGAAAAAAAAAACATTGTCCCACTTTCTCCTCACGATTTTCCTCATAGATCTTGTCAGTTTGTTTGTCCACTCTAATGTGTGAGATCCTTTATGAAGTCCTAATGTCACTTCCTTTCAGTATTTATCATTTTTATGGATGATTACTCGCCTATGAAGTAGTCGTTTCTTTTAAATAATCGCATTGAAGTGTATTTCTTCATTTTCTTATCATGAATTTTTCACTTAGTATAAAACTAAGATACAAGTTTTGAGATATGATAATGCTCGGGAGTACCTTAGTCTATTTATTCAGGATTTTTTAGTGGTCATGGTATCATACATAAAATTCTTGTGTTTATATGTTAATACTACACAACAAAATGGGGGTAGCAATGCGAAATAACCAGCATCCACTAGAGGTTGTGAGGGCTTTTCTACTTTAGATGAATGTACCAAAGATTTTTTGGACTTAAAGTGTTCGAACCTCATGTTTTCTCATTAGCCGGATGCCATCTTCCATTCTTAATAAAAAAAATTCTACATATTCAATTTTATACCCATATAATGAATCATATTCCTTGGCTCTCAAAGTTTTTGGGTTCATCTGCTTTGTTCAAAATCTTTTCCTCATACTAATAAGTTAGATCAATTTGTTGTTTGCTGTAACTTTCTCAGGTAAGGTACCTTTGTTGCTGTCTAAATTTTGGAAGGTTCTTAGAAGTGTTATGTGACCATTTTCATGTACCATTTTATTCTTCTTGTATTTAGTTTGCTCTCCCTCTTCTAAGATTTATTGTCAATATGTTTGAGGTCAGTTAAGATCCGCCTCCTCCCATTAGACCATTATAGGTTTATCCTCATTGAGTCTAATCTTCGTCGCCTCACAATAACTCATGAGATGCACTCAATTTTTCATTGTTACAACAACCCGCTGAGTTTAAAGAGTTCATTGAAGACAATGACCAAAATATGCATATTGCCTTGTGTCGCCAGCCTCACATTGTTTGTTTCCATTATTTTATTTCAAACTATGTCTCTTCTCTAGCATTACTTGTTTCTCTTTATTATTTTACTATTTCTACCAATGAATAGGAGGTATTATCTCATCCTAGATGAAAAGCGGTTATTGATGAAGAAATGTCAGTGTTATGATAAAATTGTATTTGGATCCTAGACCATAGACCATCAGTTATTCACCTGTGTTTCCTATAAATATTTACAGCAAAGCACAACCCATATGGCTCAGTAGCGGGATTTACGGCTCGTCTTGTTGCACAAGGATATTCTCAGCTTTATTTGGGAGAATGTTTCTCATATTGTCAAGATAATTTAGTGTTCTTGGAATTTTGTGAGTTCTTATATCTTTTGCAACATATAAACTTTGGTCACTATACCAACATGATATCAAGAACGCTTTCTTTAATGGCAGTCTACAGGAGAGTGAATATATATGAAACAATGGCCTGATTTTAAGCTCCATGGGGGAAATTTGGTGTGCCATCACAAAAAAGGTATTATATGGTCTTAAGCAATCCCGTAGAGACCAGTTTGAAAAGTTTAATCATGTAGTTATAACAAATGGCTTCCTAAAAGTAAGGTAAGTCATTCATTCTTCATGAAAAGATTTATCAGTGTATCATATTCTCCTAGTGTATGGGGCTACTAGCTACCATAGCTAGAGGCTGGTTCTCACAATATCTGGAAGCATCCATTGTTGATTACTAATTGCGCCCAACCAAATTTATGTTGAATACTAATTGCACCCAACCAAATGATGGATTTGAAAAACTTCATTATTTCCTAGAATATGATTCCCATTTCAAAGACACCAATTGAGATCTTAGATAAATGAAATATCCCCAGATTGAATTCAACCATCTTGTAAACCAACCTAAGAGACTCCGCCACGCCGCCAGGCACTAGTTTACCGATTTCAGACTATTCCCCGAATCATCAATTCCCCCGACTTACAAAAGAAACTTCGTCCATAAATTCCCCCACTTACTAAATATCAGAATAGTACAAGAAAGAAGGTTTCCTTACAAAGCAGAAACCGTCGTGGTGGTCATCAAGACGAGGAGATTAGGATTTTTCTGTAGGCAGTGATTGATCACGGGAATGGCGGCTAGTCCTTCGCCTGAGTGTCCAACCTTCGAATCAAAAAAAGAGAGAATGTAATATGAGGAAGAGAGAAAGAGGGGGAGAGCCGAAAACCTAAAGACACGGCGTGGAACCAGATGAGAGTGCCGGGGGGGCGGCGGGCTGATGGGCGGCCGAAGCGCTCTGGCCATCTCGACCAGTGCTCGAGGCCGCGAAGCCGGCGCCAGTGAACGTGGAGGTACAGTAGTGGGGAGATTGCGCGACTGGCAGCTCTGTATATTTCGTACACCGCCCGCCCCCACGATCCGGATCCCGCCATGAAAGGTTAAGGAGGACATCAATCTGTCATCAGCGGAGCACCACGGCTAGATCGGACATCAATCTGTCATTGGACTTCTCAGAGAATTCTCTTAATCAGGATATTAATTATTAAATATGTGCATTTTTTTTTGTTAAAAGCACCGCAATATCGTTAACTATAAATTAACAAAAAAAAACCTTGCAATATCGTTAACAATAAATTAACAAAAAGAAAACTTTGGTATATAAACTTTGATTTTTCACTCCTCCCACTTCTGTTTTTCTTTCTTGCACTCAGCTCCTTCTCAAAAAGGTAATCAAAAAAATCATGAGTTCTTTGTGCTCTGATTATATATATGCTAGTTTTTGTCTTAAATCTTTTCCAAATTAACTTTTTTCCCAAACTTTCATGAATATTTCTGTGGTATTTTGCATAAATAATTTTCATTTTGAGCATTGTTTTGCTCCTGTAAGTATGTATATGTTTAGCTATTCATGGGGCCCGTCACCTATGCCCGGATATGCGCTTATTTAACCAAAAATATGTTGAAAATACCGCAAGCATGCATGCTAAACAAATATGAAATTCCTTAATTGGCCTCCCAAAAATAAATCACAAACATAGACAAATAAATTATTATTAATAATAAACATGCTCAAGCTTTAAAAATAAAAATACAGGAATGAAAATTACGTGGAGAACATTTCAGCATGTCTATAATAACAATAATTAAAATATATATAGCATCTACAAATCTTAGTTCTGCAGTAGAAAGAAGCTTTAAGCGAGGGAGATGAAGAATTATCTTCAATGCTTAGAATCCAACTGCAATTCAAAATAAGTATATTATTGTTATCTGCATTACAGCATTGACTATTAGCACTCAAATTTTTGATTTTATTCCTGTAAGACCTCGCAGGGAAGCAATGTTCGGCTAAACTAAGTAAATCGATCTTGCCCAACCGCACTGCTAATTAAATGCAAAGACATGGATATATATAGGTAAAACAAAATTTAAGTGTGGATATCAATCTTGCTTGCGGGCGAAGATTTTTGAAAAGATATAGATGGATAAAGAAAAGAAAGAGGGTTCCAGAGTGCTTTAGTGCAGATCCGGCTGATTTGGTAGGGTCCATACGTGTGGGCCGGCTGGGTCCACATATGGCACACTTTTAATTATCAGTGCCTTCACGATCGGAGCCGCGTTTACTACCGCCGGGAGTGCTCCTCCGGGAAGTACGTTTCGTGGGGACGAGGAGGCTCTCCTCATCCTCCTCCAATGTCAACCGCCGGTCAAACTGCTCCTTCCGCATGACCGGGTGGATGTACGCATCCTGGAGGTACGTTTTTAGATCCAAGTTGGGCTCGGTGGCTCGCTCCAACGTGTCCTTCACCATTGCATCCTGTACATATATACACATACAGAATACAGTTATGTTATGAAATATAAACTCATAGGAGAGATTTATTTAATTTTAAAAAGATGGAGGGGTGCAACCTATAATTATGCAAACTCCTCCTAAGGAAGGATTGGATAATTAATAGTAATTATATATTATAAAGTATGATGTATATTGAATCATTTAATCAAACATAAATGCTTAATCTCAATTTTAAAGATTAATAGGAATAATTACCAAAATTTCTCCTGAAAGTTTGCATAATTACATGTTCCACCCCTCTTACTTTTGAAAGTATAAGAACCTCCCATACAAGTTTCAGGGTTTTTTGTGTGTGCATGAATAATGAATGTCATGAGAGATTTTTGTAATTTCAAAAATAAGAAAAGTGCAACCTTATAAAAGTCCCTTATTAACTAAATCAAAAGATGTAAAATGGGAAGGCAATAATAAAAATTTTGATTAAACAGAAATTAAAAAAGAAATAGCATATTAACTATGGGATTCTAATTAAGTGATGATACGGTTCTTTGAGACACAATACCTGAAGTGGGAACTTGACAAATGCAGGTTCGAACCGGTGTTTACAGTAATAGTGGAACCAAATGGTAAGTACGGGAAGGACGAGGAGGACTGGAGTAGAGTTGGCAGCATCCTTTGTGCTGATCAAACCCATAAGCAGAAGTTGGGATATTATCATCGCAGTTATTACACGCTTCTGAACATCTGGCCAGAATGCTGCTCCACTTTCATATTCTTGGTTATACACATTTATAATCTACACAAGAATGTTACATGAAATATAAATTTTTTTCATCTGTTGGTGAATAATATTGTAGAAAACTAAAACACAAATAAAATAATGAATTTTATTTCTCCAGAAAGCTGTCTATTACACGGGCGAGAGAATGTTCAAAAGATGATGTGGGACTAAATATATGGCGCGTTTACAATACAGGTAACCGTCCGGACTACAACAAGTAGCAACAACAGAGCAGCAACGCCGAACGGTTACACAAAGGTAACCGCCCGGCCTTTATACAAAGTACAACAACAATCAACTCCGGGCGGTTACACATGAGTAACTGCCCGAACTGTATACAGATTACTTCAACAAATATTACTATTTTTTTAGATTAGATTTCTATTATGAAAAGTGCAGAATCTTGAAATATTAATAAGAAATCTCTATATATGTCAAAATGGAATTTGGACCTTCCAGGGTGATCTTATTAATGGCTGTTTATCAAAAGGTTAAAAAATCTAAAATGTACAGGAAATTAAAGTTGAAGAAACATCTTGGTGAGCGATGATCTGGTTTTCTTCATCAACGGTACGGATTTTGTTTCTTTCTCGATAGCATGTGCATACCGCATTTGAATGCGGCTTAGAACATTCAAAAATTTATTCGTATTATTTAATTTGAAGCATTACATTAGGACTAATAATTACCATATTGCTGTAAATAAGGGACTTATTGTTAGTGGATTTCGAAATGCAAGAAGTGTGGCAAAGAATTCTGAGAGGAAGAGGGAAGGAGAGAAAGAGGGAGGAAGAGCAATAACTTGAAAGATTCCAAAGTTTCTTAATACCACAAAGATAAAGAAAATATATAGCCCTGTGAGTTTATATAACACCCTTGGTCCAATTACAAAATAAGGAAAGATACATTTGATTCCCCAAAATATTCACGGGTCTTAATGACTTTCCGCCGACGTGTCACTAGCGGGCCTTTCGCGGTGATGGTATACCCACCACACTGGAGGACGCCCCTCTCCCTCGTCCACGTCCGTAACAATGTTGCCCTCTCAAAAATTTGCTTGTCCTCAAGGCAGAAGTCCAAAAACTGAGCACGAAAAACAGAACGGTCAATCCATGTGGCCTCCAATGGTGGACGACCGCGCCAGTACACTAAGACTTGCTCGACCGACGACTCTTCTCGACTGATAGTACATGTGTCCATGACGAGCTGAGGGAGGTAGTCTAGCGAGGTGAGCTTGGGAGCTGGCGGGGGAAGAGTCACATCAACCGGATGGCCTCCAATAATCCATTTTAACTAAGAGAAGTGAAACACCGGGTGGATGAGGCAGAGACGATACGCATGAATGCCAACCCGTGCAACAATCTCAACGTGCAGTGGAATTTGGCCGCTAGCTTGGAGTGAGTCCGCGAGGCCACCGAAATCTAGCAGTGCGGCCGAAGCTTGAAGAACACAGTATCACCTTCAGTGGATTGGGCATCGCGATGGTGGCGGTTAGCAAAGGCAACCATCCGGTCATGCACAAGATGAAGATGATGGCGTAGCTAGAGAAGTATGGAGTCCCGATTACAGAGCAGATCAAAAAAGGAAGCCATGACGCATTCTCCGAGGAGAGTGGGAGTGAGGGATGGTCGCAGTGGTGGAGGTGATCCCCTACGAGACTATATGGCGGTCGAGCTGTGACATCCACCCCTAAGGCCACAACAATCGGTCGGAGGAGTGGGTCGGCAACAACCTCGCGCTGGACAAGGGAGGCCTCCTCCAATACTGGTTTCAAAAAAGCTGCTAAATTAGCAATCTGCGGCTGCCGAGAAAGAGAGGCGGGCGGGCGGTGGGAGGAGTCGGCGTGAAATTCGATAGAAAAGTCATAGTCCAATAGTTTTGCAACCCATACATGTTGTGTCAGAGTGAAAATCTTCTGATTAAGGAGGTACCAACGACTATGATGATCCGTCTCCGTCTGGCCCGTGAAGCGTCAGCCAAGCAGGTAGGCGCGTCGGTGCTGCATAGCAAGGACCAACGCCATAAGCTTAGACTCATAAGCGGAGCGAGGGAGGACAGTGGCCGCAAACATATGACTGAAGTAGGCAATGGGTTGTCCTACTTGCATCAACACCGCACCGACACATGTGCCTGAGGCGTCACAATATACAACAAACGGCTGGGAGAAACCGGAAGAGTCAAGATTGGGGCGGTGTTGAGAGCTCATTGGAGGGCATGGAAGGCTGTGTCCACCCTTTGGTGTCCACTGGAGTGCGTCGGTATCAGATTTCTTCAACATGTTAGAGAGGGTTTTGACAATTTTGTCATAATACATAATAGCGGTAGCAACCAGTGAGGCCCAGAAAGCATCGGACATCACGGAGAGAGTAGGGAGTGGGCCACTTGAGGACGGCCCGGACCTTATCCGGGAGTAGGCCATTGTAGCTAATTTTAGTCTGACCGAAAGTGCACTTCTTTGGGTTCACTAGAAAATAATGCTCATGCATGGTAGCGAGCATCGTCCGCACTTGATGGAGGTGATCTTGTCAAGAGTTGTAAATTTGGATGTCATCAAAGAAAACCAAAATGTACCTACGCAGGGCCAACTGGAAGGGATAATTCATGGTCGCCTGAAAGGTGACGGGTGCATTAATCAAGCCAAAGGCATGACGATGAACTATAGTGGTCGTCGTGTGTGCGGAACGCCATATTTGGGATATACTCCTCCCGTACCCGAATATAGTGGTATCCGGAGCAGAGATCCAGCTTAGAAAAATAAGAGGCCCATGTAGCTCATCCAGTAGCTCCTGTATGACCAGAATGAGATATTTTTTTGGGATTATACTCGCGGCTAGCATGTCTCCCACAAGCGTCTCAATCTTGTCCTTCTGCTCGTGGTTGTACTGGTAAGGACAAACAGATACGGGCATCGCGCCCGCTTGTAATGAGGTGCAGTGATCCATCGGACGAGGCGGTGGAATGCAGTGTCGGCGAAGAAGCCCAAAAACATGTAGCCTGCATTGTAAGAGACCGGAGTGAGACGGACTAGCGCAAGAGAGTAGGGTCGTCCGCCAAAAATAATGGAGTCCCCTCTTGGATGAACCGCATTGTCATGCGATCCCAATTGACACTGACGTCGCCCAGGGTGCGGAGCTTATCCACTCCTCGGATAACATCCACCCCACCCAGTACAAACGCGTAGAAGTCGACCCGGAGGCGGCATTGCCCACTGTAAGGGCTAGCCCTGAGCAAAGGCTGCCAGTCACCCGACGACGACCATTCCCCAAACAGATAGAAAAGCGTGGAACGGGTCAACGGCAATGCCAAACAATCCAGCATGCATTGTGAAATGAAGTTGTGGCTCGGGTCATCGTCTGTGGGCCAGAAATCCCGTTGAAGGTAAAGAGGGGAAGGTCAAGGCGGTGCAAGTCTACGGGCGGAGGATCGTCGACATCAGCATCAGCCTCCATGGCCTTAAAGTCGGCGAGGGTAACCTCGGGATCCTCCTCACCAACGAAGACCTGGAGGTCCTTCAGTGGGTAGTCATGGGTCGTAGAGTGTGACTGCTTGCAGCGGAAGCACAAGCCCTTCGTGCAAAGATCATGGTACTCCTGATTGCACAACTAGGGGTGTGCAGGGGACCTGAGAGGGTGCGATAGTGGACCTGGGCAGATGGGAAGGTCGTGGGCCACCATTTGTGGTGGATGGTGCACTTTTGCAGGTCTAGGGGACGGACGAGGAAGGGCCATCGTGGGTGGGTGACCAATATCCAGCGGCCTGACTTGGAATTCATCTTCAACCAAACGGGCAAGGTACATGACCTCGGTAATAAAAGGTGGGTGGTGTGTGTGCAGGCGGGTGTGAATATGCGGTAGTAAGTCATGCATGAATAAACTGAGGTAGTGATCGGGAGGGAGACCCGACACATGTGTGGTTAAGGCAATAAACACGTCGATGTAGTCATCGAGGGACCCCGACTGGCGAATGCCACAAAGACGCTCCACGATGGAGCCTGAGTAACGAACATCATAACGACGAATAAGGTCCTGCTGAAGGTACGACCAAGAGAGAGTGGGCTTGCACTGACGTAGACAACAGACTCAATGGAGAGTGGAGCCTTCCATGCCGACAAGGGTCGTGCTGACCTTGTGTCATTCCGGGATCTGATGAATGTCGAAGAACTGTTCTGCACTGGCAATCCACTTCATAGGGTGGTGTCGTTGAAGAAAGGGACGTCGATCGAATGGAATGCGGGAGGAAATACCTCTGGCGGCAGAATATGTTCTCGGGGAAGGTCCGGGAAGCGACGGGGACTCCGCGTTAGAGGTCGATGAAGCACTCGGTCGGCCGGCCAGGAGGGAGACGAACTTAGCATCAATCTGCAACATTAAGTCCTGGAGTGAGGCAATGAAATCCTCGTGAGCATCAAGGCGGCGGGAGATGGTCAGATCCATAGGAGGCTGAGGCGCGGGTTTGTCAGAGTGCGCCATAGATCGGAGCCGTAGGGGCATGCACGCGTGAGGAAGGACGGTGCACAGTTGGAAGAGCGAGGTAGGCGGTGTTGGGTTCAGTTACAGATCCTCGCAGTCGGCAACAGAGGAGCCGCTGCGGAAACCACAGGCGGGGAAGAGCCTGGGATGGCGCTGCGAAAACTGCTCAGTCGGCGAGAGATGAGGTCGGCGCTGGCAGCGAGAGGCGCAATCGTCGTGGTCGGTGGAGTCGTGAACGGGCTCGACTTCAGCAGAGGCGACACGTGCAGATACGGACTTGGGCAGAACGAGCGAAGAGCGAAAGGAGCGTGCAGCAGACACAAAAGCAACCGGGATGTCTTCGGGAGACGGAAACCATGGCAGGAAGATATGCGGGTTAGACCAAATTGTTACAGGTTTTCAAAATGCAAGACCTGCGGCTAAAAATTCTGAGGAAAACGGGGAAGGAGAGGTAAAGGGAGTAAGAGCAATAATCCCTGGGGTTCCCAAGTTTCTTAATACCACCAAGATAAAGAAAATACATAGCCTCATGGGTTTATATAACACCCCCGGTCCAATTACAAAACAAGGAAAGATACATTCGATTCCCCAAAATATTCACGCGTTTTAATGACTTTCCGCCGGTGTGTCACTAGTGGGCCTTCCACGTTACTGGTATACCCGCCACACTGGAGGACAACCCTCTCCTTCCTCCGCGTCCGTGACACTTGTGGATTGTAAATAGCTTATATAATTAATTGAATGAAATGAACCTCAGAGTTCGCCCCTTGCCCACTCCTCTCTCGATTATATTATCTTCTCTCTCCATCCAGCTGTGTCATTCCCTTAGTACCCAACTTCACTTCAGGTTTTGTTGTGCAGCTCTGCATCAATTTTTCTACGTTAGCATAACAACGTAATGTGATGCTGCTAGGAAATGTCCGATCCCATTACATTGGAGGTCAATGTAAACATATCACCAAAAGAAGGCTGAAATTACAAACTAAGGCTATGTATGTATCATGAGTTAAAGCATATTATATGGTTCATACTTTGTATTACTGGCGAGTCTTGAATCCATTATTGAACGACATTCCTACATTGGTAGGGATGAATCATGCTTATTGAAAGACAAATTAGAACAAAAAAGTATGGACTGAATGTACATTAAGATGAGGAGAATTGGTGCCAAGTACCTGATGCCGGAAAACAAGATAGGATAAACCGAAGAAGATAACTATGAACGGAAGGAAGAATGGTGTGACCACTGAATACACAAGCCCAAGCAAGAAGTACAATTGAATTCGAGGCTCCGCTGTGCTGAAACCCAAACTCCCAGGATCCATTGCTTGTTCTCTGTCTCTTTCAGTTTTAACTAAAAAGGCATTTTTCAAATGAAAAATGATCAGTGGTTTTAGTCTAAGAATCTCCGCAGCAACGCCTGCCCATCCATCAACCATAATATATGTGATGAAAAATGTTGCCTTCATTGGAATTGACACACCAACTGTTGCGGGAATTCTGCAAGAGTCAAACAACGAATTAAAACTGTTAAGTAATTAAAACGTGGATCAGAGAAAGGCTTTTCGAAGACATTCAGAAGGAGGCAGTGAAATATGACTGGTAATTATGTTTCAAACAGGTTGGAAAACTGCTTGGATTTATAATTAAACAAAAAATCGATTTACATTAATTTGAAGAGGGAACGCTCAAAATTAATCCGTTTCAAATTAAAATTGACTCCATATATGACATAAATATATAAACGTTTGTGTCACCACATACATACAAAAAATATATACTTGTTCTGATGCTTGCATAACACAAACAATATACATACACATACATGTACGTATTTATATTATATTTCAATATATAACTTAATAAGAAATAAAAACGCATAGATAATTGATTACTATTTAATAATATACATTACAAAATTAATTAACTTAACTGAGTCAGCTCGGCAGAGCTCGTCCAATCTGATGTGGACGGCATGCTTTAGTTTCTAGTCGCTGTACTTGCCCGTTATTTTCCATTTATATGCATATGCACTTTTAAAAAAAAACTGAGTCAACTCAAAAAATCGATGAAAAAGCAAACACCTTTGACCAGAGTCAAACTGTCTTAGGTTAAAATCCAATCTTAGACATTGAGTTGAGATTGAATACTTGAACTACACTCAGTATCACCACTATTTACATTTTCATGATTTTGAAAATAGAAATACCCGTTCTACTGTACATTTTATCAAACTCTTCACTGATATTTGCAGTGGTATGAGACTCATGGACTGGGTAAAATGATCCAATAATATTAGTTTTTTTTTCTTGTGAAGATAAGAATAAAGATATCATTTTGGTTTGAAACCAGCAACAAGAAATAACGAGTTAAAAATTGATGGCATAATTTAGCTTTCCTCCACAGAGTATTCATTGAAATCCCAGATCAGTATTTCAAACCAAACCTGATAGATCAGGTGGTGGCAGTGTTAGTAATAGGAGTGTTATGATTTCAGTTTCCCCTTATTAGGAGTGTTATGATTTCAGTTTCCCCTTATACTCATCCATGAGCAATATAAAATCATGCTGATGGAAACTCAACTCCAACTCAACCCGAAGAATTTGCATTTGGGTCGGTTGGACAATTATACACTTGAACATTCTTGAGTTAAGCCCTATCCCACTTTGTTGCCACTTGACTGCTCCGATCTACATTATTTATTCTACAAATAAGAAAAAAAACAATTTTTGGGTCACTTCCGGTCAACCGTGTTCTCATAAGATGAGGTTAGGTGGAGGATTATGGCTTATATGATAGATGGTTCTGGTTCTTGAGAAGCTTAATGAGAGCATGCCGATCCCAAGCTTTTGACCCATATTGACAGCTATAATCATCCCAAGATCTTACCACCCAAAAATAAAACTCGAAACAAATACTATCTTCAAGTTGACAAAAAAAATTTTATTCAAATATCTGTGATCAATGTTGTAGATATCGTCCGACATGTCAGCCGACATAAAGGTTTTGGGGATAAAACGCAACGACATCGATATTTTAAACAAAAATATCGTTTTTGAAAATATCGCCCGATATATCGGTTTAACCCGATATATCTGGCGATATTTCGCGACCGATATATCGTTTCGTGCATCACTTTAAGTCTAGCGTCGACGAGTTTCTCATTTCGTTCTCATTTGGTGATCTTTATGCCGTTTATTGCAGTCGACATCTCTTTGTTATGTAATTTATAAACATACATTATATGTATATATGTTTATTTTGTACTTTACGAACATAAATTATGTATACAATTATACATATTTATAAAAAATGTGTATATATATGAATAAATTTATTTAAATATTAAAATCCGATATTATAAAATATCCTCGATATATCCCCCGCAATCCGACATCCGACATTTCAAACTCAAACCGACATGAATCCGACATCCGACATCTACAACCTTGTCTGTGATAAAGAAGAATCAATGAATTTTCCGAATGAAGCATGTGGAAAATTAAAATAGCCAACTTACTCGCTAGCTGATTCATTAAGGAAAGCTTTGAGGTTCTGTAATGCGGTTCCCACACTTATGCTTCCAAGAAAAACATTTACTAGGATAAAAAGGTAGTACTTTCCAGCTGATCTCCTCTCCAGTGATGATAGTGATGTGTAACCTTCTATCTTAGACATGGTCATAAGAATTGCAGGAAGGATAATAAGAAAAATCTTTAGAGCAATTCCTGGTAGAAAACCTTGAATAAATGACTTGATTGCGGGGCTGCAAAAATGGTGTTAACATGTAAAGATTGAGTGATGCTATAAAGTATTTAAAACATTTCCAAAACCCATGAGGCAAATGCATGTATGAATTCACATAACAATCATATATAAATCCTGAATGCTACCATTGAAGTACTCAAAACTCCTAAATATTTAATTTAAACCCTTCTATAAATAAGATATAAGCACTAACAACCTATTAAAATACATAATACATAATCACCCTTTTGTCATGGTTCGAGAAGATGTCACATTCTTGCTGCTAAACATCCAAGTATGTGTCCTAGAGGATTTCTCTCAATGTAGAAAAGAGAAGATTATTTTTAGACGATAAATTCTTCTTTCCTTGATGCCTTAACAAACTGTGTCATAACCTTATCCATGTCACTGTACACTTAACAATATCGAGGAGTATGCAAAATAATTGTTTAATTTGAAAATCTAAATCAATCTGGCTAAACTATTTATAACGGCTTGGATTTGATTTGGTTTAGGGGTTGACATTTTATCGAAATTCAGCACAAGAGTAACAAATTCACAAGAGAAGGCAACATTAGCCTTTTAAGACAGATGAGTTGAAATATTGAGAGGAAAATAGAAGATACTTATTATTCTTCCCTTGCGGCGAGGGGGGGGGTATTTAAAGAACTACAAGGATATAAGAAACATTGATAGCCCATGTGAGACTAAACATATAGAACTAAATCCACATAAAACTAGAGACTCTAATACATAGAAAGAACAACAATATTAACTCATAAATACAATAGTTATCGCCGTAGTAGTAAAGTCTATAGGTTCCTTCATGGCTAGTTATCGTTGTCACTCCTTCCTCTATTTGTGGATCCCTAGCCAATCTACACTTGATCCCATAGAGCCCCTTCTGGGAAATCCTCATGTTACTACAATGATTATTCCTGATCACAGCACACCACTTCCGGAGATCGTGTCGACCTTGCAACACAATTCCTCTATGCACGAGACGATCACTACGATGAGAAATCTTCATGTCGTCGCCCTTACACCTCGTCACGACTTTATGATGGTAGAGTTGAGTATCGTTCGGGTCATCGTAGCTAAGTTTCTCCTCTATTTGAGGGGTCTGAGTCTGTATATACGCAACCACCACTGTATGTTAATAGGGATCACGTCCACCCACGAGCAAGATCTGATTATGTTAGGAACGATCGTCTAGATGACCCTCATGAGCCCTATAAAGGTCACCATTGTCAGGATCACATCATACGTCAAGACCCTGCTAGTATTCCGCAAAAAGAGATACCTGAGGATGAATTTCAGCGATTAGTTTTTGATCAATTTGATCGCATGGATGCTCATCTTGATCACCTGAGGACTGCCTTGAGAAGAATCAATAGGATAGAGCTTAGGGGCTTAGGTCAAGTCATCGATGCATTCAGTAGTGCTCCCACTGACATGAGAGACCCGACACCTGATTTTGATTCATCTCATCTTGATGAGGCTCAATGCCCACTTGATTTTGGAGTCGAGTCCGGTCATGGTAGTATGTTACAGGTGGGGAGCGACCTTAGTATGACTAGTGATTTTGGTCACAAGAGTGAGGACGAGCAATCCAGTGACACTGTGATGGTACATTCATTCTCTACACCTCATTTAGACCTAGTTTCTCCTTCTGCTAAAGATCAAGTCCTTGACACCCTTACCTATTAGGCCACCCTTGAGTATGGTCTTTTCCCACTCTTCCCCTAGCCTTGTCCCGCGCCACATCACGTCCGAGAGTCGAGAGCCTAGTGTTCGTCTCATAGTGACCGTCTCATCGACTTTTGGGAACACTACCCCTTATGATGGTACTCATCTGAAGGATTATGACCTTGTTGACGGGTTCTTTGAAGAGCCCCCTGTTGAACCTCCTGGTAAACCATCACATCCTTATGAGGAAGAGATTCAGGTGAGCGACTCATGTACGAGTATTGAGTTATTGACATCTCTTCAATTATCGCCCTTGATTTTGCTTCAGATATTGGATCTTGATTGAAACATCAAGTATGTAGGGTTTCCCTTAAAAACGCTCGAGCATATTTACGATGATTTGATAATCTTCCATCTGACCGCTCGCACTCTTGATGAGTTTTGGGACACACCACTTGCTGACCCACCAGATGAGTTCTTTCTTGTCATGACACTCACCACACTTTAGTGTCACATCATATTGTCGATGTCTCGGGTATTCGCTTAGGTGGTCGTCGCATGCATGACCAATTTTTTTTATATACCTCATGGAGAGCCACCTGAGGAGCATTTTCTTATTGGAGAATCGACACAACCCAGAGCCGCACCTTTGTGTCTATATATTAAGCATTTGTTCTGGTGATCGTTTCACTTGCAACTTATTCTTTTATACCACATCGGGTAAGCATCCTGATGTGTTACATTCCTTGCGAGATATTTGGTATGTCGTTAGCTCATATTTTGGTGCGGACATCTCATAGAGTCACTTGAGTATTCGTCACCCGCACGATGAATTTTTCTATACTCCACCGGCCGAGCCACCCGACCATGTACCCATCTTAGGAGTTCCTTGTAGCATCATAGAACCTCAGTGTAGGGAGTTGGTCATGTCTTTTGTTTTTCTTTTATATTTGTTGCATGGTCATTCGCATATAGTGCACGACTCTTTGATGTTGCATGATTCATGTTTATTGTATGTTTTGCATCATTCGCGTGAGCTACATGAATCTGTCCGATATGAAATTGCAATAAATAATGATTATTATAAAAATCAAGCAGACCATCACAAGAGTGATCGAATTTTTGAAATTGGGAAGCAGAGGATGATTCACATACGATTTGAGAGGTTCCCGGTAGGAACAGCAAAAAAAATTAAGCGCTCGCCGAATGGATCCTTATACAACATGCGATGGATTGGTATGAATGCATATGAGTTTAGCATCCCTCGGAATATGGGGATAAACCAAGTACTCAATGTAGATGACTTTACTCCTTACTATGAGAAGCATGTGTATGTGGGCCCCTTCTTCCTTCTCATGTATGAGCCACAGTTTCCTTTATTGCCTCCCACTTCGTCCCAGACTCAGCCTGAAGAGTCTCACCATGACAGCCACCTTACATCATCGATGGTTCCACCAATCCAGCTTTCAGATGAAGATACATTTTACTCATAGTTACCAACTATCGTCGGAGACATACTTCGAATTGTTACACATGACTTCACTGTCGTGTTTGGGAGAGATACGCTATGATATATTGTCTGTTGGGGCGACTGCTCATTCTCAGATGAAACTTGGATTTCCCCAGAGGAGCTTGAGCGAATTGTACCTAGGCTACACTGAGAGCATGACTATCTTCACTCACCGAAGATGAGTGCTTTCAAGCCAGGAGAATTGATGGAGATCGTGATGATCAGCTTCTAGATCGGACGATCCAAGTCCGTGGATGTGTCCGGATGGTCGTTCTGAGTAATTTGTATATATTACTTTGTTTATTTTGAGTTCTATTTGACACCGGTCGCCTCAGATGATATGAGTCGTCCGATTCGGGTGTCCTATTTCTGGGTTGTTTTATGTAAGTGTACAGGGGTCGACTGAGTGGGGGATTGGCAGTTTCAGAAGAAGAAAAACTTCCCGATGACACTGGTGGACTCCAGCCCTCTTCCCCTCGGTGCGACTCTGAGATCTCCCCCTTTGGTGTGACTTCAAGGCAGCCATCATCCTCCTCCATCCCTCCTCCTTCATCCCCGTCAACATCTCGCACAGTTCCGTCCACCTAGCCGCTATCTCCCGCACGTCTACTATTCCAGGCTCGGGAGAAACCAGGACTGAGCAACTCAACAGCCCGCCTACTTATTCCAGGCGCAGAAATCTGTCCAGCCCAGGAATGTGATTTACCAGCCCTCCGAACATGATTTCCAGCGCTAGGTTTGAATCCTAAAAGACCCACTCCCTCTACTTCAAGTGCAGCAAGCTTGCCACCTTCTTCCAGCACCCTGTCCATCTACTCTAGGCGCAAGACAATTGCAACCACCTTCCAGCAGCCCTACGTCCATTCCAGCAGCCCTACGCCTGTCCCAGCAGCCCTACCTCCTGCCCAGTAACCCTATTTCCTGTCCACAACAGCCCATTACCCCACCCCAAGCGTCGATACCTCAGAAAAATCAATTCATGGTTCTGAAAATCCATTTCAGCACCCTGGAATTTGATTCCACCACCTCTACCCCTTCCCTGTTCACAGTCCCTACCAACCTCCCAAATCACTTTCACTTCCACCCAAACTCATTCAAGTGCCCAGCACCATCAGTTTTCAGCATCCATGTGAAGCCTAGAGCCTCTGAAAACTACTTTTGCTCCATTTCGTCACCGCCTACATGTGTGAGTCATAGTTTAGCAATTTTGTTTCTTATTATTGCGTACTTGGACTATGTTTTGTTGGATGCAAAATTATATGTTTTTATTATTGTGAAATCGTTGGATTTGCAGGACTTATTCGGCACACGCTTTAAATTATTTGCGTCTATAATATTTGTGGATTCGCGTTTGCTTTTCAATTCAATTTTATGTGAACAGATGTGCACCTGCTTAAATTTTATCTTTAATTAATTGTTTATTGTCAATAAGGTTGCAAATGTCGGATGTGGAGGACATGTCGATTTAGATTTCTCATGTCGGTTTTAATATGTCGGGAGATATATCAGAGATATTTCATAAGTCGGGTTTTAATAATTAATTATTTATATACATAATTATATACAAATGTAATCATTTTTTTAATTATATATATTAATGTCATAATAATTTAACATTTATTGAATTCTAAATCTATCAAACTAGTATAAACATTTTATATTATACAATCAATAATAGTAGAATACATGGAAGAAAGGAAAAGGAAGTCAGGAACTCGACGATAATGATGGAAGATAAAGAACCTTAAATATAAAATCTAAAGGCCAAGCAAAATCAAAATCAATGACAGATGGGCGCAGGGAAAAAAGTCAGAGGAAAGTCACAAAGCAAAAACAATTTTGGTTTATTGTATACCATAAATACTAAATAAAATAAATTGAAATAAGTTAGTTGATATAACATCGGGATATATCGGCAGATATATTGGCTGATAGAGGATATATCGAATTATAGATTCCAAAATGATATTTTGCAAAAAAATATTGTAAACGTATCGTTTTATCCATGACACCTTTATGTCGGACGACATGTGAGCCATGTCGGAAGACATCCACAACATTTATTGTCAATTTAAGTCGGACTATCAATTACATGTGCACTTGCATTAAATTGGCATTTTAGTGGATTGTGTGTATGCACTCATATCATTTTAAGGTTGTACATAGCCTCATCCGTGTATGTCATGGGCTTGTTTGCTTTGCATTTAGGGTTGATGTATTCACCCTCAGTCACCTATAGATTCGTCATGCGTCATATTAGCTCATAAATACAATTACTCCAACACTACCCCTCAAATGGAGGGTATAACCCATAGCTTGAAAATGTCACACATTGATAAAAGTAATGGAGGTAGAGATGGGAAAGGATGAATATCGGTGGTGGGGTGCGACGACATGAGCACACAAAATACACGAGCAATACACACACAATTTCATTAGTCAATACCACAGAACCATTGTGGTATGACAAAAACATCATCTACACTCGAAAAACATGTGGAAGAAACACGATAACGGAAGATGTGGGATCAAGTGTGTACATTTAAAAACACAGCAAGACATTCATGTAGAAAGTTCGTACCATAGCACATGTACCTATCAAAAGGAGGAAATAAGGGAGATGCAAAAAGTAACTATTACGAACTCGGGGGAGGAACCTGGCAAGGGAGGGGGCCGGCGGCTAGAGGAGAGAAGAAGAAGGGGGGGGGGGGGGGGGGGGAATTTAGAGGAACTTATGGAGCAGTCCTAAAACACATTCATCCAAAGATAAAGCCATAATGAGAGCATACAACACCCCTTATAACAGAGGGGTGCGAATAGCAAGAGTCCGGTGTGCAAATAGTAAAAAACAAAATAGCATTCAAATAGAAATAATCAAATGGAGATGGAGTCTGCGGTCTCTTCCACAATCGGTGGGCTAGTGTCTGACGCCTTCCTATGCGTGTAGACCCGCCACGGCGTCTCGTCGGCGTGCACGTACGTAACAGTAACACATAGACATAAGCCTGGTGGGTCATGTGGGACTAAGGCGAGAGTCGAAAATACCATTGTGGTGACGAATATCCAATATGTGGGGGTCCAGTAGGACGAATTCCACTACGTGGGGGTCAACCATAGTCGGGCTCGAGTCGCTTTCGTCTCTAACACTCCCCCTCATGTGAGAAACACGTGCATTTGGGCATGAAGAAACACACGCAAAATGAACATCTGGATGACAACGACAATCAAGAATCTTCATCATCCTGATTCATCAAAAGCGACATGTCGCAGGAAGGAGGAAGTCGATGGGAGCTACGTCAATTGCAGCAAGTCATCGAGGTCGACATTTGTTCTGAAGAAGCCCGCCGAAGATGGAGAGGATGAATCCAAAAGCCCTGCGGATGGAAAGCAAGAAACGAAGTTGGTAGCAGCGGGAAGTCCTGGACGAAGCAGCAGTTGTATCGTATCATCGAACAGACGAAGACGGGCTGATGTAGGGTAGGCATGTGAGTGCACAACTATAATGCAACCCTAACGTGAAGTGCGGGGAAAGACAACCCTATTTTCCTAGCCCTAAATGCAACACATATGCAATAACCAATGACGATTTTCACATATAGTAATAGAAGAGTAAATCACATGCAAATACTTTAAAACGAAGTAAAGTAATTTCTTTAAGCAAGCGGGTTTTGGCTTTCCTCCGCGTGGAGGGTCAAAGAGCGAGCGTGCAGCGAATGATTTCTGTAATTCAAGGATTAATTGAAAACAAAATCCTACAAGTTCAAGAGATCCGAAGAGAAAGAGTTCACAATCACATAAATAAATGTAGAGAACAAGATCCACACGACAAAATAACACTCACGAAATAAGGGAGGCCGTGGCGCGGAGATCTGATGTTCCCAGAGGTAGAGGCTGATGTCCAGAGGCAAAAATAGAGTTGTATTGTGGCTGGAATCTAGGAATCAGTGGTAGAGGCTTTGAATCAAGAGACTGGATTCCTGGATGGCTGCAACGTGGCTACTGGGAGGGACATAAAAACTTCCTGAAGGTCACGGGTGGTCTTCTTTTGAAGAAAACTTGGGCATGGAATCAGTGAGGAATAGGTTGTGTTGGCGTTGGCTGGGTGAGATTCACGGAGAAATGAAACGGGGGGGGGGGGGGGGGGGGGGGGGGGGGTTGCCAGCAGGCCTTATGGGAAATGAAAAAAGGGGGCATCGGGTGTTGCTTGCTGGAAAGTTTTAAGGGAGATATTCAAGGAGGTGGGCTGCAGTGGTAAAAGGAAAAATAAGGGATACAAGGGGGTACCTAGGAGGGGTCGCCTAGGGCCTCGCGGAGTCATCACCATGAGGATATCGCCAGATTCTGGGAAGCTATCTTTCTCCAAAATCAGCAATGAGTCAAGATGGCTTCCCCTACTTCTATTTAAAAGAAACTACAAATGACATCCCCTACATCAATAGATGTGATTGGTCGTGAATGTCACGAAGCCGATTACTATAAATAAAAATTGAAAATTACAATGTAATATGAAAATGCATGTAAACGGAATTTCGGATGCATCTATGGAGTTGGATTGTCGATCCAGTCAAGTCCTCCTGCGCGAGTGCACGATCGTGGGTCCTACCTTGCGGCGCGCCATCTCCGGTGGGTGATCCCCTTCACAAGCTCTCGATGGCGCGGGAGAAGATGGTGTGGACGAGGAGCGAACATGATATGTGCCAATGAGATATGGAGCAACGACGGGATGAGATGTCGTGGATCTCGAGGAATTGACGATGGGATTGGGAGAACTTGGCGGGATCTGCAGTGAGCCATGGATCGGAGGGATGAGATGTCTTTGATGTAGTCTCGTCCTCTCGACGTCGAGCCAGTGACATGATGCGGGAGCAGCGTCGATGTCGTGGGCGCAACCGATGTCGCCCAGAAGAAGAGTAAATGATGGAATTTGGAAGGAGATAGTCGAGGCCAACAATCAATGAGATCTGGAGCAGCGAACAGGCTCGTCACGTAACACAGACGGAGCGGCGAGGGTTTCAAACAAGAGAACTCAGGAAGGAAGGAATTTCTACTCAGATACCATGTTGAAATATTGAGAGGAAAATAAAAGGTGCTTGTTATTCTTCCCTTCAAGGGGTATTTAAAGAACTACAAGAACATAAGAAACATTGATAGCCCATATGGGACTAAACATATAGAACCAAATACACATAAACCCAGTGACTCTAATACATAGAAAGAACAACAATATTAACTCATAAATACGATAACTCCAACATGATTTAAATATATAACAGTACAAGAGTATAACTTTTTAAATTTTTACAAGCTTTAGCAGAATTTGAGCATAACAGATTTTCAAAAAGAACTTTATATTTAAAAATGAAAAGAAAAGTTAAGACAAAATATTGAGAGTAAATTATTTTTAAACAAATTTATGTTAAAGATGATAGGATAATTCTTCATCAACTATGCCAGGTAAATGATAACGTGCTATGAAATCTCAAGAAGCATGAATTGATTTCTTCTTAATAGCATGCACGTACTGAATCTGACTGTTGTTCTCAAGGCATTTTCATATTGTATGTACATGAATTCACTTGAAACATCAAATTGAGCAGAGAAGATGAGAGAATAAGAAGTATAAGCGAAATAAAACTGATGCATCTGTATATTTAGAACGACAAGTTTTCAATCCATACCATTTGATAGAAGGAAATATCTACCTTCCAACTCTGCCTATGTGTGTCCACATGTATAAAAATGAATTATCCATACAGGAATTAAAGGCAAACAAATATATACAAACATGTGCATATGTGAGTGTGTGCCCGTGTGTGCGCATGTGCATGCTTATAATAGTAAGCAAAATGCATTTTTTTAAAACATTAGTTATAATAGTTATGCGTGCATGCTTATAATAGTAAGCAGAAAGCATTTTTTTTTTTTAACTTCAGTTATAATAGTCATTGTACATGCTACTCAAGCGGATGAATATTGTAGGTAATAGTTTAATAGATCAATCATATAAATATGCTAGAAATGAGGTTTTTCTCCAAAATATTATTACAGAATGATAGCTGATGAACCATGTCTGATTGACATTTACGTTTGTGGATAAAAGCAGAACCTTGTATATTCTCTTCTGTGTATAAAATACAATATATGAATACAAATATATAGGAGGGAGAAAGAGAGAGGAGATCTTTATACACAGCGTGGGACTAAAGAAGGGAGAAAAACAAGAAAATAAAAGGGCCCCAAATGGGCCTTTACATGGGCTTTTCTAACAACATTTAACATCCAGTGTAAAGAATTTCAGGGTGGAATTGCTTCATAACATCCATCAACAATTGGTCTGCTGAACCTCAATCCTCATACATTATTCCATGACCTCCAGGTGATTACACTCTATCATTTAGAAATCGGTGATCATCAGATATTAATTTGTTTGTTTTTTGTTTGATTGTTTGTTTGTTTTTTGTTTGATTTTTTATTGTTTGATTGTTTTTTTGTTTGTTTGGGAGGAGAAATTATCAGGTTTCAAGCATTCTTAGTACTGCCTGAAGCCAATGTACACCAACAAGACTATACAGTGCCACATGGCCTTGTTTTACCAGTGATCATGTTCGATAATTATAATTGGATAAAAACCTAGATAGCAAAATACTGTACACGAGAATCGTACCAGTATTACCTTAATAGCATGGAAGCAAAAAAACGAGGAAAAAAATAAAGTACAATTAGCAATAGAAAAAAGATTGAAATGAGAAGCGTACTTACAGTTCTATAACATGCTTCAGAAAAGGCAAAACCTTTTCAATGCTCTCAAGATTTGCAAGGGACTGAACGATCGCAATAGGAAACATGAAAAAGAACGTCAAGAAGAAAAGTGAGACAGCCATAAGCAACCTCCTAATTGTAATCTCAACAAACGGTATTGCTAGATTTGGCCAATAAACATCACGAGGCTCAGGAGCCCAATCTGTTAACCACAATGTTGGGTTGCTTGACTGCTGGGTTTGAGCACAAACAGCAGCTCCCCATCTAGATTTAAATGAGACGAATGCAGCAGGAATTATGGCTTTAGAATCACTAATTACTCTATTCCTTTCTGTAGCTTCCTGCAAGAATTTAAAGTGTGACTTACAAAAAAACAACTAGAAGTTCAGCATGTTTGAGTATCATTTATTCAAAAAATAAGTCAGATAAATACCACTAGAAAAAAGAATGCTTGTTAAATAAAAACCCACAAAAAGAAAAACAATCTAGTTAAAGATTGCACCAACTTTTACAGCATCGTTGTTAGAAGAAAAAAAACAGCCAAAAAAGGATGCCATGCTCCTAGTTATAATGTTAAAGAGAACACGCCTTTGAATTTTCAGTTCTAGTGTTACACCGCGCACAGTCATCGGAAGAATTATATGAGAAGCCCGGGTCACTTCTGATGATATGTTCACCAACTGAGATAGGTAAGCATCTTCCATTCCCAGCCTGAGAGAGTTAATGTGAAATTTTTTCTCATGAACAGCTTTGGTAAACATATTGATTAGTTGAGCTCCAATTGGGGCAAGCATAGTAAAGATGATTTTGTTCTGAATTTTCTCTGGCATAAAGTGACAGTCAATCTCTGTATGTTTAGTCCTTTCGTGGAATACATGGTACGTGGCGATGTGAATAATTGTTTCATTATCACAGTGTAATTTCATGGTCCCTAAATAGGAAATGTCATGTCAACCAAGATGGATCTAGCCCATATTATATCACATGTATTAATGACAATATTTATATATTTTGCTTCAGGAAAAAATCGAGCAACAACTTAGAGTTCCTTTTCTTCTATTGTAAACATACATGTTATTAGTATAGACTTCATTCTCAACTAGCATGCTCATGCTACTGGAAGGTAGAACATACACAAAGGCAGGTAGAGGAGGTATTATACTAGTCTCACTTTCACTATGAACCTGGAATGTGATATTTTTCCCTTCCTTCTAGTAAAATGAAGTGTGCTCAAAGAAAGTGGCATCTTTAGATATAATTCTTCTATGTAACGATGGAAAATAGCACTTGTAACTTTTTTTATTAGCATCGTACCCCAACAAAAACACATGATAGCCTGTGGACAAAATTTGTCCTTATTTGGTACCACAATGCACACAAAGGCAACACATCTAAATACTTTGGGGGATTAAATGGGGGGGATACTTGGACAAAGAAGTCTCAGTGAACACTTACCCCCGTGTTCGGGGCTGGAGAGGGGCGGAATACCTGGTAGGAGACGGTAGAAGGCGGCGGGAGGCGGAGGGTGGGGGGAAAGGATGCCCTAGGCGTCGGCACCAAAGGGCGAGAGTGCACACACACGGTGTCGCACCGTATGTGTCGTCTCGTGACCGAAGGAGAGAGCAGCTGCTACCTCCAAGTATTCGATGGCCCAATCGTGGGTATGAAGGATTAATAGGATGGGGGTTAAATAAATCGTGCGGTCGAGATTGATTGATTTGATAACTCAAGCTAGCTCATGAAATACAGCTTAGAAAAATAAAAAGAAAATACATCAAAATAGGAAAAACGAAGTCGGACGCACTTGCGGACTCCGATCGTCCGTCCGACGATCCAAATATGTCAAATAATGAAAGGGTGCACAAACGGTGTGTGATCGATCTCCATCAGAAGCCCATTTGTAGACTAAAAACGGGGTCATTGTACATTTTACATTTTGCTGTATTTAGTCGCACATCACCCATTGTATAATTCTGATCATGCTCTACTTTATATAAAGAGGAGAGTTTCTGCAAGCGCCTTCCAACGATCACTTGGCCAGCGACCCTTCCTGCAAGTGATTGCCTCCGCTCCACTCTCCTTAAGCTATGGCGACACCAACGCTCACTCCTGCTCCTTCCCCCACCCTCATTTCCAGTGCCTCTGTAAATCTGGGTATGACTTCTAAGTTGACTAGATCTAATTATTCTAACTTGGGTATTTCTTTCACCTTCCTTTTGTACTCTCGACGCAAACATCATCTCACTATTCCTGATCTCAAATCTCCCACATATGCTGATTAGGGCGTCAGTGATGCTCTTGTTCGCGCATGGTTGACAAACAGTCTTTTTGATAAGTGATTGTCGATCATCTGTTATGATGACACTGTGAAGACGACATGAGATCATTTTACAGTCCTTTAATTCAAGGGTGTAAAAACCTCTCGCATATACACCCTCTATTGTAATCTCTTCGCTCCGCCAACCCTCTCTCCCGATACTACGTATCAGAAAGTTCAATCTCTCGGTGTAATCGGCCTTTCTTTGTTAACCTTGTCACTCAGCAAAAAAAATTTGAGAAACTCTTTGTGCTCTGCTATCTTCTACGTCATCTAGATTCTATGAGATGATACGCCAACAAATTTTGGGAGAACCTGACGCTCCCACCTTGGATGTCACTGTCGCATGCATCTCTGATGTTACAAACCTTCTACGCCAACCTCAGATTGTATCCCCTCCACCTTCCGACAATTATGCTCATGCAGCAGGTCATGGAGCTCATCGTAGCCATGGGGGCCACACTAGAGGTCGTGGGGGAATCGTCCTCTTTGATCATAATGTGGGAGGCTAGGTCATCTTGTCAAGTGATGCTTTACAAAGCATCCTCACCTCCGTACTCAAGCTCTTGTCAATACTACTAAGTTTGAGCCTTATCCTCTCTCTACCACTCCGCAGTCTGCCCGTCCGATATTTCTCTTCGACGGATATTGAGGCTCTATTCAGTGCTTTCAAGCAATTTGCCTTCATTACCACTTCTTCAGGTAATGTGTATGTTGCTATACAGGGTAGGTGGCTTATCGACTCCGATGTCACCAATCGTATGACTGAGAACTCTCTTGTCTTCTCTCATCTCGAGAAGCATAACTGGTTACCACCGGTATTTGTGACTGATGATTTTTCTACCCCAGTTTGTGGAACAATAATTGGTATTACCACCTCTCTTCTCTAGTTGGACGACACTATTAAAAATAAATCTTGAAATTTGTTATTTGTTAGTCCTCCGTCACGACAATTACAATACCTTATCTCATTTTCTCATACTACATGTTATTTTTGGGACCTTCACTCGAAGTGGACGATTGTTATTGAGACTGAACGCGACGACCTCTACTACCTAGATGATCTAACCACTGTCTATGCACTTGTCGTCTCCACTTCTCTGCTTCAGTGGCATCATTATCTTGGTTATCCTCTGCTATGTTTACTCCACCAGCTCATGTCATCTTTAAAAACTGACTCCATTTTGGAATGTGAAGCTTGCCAATATAGCAAGCATCATCATACTACTTGGGTATATCTTTTGAAGAAATGAATTGAATACTTTTATGTTTTCTATAAATTTTATAATGAAATTCGCACTCCGTTTGGTTTACCCTTAAAAACTATTCAGACCGATAATGCGAAGGAATACATAAGCCAGTAATTCTCTTCTTTCGGTACCCACGAAGGTATTATTCATCAGACGAGTTGCGTGTATACATCCCAACAAAATGGCGTGGTGGAAAGAAAAAAGCATATCTCTTCGATGTTGCTCTGACACTCCTGTGTCAGATGAATGTTCTTCGCTCTTATTAGGGTCATGCGATTTTCATTTCCCATTTTCTCATTAATCGTCTACCTTATTCTGCTCTTCAGGGCAAAACACATTTTTTCTCTTCTTCAACCAAATGGTACTCATTATTGCCTCACCCTTCGTGTGTTTGGTTGTACTGCTTTTGTTCACACTCCTACATCTGGTCGGGACAAATTATCCCTTTGCGCCACCAAATGTATCTTTGTGGGGGTACTCTCCTACTCAGAAGGGATATCATTGTTTTGACCCTATCTCCAAACGTCACACTCTTTGAATCTACTCCTTATTTCTCTACGGACGGTGGGTCTCTTACTCTCAAGATCCCTCCTTTCTCTACCGCCTCTCCTTCTGCATTTATTCATCTACCCCTGCCATTCATATTCCTCCATCAAACATCCCACAACCGACACCAACTCCTGAACATATACCTCCTCTTTCATTTTTTTCCTTATCATTATCATCGACACCCAGCTCCCCCACCCTCCTCGCTCCTTCCACTCCAAAAGTCCCCAACTGTTAGCTCTCAGGATAGCGCTCTCCTCTTCGGACAGTTCCTTCACCTAAGCAGTCTCGTACTTGGATGTTCTCGTTGTTTTGCGAAAGGAGGTAAGGGAAGTACACAACATCCTCTCATTAATATTGTGTCTTCCGTCAATCGCAGTCCTTCATGCAGCAAGTTTGCTTAGGCACTCTCCACCACCACATTAGCTACTACATATCATTAAGTTCTTCATATAACTTGATGGAAAGTGGCTGTGGATGAGGAAATCTTTGTCGTAGCAAAGAGGGGTACTTGGAATCTTGTTCCTACCCCGTTTGGAGGCGATGTTGTTGGTTGTCGTTGGGTTTTGTCATTATGTTTCTCCCTGACAACATTGTGGACCAATAAAAGGCTCATCTGATTGCCAAGGGGTTTATCCAGACATACTGTGTTAGATTTATTTGACACCTCTCTGGTTTCCCGTATCAGTACTATTCGGGTACTCTTCTTCATTGTTGTCAACAGGAATTAACAATTGTCTCAACTCTATGTCAAAAATGTCTTCCTCTATGGTGATTTGCATGAAGAATTCTATATGTATCAACCTCCTGGTTATGTTGCTCAGGGCGAGTCTCGGGTGTGTAAGCTTCAAAAGGCCATTTATGATCTTAAACAAAGCCCCCAAGCATGGTTTGACAAATTCAATCAGGTTGTCTCTATCATTGGTTTTTCCAGAAGTAATGTTGATCACTCTCTCTTAATATATAAGACTAACCAAGGAATAATTATTCGTGTTGTCTACGTAGTTGACATTCTTCTCACTAGAGATGATTCCACTGGAATGGAGATGACAAAGAAACATCTTCACGCACATTTTGTACAAAAGAAATAAGTCCTCCCAGATACTTCTTGGGAATCGAAATTGCGAAACAGAATAACTCCATTGTTCTCTCCCAACGCAAGTATGCTCAAGATCTACTCAACAAAACAGGTCTCCTTGGCACAAAACTTGCTTGAAATCCTATGCCTATGGGTGCTGACAGACTTTGACAACTATTATGATGTTGACAAGGTCAGTCAATTTATGCAGACTCCTAGAGAGTATCATCTAGAAGCTGCCTTAAAAGTATTAGTCAAAGGGTCTCCGAGAAAAATACTACTACTTCAAAGAAACAATCATTTACACATTGAACCATATTCTGATGCAAGCTATGCAGATGATAAAGGAGATCGAAAATCATATATCGGAGGAAAATTTGTCACTTGGAAAAGCAAGAAACAAGCAGTGAAGGTCAAGTGTGGAAGTTGAATATAGAAGTATGACTTAGACTGCTTGTGTAACACCCTGCCAGTACGAATAGTATAACAGTAGGTCCGGCCGGGACCCCACGCCATACAAACCACACTAGCTAGGAGTTAAAAGGTGATAAACAGAAAGAAACTACAACAAAGTATACTAAACACTAGCGGAAGCATAAAGATTTAACATTCCAATTAGAATTGTCCACTATCATAGGAATGAAACCATGAAATAGAGTTATGGCCTTAAGGCCTTACATTTAACAAATGTACTAAAACTCCAAAACATACATCGGCACGCAGGCCGGCAATACATGAGAAAGCTAAAAAGGGAGGTTGGCCTTCAAGGGCCAACTCAGCAAAAGGGCCACCGCCCGTTATTTCCCACTAGGCTCACCTGCACCTGCATAAGAACATTCCACCAAGCGGTGGCAAACAAAGTAACGGTCAGCACAGCTGACCAAATTATAACGACCCCACCCCTTTACCGGGGTGGCGGAGCTTCTACCCTGCAAGCAAGCCATACTAGCACAAGTACTAATATAAAGAAGGTGCAACTACACAAGGTGAGGTTTCAAGCACATTCAATCTTCTAGGTTGAGCACCAAAAAGGAGGGAACCTAGGTATGCACATGATGTTGGTTGGGTTCACCCAAAGGTTCCCCACAACCGCCTAAACAACCGCATGAGGCTAACAACATCAATTCCACAAAACACTCCACCGTAAGGGCCATCGCCTTAGGTGGGAAAAAGAGCTTTTGGTCGGTCTAGAAAAATCACCTTCCACGACCTCTCCCATGATCACACGGCTTACATGAGGTAGGGACCTCTTACCGATCTGCATGGAAACGGGTTCGGTTTAGCTTTGCCCGTGCTCTAATCGTCGCGATCTATCGCACAACGCGGGTACGGCTTCACCTCGGCCCGTAAGAGTTTAGCACTTTCACGTGCTACACAAAATATAAGCTACGCACCTAACCCCTTCGCAAGGATCTAGGCTTCACAAATATTCAACAAAGGAGGTACAAAACACTCCGCATCAATTTCGTGGTGAAGGTTTGCCTTCATCCAATCTCAAGCATGGGGCTTTCGTTAGGATCTTCACAAGACACCTACAATTTAAATCCCGCAATACTAAAGATGATTTCACGGAGTCATTCTCCGGCACGCATTCTACGCTTAACCTAAATGCAACGTCGCAAATCAAGCATCACCGATTCGGGCTCACGACCACGAATAGGCTTCACACACAATGCCTAAATCCGCACGACTACCGGATTTTCTACATGCAATATGCCGGGGACGGACACAATCGACCCGGAGTTCCGAAGAACTTGAGGAAAATCCTACACTTCACCCATTTGGTGAAAAGGATTCCTCATGCAAGCATAGAGAAATGAAGGAGAGGACAAATGACAAGTCCAAAGAATCGAGAGGAAGAATCGTTACCCTAGGAGCGTTCTTCTTCGCCATGGATCCGAGATTCTAGACGGAGGGAAACGACCGCACCGGGTTGCACTCTCCAGATCTGGAAACGGCTCGCGAAACGGAGCTCCGGAGCTCCGTCAATGGCGGGATCTCTCCTTCTTCTTCCTTACCTCCTTCTTCCTCTAGCCTAGGAGAGAGAAACACCTCAAAAGAATGAGGATTAATCTCCTCTCACAAGCCCTAAGACCCTCCAGCATTAAATCCTAGCCATTGGATCGGATTCCAAAAGATTTGGACGGCCGGATCGTCTTCTCCGCTCAAAATCGCGGAGCAGAATAAACAGGGCGCACGATCACAGGCGCACGATCACTGGTCGTGCGCGAAGAGGAGAATGGTCGTGCGATAAGCCGAGACAGAACTCCGATTCCTTGCGAATGAACGCACGATCATTGGCGCACGATCACTGGTCGTGCGCGAAGAGGACAATGGTCGTGCGCAGAGAACTGTTGTGGAATTTTTAGCCTATCCCGAGCGCAGCACTACCACTCCGCCTACTTCGCTGAACTAAGAATTTTGGGGTGTTACAGCTTGTGATTTAAAATTGTTGTGATTCTAAACAATTTTCATTAAACCTACAATTATACTCTACCGATGCTTTGTGATAATAAAGTTGTCGTCTGCATATCTAAAAATCCAGTGTTTCATGAAAGAATAAAACATATTGAAGTTTAATGTAACTTCATCAGAGATGAAGTTATCAAAAAACAAATATGCATTATGTTTGTTACGTCAGATAAAGAGATGGCTGACATTTTCACCAAACTGATTTCTTCATCTTTTTCAGATATTTGTGTCAAGCTTAGGATGATCGATAAATATGCTCCAACTTGAGGGAAAGTGTTAAAGTTCATTTGTAAAAAACCCAAAAAGGGGCCCATTGTACATTTTTACCTTTTGTTGTATTTATTCTCACATCTCCAATTGTATATTTCTCCTCCTCATCTACTACATATAGAGAGGGGAGTCCCCATGTAATAAGTTAGACATTCTAGAATAATAATTATTTTATTCTCACAATGAGTATTCCTTTTAGGTTCTCCCCAAAATCTCAGAAGAAAAGTTGTACAAACTGAAGAAGGCATTATATAGCCTAAAACAATCCCCTTAAGAATGGTTTGGGCAGTTCCACAAAGCGAGGAAGTCTTCTGGGTATTTTCAAAGCTAAGCAGATCACACTATTTTCACTAAGAGAATGGGACCTAAGATAACAACCATAATTATAGTGGATGATATGGTGATCACACAAGATAATAAAAAGAAGATAGTCGTCTTAAAAGCTCACAACAACAACACTCAAGCCTTTATCCCACTATAGTGGGGTTGGCTATATGGATCCTTTGTCTCCATTGTACCCTATCTTTAGTCATAATCTCACTAATGCCTAAGTACATCATGTCTTTCTTTATAGTTTCATTCCAAGTCTTTATTGGTCTACCCCTCCCCTGTTTAACATGCCTAGTAACTAAGCTCTCACAAAGCCTAACAGGTGACTCTAATGGTCTCCTTTGTACGTGTCCAAACCATCTTAGTCGAGCTTCTCGCATCTTCTCTGCAATTGGTTTCACTCCTGTCTTATCTCTGATACATTCATTCCTAATTTTACCTTCTTAAGAGCTTGTTTGACAAAAAAAATTGAAGTAAAAGATCATAGTGCTTTAAGGTATATCGTTGAGCAAATTAGGATGCTAGGGTGTAAATCACTGAATCACCCATAGAGGTCACTTATCATATTGGTTGTGGCAATGGTGGAGTGATTGAAGATGTGTCCAGTTTTCAAACATTGATTGGGCAGTTGATATATCTCTCATAAATTGGACCTAACATAGCCTAAGAAGTTAGGCTTTTTAGTCGGTTTATGCCTGATCATCGATCATAACCCAAGGAGGAATTTTTTTAAGATCCTTCAATTACCAAAGTAAACACCAAAAAATTGATATTAATCTCAATTCATGAGCAAATGGGAATTGAGGTTCGCATTGATTCAACCATTTACAACAAACTCAAAATAGAAGTGTATGTAACGTATACACTCAAGTGAATGTTCCCACATCGAGAGAAAAGTCCAGAAGAATCTATTTTAATTTATCTTTTATTATTAGTATATTAAATAAATAGTTCATCTTTTTGTCTTATTAGGTGTGCCTTCCTCCTATATTAACATTCTACGGATAGTTGAATGGTATTTTGTATCGTGACTGGAGTTGTATGTGACAGGCGAGCGAACATAGTTGTGATCTTTTTATGTTCTTAGTGTATTCATTTTTTCCATCTTCTGCCCCCAAATCTAGTGAAAGTAACAATTGGTCCAAGTTTCCTTAACAGACTGGAGCCTGTATATCGTCGGGATCCAACTCCTCACACTCACTTTATCAAAATGAACACCACTTTCACCTCCATGTTCGCTAGTTTCAATCGCATGGGTGTTGCACTCACCAGCATACTCGCAATGACCATACTACTCTCACTTTCTCAAAGTCTAGCTATATATTCTTCCCTGTCAAACCCTCTGCCCCAACTTAAACCTCATCGCCCACTTCTTTTGTCCTCCATGGTCTCTATTACCCGGGGTCAGCGGACTTCCTTCCCTCAACGCATACTTAGCTTGCTGAATCAACCAGGTCTCAGCCCGCTCACCTCTTAATAACACAACAATCGCCTCAACCTTCAAGCCCAATCTTTGGCATCCCTTCTGATAGAACAAATCAATTTCTCATTATATATACATGAGAGGGTGATCACAACACCCGAGGTAAGTCTACGCTATATCTACCATATATAGTATCTAACCCCCCCACCCCCCCCCCCCCCCCCCCCCTCAAACTCACGGGGGATCATACACCGAGAGTTTGGACAATAGATAGGTATGTTGGTGCCACGTCTGAGGCTTGGTCATCAAATCTGCAAGCTGCTGCTCAGAAGGAACAAAGTAAGGAGCAAGAGTACCACGACCATACTGCTCACGTAAGAAGAAAGCATTCACACCGATATGCTTGGAAAGAGAGTGCTTCACCGGGTTCAGAGTAATCTGAATGACACCGGTGTTATCACAGTGGAGTGGAGTGGGATCTGGAGAAGAGACACCAAGGTCCTCAAGAAGCCAGCGGAGCCAAATAATGTCCTCAGCGGTGGTAGCCATGACCCGAAGCTCAGCCTCAGTGCTGGAACGAGAAACGCCAGTCTGTTTCTTGGACTTCCATGCAATAAGGGAAGAACCCAAGAACAGACAGAAACCAGTGACAGATCGACGGTCAACAGGATCACTGGCCTAGCTAGCATCAGAGTAAGCACGGGGCTGCAGAGAACTACAACTAGAGAAGAAGAGATCACGTGAAGTCGTCGAACGGAGGTAGCGCAGGAGTCGCAGTAGATGACCATAATGCACAGAGGTAGGTGCACCAACAAACTGGCTCAACACATGAACAGCATGGGAAATGTCGAGCCGAGTAATAGTGAGGTAGACGAGACTCCCAACAAGGTGACGATAGTGAGTAGGATCAGAAAGTGGAACCCCATCATCCGGACGTAGCTGAAGGTGAAGCTCCATAGAGGTGTCCACGGTGTGAGAGTCAGAAAGAGAAGCCCGAGCTAAGAGATCGAATGTGTAACGCCGCTGAGAGAGCTGAAAATCACGGTCTGTAAAAGTGACCTCAAGGCCCAAGAAGTAGCTCAACTATTCAAGATCAGTCATCTGAAACTGTTGTTGAAGATGATGCTTGGTGAAAGCCACATGTGAAGGATCATTACTAGTAATAATCATATCATCCACATAGAGTAACAAAAGAGTCCGGCCACGAGAGGAGTGCACAAAAAGGGTTGGATCATGTGGACTCGGCTGGAAACCGGCGGCTGTAATGGCTGAACTGAAACGTGCAAACCACGCGCAGGGCGCCTGGTTGAGCCCGTAAAGAGCTCGTCGTAAGCGGCAGACAAGGCCTGGAGGAGAGGAGATACCGGAAGGAGGAAGCATGTACACCTCCTGCTGAAGGTCGCCGTGAAGAAAGGCATTCTTCACGTCGAGCTGGAACAGAGACCACGAACAGTTGAAACTGCAATAAGAGTACGAACCGTAGTCATGTGGGCGATTGGAGCAAGGGTCTCGTCATAGTCTCGTCCCTGCTTTTGTTTAAAATCACAAGCCACAAGTCGAGCATTGTGCCGCTCCACAGAACCATCTGAGCGAGTCTTGACCATGAAGACACACTTGCAAGTAATAGGCACAGCACCGAGTTTTAGAGGGACAAACTCTCAGGTATGAGTGTGCTCGAGTGCCTCCAACTCAGCAGACATGGCAGCCTGCCACTCCGGTATCTCGGCAGCATCACGGTAGGAAGTCGGCTCTAGAGTACCACAGGCAGTAGCAGGAAGGGCAGGCAGGTCCAGTGGTAGTGTATCAAGGCTAAGGCGGTCGGGAGGATGTCTCTCACGGAGTGGGTAGTGACGCGCAGGAGAATCATCCACAGGACACTCGCTGGAGGGGACAGACACTAAGTCTGGGGGCACTGGAGGCGAGGGAACAGAAAGGGGACGACGAGTGTAGTGATATGGAAGGGGGACGACGAGCTCGTCAGAGAGAGAAGTGAGTGGCGAAGGGGAAGAGTGAGGAGGTGAGACTGGAGAGGTGGGAGGTGAGACTGGAGGTCGGAGGTGGTGTAGACTGCGGCAAGGGAAGAGGGGGTGGACATACCGGAAGAGAGGATACATGAGACGGGGAGATTGGAAGGGTGAGAAACTGCACGTCAAAGGGAGTAACAGATGAGTGTGAGGTCGAGGGGGCAGAGGACACCAAGAAAGGGTGAGACTCGTCAAAGTTGACATAACGAGAGATGCGAAGTCGACGTGCAACAGGGTTATAATATCGATATCCCTTGTGCTCAATACTGTATCCAAGAAAAGTACAATGAACAGACAGAGCAGAGAGTTTGGTACGCTCACCTGGAGAAAGTAGAACATAGCACCGACAGCCAAAAACACGAAGATGAGTGTAATGTGGGGGTCGAGAGTATAGACAGCACCAGGACTCTGGCCCTGAAGGAAAGTGGAAAGTTGCAGGTTAATAAGGTAGACAGCAGTGGAAACAACCTCAACCCAAAAATAAGGAGGAACGTGAGAGGAGATGAGGAGGGTGCGGGCTGTCTCAATAATGTGGTGATGCTTCCTTTCGGCGGTTCCATTCTGAGCGTGAGCACCGGGACAGGCAAACTGAGGGAGAGTGTCGTGGGTAGCTAGCAGATCGCGAAAAGCATGAGAGAGATACTCTCCCCTGAGTCAGAACGGAAAATACGTATGGAAGCAGAAAACTGGGTGCGCACTATAGAAGAAAAAGTAACATAAATCTGAAAGAATTCAGAACGAGAATGCATAAAGTAGACCCAACAATAACGAGAATAGTCATCAACAAAGAGAACATAGTATCGATGTCCGCCCTTTGACATAAAAGGTGTTGGACCACATACATCAGAATGAACTAAATCAAAAGGACGCTGAGACCTAAACTCACTAGACGGATAGGGAAGTTTTAGGTGTTTACCAAGCTTATAACTCGTACAAGAGTGGGACCGATCAACAGAAACATGACCAAGGAAGCCAAGACTGATGAGAGACGCAAGACGCGGCCCACTGGGATGACCAAGACGATGATGCCACCGAGAGAAGCCCACTGAAGGAAAACAAAGGGTGGAAGCTGTCGGTGACGATGAAGTGGATGGAAGATGGAGATGATCAAGGACGTACACCCCGCTACGATGACGGCTAGCTCCAAGGAGTGTCCCAGTCAGACGATCCTGCACACGACATGTAAACTCATCAAAAATAACAAGACAACCGTGGGATGTGAGCTGGCTGGCGAATATAAGGTTCATAGATAACTTGGGTATGTAGGCAACATCGGGAACATGAAAAAGACTGGTGTGAAGAAGGCCACGACTGGTGATGGGGAGAATAGTGTCATCTGCTACCATGATGATAAGGTCAGAGGAGACTGGCTGACAGGAGAAGAGGTGGGTGGCATCATATGTCATGTGAAAGGAGGCTCCAGAGTCAAGCAACCAGTCGGAGGGAGAGATACCTACAGGGGCGGAGGCAGACGGCAGAGAGGCAGAGGCGTCAGAAGCATCCGGTGGAAGTACGGAGGCAGAGGAGCGAGGCAGTAAAAACTGGGAGAACTGCTGGGCAATCAGCTGAGCAAGCTCAGATACGGAGAGAGACTGCGCCGAAACCGAAAAGTGAGCGGAAAGTGCACCAGGAGCACGCTCCTGACCAGACTGCTGAGCCCTCTGAAGCTTGCGACACTCAAATTTGACATGACAAGGACACTAACAATATTGGCAGCACAACTGGGCGACGAGGAGCACAGGACTGAGCTGAAGGGGAGATGTGAGACGATGTCATCGAACCAATAGAGGACGGAGGTGACCGGAGAAGAAGATCTGGGATGCGGGATCAGCCAGAGAAGAAGATCGAGACCGGAGATTTGCTGAGGAGGAAAACAGGGTCGGCGGCTGCGGAATCAGACGGAGGAGGAGAAAAATGGGGCTGACAGCTAGGACTCGGAGGAAGGCGTCGAAGTCACCTGGATCGACTGGATCGTCTGGAGAGCGTCTGGATCTTTTCGACGCTCGCCTGGAACGTCTGAACGTGATCGACGCTGACGTCAACGAGGCAGCAGAAGGCGGGATCGGCTCGGCTGGAGCGGGATAGACTCGGCTGGAGCGGGATAGACACGATCGTCGTCAGCGGGATCGACGCGGCGAGAGAAGTCGAAGGCGCGGTCGGAAGCGAGATCGGGATGAGGATCGAGCACGGGAGACGGAAGCGTTAACGAGAGGCGGAATCAGATGTCGTGCGGGAAACCCTATGCTCTGATACCATGATAGAACAAATCAATTTCACATATTAACACAACAATATGGTATTCATGTATATATACATGAGAGGGTGATCACAACACCTGAGGTAAGTCTACGCTATATCTACCATATACAGTATCCAACACCTTCGTCCAGTAGTCAACAATAACGATATTTCATCCCCCTACAGTTTCTGCCAACTCTTCGATGATTTTTCCGTACATGCACCCAACATCGACAACCCTCTAATGACCATGCTCCTTTATCCTACCTGTAACATTGTTAACATTGTTACCCAAATCCTACCTCTAACATTGTTAACATTGCTACCCAAATCCTACCTCTAACATTGTTAACATTGCTACCCAAATCCTACCTCTAACATTGTTAACATTGCTACCCAAACCATACCCCAAAACCTTCCGCCATAGAGAACGATCCTCCCTTCTTCAATTTGCCTCACATTGTTGATACTTACCAACATGCGCTTAGATGTTGTTGACTTAACTACGTGGACACCATCATCCCCAAGACACGCCCTCTCATTCGACAACGACAAAACAAGTGTCATCGTTGCGCTCCCTAGGGCCCCCATAATCCTAGTTCCCAGACAATTATTTTAATTCCTTTTTCCATGCCTTCCCTACAGTCGCACAACTCCATTCATAGAAGATCCTCCTTTCCCATCTGCATCCATTTGAACCCATAAAAGAACCCATGATACACCATCGAGAAAAGAAACCAAAGAAGCCTCTTTTAATTTATATTTTATCATTACATTTTGTTAAATAGCTTAGATTTCTTATCTTATTAGGCGGATCCTCCTATATAATGAGACCTAAGTATAATTGAAGGGTATCTTGTATCTCCTCTTGGAGTTGCCCTTGTGCCAAGGGAGGGAATCACACCTCAAGTTGTATTGGCAAGAGCATGTTTCTAGAGTTGAGTTATAATTTTTGTGTTCTTAATGTATTAATCTTCTCTTTTGTCTGCCCCAAAATCTCATGTAATAGGATAACCAATGTTGAATGGGAAGAATCTACTTCAGACAGATGCTCGACCTAAGGTTATTGCTTTTTGTGGGTGAGAATATTTTTACAAGGAACAACAAGAAACAGAAATTGGTGGCAAAGTGAAACTCAGCACAGTTAATAAATTTTCTCAAAACAGGAAAAAATTAGTTCAAAAATATTCAGCATTTATCTTAAGTAAAAGGTGTATTTCTATCTTTGAGGGAAAAAAATTTAAAGTTGCATGATGATAGCTCAGAAGATAAATAGCTGAATTGGTAAAAAAATATTAGAATAAAGAGGGCTCAAAATAGTAGAAAAAATATAGTATGCAAAGAGAATTCATCTATAATAAACAACAGACATGAGAGTAGCAATCTCCATTTACTTTCAAACCGAAAAAAAAAAGATTACTTCATTCAGTAGCCTCTCTATCTCAGCAGAATAGTAGTCAAGGGCATCCACAGTCTCCCCCCATAGTCCCCAAAATCCAGTCTGCAATTTTTTAGAAGGTCAAATATTGAAGTCAATTGAGAAACTTCTAAATCATGGTGTCATATGCTAGAATGAACCTTAGTTGTTGGCCTTCTTTCAGGATTTCTGCGGTATTTGTTTTCATAATAATCAAGCCAGTTTTGCAAACATTTTCTCTTGTCAACCAAATCTGAGAGGTTATTTGCATTATAGACAACCTGTAATTAGAAAAGACCAGAGAAAGTTAGCTGTAAAATATCTTAAGAGAGAATAAGAATTCATATAGTAGAATGGGACGTGAGCAAAAGGACCGGGCCTAGAAAGCCCTCCTGGGCCCAGCCTGGCAAAAGCCTGGTTAGGCTTGGGGCCGGGCAGGCCTGGTCCAAGCCCGGGCTAGGCCTAGGGGGCCTAACGAGGCCCCCATTTGGCTGCAAAGCCTAGCCTGGGCCTGGAGCACAGGCTAGGCGCCAGCCCCCAAGAGCGGGATATAAATCCCGCTCATTAAGGGTGTGCACAGAAAACCGAAACCGACCAAACCGACCCGAACCGACCCAAACCGAACCGAATTTGGACCGAACCGATCAGTTCGGTTCGGTTTCGGTTTTGGGGGGCTGAAAACCTAGCCTATTCGGTTCGGTTTCGGTTTATAGGGTCGATAAACCGAAAAAAACCGATTCGATTATAAGTTTGGACTTGGAGTTTGTTCCGTCGTATTAAAACATGAGGTTGTGAGCATTGAGTTTGAAGTTGAACCCAAAATAACGAGACCATGTAATATCACTTATCTTATCCTAAGTTTGTAACAATTACCCGAGCGTGAACGAGTAAATTAAATATGTTGTACTTATTTATTTTTATTTTAAACTAATACTTGAACTTATTGTATAAATTGTACAAGTTAATCTAAATGTTATTGTGTTTTTTTCAATTTCCCTTCAATGTTGATGAACTTCTTTCTAGATTTACTATTAGAAAATCACTTGGACAAACATTAACATTTATTTTAGGGGATAATATGTTTTATGTTTACCGAAAAACCGAACCGATGTTAAAAAACCGAACCAAACCGAACCGATCCATTTAGATTCGCTTTCGGTTTTGGGTGTGTAAAAACCGAGTCTATTCGGTTCGGTTTCGATTTTATCTAAAACCGAACCGAACCGAACCGCTTGCAGGCCTACCGCTCATAAATCCTGCTGAACGGGATTAACAAGAGTAAATCCCGCTCAGGACGAGATTTACAAGAACAAAACCCGCAAAGGGCGGGATTTACAAGAGTAAATCCCGCCCAGGATGGGATCTACAAGAGTAATCATGTGTAAATCCCGTTTTTTATTTTATTTTATTTTTATTATTTAATTTTAAAATAATTTAATATATTAATTTTTTAACTGGGTCTAGGCCTGGGCCCAGTCCGGTCTGGACCTGCAAAAGTCCGGTCATCAGGCCCTCCCAAACCCCCCTTAGAAAGGGAAGCCTGGGTCGGGGCACCTGAAAGCCCGGGTCTGCCAAGCCTTTTGTGCACCTCCTAGAACATATAATATTGAAAATAAAGCATCCCGCTTCAAATGATAAGAGAGTTGAAGAATGGAATCAATATTATTTTCAATCTAAAATATATGCATTACATGACACATCTATATATACACAAAAGGAAAACTCAAACCAATATTGGAGGTGTGAGACTAAAAATAGTATGAGAAACATGGGCCTTTATAGTTGATCTTTTCAATGAGTTTTAGTTCATCTACTTCAATTCTCTCCCTCAAGATGGAGTATATATCGATCATTCTCAGCTTAGAGATATTATCAATGAAGGTAACACAGCTCAGACTCTTACTAAAGATATCTGCTAGCTAATCATGAGATTGAACGAAAAAGTGCAAATGTTGTCTTTCTCCAAGTGGTCCTTGATAAAATGTCTATCAATTTCAAAATGTTTTGTTCGGTCATGTGGAACGAGATTATGAGCAATGTTGATGGTTGCTTTATTATCGCAATATAGTTGTATAGGCTTTTCATCTGTACTCTCAAATCATGCATTATAGATTGAAGTCACAGTCCCTAACATATCCTTTGACATTGCTATGTATTCTGCTTATGCATTGGACCTTGCTACCACATTTTGTTTTTTACTTTTCCAGGTCACTAGATTCTCTCCAACAAAGGAGCAATATCCGATGATGGATTTTTGTTCATCTTGGCTTTTAGCTCAATCAACATTTGTATATACTTCAATATTCAAGTGCTTGTTCCCGGAGAATAAGATTCGACGTCCAGGAGACTTCTTCAAGCACCGTAGCACTCGTATAACGGCTTCCTGATATCTCAATATGGGAGAGTGCATGTATCTGCTCAGGATCTCAATTGCATATGTAACATCATGACAAGTGTGTGTGAGGTAGATTAGCCTTGCCACCAGTCTTTGGCAGCTAGTGGAGTTAACTTTCTCACCAACCGTTTCTTCATCGATTTTACAATTTACTTTTATAGAGGTATCTGTGGTGGACAACCAAGCATCTATGTTTCTTCTAGCAAGCCCGGGACATATTTCCTCTGAGAAATGAAGATTTCAAGGTCTGGCCGCGCAATTTCAATTCCTAAGAAATATTTCAAGTTTCCTAAATCTTTTACTTTGAACTCCTTGCATAAGCATGTTTTAAGCCATATGATTTCTTCAAAATCATTTCCTGTAATAATGATATCAACGTAAACAATGAGAATAGACACCTTCTCTTCTTTCCTTTTAGCAAAGAGGGTATAATCGGACTGACCCTATTTATATTCCAATAGAGCCGTAGCTTTTTGAAACTCTCCAAATCAAGCTCTAAGAGATTGTTTCAAATCATAGAGACATTTTTCAAGTTGGCAAACGTGCCCTTCAGATTCTGTCTTTAAGAAACCCGATGAAAACTTCATGTATACTTCTTCAAGAGCACCATGTAAAAAATATTTTTTACATTCAGTTGCTGCAGATCTCATCCCAAGCATGCGGCGCATGATAAAATAATGCGGATGGAGTCCATCTTGGCAACCGGCGCAAAAGTTTCATGATAGTCCACTCCATGGTTTTGAGTATATCCATGAGTGACTAGCCGCACTTTGTATTTCCCAACAACCCCTTCTTGATTTTGTTTGACAAAAAACACCATTTGGATCCCACGGGTTTTTTTTCCAGTCGGGAGATGAGATAGTTCTCAAGTCTAGTTCTTCTCCAATCTAGACCTCTCTTCTTCTATTGTCTCTCCATTTTAGTATATTTGTCATTTCCTGCCAAGTATTAGGAATACGAACGGAAGACAAAGGAGATGAAGGATTTATGTGTCTGTGTCAGATTGTGATATGAGATATAATTAGCAATAGGATATTTTGCATAGGTGTGCTTACTTTTCAGATGAATGAGAGGTCGATGGAGATCTTTGTCAAGGTTTGGTTCGGAAGATTGTATTTGTTGTGGCGGAATGACAAAGATTTGTACCATCTCAACGCCAATGTTGCGTCGTTGATGGACTTGAGGAAGAGGAGTAAGCCTCCCGGCAACAAGAATCGAGGTGAGAATAGGAGTAAACGTGGTAGTTGAACTAGTGGAAGGAGGAAGATACACGGCCACGATGGAAGGGGAATAGTGAGAGTGTCAACACCAGTTTCCCTCTTCCCCTGACGAGAGTCAAAGAATTGTTCCACTTCACAAAAAGTAACTTTCATGGTACAAAAGAAACATCGAGAGGAAGGGTGATAACAACGATACCTTTTTGTTGTAGAGGAGTAGCCAACAAAAACACATTTGTAGGAACGAGCATCCAATTTATCACGATTGTGTTGATGAACATTGACAAAACAGACATATGTGAACACACATGGAGGGAGATGAGAGAAGTGGACGACACATTTGGTAGACAAACGAGAGAAAGGCGAAGTATATTGTAGGGTACTTGAGAGAAGGTGGGTAATGGGTAAGCCGCGTTGAGAACCGCTTAGCCCCAATACAATTTCGAGAGATTCATTATAATAACAAATAAGAAGGCATCGTGTGACTTCGAGAAGGTGTTTGTTCTTGTGTTCAGCAACACCGTTTTAGGTGGAGATATGGACACACATGGTTTGATGAAGTATCTCATGATCAGTATGATATGTGTCAAATACACCGCGATCATCATACTCCCTCCATTGTCACTTCATAGGACGCAAATAGTACCATAAAATTGGAGTGGCCACCATCTTATGAAAAAGTTTAAAGCAATCAAAAACATCACTTTTACATTTTAACGAGTACACGCAAGTAGAGCGAGAAAAATAGTCAATAAATGTCACAAACCAAATGTGACCATAGAGAGGTTAAAGGAGAAGGTTCCCAAACGTTGTATGAATAACATCAAAAATAACCATACTAGGAAAGGATAAATGAATCGGACAATGATATATATGTTTAGAAAGTTCACAAACATCACCAATAAAAGCACTCGTAGAGCTAAAAAACATCATGAGAAGATAGTTGGGAGGGGTATCAAGGACGTTGATGTCGCCTTCACACATCCGCGGAAGAGGGAATAAGAGTACTGGAGAGATCTTGAGGATGTGGATGGTCCAAAATTAACAGGCCCCCGCAGTTGCTAGCCCTTCCAATACACAGCTTAGTTGCCAAATCCTGAAAAATACAACCACCAGGGAGGAAAGTTACAGAGCAGCTTAAGGATGTTGTCAAGCAACTAATAGAAAGAAAATTCCGAGCAAATGTAGAAACATGTAAAACAGGTGTGAGGGGCATGACAGAGGAACGTAAGACAGTTCCCTTGCAGCAAAGAAACAAAGAGAGCCATTGGCGGAGAGGGGTGTATGTGATAAAACCCGACGATGCCCTGGTCATGTGATCAGTCGCACCAAAATCGATGATCCACTTACAGTGGGTAGCGAAGACGGATTGTGCGCTTGGAGTATTGAGACTGTGAAAGCAGCGGTGAAAGAGGTGCCTTGAGAGCGTGCTAGACATCGCAAAGCATCATGTTTATCAGTGGAAAACCCACCATAGAGAAGCTACCATGATTGGAGTCAACAGCATGAGCAGCAGAAGGAGGATTGCGCTGACGAGAATCAAGAGTGGAGTGAAAGGTCAAAGGAGGAATGAGACCAATGCCAGCAAGGGTGGAATGAGTAGTCCCTCCTATCAGAATTGAGGGTACGTCGGCGGTCCTCATCACCCATGATCATGTTGAAGGCTTCCCAAAAAGAGGGAAGAGGTCGGTGGTTCAATACATGGATATGAACCATGTTAAAGCCCATATTGAGGTCCATAAGAAAGATATGGAGACGGTAGTGGTCCTCCTATGTCTCTAGTGCACGAGCATCAAGAGTGCATGCGGAAGTGAAATCTCAAAGTAGTCAAGTTCTTGGTAGAGCCGTTCGAACTCGGAAAAGTGGGATGCAACACTAGAGCAACCTTGTTTTAGTTCTAGAGGACATCGGGTAAGCTCATATACTTATGTGGAGCTACCAATTTGAGAATACGTTTTCGTGCCCGAGTTCAAATCTCGAAGGCAGATCGCATGTTGTGCTGCTCAGAACCATTCAAGATAATTGGAACCAAAAGCACGTTGGTAACCCAGAAGGAGCTGGAGAAATCATGAGTCCACAAATAATCACTACTCGAAGGGTTCTTAATCGGAGAGGGGGTATGAACATTTGAACTCGAGGAGCCCTCGATTTAGAAACAAGAGCTTGTGGGAGTAGAAAGCATGGGAGCTCACGGGAGTCTCGGCGTCCACAACAATTCACACAGAAGGAAGCTCACACAGGAACAGGAGCTCGGGGGAGTCTCAGACCCCAGAGTAAGGCTCACAATACCAACGTCAATTTGTCCACGGATACGAAGGACTCGCAGTCGGCATCAAGGCCCTCCGTGATTCAATCCACGCGGAGAGGGTTTGTAGTTGAATTCAACATCCAAAGATATCAAGGCTCGTTGTCAACGCTAGCAGTCTACACTCGCAATTGAATAGAGTTCGTGAGGATCGCCGTCGACAATCGCAGAGGGCTCGGCGCCCAGACAGGAATGCTCGCAAAGATAACAGGTTCGGCCAGGCGGTGGAGCCCGAGAAATCTATAAAGGCTGCTGATTGGGAATCACCGATGTAGAAGATTGCAAGAGCCGAAAAAAGGAAGAAGCTCGCCGAAAAATGGAAAGAGCTGGCAAGAACCTGTCGGAAAAAGGAGCAGCAAAAAATGTCTTGCACTGATACCAGGTTGAGAAATGGAATCAATATTATTTTCAATCTAAAATATAAACATTACATGATATCTCTATGTATGCACAACGGGGAACCCAAATCAATATTGAAGGTGTGAGACTAAAAATAATAAGAGAAGCATGGGCCTTTATAGTGGATCTTTACAATGGGCTTTAATTCATCTAATTCAACTAAGAGGAAAGTAGAAAGATGGCATACAAGTTTGGTACTACTTAATAGTATTTTAGCCACGGCAATTTCTATTCTTACAAAATTAAATAACATTTGTGCAAGTAGATTCCACAGAACATCAATTTAGTTGGGAGGAGGCAATGGGTTAACTGCAGATTAATGATGCCACAAACGCAAACCTACTCCTGGAATGGTTTGGAACATACCAATGGCATTGCGATTCTTGGGCAACGGCTAGAGAACATCAAATGATTATTGCAATTCTTGAGTACCGTTTCGAGTGATGGGACCTAGAAAAGATTAAATATTTTTGGGCACTTGAAAGCACAACTAAAATCTATTCTTTCTTCTACTAGTTCAGTAATTACCTTATTGGATATTTGTTTGCTATAACTTTAACAATTACTATTGAAAGAGTTTGTCTTAGCTAGAATGTTACTATTGAAGAAAATGGTATGCTTCATTCAAAGGCGGAGTCTATTATATCAGAAACTCATGAAGGCGTCATCAGGCATTTCGAGTTTGAGATAGTTCCGAGTAGCAATCATGTTAATAATTCACTACAAGCCAGTCAGATTGGTGAAGAGGTCCAATCTAAACCTATAATATAAGAGGACCAGAATCAGGAACAAGAATAGAAAATTCTTAAATTATTGCTGAAAATCAACCTTAAAGCCAAATCAATGCTCCTCTGAGATATAGCTATGAAGATATGGCAACTTATGTGCTGCATGTGCCAGAAAAGGTGTAGTCACATGAATGAGATGTTGAAATTACTAAGAACAACATTGATGGCCAAGTTGTCGTCACTGTAATACTGGATTACTGGATTGGCACCAATCAACCCAAAAACTTAAGCTAACTGATAAAGATCACTAGTGGTTCATTACAAACTCAACTCCTATTTTCAAATCGGAGGTTATAATATTTTCCATTCTCAACCTTAAAGCCAAATCAATGCTCCTCTGAGATATGGCTATGAAGATATGGCAACTTATGTGCTGCATGTAGCAGAAAAGGTGTAGTCACATGAATGAGATGTTGAAATTACTAAGAACAACATTGATGGCCAAGTTGTCATCACTGTAATAGTGGATTGGCACCGATCAACCCGAAAACTTAAGCTAACTGATAAAGATCACTAGTGGTTCATTACAAATTCAACTCCTATTTTCAAATGGGAGGTTATAATATTTTCCATTCTCATCTGTTTTATCAGAAGCTCAACTATAACTTTCATCATGCACAAAGAGACTAATCAACTATTGTTGGTGTTTACCATGTTTGTATAAAGGCCCGCTTATGAGGCTCATTTATTCCTCCTTATATTTAGTCTCACACCCCCTATCTTGTATTAGGTTCCCCTCTTGTGTGATTATATAGGGGAGCAATGTAATGGTAATAATGTGTGATTTTATTGCAATAATATCCTTTTTTTCATTTCTTCATGGTATCAGAGCCAGAACGATTCAACCTCGAGATCGTACGTCCCGTCAAAGACCTACTCAGGTCGATCCCACCTGCTCGATTCCGTCAAAGAAGCTCCTCCTGGATCAGGTGAAGGCGTCGATGAAGAACGGCGTGCTGACTATCCTCGTGCCGAAGGAGGGGGTGAAGAAGTCGGAGATCAAGTCGATCGAGATCACCGGATAGGAATGATTGAAGAAGCCCTGCGTGTCCAGAAAGTTTTGCGAGCACGTGTTCGGTGTTTGGAGAGCTCCTCCTGGCTGCTTGGCGCAGCGAGCTCCTCCTGCGTTTGTTGCAAGCTCAGTGATCAATGCGAGCACTAGCGTGCTCGGTGTTTGGCGAGCTCTAGGTTTTGCGAGCTCTAGCAAGCAGTATGCGCCCTGGCGAGCAGTGGGGTGCGAGCTCCTCTGGTTTCTGATCGGCGAGCTCTAGGCACTAGGGTGCTCGATGTTTGGCGAGCACTGGGTTTGGCGAATTCTAGCATGCAGTACGCGCCCTTGCGAGCAGCGCAGTGCGAGCTCTTCAGGTTTCCGAACGGCGAGCTCTGGTGTGCAGTGATCAGCACGCTCTTCGGCGAGCTTCGCATGCAGGAAGCTCTTCCATCGGCGAGCTCTTTTTTTTTTCTTTTTCCTGTGCACTCCCTGTGCAAGCCCATCCCCATGCGAGATCTTCTGGTTAGCGGGTAGAGTTGGCTAGCTCTTCACGGAGAAGTTTGTGGCCAAGATGGAGGAAGCGAACTTAAAGGTGCTCTTTGAATTGTTGTGGATGTCCAAAGGCAAGGGACGGGCTCAATCACAGCTACCTCCGGTGAAGCTGGATCTTCCTCCCGTGGAGCTGAAACTCAATGGATCAGCTACGTACTTGAGTTGATCGCGTCGGGTGAAGAAGGCACTCTCCGGAAGGAACCTGGAGGGCTACCTGACTGATGAGAAGGGGGAGCCAGAGAGGGACTCGGTTGGGTACAATGAGTGGAAGACTACATATAACCTGCTACACACTTGGCTCCTAAACTCGATGGTCGTGTCTACCGCTGTCACGATGGATGTCATAGTGACTGTGAGTGATGTTTGGGAAAAGTTGCATAGGGAGATAGAAACAGTAACACGGGGAGATCGAATGATCAAGGAGTATGTCGCAGATCTGGAATGACTGTGGGCAGACTATGATCATTTCTCACCAGCTGCATGTTGCAAAGATCCCGAGTGCACGAAAGGGGAGCGAGATGCTCAGAGACGGACTATGCACTTTATGAGGGGGTTAAACCCGGCATTTGAGCTAAGGTGTGCAATGCTGCTCACTCAGCCAAAAATTCCTTCCCTGGACGAGACGATCACAGCCATGATGCAGGAGGAGAGCAGAATTAGGCTCCAGTCTACTGCAGTTATACTTTTATGGGTGAAATCGGCACTGGCGGTCACCAATTTGGGACACACGGAATACAAGAGTGAGACACGACAGTGTTTCAATTGTGGTGAGGTAGGTCATCTACAACAAGCTTGTCCCAAACCACCAAAGGAGCGAGATGCAGGTGGGCGGGGACAGTTTGGGAGTCGTGGTCGCGGTCGTGGGGGTCGTAGAGGTAGTGGAAGAGGATGATACCGGGCAAATCTAATCATAGCAGATGAAGAGGAGGAAAGGAATATGGCTGATGTGAGTTACTCAGAGGAACAGGGGATTTTGGATGTTTACTCTCAGCTGATGCGGAGAAAGCAGAAGGGTATGGTTGATGACGCACTCACTACAACTTCATCTAGGGGTAACGCTCCATCTTTTACTCACTCAGCCACAAGTACTTGTGATACACTTGCCCTCGCATCTATATCCACCACCAGATCACCAGATTGGATAGTCGATTCGGGTGCTTCTCGACATGTCACTAGAGAAGCTAGGGAATTCCTTTCATATACTCCCTAGCAATCCCAGAGCGCATTCAGACTGCCGATGGCACTGCTCAGTCAGTGGTTGGTAAGGGTACTGTGCAATGTAGCAACACTTTGACTTTATTCAATATTTTGGATGCTCCTTCATTCCCTGTGAATCTCTTATTCATTAGTGTCATTATATCCAAACTAAAATGTGACATTTTATTTGATATCCCGAAGGTGATCTTCCAGGAGAAGGAGATTGGCAGGAGACTTGGGACTGGCACATGGCATAGTGACTTGTGGTATCTGGATAGGGAATGTATGGACTTTGCTCTGTCAACCATTGTAGAGGATGTTACAGGAGTTGAGAGGAGTGTGGTGGACTTGTTATTACATCATCGCCATTTGGGTTATCCTTCTTTTACGATTTTGAGTCATATGTATTCCCTTTTGTTTGAGAAAACTAATCACGACAAACTTGTATGTGATGCGTGCGAATTAAGAAAACATACCAAAAACTCTTATTTTAGTTCTGGTGGTATGAGTTCTTATCCCTTTAATATAGTACATTCTGATGTTTGGGGACCATATCTCACACCTACCATGAATCGATTTTGGTATTTTGTGTTTTTCATTGATTGTTTCTCTCGTATAACTTGGTTTTATTTAATGAAAAATAAAAGTGATGTGTTTGTCTGCTTAAAGAATTTCCACAGAGGGGTTCAAACTCAATACGGTGTCGATGTAAGGGTGTTGAGGTCTGACAATGGGATAGAGTACACCACCAGGGTATTTGGGGAGTATTTGTCATCATAGGGAATCCAACATCAAACCACTTGTACATACACACCATAGCAGAATGGAGTAGCCGAATGGAAGAACCGACACCTTGAAGTAACTCGGTGTGTGATGATATCGATGAAGGTGTCAAAGTACTTGTGGGAGCAAGTTGTTCTGACAGCGGCCTATTTGATCAATCGTATGCCCTCGCGAGTATTGGATTGGAAGTCTCCGATTAAGATGTTGCGAGGAAAGAATGGAGACATTCTTCCCCTCAAAACCTTTAGTTGTGTGCTTTGTGCAGGGCAATAGACCAAATGTGGGAAAGTTCGATCCAAGTACTCTGAAGTGTGTTTTTGTTGAATATTCAACTACCCAAAATGGGCATGTGTGTTGGAGTCTGGTGGAGAGGAGACTATTTGTTAGTATGGATGTCACATTTTGAGAGCTTGAGTCATATATTCCTCTCTGGTTGACTCACCCCTTGGGGACTCACTCATTACAAACAGTATGAGGCGAGAGGGGGAGGATAATAGTGGTGGTGAGAGGCGGATAGTGAGTATCCCTTGTCCTCTTGTGCCGAGTGTGGAGTTAGCTGTGGTGAAAGTGCATGGCGAGAATGAATCTGTGGATGGTGGGCCTCATGCTCAGGGGGAGCTGAGAGTGCACACGAGGAGAAGGCAACAGAGTGAGGCTACAGTGCCTACAATGCCAACAGTGTCACATGTGCCAAGTCCCTTGTCTCTGCCTATTCCGACTCCTGCGACACCTACACCATCCACCTCAACCTCAGAATACCTAGGTGATATGATCCCTCATCTCTCTACTTCCACTCCCTTACCGGTAAGGCGGAATTCCCATAGCAATGTGGAAATCTCACCTGGTCAATATGGCTTTTCTCATGATATTGGCTATTTTGTTTCCTACTCTCATATATCTCATGTCCATGGAGCATTCATTGCATCATTGGACATTGTCTATATACCTAAGTGTTGGCAGGTTGTCAAGAAGGTTCCACAGTGGAAAGCTGCAATGCTAAAAGAACTTGAGCATTGGAAAATAATAAAACTTGGGATCTTGTGTTGCTATCACCAGGCAAAAGGGCAAGTGGGTGCAAGTGGGTCTTCAATATGAAACAAAACCCAGAGGGTCGGGCTGAGCGCTACAAGGCCCGATTAGTAGCAAAGGGATACAGTAGACTTATGGCATCGACTACGATGAGACGTTTGCACCCGTTGCAAAGATGAGCACGGTGCGGACTCTAATATCCTTAACAGCGAATGGGGATGGAAACTACACCAACTCGATGTGAAATGTCTTTCTTCATGGGGATTTGATGGAAGACGTGTACATGGAGGTGTCGTCGGGCTTTGGCACGCAACAAACGGCAGGAAAAGTGTGTAGACTCAAGAAGTCTCTTTATGGGATGAAGCAGTCTACTCGAGCATACAGTGTTCTTTAGGCAACGTGGAGGTCACACTACAATACTTGATGTGTATGTGGACGATATGATTATTAATGGTGATGATGAGAGGGAAATTGCTCATCTGAAAACGAGATTAGGCAAGGAGTTTGAGGTAAAGGACTTGGGTCAGTTAAGACACTTCCTTGGGATTGAGGTAGCTCGAGGTGCGGAAGGGATCGTTCTATCTCAATGAAAATGTGTGCTAGATCTGCTCAAAGAGACAGGTGTGTTGGGGTGCAGGCCTGCAGTTGCTCTCATTGATCAAAAATCCAAGCTCAGTGCTGAGGCAGGAAAGTCAATTGATAGAGAGAGATACCAGAGGTTGGTGGGTCGCTTGATCTATCTGAGTCACACCCGTCCTGACATATCTTTTGCAATGAGTGCGGTGGCCCACTATATACTTGATCCTAGGGAGGGTCACATGGATGTCGTGTATCAGATTCTAAGGTACTTGAAGAGTGCACCAGAAAAGGGGCTGATCTTCCAGAAGAATGGGCATTTGAACATCGAGGGCTATTATGATTCTGGCTGGGCTAGTAGAAGGTCCACGTCAGGATGTTGCATATTTGTAAGGGACAATCTGGTCTCATGGAGGAGCAAGAAGCAGACTGTAGTTGAAAGATCTACAGTCGAGGTAGAGTATAGGGTCATGGCCTTAGATGTGGGGGAGATGTTACCCTACTAATAGAACTCAAGACAGACCAAAGGGGGAAATGACATTGTGATGTGACAACAAATCAGCTATTAGCATTGCAAATAACCTCGTCCAAACATGACAGGACCAAGAATGTAGAGATCGACAAGTTTTATCAAGGAAAAACTGGATAGTGGGACACTGAAGCCGAAACATGTTACTAAAGAGCAAGTGGCCGATTGTCTTACTAAAGGACTTAGCTCACTTGATTTATCTAGGTTGTGTGGCAAGATGGGCTTAGTGGATATCTCTCTCCCTTCTTGAGGAGAGATATTTAGGTACGTGTAACGCACGGTAATCAAAAAAGATCATCGTGCGGGAGCAAATAGAGTTGTATGATCGTGATTCCAATGGCGGAGATGATCAGTGAAAATATATGGCCGTATTTGTATAATACGATCGTATTAAATACTGACCGTATTTTAGATCAATCATGCGCGAAAAATCGTTCTAGTGGAAATAGACGGCGGGATCGAAGGTTTCGCATCGTGATCTTAGGTGTGTTACTAGCACCAACAATTTAGTCCTGCTTGAGGGGGGAGTGTTGGTGTTTACCCTGTTTGTATAAAGGCCCACTTATAAGGCCCATTTATTCCTCCTGGTATTTAGTCCCACACCCTATCTTGTATTAGGTTCCCCACTTGTATGATTATATAGGGGAGCAATGTAATGGTAATAATGTGTGATTTTATTGCAACAATATCCTTTTTTTCATTTCTTCAACTACATAGAGCCTAAATAGGAGTTACCTACTGTTAAACCTTGCTCCACCATGATAGAAGTAACAAAGATCAATTGAAACACAAACTGCAGGAAACAGTTGATCATATTATTAGAAGAACAGAATATTGGGGATGAAGTTATGCCTAACATACTTGTAGACAATAAGCTTAAGCATTGGTAAAATTCACTACAAGCATTTCATAAATTCAATTCTTATTTTCACTTCTGATGTGGGATTATTTTTCGATCTCATGTTATCTTGACAAAACAAACTGAGCTTCAGTAAGGAAAATAGGTGTCAGCCCAAAATAGGAAACTGCCCATATTATTGCACCTTAGATTTCCATCATAGAAGAAGAAAACAATAAACTTAATACCATCCACATGAAAGTATGCACTCCAAAGTATAATTTTACAAAATAAAAATGTGGAGAAGTTGAATCTCTTATAGATGGCAACCTGGCTAGTCAGATAATGATGAGGATGATTTACTGAGAAGAAATGATCAACATGCTCGCTAACTGATTCATCGGAATCTGGAGGAACATTCCTTACAAGAACCTGCAAAAATAAAAATGAAAGAGTGAACTAAAAGAAAAATATGGGAAGCATAAGCACAATGGAACTCATATTAAGGTAAAGAACACTAGAGAAGATGAAGAGCAGCAAGCAAGAACCGAAAGAAACAAAATGGTTAAATTCATAAAGTTGTAACCAAACATAAAACAGTATTTCCTAACATGTTGAAAAGTAACCTTGCAAATCATATGTCAAAATTCCAAGAAGCCGTAGAAAAACTGCATTCTTAAGTCAATAACTTAATGTTATTTAAGTGAAGTATACTACACATCAACATAATCTTAGTTATTAAAGGCGCAAGGCGCACCAAGGCGCAAAGGGGTCTTTGAGCCTAGGCGCAAGGCTCAAGGCGCAGGCGCGCGCCTGACAAAGGCAATGCACAACCATATCGGTTTAAATAATCAACATCAAACATCAGTTCATCTTCTTAATCAGATTTTTCATCTATTCTACTCATTAATAATTCATTACTATCATTTAAATCTCTTAAAAAATAGAATCAATGTGATCACTTGCATCATAACTAAGTTTCAACGCTCGATTATGTTTCACAAACACTAAATCATGCAAAAAAATATTGAGTTCTTACATTATTTCTTTCTTTATTTTGAAAAAAAAAAAATTTACAAAAGAATTGCACATAGACGTGTCTTTTATGCTCCAAAGGCGCAAAAAAGGCGCACAAAGGCGCAAACCTCTGAGCCTGATGAGCCTTAGGCGTGCCTGAGGAGCGCCTTTAACAACTAAGAACCTAATAACATACAATTGCCTTTCAATATAATACTTTACATTTGAATTTACCCTATCTATAAGGATGTTTACAAAAACTACTGTAATCGATAAAGTAATGTGGGGCAATCTTCTGTCTGGTCTGTCCATGAATGTAGAATAATTAGTTTTATCAAAAGAAGATTTTACTCCGTCCAGCATGCATCATTTTATTTATGACTAGTCCCTTCTTTGAACTCCTGGACAAGTGCTTTAGCTGGAAGGAATAAATACTGAATAGAAGCTACTCATAAAATGTACCACAAAAATTTTGATCAGACAAAGTAGCAGCTCTCTTCATTTTGCAGGGATGCACCAATGAAAATCTTTGCCATCTTCATTATGTTGCCCTGCAACCACCGTATCCATTTGGTGCAACTCTGCCCCAACAGGGCGCTCTGAATTATGTTTCCTATGGCTTCGCTATTTGCAGTATATCCATCTACATGAGGTTGTAGAGTGTAGAGGCTATAAATTCCCCACTACGTATTTGTTTGTCTTACCATGTTCGTCGGGTGGCTCGGAGGAGGCAGGGGTCCGTGGAGTCGGCGGAAGATGCGGCGTAGACGTTGCTGATGGAGCGAGGGCCTCGCGGCAAAAACGACGCAGGAAGGAGATGAGAAGTGGAATGTGAGAGCGAAGCTGGCGGGTTTCGGCCTTCAGAAGGAACGAAACTGAAAAGTTTCGTTCCTCTGATAAATTGACCGCCTCTTTTCTTCTCATTTGGGACTTTTATGAACGTTTCAAACAGGTCAAATCTTGATTTCCCAAATATTTTGCTGATATCTTTCCTATGATTTTTTTTTCCTCATTAATCACTTCGATGGAAAAACAGATTGCTTTCAAGATATCAGTTATGGAACAACTAGTTGATGACCCTTATGTTGATCCTCATGTCTCATAGGAAATTATGTCTCTTCACATTTAAGGATGAGTGGAAAGAATGTATTTGGAGAATCAAAAGGTCGTGCACCCCCCAAATAAAAAATCTTGGTGGTGAAAAGAGAATGTGCAAGATAAAGTGAAGACAAAGAGGGCTAGCTATAAAACACTCTACGCTCGTAAGAATGATAAAAACTTGACAAAGTATAAAATCGTCAAGAAAGAAGCTAAACATGCAGTAAGTAAGCAAGAAGTCAAGCTTATGAAAATTTTTATAAGCGACTAGATACCAAAGATGGAGAGCGTGACATATATAAAATTGTTTGAGCTAGAGAGAGGAAGACAAGAGATTTAAGTTAAATTAAATACATAAATGATGAAATAGATACAGTTTTGACAGATGATGTGACTATTAAAGAGCGATGAAAAATATTTTTTTATCAACTCTACAATGAAGCAAAAGACATTGAACTGGGCTTAGAAGAGCTAAGTAAATCAGAGGAGTATAGGAACATAAGGTTTTATCGTAAAATTCAAGTAGCGGAGGTAAATGATGCTCTAAAGAAGATGAAAAATGGAAAGGTGGTTGGTCCAGACGATATACCCATCAAAGTATGGATATGTCAAGGGAAAAAACAGAATTTTGTGTCTTACATGTTTCTTCAATAAGATACTGAAGACAAAGAGCATGCTGGACCAATGGAGAGAAAGTATCTTGGTACCTTTGTATAAGAACAAAGAAGATATACAAAATTGGGTTAATTACAGGAAATTAAATTAATGAGTCGTACCATGAAATTATGAGAACGAGTAATTAAAAGAAGAGTAAGACGAGAGATTAGCATATCGGAAAATCAATTTGGATTCATGTCAGGGTGGTCGAGCATGAAAGATATACAGCTCTTGAGGAGACTCATTGACAACTATCGAGAAAGAAAACAAGATTTACATATATTGTTTATCGATCTTGAAAAGACTTATAATAAGGTTCCAAGAGAGAACTTATGGAGAGACTTAGAAAAGGAAGGTGTAAATGTATCATACATTGGCATAATGAAAGATATGTATACAAATTCAGTGACGAGGGTGAGGACATCTGGAGGATTAACACAGACATTCCCTATCACTGTTGACTTATGTTAAGGGTCAGCTTTAAGCCCTTATCTCTTTATCCTTATCTTAGATGAGCTCGTCGGACATGTCCAACAAGCGATACCTTGGTGTTTACTGTTTGCGGATGATATTGTTTTGGTCGACAAGACGCGCGAGGGTGCAAACGCGAAAGCTGAATCTTGGCGAGACACTTTAGAAAAGAAGAGTTTTAGATTGAGCAGGGCAAAGACGGAGTATATGGAGCTTAATTTTAGTAGTGCAAGAAGGACGGATGACTTCGTTATTAAGTTGGGTGATCAAGATATTTCCCGCAGTGAGTGCTTTAAATATCTTGTATCGATGGTTCAAAAAGATGGAGGTGTAGATAAAAATGTGATACATAGAATCCATGCAAGTTGGTTGAAGTGGAGAGGCGCGTCAGAGATCTTATGTGATCGTATACCATTAAAATTTAAAGGCAAGTTTTACCGTACTGCAATTAGACCAACGATGCTCTATGGTTCAAAGTGTTGGGCAGTGAATTGTGTACTTGAGCAAAAAATGGGAGTTGCAGAGCTGAGAATGCTTAGGTGTATGTGTGGACACACGAGACTGGATAAAATTAGGAATGAATACATCAGGGATAAGACATGAGTGGCTCCAATTGCAGAGGAGATGGGAGAAACTCGACTAAGATGGTTCAGACACGTACAAAGGAGACCATTAGAGGCACCTGTTAGGCATTGTGAGAGTTTAGTCACTAGGAAAGTTAAACGAGGGAGAGGTAGATCAATAAAAAAACTTGGAATGAAACTATAAGACATGATGTACTTAGGCATTAGTTAGATTATGACTAAAGATAGGGCACAATGGCGACAAAGGATCCATATAGCTGACCCCAACTATAGTGGGATAAAGTCTTGAGTGTTGTAATCACTTTGCTTTCATCCTTTGTTCTCTTTTATAGGTACTAATACACTTCCTTTTAATTTTATTTGTTACTTAAATAATATAAGCTTGTCTTTCTCCCCTAAATTATCCTAGATTACCGGACCTCTTTATTCATGGTCTCACTAGTCGGTCAATCTAGTAAGCCGTCTTCAATAACATGTGCGTGCGAAATTAAATAAAAACATATATAATAATATTGTGCGATAAAAGAAAAATGAAAATACTAGAGTATTTTGCCGGATGCGACAAGTTGCATCAAGAAGTGACTGGTATTAAAAATAGTGAGGTACTATTTTTTCAATTATAACAATCTTGCATCAGGGATCATGTAAAAATCCAGTTTTCTTGAGCGAATACGTCATATGTAAACCTTTGATCTACTACTATTGACCTTATAGGAGTCCTGATAGAAATAAAGAAACCAGAATCAATGAAATATGTCCTTCGGGATCCTGATAGAGATCTCTATCTCTATTATTATGGGTCATATCAGGAATCCAATATAGTCTATTAGCGTCCAAAAATGATAAGGTGGTTCGCCCGGCATTCTTTTACAAAAAAGGAACAGTTAGATCATATCTAAAATCTTGAAAGGACATTGCTAATGTGAGGACTTTGCATGCATTATAAATAGAAGAGATGATGGCTAAACCTTGATATAACTCCTTCATCAATCATTCACAGCAGAGGAGCAAGGAGGTGGTGACCAACCATTCCAGTGATAGTGGCAGTTCCATGGCCAGGAAAATGTTTTTCCTTTTGGGATAGTTGTAGTTAGCATGTTCATATCAGCCCATAGGACATGATCAGATGTTTAGTTTTTCTTCGACCAAGCATGGTAGGCATGTGATTGTTTATTCTATGTTCAACTTAATGACCTTGAGCTATGCTTTTGTGGTGAATTTGATTAGATCAAGTGAGGCTAGGCTTAGAGATAAGCAGGGTATAAGAAGGCCACAGAGGTTGCCAAGGATCTCCTCAAACTCAAGATTTGTTGTCTCAGTCGCAAGAGTAGAAACGTGGACTTGAAGTGGTGTCGGGCGTCGATTAGAATATTTATGCATCTGAAAGCACATCATGTCACACCCTGACCCGGTAAACTTGAGTTAATGAAGTGGGAATAGTAAATAATAAATATGATTAAAGAACTTTCAGAACATAAATTAAGATAATAAATAAAACATATTTTGTTCATATTTCAAAAAGATTACTGGTACATGACGTTCATCTCTTTTATATTTTACATGTGGGACGAAAAATATGATTTTGAGTAGCCTGGAATTGATATCATCCAGTTGCATTAACATCTTGAGATCAGATGTAATTCAATTCAACAAGCCCCCTCAAGACATGTTCTGATCTGTATTGATCAGTTTGATCGAAATGGATCGAGTTGATCTAGATCGTGACCCAAAAAGGAATGGTGGGACGTACCATGGGAGTCATGATAAACAAAAGAGGATGATGATGTGAAGGATCATGGGTGATGGTATGGTCGGCTAACACATGGAGTGGAGTGGAGTGGATATATATAAGTTTATATTGTAAAACACTAGTCCTTAGAGATATCATCACCAAGCTGACACCACTCGAGATTTAGAGGATGGGTCTGTAAGAAGCCACCTCCACTGTGTTATGAACTTGCTTGGGGAGAAAGAGACCTAGAGAGACTACGGAGAAGAGGAGAAATTAGGGTTTGGGGAGAGGAAGAAGAGAATACCTGAAGATAATCTTTGATAGCCGCCAAGGAGGATCCCCGGGCCTATTAATACCCGGGGAAGGAGGGGCCGGACGGCCCCCTCACGTGGGGGCTGAACCGGGTTGGTTCAACCCCCCTTCGGCCCTTTTAATGATTGGGGGCTGAACCGGATGGTTCAGCCCCGTTGCTATGTGCGTGCTCCTTTGGTCGCCGAGAATATTTATGCCCCGCGAACCGTAATGCATGCAAGGGCATAACACACTGAGCAATGACCCCTAAGGTGGCGTCTACCACCACTCTTGGGCAGTAGATATGAGATTGATTTTCAGACCTCATGCAGCCTGCCATCAGAATCGGGTAGATGGTTCTCCTTTGTCGATATTGAGGCCATTATTACTACCTATGAAAATTTTGCCACAGTTTTCGCAGTTGCCTCTTCTTCATGTAGCACGTGTGTTACCGCTCAAGGTAAGTTGTTCATCGACACAAGTGTCACTATCCATATGACTGGAGATTCTCTAAACTTTTGGTTGTTGATTGCCCGGGAGCTCTAGTTTGTGGGTGTGGAGTTGTCACCACAACCTCCCACCTCAAACTAGGCAGTGTTCAATATGTCTTTAACTTTCCTTGTAATGCGTTATTAATCGGTGTTATTACTATTTACTAAGCACTTAAGCTGTTGTGGCTTTTTTTTTATTTCGTTATTTTCAGGACCTTCGCTAGAAGAAAACGATTGCTACTGAGACTAAACAGAACGCAGGGGAGTGATCTACTATCTAAATGATCTTTCCACTTTCTCATGATCCGCTACTAAAGTCTCTCCACTTCAGTGGCATCAACGTTTTGGTCATTCTCCTACTCACTTTCTTCATCAGCTTCTCTCGTCTTTTTGCATCTTAGTTTGCAATAGAATGTGAAGTTTCACAATAAGGTAAGCATCACCATATTACTTTTCCTACAAAACTTGTAAATATTCTGTGTTTTTCGATCTTATCCATTCTAATGTATGTGGCAATACTCCTACTAACTCTATTTGTACTTTATTACATTTATCGATGATTTCTCTATATGAACTCAGGTTTATCTTTTAAAAGAGAGATAAACTATACAATATTTTCAAGCTTTTTGTAATGAAATTCTTCTCAATTTGGTATTTCATTAAATATTCGTCATACAAATAATGTAAAAGAATATATGGCCTCCTTTTGTATTCCTCATGGCATCATTCATCAGATCATACGTCACAATAAAATGAGGTAATAGAGAGGAAGAACCGACGTCTCCTCGATGTTGCCCGAACATTACTATGTCATATAAATGTTCTCAAATCCCATTTGGGTCATGTTATTCTCGCTTCTTGTTTTCTCATTAATCGTATAACATCTACTCTCAAGGCAAGATCTTGTTTTCTATTATTCATCCTAATGATACCATTTTTCCTCTCAAACTTCATGTTTTTGAATGCACTATCTTTGTTCACGCTCTAGCCTCTGATCGTGACAAACTCTCTAACAGTGCCACTAAATATATTTGTGTGGGCTCTCTTCCACTCAAACGGTTTATCGATGAATTGACTCTGTCTCAAGACATCAGTATGTATCTTATGGTTTCACTTTCTTCAAATCTACTTCATAATTCTCCAAGGAAGGTGAATCTCTTATTCTCAAGATCCCCCCTCATATACCTTCCACTTCTCCTATGTGTGGCTTTGTTTCATCTCTCTCTATCAGCCATACTGCTCTACCAGATATCACCAACCATGAACCCCATCTTGAACATGATCCTAGATATCACCAACCATGAACCCCATCTTGTACATGATCCTCATTCTGATTCTCCTTTTATACCTTTCCCTCATCATTATACACGACGACCTCCTCTTCCTATTCATATTCTTCCTTCCACTTCAGCTGCTCCCAAGACAGTTCCTGGCCAGCTCTCTCTTCATCAGAAAGTTCCACAACATCAGAGGCCTTAGATCAAAAAGTTCTCATTGCTATAAAGAAAGGGGTTCAATCATGCACGCAACATCTATTGCGAATATTGTTTCTTATGAAAATCCCAGCCCTAGCAGCCAACTTGTCTTACCATTATTTATCATAGATGTGCCTATAACATATCAGGAAACTCTTAATATTCCCTGTTGGAAAGCAGACATGGATGAAGAGATCTCTGCTCTGCAATCTTGAGGTGCTTAGACTCCCGTTCTTACACCCCCTAAAGGGGAAATTGTTGGTTAGGTTGGGCTTCATCATCAAATTGCTTCATGATGGCGCAATAGATAGATACAAAGCTCATTTGGTTGCTAAAGGATTCACTCAGACATATGAGGTTGATTTATTCGATAATTTTTCTCCAATTGCAGATATCAGGACTATTCGGGTCCTCTTCTCTATAGCTGTGGCAAATGTTTCAGCTAGATTTCTGTATTTTATCTTTTGTCCCGCATCATGTATTCCACTTTGTATTATGTCCCTTCTACGATATATAGGGGGACACATCTTGTGAACAATATATTTTTTATTATTTGATTAAACTATTGACAAGGAGAGCCTTGGCACATCGGTTAAGGTGTTGTCATGTGACCTTGAGGTCACGGGTTCGAGTCCTGGAAGTAGTCTCTTGCAAAAATGCAGGGTAAGGTTTACCTACACTTCACTCTTGTCGTGGGACCCTTCCACGGACCCTCGGTGTGCAGGGATGCTTTGTGCACCGGGCTGCCCTATTTATTTGATTAAACTATTGTAAATTATAAACAAATTAAAATTATTTATAAGGGCCATATATTTTCATCAAATTTTTATTTTCAATTAAAAACTCAAAAACCAAATAATAAATTTAAAATACATAATGATTGTCAATTGTAAATAATTATAAACCTCCATGCACATTTAGCTTTGAAATTATGTATCATAATAAAAGGAAAGGATAAATTGGAGTATAATGTGGGTAAAAAGGACTCTTCCCTTTTATATAGGATATAGATATGGAGAACATGTTTCATTGTTTAAATAGAAGTGAGAAAACAAATGAATATAATAAACAAAGGAGTAATGAACAGAAAACTCACAGTAAATTGATCTGGACGGCGAGTTTGAGATGCGAGAAAATGCAACCTCATCGATGTTATAAGCTTATACTCTTTGTATAATGTATAGAATGTCCAAAAAGTGAAGACATAAGCCATTGCTAAATGTGCCCAAAACCTGAAGAAAAGGAATTGATGTATCATTACTATAAAGAGACGCACTGTTTTCTTAGGATAGAGACTTAGATTATTTCAATCTGTATATGTTAAAATATAGCAATCAAGTACAAGTTACAAATAAAAATAACAAGTATTTAAACTAATCTAATGCAAATAAATCCTGCAATGCTACACAAGCATGAAGAGATAACGATGACTTGGTAGATGAAAAGGATAATTCCAAGCTTGTGGACTTTTCCAAGAGAAATACATGGATAATCAAAAAATTTAGAAACTATTACTTGGAGAAACCTCTTTTACTCCTATTTCTCCAGCTATAGTCTATGATTAAGGCGATTGTTATTTGCAGACCATATTATCTATCCGCAAACCAATTTTTACTCCTATTTTAGTTATGATTCTCTTGTACTTTTAGATCTCTCTATTCACAAACCATTTGCCCTAACTTGTGAATAAACCCTCCCGATTTCCGTGAGTTCCTCTCCGACGCCGGTGAGAGCAGCCCGACATCCTTCTCCTCCGATGAAGCCAAGCTCTGGCGAGCTTCCTCCAAGCCGCAGCCTCTTCTCCTCCACCTCCTTCTTCAAGGCCGGCGAGCTCCTACCTGATTCATGCTTCTCTGGCAAGTTCCTGCGCCGACCAAGCCACCACGCCTCCAAATCGCCGCCGCCCAGCTCTCTATCTCCACCAAATCCGGTGGCCGACCACAAAACAGCGGCCCCCCTCTACGTCAGGCAAAATGTACCGAATCCAAATTCTGCTCTTCATTCTTGTTGCATTTTATCGCACTTCATGAATGTTTTGGGTCATTTGATTGAGGAGTTGTTTCAGGTTTATTTTAGGAGAAATCTTGTGGTTTGCAAGGCTTATTTCTCCTAAAATTTGTTATTTCATTCTCTCTAACTTATATACCCTCTTTTATTTCCATATTCTAAGGTTCTACTCGCTTGTGGTGATTGCGACTCTATTTGTAGATTTTTTTATTGTAAGCATAATCATTGGATAACTTTATAATACATATAGACATTCCCAGAGTCATTTTATACCCTGCTAAATCCTACCCTATGTCAGTTTGCTATCAGCTCAAGGTTTGGGCTACTTGCACACCATATCGATAGGCATTTTTTTTCTTTATTTGTCTTTCCTTTTAAAAAAAATTATGCCAGTCCTAGGCTCCGTTTGGGGGGACTTATTTTCACCGGTCAAGCGGTTACGACCGCATGAACCGGACCTTAATTTAGGTCCGGTTCATGCGGTCGTAACCGCTTGACCGATGAAAATAAGTCCCCACAAACGGAGCCCTAGTCTCATTAAAGGTCAAATGACGATGACACACACACAAACATATCAATGCCATCTTTTCAAAAATTAATGATCACATGCTTTAATCAAATAGATTTAAGATTTGATGACTTACGGGACTAATTAGTGGCACCCTCCATAAGAGTAGGCAATCAAGATCGCCATAGGAATAGGCTTTATCCTGAGCCCAAGAAATCACTATGGTCCATTTCGAAGTGGACCGAGACCACCGTCCCTTCCTATACGTAGAGATCTAGAGTTCGTTTACAATCGCTGTCGTGATCCCGCCATAGGTCGACCACTTCTGCCCTAATTTGAACGTGTCCAACCACAAATCCCCTATCAGAGAGATCATACAGCCTCTGAAGCATGATTTAACTATGGCACTTGTAGGGTCCACATCAATGCACCTTCCTTCGATGGATAGTTAAACTTATGTCGTTTAGTGATTGGGTCCTTCATATGGACCATTAATTTGAGTGGTATGAAATGACAAACGAACGTTTGCAAAAATGAAACTACATGGGAGGCGAAGTATTTCTGGACAAGCCTAAAGAGGGTGCTCAATAGAGGGGGTTACATCTCATCACCCGATGGGCAGATATAAAGAATAAATTAGAAGAAAAATATCCCTCAATTCATACAAGAGACATCTCCTGGACCAGCTTCATGCCTTACAACAGGGCACTCTCTTTGTGGTTGATTATATAATGTGATTAGATGAGCTAATCGTTAAGAATGACATCAGAGAAGAATCCACCATGACTATATCTCACATTTGAGCAGGATTGCGTCCAAAGATTCATAGGGAGTTGATTCTTCATCATCTAGAGTCAGTTGAACAGATATTCCAAGAATTCTCCTGAGATCGAACAGTATTTGTGGACCACGGGTCTGAGCATCAAGTCGAAGAATTCGACAATTAAGAGACCACCACGAACGGGCACCCCCACTTTTACGCCTAGTCATGTCCCTATAGACACAAAAAGGAAAGTGTTTATCCTAGGGCCTCCAAATTGGGGGGATTCCAGTGTTACCATTGCCAAGAGAGTGGACACATGGCGACATAGTGCCATACGTGGAATCTACTATTAGATGAGGACTCCAACACCAACATTGCTTTAAATGAGTCCCTCGAGAAAGAGATCGTCGTTATGGTTGAGGAAGGGTAGGCCAGTGATGCCAATAAAGCTCTATGGTTAGGTGTTCTTAGGTGCCTATTATCGACCCCCAGCCTAGTAGAAGATTGGAGACGCACCTCTACCTAATACACATTTTCCTAGAGAGGGAGTTCCCTGCAATTTGGTCATTGACAGTGGCAGTTGTATTAATTTAGGGCAGCAAATGGCATTGAGCATATGAAATTGATGATTGAACCCCACCAACATCCTTATCACATGGTTTTGGTCGACAAGGCAGCGTTACAGGTCAATCAATGGTGTCATGTAACAATTAGTCTCATGGACTTTGAGGACCATGTTCGGTACGGCATTCTCCCTCTGAAAATTGCCAACATATTATTATGACAACCTTGATTATATGATCGTGACATCACAAACACTTGTGTGTTTTATGATAAAGGTCGTAAAATGTCTTTGTCCAGGATCCCTGCCAAGTAAGAAAAGGGGTCAGAAGACGAACACGCCCTCGGGAGCAAGAATCCCAAATCGCTACATCTTCTATGCCATAGTCATTCTCCAAGCGAGGCCCAGAGACTAGGGTAAATTATTTAATGAATATCCCACCATTAGCTGAGAGCACCACTTAACTAGGAAGCATCGGTACGGGTATGGGTACCAGGTACGATACGTAGATCTATCGGCATGATGATGAGACCGTTTGACGTATCACACAGTGATACAATGTATCGGTAGGACGATACCCAATATTTTTGAATTATTTCAATTTTGATTATAGGTCATCGTGGGTCATCTGGTCATCAACTAACAGTTAGAGGTGACCTCATTTTTGGACTGAGGGTTGCCTTGACTACATTTTTGGGCAATCACTCAAGAAGGTACCGTATTCTTTTCCCTTACACCATCCCCTCTTCCTCCTTTAATCCAGGGTGTCGCCTTCTCGTCAAACCTCTCCCGAATATAGCTTAAATTACAATGGATTTTTTTATGTTAGCCAACAAAAATATTTGCTAGGCACATCAAATTTGCTTGAGAATTAGTAAATGTGGGAACACACGGAGAAGGGATCTCTCTCTATCCCAACTTAAGGGATGAGCATGAGAAACTCATAGTACCAATCAAAATGGAAAGGATGGGAACATAAGAAATTTAACTCAATTGAAAAAGTTTCTCAAGGGACTCATGGAGGATTGATCGTATGGAGATGGCATGCATCTTTGCGTTGGTCTTTTCAATTTTTTTCACTGAGTTTACATTTTAAAATAAAATTGGTACGGCAGTATGCCAAAATTTATAAAATATGGATACGGGTGCGGCGGGATACAACAACAACAACACTCAAGCCTTTATCCCACCATAGTGGGGTCGGCTATATGGATCCTCTGTCGCCATTGCGCCCTATCTTTAAGCATAGTCTCATTAATGCCTAAGTACATCATGTCTTTCTTTATAGTTTCATTCCAAGTCTTTTTTGGTCTACCCCTCCCCCGTTTAACATGTCTAGTGACTAAACTTTCACAACGCCTAACAGGTGCGGCGGGATACGTTGTATTAAATATAATAAATCTATAGGTATAATCTCACAAATGTAATTAAAAGTCCTCAAAATAATAAAACATCAAGCATCATTGCATAAATCACCAATTGAAGTACAAATTCATAGTTAATGCAATATAATATGAAGTTCTCAAACAAAAAATGTTCATAATCATTTCAAATTTAAGGATGTTTATCAGTCATTTTCTTCCTCTTCTTCCCCATTATTGGAGATTAATGCATCTTTGACTTCTGGTTCGTCTAAAGACAAGTTAGCAAAATATTAAATATAAAAAAATTCATGTTGAACAAGTAGAAACAGTACCAATCTGAAACATCTAATCTTTAAATATATAGTTAAAAAATGATAAAATTTAAATCAAATTCTTTATAGTTTAAACAAGAAAAGATACTTAAATCTGAAGTACATTTTGTTACTATAATAAATAAGCATCGCTAGTTGCAATTCTGGGTAATTTTTCTTTTCTAAAAGACACGCAGAAGTCTTTTGTTTACTTCAGAAAAACACTCTTATTACAATATGCAGAACAATCTACCAAGTCCAAGTGTATCTACAGACTAGAATAACAGGTGTATCCGTGAGTATCAGGTACGTACCGGTATCGGATACGTATCCGGTACAGGTACGTGACCCTCAAGGAAGTATCGGTGCTTCATAGCACCAATATCACCGTTAGCAGTTGTTTGGAGGGCCATCCCACCGTTGATACAATCCCTAAGGAACCACCCCTTCTTGGGAATGCACATGCCCATAGTGGAGAACCACCACTTCTTGGCAATGTACATGTTGATAGTGAGTCACCATCTAGTGAGTCGGTAGAGATCTGGCACACTTTCGATACCTTAGACACAAAAAAGAAAGTGTATCCTAGGGCCTCCAAATTGGGGGGATTCCAGTGTTACCATTGCCAAGAGAGTGGACACATAACGGTATAGTGTCATACGTGGAATCTACTATTAGTTGAGGACTCCAACCCCAACATTGCTTTAATTGAGTCCCTCGAGGAAGAGATCGTCGTTACGGTTGAGGAAGGGTGGGCCAGCGATGCCAATAAAGCTCTACGGTTATGTGTTCTTATGTGCCTATTATCGACCCCCGGCCTAGTAGAAGATTGGAGACGCACCTCTACCTAATACACATTTTCCTAGAGCGGGAGTTCCCTGCAATTTGGTCATTGACAGTGGCAGTTGTATTAATTTAGGGCAGCAAATGGCATTCAGCATATGAAATTGATGATTGAACCCCCACCAACATCCTTATCACATGGTTTTGGTCGACAAGGCCGCGTTACAGGTCAATCAATGGTGTCATGTAACAATTAGTCTCATGGACTTTGAGGACCATGTTCGGTACGGCATTCTCCCTCTGAACGTTGGCAACATATTATTATGACAACCTTGATTATATGATCGCGACATCACAAACACTTGTGTGTTTTATGATAAAGGTCGTAAAATGTCTTTGCCCAGATCCCTGCCAAGTAAGAAAAAGGGTCAGAAGACGAACACGCCCTCGGGAGCAAGAATCCCAAATCGCTACATCTTTTATGCCATAGTCATTCTCCAAGCGAGGCCCCGAGTCTAGGGCAAATTATTTAATGAATACCCCATCATTAGCTGAGAGCACCACTATCATCGTTAGCAGTTGTTTGGAGGATCATCCCACCGTTGATACATTCCCTAAGGAACCACCACTTCTTGGGAATGCACATGTCCATAGTGGGGAACCACCACTTCTTGGCAATGTACATGTTGATAGTGAGTCACCATCTAGTGAGTCAGTAGAGATCAGGCACACTTTCGATACCTCAGAGTTCATTCGATCACTCCTCACACCCATGGAGACATTATACATATCATTAGGGCCGCATCCTACTACTGATGTCTCGAAGGATCCTTGAGTGATCAAAGCACTCGCGATGAATTTTTCTATACCCCACACGCTAAGCCTCCTGAACATGAACCCCTCTAGGGAGACATATGGAGTGTTGTAAAGTCATTGTATAGAAAGTCCGCTGAGACTGTTGATCATCATTTGCCTCTGTTACATAACATGTAAGAGTTTACCAGACGTATTATTTCTTGCAATAATGAAATTTATGAATCTTACACGGATAGCCACAGAAGCATAAAGCTTCAAAGAAGCAAACAGATTATGGTTCATGTAAGTGTTGAGAGGTTCCCCCCGAGGACTGCAAAAAAAAACTAAATGCAAAGCGAATAGACTGATATATTGTCATAAGAACAATTGGGAAAATGCTTACGGGTTTAATATCCCCTACTAGTACGAAAATTTTCTCATATTCAACATAAAAGATTTGACCCCACTCATTGAATTACATGAGTAAATGAGTGCATTTCCTACCACTACCTCAGAGTCTCGGCCCCACACACCTCCACTTGTCGACCCTCAAACTCATCCTACTACTATGTCGTTGGTGGTACCACCATCGCCATTTGCAACATTGTCATCACCATCAGCACCAACTTTAGAATCAGACTCGGCAGTTTCGTCTGCAGTACCATTAGCGTCTTCAGCATCATCAACACCACTGTCTGCAGCACCATCACCGTATTTCACCGTATCATCAGTAGCCCATTTTCAACACCATCAGTAGCACCATTCTTAGTATTGTCGCCAGCATAAGCTTTAATAGTACCGTCTCCAACAACCGCAGTAGCAGTACCTTAATATCCACATTATCATATTATAGATATCTTAACTCACGAGATCATGGGGAAACTACATGGAACTAGAGCTAGAGAGATTCAACCCACCCACAAACGAGAGCACGTTCATCTTTATTCAGTGGAGATGAAAGCTTTCAAGGAAGGGGAATTGATGTGCATCACATCACATAATGGTCTACAAAGCAATCAAAGTCATTCATCTTGTGAGGATCAATGACTTAGGAATTTTAGTTACCATGTGTATTTTGTACTTTTAAATAAGCAAATTTGTACAACCGTCATGATCAGAAGCTCGTGGCCACTTAAGGTAGTTCTAAACTCCATAAATAAGAGTAGAAGACTCAATTTTCGGGATCAAAAGTTTGAGAGAAGAACTATTCTTTTTGGTCACCTAAACTAGAACCTATGTGTGAAGCCTACGAATTTCACCCCTCTTCCCATGTCCGGCCTTCCCCCCTCCTCCTTCCCTCCATAGCCCACCACCGCCATCTTCCAACCCCTTGGTCTGCCCTCTTTCTCTCCACCTCCACCCTACTGGCTCCCCATAAACCGCATTTAACTACCTCATCACTAGTTTATAACCACACATAACTACCATATAACTACCCATAACAACCTTATAACTACACATGGCAGCCCATTTCCCCCATAATCTCCACAATAAACTCCCCACTACTCACTTTCCCCACCCCCAACAACCTACAAAAACTCCCACACAAGCTGACAGCAAATCCCCCACTCCTCTCCTCTGCCAACAGGCCTTAACCGCCCCTACCCCACTTCTCCCAGCAGCTACAACCCCCAGTTCCCCCAATCGAACCCCCACTGGTTTAAGTTTGAGATGTACTACCGACCCCTTCAATTCTAGCATCTGTCCCCTCCCATAACTTAATTAAAGCTACACTGTCATCCATCCAATGAGCTCAGAGTAGATACGCGTGCTATTTACCAATTTTACAGAAGCATTGAAATTTGGGATTGTATGTAAAAAAGAAGGTATAAGCTATGATCCAACACTCAACTCAAGTTCCACATTCTCCCACTCCTTTCACAAGGAAACCTTGGAAGGAAGAATATCAATGTTGAGATCCCTAGCTACCTCGCAAAGTCTCCACTCTACCAAATTAGGCCCTAGTTATAATTAACTGTACAAGAGACAAAACATATGGAGACGTAATTATAAACTCATTGTTGATGAATTTTTAGCAGTCTATAACTACACATTCTTAAGGATGGGCATGCAATGGTACGTTTCTATTATATCAACAAAGAATCAAGATGGATAAAAACAAAAACAAAACTTGAAAAATGATATCTTTATTGAAGCATAAAACATCCTTATAAGCCTATAAGAGAAGGGACAAATAAGTTTTGTGATGCTTAAAATGACTTACTTCTCTGATTTGTCACAAACACCATATCAGTATCCTAGCTATGTGGTCTCTCTAAACAAAAAAAACATAACAATGTATACATACAAGCATACTATAATATAACGTAACATGTGCATGTATAGCTCTATGTAGAGGATGTATATGCATCAAAATTCAAAAGTCCAAACCTCTGTGAGCCTGGAGGAATATTCGATATGGAAAGCTTGTCTAGATTGCTATATGACAGGTCCCTACGATGCTCCAGATATCGGCCAGTTATATTAATAGGCACCAAAACAGCAAAGGCTAGCACAGAAAGAGGAACAAATATCTTCAATCTGCATTATAAATCAAAAGTTAGTAGTAAGCAGTAAAAAAAGTAAAGTTCAAGCCGGAAAGAAAAAAAACAGAAGAATGGCAATATGCACGTGATCATATAGATCAACATTAGTTGGAGATTTTAAGAGACGTAAGAGTTAAAAATCTAGAAATATGGAGATATCAAAAACAGAAGAAGAAAAGAAAATATGATTATAACAGTGTTTAATCATATTCTAAATATTAAACTTGGAAAAATATGATAACATTTAGTTATATTGCAAGAGAACCAAATTTGCTTGTGTTTTGGTTTCTTTTCATTTTATTTAAAATTAGCAACTTATGTTATAAAGTATTTTTGGTAGAATTGTTTTTTTGTGTAAACAAGTAGGATGTTTTAAAAAATTATGAACACGCTCTGGGGTGTTTTCACATGTTTCCAAACACTTCACTCTTCTCTTTTCTAAAATCCGTAAATTCTTGAGAAAATCAAGAGTTCTTAAGTAATTTAATCAATACGTAATTAAATTAAAAATAATCCTTCATTGCTTCTTGAACATTTATAATTAAAATAATAAATAACAACTAATTTAATTATTAATTAAAATGCTTCATGTTGAGTATTTACTAAAGTTAATAAGAAAATAATTAGAAAGATAACTATGATTGTTAAGTTTAATTAATATTTTAATCATATTAGTTGCATAATATATCTGGTGCTCAATTATAAATAATTATGTAATTAAGTTAATATGAAACTAATTATTTTATTCATATTATTAGTTTATGAAAATTAAACCATATAATTAATTAACCAATTTTTCCAGAAGTGATGCTTGCTGAGTTGTTGAATTACTTAATCTTATTTTGATTAACTATGATTTCAAAATGATTATTAACAGCATACTTGTTATTTTTATGCTAATATGTTTAGAGTCATACTTAACTCTTAAATAAACATAGTAATCGATAAATAATTATTTTTAGGCTCTGGCCGAATTTTTTTCGGGTTAGTTATCAGGGGTATTTTGTGTATTTTGAAATGTACGAATTGTTATATAAACTCCTTGTCGTTCTGGGGTTTTGATTCAATCGGAAATCCGCCCACTTTCTGTAACTGCCTCTGTTCTTTATAGTGAAAAATGGACTGCTACTGCCTGTGGACGTAGCCCATCTTTGGGTGAACCACGTACATCTATGTTGTTGCTTTTTCGTGTGTGTTTCATTCTACACTCTTTTTTGTTACATATGATTTAAAATTAGTAGTTGACTCTGATTTTAATGATAAATTAAGTTTTTAAAATAAATTTTAAATTTTGTTTTGACTAACTAAATATAAAATAATTACTTAATATATGGATTCACTCATTCACGTAATAATAATTCATTATTGACTAGTATGGTAATTTAAATTAACTAGGATTAATATATCTTTATATAGAGAGAGAGATATAATTCATTATATATGGCCAGGAGGATTCACATCTCACGTGTATATAATTTCACCCGCATTCGAGCGGGCTGCGCCCGCCTATAAGTGGGTTGCGCCCGCATATGAGCACTCACCTTTTATTCAAAACATATACATATGAGTACTTAAAATGGCCGTAAAAAATATGAATTAATATTCCTATTTTTATTTTGTAAGAAAATGTAAATTTGTACCTAAAAATTCAACTTCTATCTCCCTTTCTCTTCTCCCCCTTCTCCCTCCTATCTCTAAATGAAGGTATACTGGGGCTATAAAGATTTTCTCTCCCTCTCTCCCCCCTCTCTCTTCTCTCTTTCTTTCTCCCTCTTCATTGGATGGCTGAGATCAAAAGCTTTAATCTACATTAAAGAAGTAGTTTGGAGTTGTAGAATTAATCTTAGCCATCCAATATGTGACAAGCTTTTGATCTCAGCCATCCAATGAAGAGAGAGAAAGAAAGAGAGAAGAGAGAGGGGGAGAGAGGTAGAGGGAATCTTTATAGCCCTCTTATACCTACATTTAGAGATAGGAGGGAGAGAAGAGAAAAAGAGAGAGAGAATTTGATTTTTTAGGTAAAAATTTACATTTTTTTACAAAATAAAAATAGGAATATTGATTCATATTTTTTTACGGTCATTTTAAGTACTCATATATATATGTGTTGAATAAAAGGTAAGTGCTCATTGTTAGATGTATTATATTGTATAGTCTGGTGGTCGACTATCTTGGGCTCACCTCTGGGTGTTGGGATCACCCTTCCGTGTATATATATGTAGACCCATTGTTGAGTAAGATAATTGAATCGATTCATTCTCCTATCATGGTATCAGAGGGATCAAAGCTAGGTTTTCCGCTCTAAGTTTCCGATCCCCGCTTCCGCCTAATCCTTCCGCTGCCGATCGATCCCCGCTTCCGCCTATTCCAGGATCGATCGTCTCCTCCAGGATCGATCGTCTCCTCCAGCATCGTCTCCTCCAGGATCGTCGATCTCCTCCAGGATCGCTGCTTCCGCCTGTTGCTCCCGCCTGCCGATCGATCGTCTTCTTCTCCTTGCCAGATCGTCGGTCGCCTCTCTGCCTCTCTGCCGATCGATCGCCTGTTGCTTCGGCCTGCCAGATCGTCGATCGCCTCTCTGGATGCTTTCTGCCGATTGACGAGATCCGCCTCTCTGCGATCCTCAGCGCCCGTTTGCGATCCGTCTGCGATCCTCTGCGCCCGTCTGCGATCCGTCCAGACCGTTTCCGCTCGTCTGTGCTCCTCAGCCTGCTGATCTTCCTTCCCGGCTTCTCCCTTGACGCTCGTCTGCGATCCTCAGCGCCCCGATGGCCTCGTCTCACTCCTCTGCCTTCCTCCAGAAGGCTGATGTCATCCTCGACGGGCGAAACTACAAGGCATGGTCCGCCACCGTCAGCGTGATCCTCCGTGGTCTCGATCTATGGGGTCACATTGACGGCACCGAGCCTGCTCCTGCGCCTGCACCTGCTCCTGCGCCTGCTCCTGCGCCTGCTCCTGCTCCTGCGCCTGCTCCTGCGCCTGCTCCTGCTACTGCTACTGCTACTGCCGCCTCCACCAAGGGCTCCGACTTAGCGCGATGGCGCTCTGACGACTCTCGCGCGATTGCTGTGATCTGTCAGTCTTGTGAGCTTCCCATTCGGATGGCTGTCTACGAGCTCCCTACAGCAAAGGCGATGTGGGATCACTTGCGTCGCCTCTATCAGCCGTCCAGTCAGGCCCTGCGCTACTCTCTGTATCAGACCCTTGGCGTCTGCTACCAACGTGATCGGTCTGTTCAGACCTTCTTTGCTGAGCTCCTAGATCTCTGGCGTCAGTGCGACGAGATGGCTCCTTCTCCCTGTGCGTCATGCCCTCAGTGTGTTGCCATCTCTCGGGATCGCGACTGTCAGCGCTTGTTTGAGTTTCTTATGCGCCTACGCCCCTAGTTCGAGTCCATTCGCGCTCAGCTTCTGCACCGGCATCCCCCTCCGTCTCTCAGCGATACTTTGGCCTTGGTGATCGCTGAGGAGACTCGCCTCCACTCCCTGGACTCCACTACTTCTTCTGGTGGGATGCCTCACGCTGTTCTGGCTGCTCCCCAGCTTCCGCCGCAGTCCTCTCTTGTCAGTGCTCCTCTGCTGCCCTCGTCAGGTTATAGTGCTCCGGTTCGCCCTGTTCCTCGTCCTCCGGCGCCCTCTTCGGCTCAATCTGGTGCTCCCCGTCGTTCATCTGTCCGTTGTCACTACTGTCAGTGCCTTGGTCATGTCAAATCTGAGTGCCGCAAGCTTCAGAGAGCTCAGCAGTCTGGTCAGCAGCGTGCTCCCGGTGCTCCTTTCTCTGCTGTGGCACAGTCTATTACCGCTAGAGAGAATCCGGACTAGGGGGAGAGCCGGCGGTGGGGAGAGAGAGAGAGAGATGGAGACAGGGTAGAGACGAAGAACAAGGGAGCAACCCTTTGATATTACTTCCAAGATGCATACAACATAAAATCAACCCCTTTATATAGGAGGGGAAGACCACATACAAATAGGAAACATTTGAATAGGAAATACATAAAAAGGAAACGAAATAAATTAGGAAATGATAAATTAGGAAATGATAAATTAGGAAATAAATAAATTAGGAAATAAATAAATTAGGAAATGATAATTAGGAAACGAAATAATATCCTTCCGCATTCGCCGGTCCGCTATGGCCCCACTACCGCCGGCCCCTCCATGGTCTCCTCTTGGTCCGGTTTAGTATTGTCGTCCCCGGGCTGCACCGAACTTGCTCGTCGCGTGTACACCCGCCATGGTTGGTCGTCTCCATGAATATCCGTAACAATACCTCCGTCTGGAAAATTTGCCTTGTCCTCAAGGCAAAAGTCGGGAAACTGCCGGCGAAAATCATCCCGTAAAAGCCACGTAGCGGTAGATGGGGGACGGTGTTGCCATGCCACGAGGAGCTCCTCCGGTTCCGCGTCGCCGGGCAAATGGTGTCGGCGGTCTAGAATGCGGTATGGATATGTGGGAGTGGCATCAGCGTACTCCAGATCGCTTGGTATGTGGTCCAGCGTTGGGTGGTCGCCCAGTACCCGGCGTAGCTGCGAGACGTGAAACACCGGGTGAATGCGGCTTCCTTCGGGAAGTTGAATTTTGTATGCGACGGTCCCAATCCGGGCCAGAACGGTGAATGGACCAAAGAATCGTGGTGCGAGCTTGGGGTATGCCCTTTTGGCTACCGAGAGTTGTCGGTATGGATGTAGCTTGATAAAGACCTTCTCCCCGAGTTGAAATGAGAGGTCTCGGCGTTTGCGGTTGGAGAAGGCTGTCATCTTGGCCTGGGCATGTCGGAGATGATGTTTGAGGCTGTCCAAAATAATGTCCCGATCTTGGAGTTGTGATGCCAAAATCTGTGGGAGGGTCTCCCCAGGAAGATGTCGTACGATATCTGGCGGCGGTCGACCGTATACGGACTGGAATGGAGTGGAGCCCGCGGCATGGTGGTAGGCGGTGTTGTAAGAATACTCGGCCCAACTTAACCACTTGGCCCAGGTGCCCGGCCTGTCGCCGATGAAGCAGCGTAAGTATGTCTCTAAGCAACGATTGAGGACCTCTGACTGGCCATCTGTTTGCGGGTGGTAGGCAGAGCTCATGCGTAGTTGCGTGCCTTGTAGGCGAAAGAGAGATGTCCAGAAACTGCTCAGAAAAAGTGGATCACGATCACTCACGATTGAGCGCGGAAATCCATGGAGGCGTACGACCCCGGAGATGAAGCTGTCGGCCACTCCTGCGGCTGTATACGGATGCCGGAGCGGAAGAAAGTGCGCGTATTTGGAGAGTCGGTCCACTACTACCAAAATGCAATCGAACCCATTGGACCGAGGTAGGCGAGTGATGAAATCCATGGCAATGTCCTCCCAAATGCGCTCTGGAATCGGCAGGGGCTGAAGTAACCCGCCCGAAAACGTCGTTTCGTACTTCGCCTTTTGGCACGGGAGACAGGCAGCAACGTAGGCTTTGACCTGTTTGAACATATTTGGCCAATATAGAGAGGCCGCCAGACGGCGGTAGGTGCGGAAAGCCCCAGCGTGTCCTTCGGTTGGTGTAGCGTGGAACTCGTCGAGAAGGCGCGGGATGAGAGCGGAGACCGCGGACAACACCAGGCGGCCCCGGTAAAAGAGACGACCTCCCACCAGAGAGTAAGGAGGGTGGTTGGTCGGGTCAGTGATGAGGGTCGTTCGAATGGCGGCCAGGTGCGGGTCCAACTCCACGTCATGTTGGATAGAAGTTGCGTCCTCCCAGACCGGCCGGGATATGGCGCGAAGTTCCGGGGAATGAATTTGTCGGGAGAGAGCGTCCGCCGCTCGGTTGGTGCGTCCGGAGCGAAATTCGATGGAGAAATCGTACCCCAGGAGCTTCGCCACCCAAAGCTGTTGTGCGGGCGTGGCGATCTTCTGCTGGAGGAGATATCGCAAGCTATGATGATCGGTGCGGACGATGAAGGGGCGGCCCAAGAGATACGGCCGCCAGTGTTGTACTGCCAGGACAAGAGCCATGAGCTCGTTCTCGTACGCCGAACGGCTACGGATGTTGGCGGAGAATGCCCGGCTGTAGTAGGCGATGGGTCGGCCGCCTTGCATGAGGACTGCACCCACCCCGGTGCCCGAGGCATCGCACTCGATGATGAAGGGTTGGTTGAAGTCGGGCATGGCCAGAACTGGGCCGTTCACCAGAGCCGCCTTGAGGGCGGTGAATGCGGACATAGCCGTCGGGGTCCAGGAAAAAGGTCCCTCCTCGGTAGACCTGAGCAGCTGAGTGAGTGGGCGTGCCAAGTTGTCGTACTCCTTAATGAAGCGCCGATAATACCCGGTTAGACCCAAAAAAAAACCTGACGTCTCGAAGAGAGGTGGGGGTCGGCCAGTGAAGAACTGCCGTGATTTTGTCGTCGTCCATGGCCACTCCTTTGGTCGAGATCGTGTGCCCCAAGTAACTGACGGATGTTACCCCGAACGAGCATTTCTTGCGGTGGAGGACAAGATGATGGCGGCGAATCGTCTCGAGCGTGCGGCGGACATGGTATAAGTGCTCCTGCCAGGATGAGCTATAGACCAAAATATCATCAAAAAAAACAAGAACGTGTTGTCGGAGTACCGCTCGAAAAATATCGTTCATGGTTGCCTGAAAGGTGGTCGGGGCGTTGGTCAGCCCAAAGGGCATAACCAGGAACTCGTAGTGTCCGTCGTGCGTCCGAAACGCGGTCTTTGGTACATCTTCCGGCCGCACCCGGATTTGGTGATATCCCGCCCTAAGATCAAGCTTTGTGAAGTAGACGGCGCCGTGGAGCTCGTCTAGAAGCTCTTGGATGACCGGAATAGGATATTTGTCCGGGATCGTAGCCTTGTTCAATTCGCGGTAATCGACACAGAAGCGCCAACTCCCGTCCTTCTTGCGCACGAGGAGGACCGGGCTGGAGAAAGGGCTCGCGCTGGGGCGGATGAGGCCACCCATGAGCATCTCCCGCACCAAGCGTTCGATCTCGTCCTTCTGCACGTGTCCATAGCGATATGGTCGGACGGAGACGGCCGAAGTGTGGGGCCGCAACGGAATGGCATGGTCCGTGGTTCTTACCGGGGGTAAGCCCACTGGAGGTGTGAACACGTCGGAGAACTCGTCAAGGAGATGCTGGAGATCGGGTGGTGCCTCCGAGGCGACCGCCGACTCGGCGTGGATCGGCCAAAGCCATGCCGTGAAAGATACTTCGGTCGTGCGTTGGATGGCACGGAATGAAACCGGAGTGCGGAGCAAGGCGGAGTCGCCTGCGAGGTGGCAGGGAGACCCTTCCCATGAGAACTGCATTGTCATCTCCGCCCAATTGACCCGTACGTCGCCCAAGGTGGCCAGCCAAGCTACGTCGAGAATGATGTCGACGCCTCCTAACTCAAATACATAGAAATCCGCCGTGACTGAGCAAGGGCCCATGGCGATCCGCACGGCAGGGCAAGAGCCTGCTGTCGGCCTTCGGCGGCCGTCTCCTAGACAGACGGTGAAGTCCGGCGATGGCGTGCACGGGATGGCAAGGTGTCGCACCAGGCGATGGGAGATAAAGTTGTGGCTGGCACCGCTATCGATCATGATGAGAACTGGATGATCCTGGATGCTACCGGTTAACTTCATAGTACGCGGTCCGGTGAGGCCGCCCACCGAGAAGCATGGAAGGTCGAGGCGATGGAAGGTAGCGCCGTCGGTGTCCGGTGGTGGCGACTCGTCCGTGATTTCAAGTGCCTCGAAATCCGCAGCGGTTATTTCGGGGACAAAATCCCCGATGATCGCATGAAACTCCTTGACGGTGCATTCATGATTTGGCGAGTATGGCTGACGGCACCGGAAGCAGAGCCCTTTACGCCGGAGTTCGTTATAGTCCCCATTGGAGAGGCGGTGGGGATTTGGAGGACGGGCCGGGCGAGGGCCGCCCGGGAGAGGAGGTCGCGGGCCGAAGTCCCTTGGTGGCGGTGCCCGAGTAGGAGGAGGCCCGGTAGGAAGCGGCGGCCGCGCACCGAGATCGGCCTCGACGGCACGCGCGAGATCGAGCGCTTCGGAGACGGTGCGTGGTTGATGGGTGCGGAGGCGTGAGCGGATCGACGGGAGGAGACCTTGCATAAAAAATCCCAAATAGTGGTCGGGCGGAAGGCCTGGGACATGCGTGACCAAGGCGACGAATTCGTCGATGTAGGCATCGAGGCCGGCCGACTGGCGGATGCTGCAAAGTCTCTCGAAGGCGGATCCAGCATAGCGGGGCTCGTAGCGGCGGACCATCTCTTGCTTCATCTCGCCCCATGAGATGAGGGGCTGAGATTGGCGAAGCCATCGCGCCCAATGGAGGGCGGAGCCATCCAGGCCGACCAAGGCTGTGCCAACCTTGTCGTGCTCTGGTGTGAGGTGGAGGTCAAAGTATTGTTCAGCTTTCGCGATCCAGCCCATGGGGTCGGCCCCGGAGAAGTTCGGAATGGCGAGAGCAAGGGGGCCGCGGCCCGTGAGTGGCATCGGAATCTCTGTCTGCGGGGGGGCGCCGAGCAGCGAGCCGCCGTCGGCAGGGGAGGTACACCCTCCGCTGGTGGTAGGTGCGGGCGAGGCGGGACGGGCCTCCAGGCGGGCGAGGATTACTTGGAGCGTGGCCTGGATAGCGGCGAATTGGGTATCGTGGCCGTCGAGGCGACGTTGGACTACCTCGTCGGAGGTATCCGCGCCAGAAGCATCCGGGTGAAGTCGCGTTGACGGGGCCATGGCGGTAGCGGCGGATCGATGGGAACGGCAGACGTCGGCGGTGATGTTGAAAGGCCGGCGGCTACGATAGCGGGCGGACGGGCAGGTCGGACCAAATATTACCGCTAGAGAGAATCCGGACTAGGGGGAGAGCCGGCGGTGGGGAGAGAGAGAGATGGAGACAGGGTAGAGACGAAGAACAAGGGAGCAACCCTTTGATATTACTTCCAAGATGCATACAACATAAAATCAGCCCCTTTATATAGGAGGGGAAGACCACATACAAATAGGAAACATTTGAATAGGAAATACATAAAAAGGAAACGAAATAAATTAGGAAATGATAAATTAGGAAATAAATAAATTAGGAAATGATAATTAGGAAACGAAATAATATCCTTCCGCATTCGCCGGTCCGCTATGGCCCCACTACCGCCGGCCCCTCCATGGTCTCCTCTTGGTCCGGTTTAGTATTGCCGTCCCCGGGCTGCACCGCACTTGCTCGTCGCGTGTACACCCGTCATGGTTGGTCGTCTCCATGAATATCCGTAACACAGTCTCTCTCTATTTCTGAGCTTGCACAACAGATTGCTCAGCAGCTCTCTCAGGGATCCCTGCCTCGCTCTACTGTCTCCGTTCTTTCATCGGATGCTTCTGATGCTTCTACCTCTCAGCTGGCAGCTTCCGCCCCTTCAGGTATCTCTTCCTCCGACTGGTTGCTCAACTCTGGAGCCTCTTTTCATATGACTCATGATGCCACACACCTCTCATCTTGCCAGCCCGTTTCCCCCGCCCTTAGTATCATGGTAGCCAATGGTACTATTCTCCCCATTACTAGTCGTGGCCTCCTCCATACCAGTCATTTTCATATCCCCGACATTGCCTACATACCCAAGCTATCCATGAATCTTATATCCGCCAGCCAACTCACATCACATGGTTGTCTTGTTATTTTTGATGAGTTTGTTTGTCGTGTGCAGGATCGTCTGACAGGGACACTCCTTGGAGTTGGTCGTCGCCGTAGTAGGGTGTACGTCCTTGATCGCCTCCATCTCCCTTCGTCATCTCCGGCTGCTGTCACCTTCTGTCTTCCTTCGGTGGCCTTTTCTCAGTGGCATCACCGTCTTGGTCATCCCAGTGGCCCGCGCCTTGCGTCGCTTATTAGTCATGGTTTTCTGGGTCGTGTTTCTGTTGATCGGTCTCATTCTTGTACGGGTTGTAAGCTTGGTAAACAGCTCCAACTCCCTTATCCGTCTAGTGAGTCAAGATCTTCGCGTCCTTTTGATTTAGTTCATTCTGATGTCTGGGGTCCCGCACCGTTTGTATCAAAAGGTGGTCACCGTTATTATGTTATCTTTGTTGATGATTATTCTCGTTACTGTTGGATTTATTTTATGCATTCTCGTTCTGACTTCTTTCAGATATATGTTACTTTTTCTGCTATGGTGCGCACCCAGTTCTCTGCTTCCATTCGCATTTTTCGCTCCGATTCTGGGGGGGAGTACCTCTCTCATGCTTTTCGAGATTTACTTGCCACCCACGGTACTCTCCCTCAGCTTGCTTGCCCTGGTGCCCATGCTCAAAATGGCACCGCTGAAAGGAAGCATCGTCACATTATTGAGACAGCACGCACCCTTCTTATCTCCTCTCATGTGCCTCCTCACTTTTGGGCTGAGGCTGTTTCCACTGCTGTCTATCCTATTAACCTGCAGCCCTCCACTTTTCTTCAGGGTCAGAGCCCTGGTGAGTGTCTGTACTCTCGACCTCCACGTTACACTCATCTCGGTGTTTTTGGCTGTCGGTGTTATGTTCTACTCTCTCCACGTGAGCGTACCAAGCTCTCTGCTCAGTCTGTACCATGTGTCTTTCTTGGGTACAGTGTTGAGCACAAGGGCTATCGATGTTATGATCCTGTTGCTCGTCGTCTTCGGATCTCACGTGATGTCACTTTTGATGAGTCTCACCCTTTCTTTGTGTCCTCCGTTCCCCCGACCTCGCACTCATCTGTGACTCCCTCCGATGTGCAGTTTCTCACTCTTCCCACCTCACCACCTCATGTTCCCTTCTCTCCACCGGTTTGTTCTCCTCCTCTCCCGGTGCCATCGGCCTCTCCAGTCTCTCCTCCCACCTCCTCCTCCGATACACTCGTCGTTCCCCTTCCACATCACTACACTCGTCGTCCCCCTCCTGTTCCCTCACCTCCAGTACCCCCCCCCGACTCAGTGCCTGTCTCCTCCAGCGAGGTCCCTGTGGATGATCCTCCTGCGCGTCGCAACCCACCTCGTGAGCGACGTCCTCCCGACCGCCTCAGTCTTGCTACACTACCTCTGGACCTGCCTGCTCTCCCTGCTACTACCTGTGATACTCCAGAGCCGACTTCCTATCGTGAGGCTGCCCAGATACCTGAGTGGCAGACTGTTATATCTGCTGAGTTGGAGGCACTTGAGCACACTCGTACCTGGGAGTTTGTTCCTCTCCCCCATGGCGTTGTTCCTATTACTTGCAAGTGGGTCTTTAAGGTGAAGATTCGCTCAGATGGTTCTGTAGAGAGGTACAAGGCCCGCCTCGTGGCTAGTGGTTTTCAGCAGGAGCAGGGACGTGACTATGATGAGACTTTTGCCTCAGTTGCTCACATGACCACGATCCGCACTCTTGTTGTTGTTGCAGCTGTTCGTCGCTGGTCTCTGTTCCAGCTCGATGTGAAGAACGCTTTTCTTCACGGTGACCTTCAGCAGGAGGTGTACATGCACCCTCCTCCCGGTCTTTCCTCTCCTCCAGGACTTGTTTGCCGCTTGAGACGAGCTCTATACGGGCTCAAGCAGGCGCCCCGCGCGTGGTTTGCTCGTTTCAGTTCGGCCATTACTGCCGCCAGTTTTCAGCCGAGCCCGCATGATCCAGCCTTGTTTGTGCACTCCTCTTCTCGTGGCCGGACTCTTCTATTACTTTATGTGGATGATATGATCATTACAGGTGATGACCCTACTCATGTGACTTTCGTCAAACATCACCTCCAGCAGCAGTTTCAGATGACTGATCTTGGACAGCTGAGCTATTTCTTGGGCCTTGAGGTCACCTCTACAGACCATGGTTTTCAGCTCTCTCAGCGGCGTTACACATCAGACCTTTTAACTCGGGCTGCTCTCTCTGACTCTCGCACCGTGGACACCCCTATGGAGCTTCACCTTCAGTTACGACCGGATGATGGGGTTCCACTCTCTGATCCTACTCGTTATCGTCACATTGTTGGGAGTCTCGTCTACCTTACTATTACTCGGCCCGACATTGCTCATGATGTTCATGTTTTGAGCCAGTTTGTTGGTGCACCTACCTCTGTACATTATGGTCATCTCCTGCGGCTGTTGCGTTATCTCCAGGCGACGACTTCACGTGGTCTCTTCTACTCCAGTAGCAGTTCTCTGCAGCTTCGTGCTTACTCGGATGCTACTTGGGCCAGTGATCCTGTTATGCTACCGCTACAACTATTGGAGAAAACTAGAAAATACGAGTAGACTAGTGAAGAAGGAGATGACGGCTAGGGTTAGAGAAGAAAGAAACCTGAAATATGATCTCTGATACTCCAAAAGAGGGAGCCCCGAGTTTATTAATACCCGGGGGTCCAAGTGGGGGCCGGCCGGCCCCCATAGGGGTTGAACCGGGTGGTTCAACCCCTCTTCCTTTGTTATTTACTGGATGGGGGCTGAACCGGATGGTTCAGCCCCGTTGTCTTGCGTAGGCTCCTTGCGACGCCGCGCATATGTGTGCCCCGAGAACTGTAAAGGGTGCGGCGGCGTAACATTCCCTTCCCCATCAAAAGTCAGCTTGTCCTCAAGCTGGAAATCGGGAAAACGCTCGCGAAACTCCAGCAAGTCCACCCAAGAGTTGTGGGTAGCATCCAACCGGTTCCACTTGACAAGCACCTCTGGCCGATATTCCATACCGTGCTTCCTCCATTTAATCATCAGAACTGACTCGGGTGACGGTCGTAGTTCTCCACAACTGGTGGCATCGGGGAGAGTCGGGCTAGACTGCACTGTGCTGCCCAACCTCTTCTTCAGCACAGAGACATGAAACGTAGGGTGTATGCGAGAGCCCTCCGAAAGAGCCAAGGTGTAAGCCACGGGTCCCACCAGTCGAATGATCCGAAAGGGGCCGTAGTAACGCGGGGCCAGCTTCTGATTTGCCCGACGGGCGACTGATAACTGGCGATACGGCTGAAGTCTGAGGAACACTTCATCTCCCACTGCAAATTCCCGCTCAGTACGGTGTTTGTCGGCCTGAGTTTTCATACGCTCCTGAGCGATCCGAAGATTGTCCCGCAAAAGGGACAATGTCTGGTCGCGATCGCGAAGAGTCCGATCGACTGCGGGGAGAGCGGTGCTGGCCGGTTCGTAAGAGAGCAGAGTGGGCGGAGGTCGGCCGTAAACCACCTCAAATGGCGTGAGCCGGCTGGCGGTATGGAAGGATGTGTTGTAACAATACTCAGCCCAATGCAGCCATCGGGTCCATGTGCGTGGCTCATCCATCACAAAACAACGCAAGTATGTCTCGACCCCTCTGTTCAGGACCTCCGTCTGACCGTCTGACTGCGGATGATTGGCGGTGCTCATGCGGAGAGTAGTACCCTGAAGTCGGAATAGCTCCTGCCAGAAACTGCTGATGAAGATCGGGTCACGATCAGAAATGATGGAACGAGGGATCCCGTGCAACCGAACAATCTCCCGGGCAAACAGGTCAGCGACTGTCTCCCCCGAATAGGGATGACTGAGGGCCAGAAAATGTCCATATTTGGACAGCTTGTCCACGACCACCAGAATGACGGACTTGCATTGGGACTTGGGCAACCCGTCAATGAAATCCATGGACACCGTATCCCAAACCTGATGAGGAATAGGTAAAGGTGTGAGCAGGCCGGCCGGGGCTGTGGTTTCATACTTCTGACGCTGGCAAATATCACACTCCCGAACAAACTGCTGAACATCGCGGCGCATGCCCTTCCAAAAGACGTTCGCGCGAAGCCGCTGCAACGTGCGAAGGAGACCTGCGTGTCCGCCGGTCGGCGAAGAATGGAACTCCCTCATCATAGTAGTACGCCATGCCGACGTGGCGGGAATGACGAGGCGACCGTGATAGTACAAGTGGTCCCCCTGTAGGTGGTAGCCGGCCTCCGTAGTCTGCCCTCGCTGCAATGCCTCAAAGATGACCCGCAAATCGGGGTCCTGGTACACCTCTGTCTGTATCTCTGCCAAGGAATCAATCACAGGCCCAGAGATGGCGGCCATAGTCTGCTCTGGAAGGCGAGATAGTGCATCAGCAACCGAATTCTCCCGCCCTTGCTTATACACAATCTCATAGTCATAACCCAATAGCTTTGTCAACCACTTCTGCTGTAAGGGCGATGCCAACCGCTGCTCCAAAAAGTGCTTGAGACTCTGGTGGTCCGTCCGGACCTGAAAATGCCGGCCTAGGAGGTAGGGACGCCACATGGCGACCGCGTGAATGATGGCGAGCATCTCCTTCTCGTATGTCGAGAGCCCCAAGGTCCTGGGGGCAAGAGCCTTGCTGAAATACGCTAACGGCCGGCCCTCCTGCATGAGGACCGCACCAATGCCGACGCCAGATGCGTCCGTCTCCACCACAAAATCTTTGGAGAAGTCCGGAAGAGCCAGTACGGGCGTGGTAGTCATAGCCCTTTTGAGGGCCTGAAATGCCTCCTCGGCCTCCGCTTGCCACCGGAAAGAGTCCTTCTGCAACAACTGGGTCAATGGTCGAGCGATCTTTCCATAGTCTTTTACGAACCGGCGATAGTAGCCGGTCAGCCCGAGAAAGCCGCGCAAGGCCCGGATCGTGGTGGGCTGCGGCCAGTTCACCATGTTGTCGATCTTCCCCGGATCCGCCCGAACGCCATGAGCGGAGACCAAGTGTCCCAAGTACTCTACCTCCGCCTGCCCGAAAGAGCATTTGGAGCGCTTGGCGTACAACTGGTGCTCCCGCAAAATGTGAAGGACATGGCGAACATGCCCCCGATGCTCATCCCAGCTCCTGCTATAGATCAGAATATCATCAAAGAAAACTAACACGTACCGGCGAAGCAGTGGTCGGAAAATCTCGTTCATGACCGCCTGGAAGGTGGACGGAGCGTTGGCCAGCCCAAACGGCATCACCAAAAACTCATAGTGACCGTCGTGAGTGCGGAACGCCGTCTTGTGGATGTCCTCCTCCCGCATCCGTATCTGATGGTAACCGGATCGAAGATCCAGCTTGGTGAAGAGGCTGGCGCCATGCAGCTCGTCTAGCAGCTCCTCGATCATCGGAATGGGGAATTTGTCTTTAATGGTGGACTGGTTCATTCCCCGGTAATCGACACAGAACCGCCATGATCCATCCTTCTTTTTGACCAAGATGATCGGAGAGGAGAACGCGCTGGTGCTGAGTCTGATGATGCCGGAAGACAGCATCTCTCGGACGCTGCGCTCTATCTCCGCCTTCTGAATGTGAGGGTACCGGTACGGACGGATATTCGTCGGGTCTGCTCCTGCCTTTAGCTGAATCTGATGATCTCGAAATCGCGACGGTGGTAGAGAGTGTGGCTCCTGGAAAATATCATCAAACTGGGTCAATAAATCCTGCATCTGGGATGCCTCTGATGTCGGTCCCCGAGCCTCGACGCCCAACACCATGGCCATCATGCCGCCCTCCTCCTCCATCCTCTGCAGGCTCCGGAGAGAGATCTCCTTAAGCGGAGACGATCGAATCCCATGCAGGCAATGTTCCGTCCCTAGGTGCGAAAACTCCAGCGTCATCTTCTCCCAATCAGTAGTGACCCGCTTAAGCTGGCGGAGCCACTGTACGCCCAACACCATATCCGACCCCCGAATCGGTAAGAGGTAGACATTTGTCTGGCACACATAGCCCTGTATGCGCAACTCTACCTCTTTCAGCAAGCCCTCACACTTCAACTTGCTGGCGTCGGCAACCATAACCTGAAATGAAGCCTCCTTGTCAACTGCATGCCCAACCTTCCGTGCCGCCGCAGGAGTGATAAAGTTGTGGGTGCTCCCACTATCTATCAGAATAGTCACCCGCTCCTGTCCCAGCTTCCCAGAAATCCGTAACGTGAGTGGGGCTGAGCATCCTTCCATGGCCTGAAGGGATACCCCAAACTCCGCCAGATCCAAGCTATCCACCTCCACACCACTGATAGGCTCCTCCTCGTCATCCTCCTGCATCAGCATAAAAACTTGCACCTTCTGACACCTATGTCCCGACGTGTACTTGTCGTCGCAGTTGAAACACAACCCTTTTTCCTTCCTGGCCTGCAGCTCTGGCCACGTCAGTCGTGTCACCGTCGGTCGTCCTGCCTGTGGCGGCTCACATCGCCCCGCTACTGGGGCTGCTGGTACTGCTGGTGCTCGCAATGCCCCTCGGGTCCGTTGGCGGTTGAACCGCTCCTCCTGTATCCTGGCTAGACTGATGGCATGGCTCAGACGGTAAGGCATATAGGCGTGGACTTCATCTCTCAAGTGATCCTTCAGCCCAGAAACGAAACAGCTGAGGAGGGTCTTCTCTCCCCAATTGACCCTGTTGGCCAGGCGCTCAAACTCCGTGCGATACTCCATCATTGTCCCCTTCTGTCGGAGTTTCTGTAGCGTGGCCTCCAAATCCTCGTACTCCAAGGGCCCGAAGCGGGCCGAGAATCCCTCAACAAAATACTCCCATGGTGCATGGCCATAGTTCCGAACGAACCATTGCGCTCACTGGTACGCGTCCTCCTCCAGGTGAAACGACGCCAACTGTACCCATTGGTCCTTGGGTATCTCCTGATATGTGAAGAACAACTCGTCCTTCTGGACCCACTCCAGCGCGTCGCCGCCTCGAAATTTCGGAAAATGCATCCGAGTTGGCTTGGGTTGCATGTATGCCCGCTGGTTTGCTCCCCCATTCCTCCCGAACTCTGGATCGTGCCATGCTGGCCTGACTGGTTCTGCCGCGAAGTTCGGGTGCCCATAATAATCCTGTTGGAGTCCCCCACCATATCCCCCTCCGATCGGAGGGCCATCCTCCTCAAAAAAGTGTCTGGGAGGCTGTCCCCTCCACTGTTCGCCTTGTCCACCCCTCGGTTGAGCCCCTAGTGCTGGAGGCCTAGGCAGGAACCCATTTCCGACTCCATTCGGACCCCCCATGTGCAGCGGGGGTCGAAAAAACTGCTCCGGAACTCCAAAAGGCCGGTCGGCGGCCATTCCGGCGACCCCACCGCCGGCAACCACCCTCCCTGGGCCGGACCACCCCCCGGTGGACTGTTGATGGGGGTGTGGTCCCTGGCCAAGCCCCTGCCAGGCGGCAGGAGGCTCCGCTCCCAATCCGGGCGGAAACAGGCCGATCGGACCTGTAGGGCTCGGCAGAGTTGCTGCCGGCCCCAGGCCGGTTGGCCGGCCTGTTTCCGGTCCCAGGCCGCCGTAGGGCACCGTCCCCGGTCCTCCCGTGGTACCTCCGGTGGCCGACGGTGATGCATGCGACGTTTCCCCCATGAAATCTCTTTGCTCCGTCGATTTTCCACGTAGGTTTTGCGTTATCAACGCTTTGAGTTCGTCCATGCATCCCTCCATACGTTCTTCCAGATTTTTTGTTGAGTTTTTAACTTGTTCTTCGATTCCGGCCACCGAATCCGTCAAGGCGGCGTAGTTCTCCTCGATGGTGGCCAAGCGTGCCATCTCCGCTTCCGTGCGAGTGACCATGGTCGCAGGAAAGGTGTTCTGATACCAAATGTTATGCTACCGCTACAACTATTGGAGAAAACTAGAAAATACGAGTAGACTAGTGAAGAAGGAGATGACGGCTAGGGTTAGAGAAGAAAGAAACCTGAAATATGATCTCTGATACTCCAAAAGAGGGAGCCCCGGGTTTATTAATACCCGGGGGTCCAAGTGGGGGTCGGCCGGCCCCCATAGGGGTTGAACCGGGTGGTTCAACCCCTCTTCCTTTGTTATTTACTGGATGGGGGTTCAGCCCCGTTGTCTTGCGTAGGCTCCTTGCGACGCCGCGCATATGTGTGCCCCGAGAACTGTAAAGGGTGCGGCGGCGTAACAGATCCCGTTGACCGCCGATCTGTCACTGGTTTCTGTCTATTCTTGGGTACTTCACTTATTGCCTGGAAGTTCAAGAAACAGACAGGGGTTTCTCGTTCCAGTACTGAGGCTGAACTGCGTGTCATGGCTGCTACTACTGAGGACATTATTTGGCTCCGCTGGCTCCTTGAGGATCTTGGTGTCTCTTCTCCGGATCCCACTCCACTCCACTGTGATAACACCGGTGTCATTCAGATCACCTTGAATCCGGTGAAACATTCTCTCTCCAAGCACATCGGGGTGGATGCTTTCTTCCTTCGTGAGCAGTATGGTCGGGGAACTCTTACTCCTTCCTTTGTTCCTTCTGAGCAGCAGCTTGCAGACTTGATGACTAAGCCGCAGACTCGGTCACAACATGCTTATCTATTATCCAAACTCTCGGTGTATGAACCCCCGTGAGTTTGAGGGGGGGTGTTAGATGTATTATATTGTATAGTCTGGTGGTCGACTATCTTGGGCTCACCTCTGGGTGTTGGGATCACCCTTCCGTGTATATATATGTAGACCCATTGTTGAGTAAGATAATTGAATCGATTCATTCTCCTATCACTCATATGCGGGCGCAACTCGCTTATAGGCTGCGTCCGTGCTCGCTGACTCGTGCGTGTGCGTGCGTGCGTGCGTGCGTGCGCGGGCGTGCGTGCGTGTGCGTGCGTGCGTGCGTGCGTGCGTGGGTGCGTGGGTGCGTGCATGAAATAACAAACAAAAATAGTAAAAAAAATGACCAACAATTGTAGGTTATTCGGTGAACCAATTAGTAGTGAGCTCAGTCTGTTGTATATATATTCCCAGATGAATGAATAAAGATAGAAAACTGCAAAGAATACTCACCCAAGTAGATAGATTCGAATATACACAACAGAATCGAATCCTGCATGATCAATCAGCTCAGGCTCTGGCATTCTTAATGCGGCCGGCATCCAATTTAGAAATCTTATATAAGTACTGCAGTCCAAATTAACAAATTTTCTCACAGAACCTCCTGCATGTGTCGGGCTGTTTCTTATTCCTTTGAGGTACCACTTAGGAAAATATACTCTATCATTGAATGGTTGAAGCCTTAAAATAGCAAATGCCACAAAGAAGGCAAATGCTGATAGAATATTTATGGCTGCAGCCATGCAAACATCTCCAATTGTTGCCATATGTTTCTTTGAAGACTAATTCACCTGATAGATTGTGACAAATAAAGTAGTTCAGTAAGTAATAAATTAGCCCATGTACACTCTAAAGTTAAAAAACTACAGAGTTTTTTCTACAATCTCTCATATTATAATGAAGTCTGGAGACCAAAATTTTACAGTCTTACGAAGGAGCAAGAAAATACTGAGCAGTTAAGCTCTGCAATACGAGAGACTGATTATTTCACAAGGGTTTAATAAAATATTATTAGATTAACTTCAATTAGGTAAAAGTGCATAATACTGAAAATTTAAAATAATGAACTGTGAACTAGAATTAAAGTTGATTAATGCGCAGTAAGTGGGCTGGCTGAACAAATGAAAATTTAAAAAAAAAAGGTTCTCAGTTTTATGATGTAATCTGTATGGCAGCTTAAGTTTATCATATTAATGCCTTCCCAATATGGAATGTTAATTCTCTAACCTTTGACTTTCAGTTCTTCTTTTTTTTTTTTGTGTGTGTGTGTGTGTGTGTGTGTGTGTGTGTGTGTGTGTGGGGGGGGGGGGGGGGGGGGGGGGGGGGGAGGTTGTTATACGCAGTCTAATTATCACTATTTGATGTTCATCGCTATTTACAGTCCGGAATAATTTATTTACAGTCAAATTTTTTATCCACGCCCCAAAAACATGTACAGGCGCGACGAATGGAATCTCGTGTATAGTCTATTTTTTTTATCCGATCATCGTCGATCAAGCCTGTTGGTCTCATTTCTTCATCACATTCAATTCCAGCCACTGATCTTCAGCCTAGGAAGGAATCTCGTCGATGACGGGAACTCTGCATAATAGGCGATCATCCGCATCTCTGCCCTAGCCGAAAACTACTTCACTTTGTGCGTAGGTCTCTTTCTTCATCCACAGCAAGCAGGGAAATAGCAAAGCCAAACCTTTATCCACTGATTTCTTCTTCCAAACACAGAATTCAAGCCATCAATTTCAGTCTTCAGTCACTTTTCCTGATATCTTCATCGAGGAAAAACTGGATTGGGAGAAGGGGGCCAGTTTTTCCATAAAGAAAAGGCACTCCTGTTCTTCATCAATGAAGGGCACATTCCTTTTACCTGTACCGAAAACAGAGAAACATCAAGGAGCCTGCCCTAGGCGCCATTCCAGTCCATGGTTCTCTGATTTATGCATGTGCATTGGACGGCACCCTGGGCGAGGCGAGTAGCAGGCGGCGCGAGAGAGAGGGGAGATCGCGGCTAGGGCAGAGTGTTTTGGGGTGCGGCTAAATCGTGGAGTCAAGTGAAAAATAGGGGATGTTAAAATAAAATCTGACTATTTTTTGGGGTGTAAATATCCTAAGTAGGACTGCTTATAACATTACCCTTTTTTCCTCTCTTGAAACTGTAAGAGTCATATTAAGAGAAATAAAGAAGACAAGGTCACGTTTAGCAGCTGAAGGTTCTCTAATTTTTCCTGTGTGAATTATTTTACGTGTTTAAGTTTTTCTCTCCACTCTAACGAAGCGGTATCATAGTGAACTGTGTTTGAAGGCAATAGAGCTAGGAGAGGATGTTGAATGGAACCATATTTCAAGTTTCATCTCTCGCCAAACAGAACTATGAGATTTGATTCATCAATATGAAGGCTTTGCTTGAAGCATATGAAGTTTGGAAAGTCATGGAAAATCAAAACGAGAAGGTTGCAGAGCAAGCACTGGCAGCAAGGATGGGAAATCCTCCAAGCTTTTCTCAAAGGAGTTGAGGAGTGAAGAAGGTTTGTCTCCAAACACTAAGGGGATAATTTGACCATTTGAGGCATTGCATATAAAGGAATTCAAGTCAGTTGCGGATTACAAAAGAAGAGTATTGGTTAGCGATACGAAGATGACATGAAGGATGAGACGAGTTGTTGAAGATATTCAACAATCCATGGAGTCGCCTACAAGGAGCCAAAAAATTTGGACACCATGAAGGTTGAAAAGCTCACTGGATCCTTGCAAGCTTATGAGGGCACTAAAGAGGTCGAAGCAAGAATCGATGGAACATGCTTTGCAAACAAAGTTTTCCTAGAAATAAGAGAGAATGATATCTCATGTTTCAAAGTAGAAGAGGACATGGGCGAGGGTGTGATAAAGAAAGAGACGGCTATATCGCATCATCCAACAAAGATGAGAAAGTTCGAACGAACTACAACCAAGGAAAAGGATTTGGTCGAGGAAGAATGATGTAGACCCAAATAAGGGTTTTGAAAATGAAATTTTTTTTAAAAGCGAATTGATTTTATTTGTTGTAGGCCGAGCGGGCCAAATCGAGTTTTGCACGCAGAATTACGCTCGTCGTAATTAACTTAAATAAAATCATTGAGCTTTGTAGTCGGATCTCTCGAGCATTTTCCGAGTTGAATCTTTGCGAGAATCGTACATCCACAAACAAAATCACAATAACAATTTATGAAATAACGGTAATTGGAATAGATCGAACGTTCGAGGCAAGCTTAGCAATATTTAAATAAATCGCATAAATTAATTTAATACTTAGGAGCCAAGAAGGGGTGGATGTTACCCAGGCCAGGAACGGCTCTTCCAAATCCAACTGTGGTAGGAGAACGGGTCAGCCGGCTGTCGGAAAGGGATGCTGATGTTGACGACAACCGATTACAGCAACAGTAACTTCACGATGTTGGGCGCCAATGGAGTCGACACGTCAGGCGCCGTCCGCTGAAACAGCGACCAAGGGCGCGCGGGCCTGCCGGCCTCGAACGTTGTTCGCAGAGATCGATTGAGGGAGAGGCGTGGCGGAGAGGCGCGTGACTCATTGGTGAGGTCCTGGAGCTTCGTCGCTTCGGCTGGGAGGCTAGAGCGGGGAGGAAGACGGTGAATAGTACCGGATATAAAGAAAACGGAAAAAATGGTATCGTTTTCTCTACAAAATTCCGGCTTTCTTCCTTCTTCACGACGGTAGGCTTAAATAGAACTCCAATATTGTGTTTCTGATATTCCAATTGATTCTAACCATTTGTAGATTTTTTTCCAAAAATTGATGGCTCCTAATAAGGATGGTTGTACTGAATGGCTTCTAAATAAAGATGGATGTTTATTATTCCTTCTTCACTATTGTTGTACTAAATAGTTTCCAAATAAACTTCTTCCACCGATTTCCTAATTCCTCCTAATTCCGCACGGGCTTCGTCTGTGCTCGTTGACTCTTAGCGGGCTTCGCACGCATTCGAGCAGGTGCGCCCGCATTCGAGCAGGTGCGCCCGCATTCGAGCGGGATGCGCCCGCATTCGAGCAATTACCTTTTATTCAAAACATATACATATGAGTACTTAAAATGACCGTAAAAAAATGAATCAATATTCCTATTTTTATTTTGTAAGAAAATGTAAATTTTTACCTAAAAAATCAATTTCTCTCTCCCTTTCTCTTCTCTACCCCTCTCCCTCCTATACCTACAACCCTAAATGTAGGTATAGAAGGGCTATAAAGATTCCCTCTCCCTCTATCCCCCTCTCTTTCTTTCTCTACCTTCATTGGATGGCTGAGATCAAAAGCTTGTCACATATTGGATGGCTAAGATTAATTCTACAACTCCAAACTACTTCTTTAATGTAGTTAAATATATATATATATATGTATGTATATATCTATAAATATTAATTTGGAGTATAAATTTTTATGAGTTATTTAGATAATTTAAGCTTGTCATTTACGTCATAACTACTCAAATTACCGGACTTTTTATTCAGGGTCTCACCGGGTGGTCAAACCGGTGAGTCGGAACTCAAATAACAATGGTTCAAGGGAAAATGACTGAAAATAACAAACAGTAAAATATAACAGGCGCGTGATGGTATCACGCGTCTTCGGATGCGGCGACGGTTGCATCAAAGAGGAAGAAATTGGAGACTCTAAGAAACCCGCACTTCCATCCCAAAACTCCAAAGTGATAGGAGGAGTGGAATGGAGCTTATAAGTACAGGCGGGTGATGCGCGGTAGGAAATATGGTACTAATCAACAATACGAGTAATCCGCACATGGAGCGGTTTCACATGGCGCAGACCCATTGGAATCAGGCCAACAAGCACACCCCTATACGGGGTCAAACCAGTGCTCAGATACCATCTAAGAAACCTGCACTTCCATCCCAAACTCCGAATTGATAGGAGGGGATGGGACTTATAAGCATTGACTGGTGATGCACGGTAGGCAATGTGGGGCTAATCACCGGGGATAATCCGTGCATGGGGCACACCCACACGACGCGGACACGCTAGAATCAGGTCAACTAAAACGCCCCTGCAACGGGTCAAAGCGGCGCTCAGATACCATCTAAGAAACCCGCTCTTCCATCTAAAAACTCCGAAGTTATATGAGGCGGGGGACGGGGCTTATAAGCACAGGCGGGGTGATGCACGGTAGGCAATGTGGGACTAATCAACAACACTGGTCACCGGAGATAATCCGCGCATAGGGTGGTCCCACATGATGTAGATAGGAATTGTCGGATGTTCAGCTTGGAGAGACCGAAAGGAGACGCGACATCTGGAGGCGTCGGCGTCGCGGGATGGAGACTTGACAAGAACGACAGTAAAGGCGCATGTTCCGTGGTGTATGTCGCAAGGTTGCCACTGTCAAGGAAAATGCGGGGTGGGGCCAGGGAAAATGTTAATATTATAATGATATTAACATTATCTATATGATATAATATTTATGTTTATAATATATATTATATTATATAAATGATAAGAATTACTAAAATAAAGACTATTAAAATAAAAAATGATGATTGTGATTATCTTGATGATATAGCAATTACAAAGGAGGTTTTTCTTTTTAAATAGTATATATATTGAAACATAAAAACATTTTATAGATTCATCATTTCAAAGTTTTTCATCTTCAGTGTAACTACTCATCCTCATGCAATTTCAGGTAAAAAGTGCTTGCAAATGCAAAATTTCATATCATGAACATTCACATTCCACGTTCTAAAAAGTGAGATTCTGATACCAACAAGAAATTACTTGGACACGAAGAATGATTGCATTAACTTGAAAGCGCACAGATACAAACCCGGAGCAAGCTCCGGCCAAAATTATGGAGGTTGGGTCCTCCTATAATCCCTCTCTCCAAAGAGAGCCAAAACACTAATAACCAAAAGATGACTCCCAACACAAACCACTCCCCCTTATATAGATGGGGGGGGGGGGGGGGGGGGGGGGGGGGGGGGGGGGGGGGGGGGGGAACACAATTACAAAATATTTTAATTAAATTAATTAATAATAATTAATCAATATTAATTAATGAACTAATAATAATCAAGTACACGAAGAAAGTATCATGGCGGCTTCCATACGCACCCCTGTGACTCCGGCAAGGTGGTGTGCTCAGGCCGATGCGACGTCGTAACAATATGCCGCCCTTGAAAATTGACCTTGTCCCCAAGGTCAATATTACAAAATTTGTCGGGGTCTTTAACAATGGGAGGGACGTATAATTTGTAGTTGCTCTGTGTAAAAGATATGATGAGAGGGGGTGATAGAAGATGAGGTTTATCTTTTAGTGGGGGTAGCGGTGGGTTTAGAGGGATGTGAGAAGTCGTATGGAAAAATAAAAGGAGGGTTGAGTTGAAAAGTGGGATGTGATGGGGCAAAGGGGAAAAGATAACCGAGGAAGAGACAAAAAATAAAGTGGGAGGGGGCTGCTTAATGTGGGGCCCGAGAACAGGGAGGCTGGCGTGGGAAATAGGATAGAAAAGATGTCAGCAGGTGCATGGCTCGATGGCTGGGAGAAGCGAGCCCCTGCGCGGAATGTTAGGCGGGGCGGTGGGAGTTGCATCGACGCCAGCAGGTAAGTAAAACGACATCCCTGCCGTGGCAGTCCAGTACAGAGACGGCATGCCATGGTGTTCGTCGACAGGTGGGAAGGAGAGTGGCTGTCGCGGTTTCAGAGGGCACAGCGGTGGTGCTGGCGACGGAGACGAAGCGCACGTGAGTTCGGGGAGGTCTGTTTCTGGCTGGATGGAGTCGTCTGGCCGGAGAGGTATGTTTGGAAGCAGCGCCCACAGAGGAGGAAGCCGATCCGGCCGAGGAAGAAGCGGATCCGGTGATTCCGGCGCGGTAAGTGTCGGGATGCCCCGACGTTGGTGAAGTGGGTTGATGACATCAACAGGCTGCGCTGAAAGCGGCGAGCGGACGACATCCCGGGCGTCAGGCTGTGCGAGGGGTGTTGTGGAAGGCGGAGGCAGCAGCGTGGGATGGCCCCAACGGGTCACAAGACGTTGCACACTTGCATGAATGGACGCAAGGAGGCTGTCTCGGTCGTGGAGGCGGCGCTCCATGGCGTTGAATGTGTCCAGCGTGGCTTGAGCCCCGACGGCGTGGAACAAGCGGGCGAGGGCGGCAGGTCGGACCATTAATACCAACAAGAAATTACTTGGACACGAAGAACGATGGCATTAACTTGAAAGCGCACATATACAAATCCGGAGCAAGCTCCGGCCAAGATTATGGAGGTTGGGTCCTCCTATAATCATTCTCTCCAAAGAAAGCCAAAACCCTAATAACCAAAAGATGACTCCCAACACAAACCACTCCCCCTTATATAGATGAGGGAGGGAAAACACAATTACAAAATACTTTAATTAAATTAATTAATATTAATTAATCAATATTAATTAATGAACTAATAATAATCAAGTACACGAAGAAAGTATCATGGCGGCTTCCATACGCGCCCATGTGACTCATACAAGGTGGTGTGCTCAGGCGGATGCGACGTCGTAACAGATTCATTTACATATAAAGAATACACCCCACCTACACATTTACCAAACATCCAGATTTATTGATGCAGATACTTTGACATATTAATTTAGAATGGAGATGACAAACAATAATCCTAGAATCCAAGTAACTCTAAGTTTAACGTTCAAAAAAATCTACAAAGATCCATTGAAGTGGTTCAAGGATAACCTCCGTAAATCTAATTCATCATCTTCGATCTTCCTCAACCTCAACACTCAGAATCTCCATACATCTGGAACAAAGATCTCTGGGATAATATCTCTTATACTAACATATCCCTGCATTCAAGTTCGATGTTACAAATGCTCTTCTACCAATTCAATTCAAACAATGTATTTCAATCCACAAATCCTAACAATTCCTTGAGCCAAATTCAAGAACTAATCATCCAAACACAATTCTGCTGAAACCTTAATAGAAATTGATGATCAACAGCCTCCGCATTCCCATATATCGATTCAACAGCAATCCAAATCAACGGAAGTCCAAATACAATGCAAGATCGGATGAAAACAAATGAAGAGCGGGAGATGATTTATGGGGAATACCTCGTGGAATCGGTTGCTGCTCCCAGATGGGGAAACGGAGAATCCCAGCGGCTTCCGGCCCCGAGGAGAGAGAAACGAGACCGACCAGTCTGGCACTTTCCAGTTTTCCACCCCAACCGTGCCCTCTTTGTCCTCTTAAATCGGCCATTTTCTCAACTGAGGAGAGGGAATGCTCATAATCATTTTCCATAAAAGATTGGATTTAAAAGCTAGAAATAAATTGACGATTAATACCCGTCCCCGAAGAAGAAGGATGAGCGGGCGAAAGCGAGATCAAAGCCCTCTCTCTCTCTCTCTCTCCTCTCTCTCTCTCTCTCTCTCTCTCTCTCTCTCTCTCTCTTCTCTCTCTTCTCTCTCTCTCTCTCTCTCGTGTAACGCCTCGTTCGCTATTTGTTTGGGAACTGAGCGTGGCGGCAATATGGTATTCGGAAGGCGGAGAGCATCTTTGTTGGGGCTTATTTACAATAAAACACCAGAAAAATATTTATTGTTGCTATATATTAAAGGTAGTGTTATAAGCAAATCTAATATAGCTGTTAGCAAGCCATTAAAGTTATTATTTTCTAGTTTTTTCAAAGCCCTAAAGTGGCTACTAGCAAACCGCTCCATAAAACCCCCCATCCGGTTCACGGTTCACTTTCTTCCGCGAGCAGCTAGGGCAGGCGTTCCCGTCGGATTCGCTCTCTCATGCGAGCCGGTAGCCCCCCCCCCCCCCCCCCCCCCCCGTCCGGCGCAGGCGAAGCCCTCTCTCATTCCCGTCGTCCGGCACAGGCGAAGCCCTCTCTCATTCCCGCCGTCCGGCCCCCTCTCATCGACTGGCGCAGGAGATCCCCCCCCCATCCGGTAGCTCTCTCCCGCGAGCAGAGAGAGAACTCGATTTTTCTCCTCCCCACATCCAGCGTATTTTTCTCCTCCCCCCATCTAGCGTTCGTGACCTCGATTTTTACTCCCTTCCGGTTGCGTTTCTTCATCTCCGGTAAGAGTTTCTTCATCTACGATTTTTACTCCCTTTTTTGAGTGCAACATACAGAAATAAAACGATCTTTTGGACAAAGCACTATTCAAGTTAGTACAGATTTCAAAGGATCTTTCTACACCGAACTTGTTGGACGTATATCACTACATGCACTACAGTTGATTAAAATAGAGGAAGATAAGTGTCTTAAGTTAAATTTTGTTGCTAGTACAAATTGACCGCATACAAATCGCTCTACGCTTGGGTTACCATGTGCTCATGAGTTAGCACAGTTTATCTCTCAAAATAAACCTTGTCCACTATGGTTAGTTCACAAACATTGGAAGCAACTGTCTATCCCGATGGAGGGCGTTGAAACATCAAATACACAAGAAACAGTTAATACGGGGGAAGTTGATTTAGTAGTTCAGTTGGAGGGGATCATACAAAGATATACAAGCACAAACGAGCATCAAAAAAGTGAGATTAGAAATAAATTGCGTGAGATCATGGATCCAACAAGTACTCAAACAAAGGAACCAACTATGCCAACTTCTCTAAGAGGTCGGCCAAAGGGGAGTACCAAATGGTTCAAAGATGATCATAAAAGTACAAAACGTGCTCCTTCCCTTTTCGAGCATGTCATTGGTGAAAAGATTACAGATTTCAAGAAGTTATCAAAACCATCAAGAGAACAAAGCAAGCGAATGAATAAATTCTTTGATAGCGTTCGGCGACAACTACCTACTTGTATTTCGGATCAATTAGTTGATGTTTTTAATGTCTCATCGGATGGACATTGTGGATTTTGAGTGATTAGTGAATCATTAATGATGGGTGATAAGTGGCTACAAGTTAGAGTTGATCTAATGAATGAGTTGGAAAGAAAAAATATTTTGTATGACTCAATTTTTGGAACCACTAAAAAGGAAGAACTACTCAATAGTCTTGATTGCAAAAGCACACATGCGCCTTTTGATAAATGGATGTCGATGCCGGATATGGGTTTGGTGATTTCAACTTGCTACAATGTTGGTGTAGCTCTAATTTCAAAAAATCAGATTCTCACTTTCTTACCATTGGACGCACCACTTCCTCAAGTACCAAGTATTATTTTTATTGGATTCGTCAATGGCAATCACTTTGTGAGACTACACATGAAAGAAGGATGCCCACTTCCACCAATCTACACTCCTTGGAGGAGATATCACACACAAGTTGCAAGCTCATGGGAATGCATTATCAACAAAAGGAATGAATAGTAAGTGACTAATAAATTTTTTAAAATCTCTATTTTATTCATTGACAATATATTTGGTAATGATTGACTTTTTTGTGTGCAGATGATGGTCACCAAATTTTGGGGTGCTTGATTTTTGCAGGAAAAATATGAATGTACAACCCTCATTCTCCGAGGGTGGACCCCCCCCAAGGCCACGTAGGCAGAAGTCAAAGTCAAAGAGGTCAACACAGAGCCCGGCAGATCAAGGCAGAGCAGAGAAGACCTCGACGAGTATGCAGGCAATACTCGCCAGGGTGGCGAGTATGGAACAGAAGACCTGGCGATTATTAGCCCGGCGTGTGCGAGCAGCACCCACTACTCGCCAGATGGGCGACTATGGCAGGATACTCGCCGAGTAACCCATAGTCGCCGGGTTGGGGGCTGGACTATAAACCCCCCCCCTACCCCTTGGTTTTCCTATAAATAGGACCCCAGGGGTACTTGGATTGGCACCTGGACTTGAGCTTTCGAAACCCTGCTCTTGCATTCTAGAATCTGTCGCACTTGGTCGCTACTCCCGGTACTAGCCAAGTCGGTGCCTTCCTCGTACCTTGCTCGGCCATTCTTTGGTCTTGGAGGGGAAGTCTCTTCGGAGCTTCTGGGTACGTGGTGGGACCTCCCTGCCACAGCACCTGGGGTCCTGTTTGTTGCTCTTCCAATCCTTCTACGTCGTCGCCAGCCAAGCCATCTCGTCGGGTTGCTGGGCGAGTAGCCTCCGGCTGCATCGGTCCGAATCTTGAGGTCAGGATTTTCCTGGCGTCAACACTTTGGTGCGGTGAGCGTGGACCGTAGTCGTTGGAAGGAAGTTCGGCAAGAAGGCGAGATAGTCGTAGGTGGCGACCATGAGGAGGAGGTCGGCAACTCGACGGGAACTGGCAGGTTCGTGACGCTGGAGGTTTTCGAAGCCTGTGTCGTGGGCTGACGACCCGGTTCGACACGGCCAGGAAGCTGAATAAGGAGGCAACGGCCCTGTTCTACCTCGTGCAAGGGCCAGATGAGGCACTGGGACCTTACATCGAGCGCTTCCAGGAGGAGGTTCTGCAAATCCAGGAGGTGGATAGCAACATCCTGTTGCTGGCCCTGACATTCGGCATCAGTCAAGGCCTCTTCAAGTTGGAGCTCAGTGAGAACCCACCCTACTCCTACGACAACCTCATTAAATGAGCGTGGCCCGGACAAACTTATTGCCCCTCTATTTATAGAGCTCGAGCGTCGGCCAGCGAGATGGCGAGTATAGGCCAATACTCGCCAAACAGGGAAGCTCGTCGAATGAAGGGTTGGATGATTCTTTCCGAGCAACTACGTTACTCGCAAAGAGCGGGGATTGTGTACAACCCTCATTCTCCGAGGGTGGACCCCCCCCCCCCCCCCCCCCCCCAAGGCCACGTAGGCAGAAGTCAAAGTCAAAGAGGTCAACACAGAGCCCGGCAGATCAAGGCAGAGCAGAGAAGACCTCGGCGAGTATGCAGGCAATACTCGCCAGGGTGGCGAGTATGGAACAGAAGACCTGGCGACTATTAGCCCGGCGTGTGCGAGCAGCACCCACTACTCGCCAGATGGGCGACTATGGCAGGATACTCGCCGAGTAACCCATAGTCGCCGGGTTGGGGGCTGGGCTATAAACCCCCCCTACCCCTTGGTTTTCCTATAAATAAGACCCCAGGGGTACTTGGATTGGCACCTGGACTTGAGCTTTCGAAACCCTGCTCTTGCATTCTAGAATCTGTCGCACTTGGTCGCTACTCCCGGTACTAGCCAAGTCGGTGCCTTCCTCGTACCTTGCTCGACCATTCTTTGGTCTTGGAGGGGAAGTCTCTTCGGAGCTTCTAGGTACGTGGTGGGACCTCCCTGCCGCAGCACCTGGGGTCCTGTTTGTTGCTCTTCCAATCCTTCTTCGTCGTCGCCAGTCAAGCCATCTCGTCGGGTTGCTGGGCGAGTAGCCTCCGGCTGCATCGGTCCGAATCTTGAGGTCAGGATTTTCCTGGCGTCAACACTTTGGTGCGGTGAGCGTGGAAAGGTTGTCAGAGAGAGGAGTAGGGTGGGTTCTATAAATAGAGGGCCAATAAGTTTGTCCGGGGAGAGGCCTCCAACCCTGACTTCTTGGCAAGGTTGGCACGGGTGACCAGAGGCGACCGTGAAGAGAGGGATGGGATCCCTGAGAAAAGGAAGAGAGAGGAGCCCCGAAGGGAGGAAAGGAAGTGGCCGGAGCGGCAAGAAGAGAAAAAGAAGGAGGAGCTCAGGAGGAAGGAAACCGGGAGGATCGTGGAGAGAAGGCCCGTCGAGTTCCCTGAGCGTCAGGAGGAGGGAAGACGCTACCAGGTCCCCGTCAACCGGCCACCTTGGAGGCTGGCTGGACGGCACCAGCGTCAAGACCAAAGGGGGAGATCCCCAGAAAGAAGGCCCTTTCGCCAACCAGAGAGGCGTCAGGAGAGGAGGAGAGATGAAGCAATGGCGGTAGCCGGGCGAGGCCGCCGTCAAGGAAGGAAGAAGCCGAAGCCTAGGAGGCGTCAAGCAGAAGAGGTTCCTCTCTACTGCGACTTCCACCAGGTGGGGGGACATGCCATGGCTGCCTGCCCAGACTTTTGGGAAGCCCGGAGGAGGCTGGCAGCAGGAGAGGCTGGAGGAGAGCAGAGGAGGATGGAGGCCCCTGCCGAGCCACAGGCAGGACAGGCCGCAGTCGTTCGCAGGAGGAACGAGGATCGGGTCGACCAGGGAGGTCGGGGAGACCTGGGCCAGGGAGGCCGAGTTGGAGTAATCCATGGGGGAGCAGGGCTGGAAGCTTCCCGCAAGGGAAGCCTCCATCAGATCTACCGCAGGAGTGTCGCCTCGACCTCACAAACACCGCCCCCGATGGAGGAGATTACCTTTTCCGAGGAGGACATGCTAGGGAACGCGAATCCCTTCCATGATGCCCTCGTGATTCAAGCCGCGGTGGAGGACTTCACCGTTGATCGGATTCTGATCGACAACGGTAGCTCTGTAAACGTCATCTTCAAGGGGACGTTTGACGGACTGGGAGTCGAAGCTGCCAGGGTTCGGGCACCTGATGGTCCCCTCTTCGGCTGGATGGCTGACGCGGAAGAGTTCGGAAGAGTGTTGGAGAGCCCGGCCAGGCTGGAAGTGGCTGAAGAGGTCGAGGAGATCGAGGTACTCTCTGCAGCGGGAGTGCCGGGGCTGCTGAAGATTGGCGGGTCGCTGAAGACCGAAGAGAAGATCGAGATGGCGGCATGTCTGCAGAAGAACGTCGACATCTTTGCTTGGAGCGCAGCCGAGATGCCAGGAGTCGACCCTGAGGTTGCGTGTCATCGCCTCAACCTGGATCCCACTGTCCAGCCCATCCGCCAGAAGAAAAGGAGAACCGCCACCATCCTCGCCAAGCCAATTAGGGAGGAGGTTAAAAAGCTGCTTGATGCAGGTTTTGTGTCAGAGATCCAGTACCCAGGCTGGGTCTCCAATGTTGTAATGGTGACAAAGGCGGGGGGAAGCTGGAGAATGTGTGTGGATTTTTCCTTAATGAATAAAAGCTGCCCGAAGGATTGTTATCCCTTGCCTCGAATCGACGAGCTGGTTGATTCAGCCGTCGGTTTTTCTGTGATGAGTTTCCTTGATGCGTTTTCAGGATATCACCAGATCCGGATGCATCCCCCCGATTGCCGCGATGTCTCCTTCATCACCGACGATGGCTGCTACAGCTACAAAATGATGCCCTTCGGTTTGAAGAATGCGGGAGCCACCTATCAACGGATGATGGACCATATTTTCAAGGAGCAAAAGGGGAGGAACCTGGAAGTGTATGTGGACGACCTCTTGATCAAAAGCAAGAGTGTCCAGGAACACATAGCCGATCTGGTAGCGACCTTCGCGACGCTAAGAAGATTCAAGATGAGGCTCAATCCGACGAAGTGCGTCTTCGGAGCGGGCAGGGGGAAGTTCCTGGGACATCTCCTTACTCCGAGGGGAGTAGAGCCTAACCCCGACAAGGTTAAGGCGATCCTGGAGATGTCATCTGTAAGACCCCTTTTTTTTTTTTGCAAAAACCACCGGGTCTTAGGCCCAGAACCGCCGTTTTGCGGTGACACCTTCACTCGGGAAGGTCGCCACCACAAAACGCCGATCCTGCCGGCCAAATCGATCACGAAGAAAAGTACAATAAAGAGTAAGACAAGTCCACAGAATCACATGAATTATAAATGTCCACATATATTAACTGAATAAAGAGGTAACAAGGGTTACAAAATATAAGAGCTCTTGCCCTGTACAAGATTTCCTCACTACAAAAACACTCGCGGAAGCTAACTCCTAAGTAAAGCTAAAGCTAACCGTCACGGACACTGAGACTGGAGCACTCTGACCAGGCTGATCCATCCCTGTAGACCCCGTGCTCCACTGGTGCTGCAACTCTGGATGCTTCTTCTTCTTTGGCCTACGGTCACTGCCTCGTAGTCCACATCTACGTCTTCGCCTTCGGCCTCCTGTTTGCTGAGCTGGAGGGGCTCCACCTCTCATGGGGCATCTAACTCGAGTATGCCCAGGCTGGTGACAATGGTAGCATGGCCGTGTAATCCACCGTGTCGGATTCTTCTGCACCTGTTCCTCTACTGTAGCTGCGTCTCCTCGAAACCCTAAAATGATATGGTCCACCGACCGTCAGTCAAAATGACTCAGCCAATTCCCCACCCCTCCCCCAATGGCTCCTAGGCACCGTATGGGAGGAGGAAACGGAGGACATTCAAGGGGTAAATACAAGAGCAGGTGACAGTGGTACATGAAGTGTTTCTACACAACACAGGTGTATATATATATCTGAAGCAGTAAGAGCAGGAGAAGAAATAGTAAAGTGCAGTAAAGAACAGTAAACAGTGTATAAAATGGCAAGTAAAGTATTATAAAAGTAACCATTGATTTATAGGAATGCCCATACAAACCTATAGACCAAGGGGTCGTTTAGCAGGGCCTACCGTATAAGAAGTCCCATAACCGACTTATACGTTAGGGGTAGGTTGAATGCAATGATTATGCTATGATATGCAAAGTATGATGTTATGCTATGATCATGCAAGTGCAACACACACACTTCGACTCTATGCGCATAGACCTTTAGTTCCCCCTTTTTGGAGCGAGCTAGACTCCCCGGATACTCCCGTAGTGGCAAACGGAAGCGGTGGGTTGGGCCCCGCCCACCTCTAGGTTGGTATTCACACTACCCAACCTAGACCTGTTGTACGCCTCCACTATACCCGCGGAGCGTCTGCGTACTCTTGCTGACTGGACCGCCAGACTATCAAGGCTAAGTGTAAAACCACACTCGCCGAGTCAACGTATTGACGTCGGTGTGAACGACCGTCCAATACCGAAGACCCACCACCTTCAGTGCACATGCAACATGTTCTACTTCCTATCTCTGAGCCATGAGTTCCCCGGGCTAACCCGCCCGCCATCAATAACCTTCCGAGCCAAAAGCTCCCCGGGCTAACCTGCCCGTCATCAATAACCTTCCGAGCCACAAGCTCACCAGACTAACCAGTCTGCTGCAACAGCCACCGAGCCCACCGCTCGGACAACCAATCCAACTAAACTTCCAAAACCACAGGGTGTAGATGAGTGTGTTATTAGTTAATCTTGTACCGTGTCTTACTCCTATGAGTTAGGGTTAATCTTGGCCTTCCCGAGGGTTACCCTGTGAGGGGCTCGCTACGGTACTAGGAACTACAATGGGTTGACACCCCAAAGTTCCCATTCCCAAGACACTTAATAATGTTGGATGCTACCCGTAAGAAAACCCCTTTAATACTTTTACCCGAATTAAACCTAAGGGCTTTTAGGTCCTAATAGACAAAGGATGATCTTTCGTCATCCACAGGACGACCCACCCCAAGGGAGGCAACTCATCAACCTTAAATCTCTCCAAGGGTCCTCTCATACCATACAATCACCATTCAATTCCCACATCTCCGATCAATGTGTCCCAAATTGGCCTGTAACTCCAAAACTGCCAATTTACTAAACGCAGACCACCCTTAACGTTTTGATCCTCATGAAGGGAGGTACTCTAAATACTCAACTCCATGACCTACTGGATTTATTGGGAGTCCATGCTACTTAAATCAGATCAAATCCAGGGTTTCCTAATTTTCCCCATAATATTAATATTTTTAAACAATTTCTCAAAGGGCAATTTCCTCAAGTTTGAACTACAAGTGCACTTTTCTGACTCCCAGTGCCTACCCCAATTTTTTACATAAATCATGAGTACCTAGATATCAGTAGGTATAAACTTGTAGGAAAAACCAGCAAGATTTACTATTTTTAAAAATTCCAAAACTCATTTATTTCCAATAAATTCCAAAGGAGGTACCCTCATATGGACTCCCAACCTTATGCAAATTCATACAGTGGTGAATCATACTAAAATATTCAGGTCTACCAAGTTTGACCACATAAAACAGAGGTTACATTTGTAATTTCCTCAATGGATATATTTGTAAATAATTCCAAAATGAACTAGAGATACCAAAAATATTGATCCATAAATTATGAGAAAATTACAGTGGGTACATATTGGTATGAAAATACAACCAGCAAAGTTTCATGTCATTACAGAGATCTAACACCCTAAATTCAATCACCCCAAAAATTGCCAACAATGTGAAATATTACAATTTGGACCTCCAAAAGTTTTCTCCTGGTCTAACAAAATCTTCCAGAGATTTATAACATTAAAACTAAGTTTATGACAGAAGATGGTAAATCAATAAGTACTGTTTCTTCCTAAAACCCCAAACCCTAATTATTTACAAATCTACCCAAGGGTTTATTACTTAGGATTTGCAACTCCAAATCCCTCCAATTTCTTACAGTAGCATTCTCTGGTCACCAAGACCACCTCCCCAAAATTTCAAGTCAAACCTTTAAGGTTTGACCCCTCTTCCTTCATTAACCTCTAATTGCACCCCATTAGGGTTTAACCTAGTGTTAGGGTCAAAACTTCACCAACTCCACTCAAACTTCTTGTGAGGGTATTATATCACTTATAACACTCAGAGGAGTTCAACACACCCCTCTCCAAGGACAAACTCCCCTATGTCCTTCACAAACCCTAAATGGCTCCATACACCTCACCATTAGGGCTTAAGGGCACACTAAGCCCTAACTCATCCAAGGCTACTCCTTGGGGTGTCTCCTACCTTCCTAAGGCAGTGACCAAAGTCACCCCAACAATCAGTGGGAGGAAACCCCTCCACACTCCAAAATTCACTTATGTTTACTTTTGCCCTAAACATAACCTTTAAGCAAACTATTCTCAAGAGAACTCCCTACCTTGCCATGTCCATACTACTCATTATACTGACCATGGGTCAGTGAAAGACCACCCAAGATCCTACCCACATTTGGTGGGGAGTGGAATTCCAAGGGATACCTATTTGGGGTGCAAATAGCAATTTAGCCCCTTTTTGATTTACTAGGGCAAAACTCCTCCAATGGCCACCAAATTTGGACCAGAGGTTGGCATGGGGGAGGGTGAGGTGCACCCCAAATATGAAGCCATTTGGCTTTGTGGAAGTGTGGGGGCACTCACCCAAAGTTTTGCCTAAACCTAGGGGGCCTAAAGTTATCTTGGTGAAATACCCTATCAAAACAACTCCATAAATCATGATAATTTAACCAGGGCCTATACATATCCCCTAAGACCACCCCTCCAAGTTTGGAAGGGTTTTGAGGTGTTTAGAGCACCTAATTAGGTTAAACTAGGATTATTGAACTTTCCCAAAAATCATGGGGAAAACTTCCCCAATCCTTCTGATCTTTGGACATGACCTACATATGCACAAGAGTAGCCCACACCCCAAATATGAAGTCATTTGGAGTTCTATAATGGAGTGGGCATCAAAATCAAGCTCTGAATAGCCTTAAGGACAGGCCCCACTAAAATGAGTGCTGAGCCCTAACCAGGACTCCAAATTGAGTGATCTCAATTTTGTATCAAACTAGACCCCTAGGGCTACATTTTCTATGTTGACCACTTTCTCTGAATCGGCCTTTATCTATTTTTACCAGAATTAATAAGGGACTGCAGTTTTAATCACAGAAAACGAGAAGTAACACTAAAGCCTGCACGAATCTCAAAGCAGATCGAACGGCGCCCGGTTATCGTCCCCGATAAACCTGCGGCTGGGATTGCCCGCGCCTGGGCATCTTGCGAGCCTATTTCCGGCCACCGGAGGTCATTCCCGGCCAAACCCCCAAGCCACCACCATTGTGGGGGTCGGGGCTGTCGATTGCCGGTGACAGGGCGGCCGGAGGTGGCCGGAGTTGGTCCCCCGAATCTCTCGTTTTTCGGCCAAGAGCATATAAAAAAATCGAATGGAGGGGCCTCCAATCTTAATCGATTTTGAAATGGGAATAGATGAGATCTATCCAGAGGAGAAGAGATGGAGAAGTGGACCTGAGTGGTGGCCTGAAGTCGCGTCGGTGGTCATTCTTCCATGGCCGGCCGCCATTTTTCCCAAGCTCTGCAACCACCACCTAGGAGGGCTCGACTCCTTCTGAAAACAGGGGGTTTTTCCTCCTCTCCGGCTTCTAAAGGTGCTTAAGAAGTCAATTGGGGGAGGGGAAGAGCCATGGCATGAATTTCCATTAATGGCCATGAAGAGGGAATTTCGGCCATTGTGAAACTCCTTGGCATTCACCTCTGGGAGGCCAGGAAATGGCTGGAACCTTCTCCCCTTCCCTTGGGGAGTCGAATCCAGCCATTAATGGGGAGGAATGGGGGGGTTTCATCTTCCTCCATTGATGGCTTCATTTCTCTCTCTCCTCCACATTGGATTTTCTCCCTCCTAGTCATCAAGGCCGACTCATTTCTCTCTCCTGGGTTAATTAGCAGCCAAGGGTGCTGGTCAAGTGGTCAATTTGGGCTTAGCCCAAAGGGATTGGGCTAGATTCAAGAGATTTGACCTAAATTGGGCAATTTTGACTTTTGGTCAAATTGGCCAATTGGGGGACCCTAGGATGGGGCTTTTGGGTCCATTGGACTCCAAATTAAGTTTAGAAACTATTGGTGGGGTCAATTTGGTCACATGAGTCTTGGTTGACCCAATTTAAGCTGATTTGACCAAAACAGGCTAAGTTGACTTTGGTCAAACTGAGCCCTAGGGTTGACCCAGTCAAGGGGCTTTTTGGTCCACTGGGTCCCCTATGACATGATAATACTAAGGGTAGGGTCAATTTACTATTGAGATGGTCAATTTGGGTACTTTGAGAAGAAATGCCATTTTTGACCTAAAGGGGCATTTTGGTCAATTTGCACTATTGGGGGTCCCATGATGGGGCTTTTGGGTCTACTAGGTCTCTTATAGTATTCTAGACCTAGGAGTGTGACCAATTTGACATGGTGAGGGTTGATTGGCTCTTCATAGGCTACTTTGACCAATTTAGGGTTAGGGTTGACTTTGGTCAATTTGGCCTCTCTGGTTGACCCCAATGAGCCCTTGGTGCCCTGAGGGGACCCCTAAAGGGTTAGGGATGCTATGGTGGGGTCAATTGATCAAGTTTAGGTCCTAAGTCCAACCCTAAGCTTGGTTACTGGAAATTGCTATTTGCAGACCAAGGTGGTTTTCTTCTTCTCACCTCAATTCACAAGGCCTTGGGCTCTTCTTATGGTTTTGTCATGACAAAACCAACTTAGGGGTCTAGCTGCCTGGGGGATGTTACATCATCCCCAAAAATGATGAAGGAAGTCCAAAGGTTGACAGGCAGGCTGGCGGGTCTTAGCCGCTTCCTCTCGAAGGCCGGAGAGAAGTGCTCTCCATTCTTCAAAACGCTCCGCAAAACAGAAAGCTTCGAGTGGACCGAAGAATGTGAGATAGCATTCGGAAGGCTGAAGGAGCAGTTGACTCAGACACCTCTCCTTCAGAGCCCGAAGGAAGGCGAAGACCTGCTCATCTACCTCGGAGTAGGAGCGGAGGCAGTTAGCTCCATCTTGGTCCGTGAAGAAGGGAAGAGTCAGCTACCTATCTACTATGTCAGCCGGGTGCTGAAGAAGGCGGAGCTGAAGTATCCAATCCTGGAAAAGCTTGCCTTCGCCTTGGTGGTGTCGGCACGGAAGCTCTGGCCTTATTTTCAGGCTCACTCCATCCGAGTGGTAACTGATCATCCTCTCCGCAATGTCCTGGAGGGAGTGGAGCATTCAGGGAGGTTGGCGAAATGGTCGGTAGAACTCAGCGAGTTCGACATTTCCTTCTCTCCCCGAGTAGCGATCAAGGCCCAGGCAGTAGCAGACTTCTTGGCTGACTTCTCGGTGGAAGCGGAGCCAGGAGAAGAGGGGCTCAATCCCATTCCTTGGAAGATGTTTGTTGATGGAGCTTCGGGCAAAAGCTCTGTAGGGGTGGGCATCGTGCTCGTCAGCCCATAGGGAACAAGAATCGAGCAAGCCGTCGAGATCCTCTTCCCCGTCACAAACAACCAGGCAGAATACGAGGCAATAGTGGCAGGCTTGCGCCTTGCCAAGGAGCTGGGGATCCGTGATGTCCGGGCTTTCACGGACTCGATGGTGGTCGCATCGCAGATTCGAGGCGAGTTCGAGGTGCGCGACACCATCTTGCAGAAGTACCTGGTAAAAGTGAAAGGGCTGATGGGAGGCTTCCAATCCTTCTTCGTCGAGCATGTGCCAAGGGAGGAGAACTTGGCAGCAGATCGCCTCGCCAAGTACGGGCCAAGGGCCGGAGGAACTATCACCGAGCTGTTCCGCCCGTCCATTGAAGAGGGAGAGTTGATGGAGATCGAGCAACGCCCCTCGTGGATGGATCCCTTCATGGCATTCCTGGCCAGCGGCCAGCTCCCGGCAGACGAAGGGGATAAAAGAAGATTTCGGTATAAGGCGGCATACTACCTCCTGCAAGATGGGGAGCTGTACCGCAAGACCATCTCGGGCCCCCTGGCCAAATGTGTTTCCGAAGACCAAGTACCCCGAGTGTTGGAGGAGATCCACTCGGGAGAGTGTGGACGTCATTCTGGGACTCGCACTTTGGAGCAGAGGGTATTGAGGCATGGTTACTTCTGGCCTACTATCCGGAAGGATGCGGAGATCTTCTCGAAGAAGTGCCAGAAGTGCCAGCTCTTCGCCCCCCTTCAGTTGCAGCCGGCCCAGCAACTCCGATCGATCATCTCCCCATGGTCGTTCGCCATCTGGGGGATGGACTTGATCGGCCCTTTCCCTCAAGTCAGTGGACAACGAAAGTTCGTTCTCGTCATGATCGACTACTTCTCCAAGTGGATCGAGGCCAAAGCCCTGGCCAAGACTACCTCTCAAGTCGTGAAGAACTTCATCTGGGGAGAGATTGTCTGCAGATTCGGGATCCCTCTCGCCATCATCACCGACAATGGTCCCCAGTTCGCCAGCTTAGAACTGGAGGACTTTTGCAGGCAGCTAGGAACCGACCTTCGGTTCGCCTCCGTACATCACCCAAGGAGCAATGGCCAGGTGGAGGCCGCCAACAAACTGATCATCAACCTACTGAAGAAGAAGGTGGAGAACCTAAGAGGTAACTGGGCGGACCAGCTCCCCTCGGTCCTGTGGGCTCTGAGGACCACTCCTAGCTCAGCCACAGGGGAAACACCGTTCAAACTCTCTCACGGGTCGGAAGCTCTCATTCCAGTAGAGTTCGAAGTCAGAAGCCCAAGGGTGGTAGCTGCGGAGAACGAAAGCGAAGAATGGCAACTAGAGAATGAAGAGGTTCAAAAGCTATCTCTCGGCTACATCGAGGAACTCCGAGATTTAGCTTCAGCCAGGCAAGAGGAGATCAAGCGCCGGATGGCGAAACATTTTGACAAAAATGTTCGCCTCAAACAATTCCAAGCGGGCGATCTGGTCCTGAAAAAGGTGGACGCAGCAGGAAGGACTGCGGCCGTTGGGAAGCTCAACCCGAACTGGGAAGGACCTTTCATCATCCAGGAAGCACTCCTGACAGGAGGATACCGCTTACAGAACCAAGAGGGCGAGCTGCTAGGGAGCACCTGGAGCGGTGATGACCTGAAAAGGTTTTATCCCTAAGGGGGAAAGTGTATACCCCATCCTTATAAATTCATTTCTTTGAATAAAATCTGCATCTCCCTGAAACATGGGACGAGGCAGCTTCTTTCGCATCAACAAAGTTTTCATAATAAAGAAGTCAGGTAAAGTCAATCTCCACGCTAGGTTGGAAAATGAGCCTCCGACTTAACCCTCGTAAACACTCAGAACGGATGATGGGACAGTGCCTCGGGTGTGCGTTCCCTTAAGACCAAGCCTCTGCAATGACGGCCGAGATCAGCTCCCCCCTTGCATGTTGGTCGCGGTTCGCACCGACTGCATTTCTCGTCCGACTGTAGAGATTACCAGGAAGAAGTCTGGACGCCGACCTTCCGATTCGGCGAAGGGATGATCGATTTCACTAGCTCAGGGAACCCTTGAAAAAAGGCGTCGTGTACCCTCAAGAGCTAAAAAGCTCGCAGCAAAGCATTTCGTTTTCTAAATTATTGTGTTAGATCATATGAGTTATTGTGCCTAAAGTGTGCTTAACTCCCTGCTAAACTCATTGAGCAACATGAAGCAGGTCTGATCCACATCCAGCATCCAAGTAGGATGGAGGCCTCGGGATGGTGTGTCCCCTTGGATCTCCCCGACTGCCACTCCCTGCTTGACGTCGTCCTACATCAACATTTGCCGCCGCAGGTTGGAAGACGAGCCTCCGACTTGACCCTTGTAAAAACTCAGAACGGATGATGGGACAGTGCCTCGGGTGTGCGTTCCCTTAAGACCAAGCCTCTGCAATGACGGCCGAGATCAGCTCCCCCCTTGCATGTTGGCCGCGGTTCCCACCGACTGCATTTCTCGTCCGGCTGTAGAGATTACTAGGGTAAAGTCTGGAAGCCGATACTCCAACTTGAGAAGGGGAGCGATCGATTCGACCGGAGACCTCGGGAGGGTGTATCCCCTTGGATCTCCCCGTCCGTCATTCCCTACTTAACGTCACTCTTCGTCGACATCCGGCATCCAAGTAGGATGGAGGCCTCGGGAAGATATGTCCCTCCAGGCCTCCCCGACTGCCGTTCCCTATCTCTTTCCCCTTCAAAATTTATTGAACGAGTCTAATGAACTCTTCACCAGGTACAGAGCGGGGCCTTGAGAGCATGTGTCCTTCGGAACCCTCCAAGTCGCCTCCACAGCTCGACTCCACCAAGGGAGATATTGAAGAGTGCGAGTATACATGCGCGAGTACCTAGGCGAGTATACAGGTGCGAGCATAATGTGCGAGTATACAGGTGCGAGCATGACGTGCGAGTATATAGGTGCGAGAATGAAGAAATGTGCCATCTCGCCGCAATCCTAAGAGCCTAGCGAGCACACAATCTCGCCTCGAGCCTAGGAGCTTAAGCGGCATTCAGACAATAAAGCAAACACCAAGAAAACAGGCGAGCAAAAGCTTTGACTTTTCCATATGTAAATATTTGATGTCTATAAACAAAAGAATCTGCAAGGTGTTTACAAAAGGTCGTCGGGCGAGCAAAAAAGGGTGCCCAGGCGACTAAGCGACATTCTCGCCATCAATGTCTGCATCTGGCTCGTCGCCACCATCGTCGCCCCCATCGTCATCAACATCATCGTCATCAACATCATCGTCATCGTCGTCATCCTCATCCTCGGAATCGTCATCCTCAGCACCACTGGACGGCGGCGAGGATGCCCGCAAGGGGGAGGTGGACTCCTCGGCGAGCAGCGCCGGGATGATGTCCTCCACCGTCAACTCCATGGCCGCCAGCTTCAGGAGATCGTCCGCCTTCAGCTGACTCAGGATGACGGTCCCAGTAGCTCGCGCGATCTCTCGACGAACGCGTGGCATATTGTCGCCATGCATCCGGATCTGCTTGCCGACCTTAGAGGGGCCCGCCACCGCTGGCTGTTGCTCGGCGGGCCGAGTTTCCAGCTCAGCGATGCGAACTTGGGCGGCCTCCAAGGCCAACCGAGTGTCATCCAGCTCCTTCTCCAGCTGGGACACCTTTGTCGCCATCTCCACCTCAGCGACCTACAAAGGCAAGAGAAGACACAAAGTCAGCAAGTTATTCGGCAAAGTGACGACTATCCCGAAAGCGAGTAGCATAGAGAAGCGAGTACCTCATGCTCCTTAGCCTTGAGCCCCATGACGATCATTTTCTTAGTACCGATCCGGATCACCTCCTCGTACTCCAGCAACCTCCTCGCCGTCATGTGCGCCAGCTCGGCGGAGCGCAGCAGAGATCGCGAGGTCTGGTGTGCCAAGTACTCAGCAGGCTCCTCCCGCAGCCTCTCAGCGTCCTCGCGACCATAGACGGCATGAAGCACGTCAAAGGCCTCGCCCTGATCCTCCCAGTCCTCTGACCAGGGGGGAAGGTTGGAGCTCAGAGATACCGCATGATCGTCCTCCGACCAGGCGACTAGGCGGCGACCATAGGCGTCCTCACCACGAACACCCAAGTTGAAATTCGGGTGAGTATAGGGCTCGCCGGCCTCAGAAGGGTCCGCCTTCTTGCCAAGGTCCCGGTGAGCGACCTCCTTCTTCTTCCTCGAGGGCTCGGAGGGCTCGCCCCTCTCCTTCCGCTTCTTCGACAGCCTGGAGCATTCGCCGATGATCAAGGGCTCATCGCCTCCTGGCGACAAGTCTATGGGCGAGTAGACCCCTTCCCCGCGAACAAAAGTCCCCGCACCTCTTTGTGTGGAAGCCGTCGCCTTCACCACCGCAGGAAGAAGCTCGCGCGGCAGGACATGGACTGCTGCAGCAAGAAGAGTAATAAGTCCAGTTAGTCGCCAAGATGAAGACGAAGAGCGAGTATTGCGAATACTCGCGCGGTGGATTACCTTCGCCTGCGAAAACCTCAGCGAGTTCATCTACTCGCCTTCTCCAGTGCACTACATCAAGGCGGCGACCTTTGAAAGCCTCGAGCAGCTTCTCGCCACCCTCGCTTAGGAAGGAAACCCCGAAGACGCTCTCCGGTGGCTGGAAGGACTTGTCAGGGACAGCTTGAAAGTCGCCAGCGATGACGACTATTCGCTCTCCCCAGCGATGATTCTTGTTGGCGGTGCCGACCAACGTACAGACGTGGCTGCAGAGGAAGACGACGCCCTCGCCAGTCGCCATGAAATGGAATACTCGCCTAAAGACCGGCAGGTCGAAGGCTATTCCCTGGTCGCGCAGGTAGCAGAGGAAGCCCACGATCATCGCCACCCCATTGGGGTTGATCTGGGTAGGGACTATCCCAAAGTAACGGAGTATCTGGGAGAACTCTGTCCACAATGGTAGTCGCAAGCCCACCTCGAAGTGGCGAATAGGGATCACCCGCTCATTAGTCAAAACGGTGTTTAGTCGCTCGCTCTGGCGAGGAAGCCTCGCGACATACCCTGGCGGGAGGTACTTCGCCCTGATGACCTCCAACTCTTTCTCAGTCGTGACTGCCTTCTTGAAGATGGTCGCCGCAAAATTCTTGGCGTGATTGGCACGCCGGATGGTCGCCTCGTCAGTCATCTTTTGAAAGGACGGAAAGAAAGGCGAGTATCAAAGAAGAGAAGGGAAAAGTGAGACGGAGGATACTTGCGCAAGAGTTCGGAACTCGCCAAAGCGTAATTAAGACTCACCCACCCCCCCTATTTATAGTGGTCGGGTAGCTTGGCGTATCGAGCACGACGGCGCGATCGGGAATAAGGGGGTGGCGAGTATCAATTTATAATCGCCAATAGCAACAAGCTCGCCATGCCTAAAACGACGCGCAGACAATACTCGCTAAGGTAAAAGAAGATAGAAATCAAGAAAACCATCGCAGAAGAAGAAAGCAGAAGCAAGTAATGAAAGGCGAGTTTCTGATACTCGCCAAATAAATATTAATCAATAGTTCAAGCAGTACAGGGATACTCGCCAAAAGGCGCCATGACCTAGAAGAAGAAAAATAAAGAAAAAGCAACATCTAGGGAGGAGCTTGCAGGTTCGCCTGAGTGTCTGGCTGTTGAGGTTGTCGCCCGACCCATCCCAAGCCGCGAGCTCGCCTGAAATGCTCGGAGGCCACAGACATCGCGTCCTCGCCCTGACGTAGCTGGTCTTCGATCCTCTCCAGCCGACCAACCGAGCCCATGCTCGCGCGCATCCCCACCAGCTCGTCGTGGTGCAATTGTTGTCGATGTTCGAGCCTCCCAAGTCTGCGCTCAAGCTCGTTAACCGACTGAAGGCGAGATTCCGTAGCGACCAGCCGAGTATCGAACTCTTCCAGTCGAGAAACCCGCGCCTCCAACTCAGCCAGGCGACGATGAGCATCGCTGCTCGCCAGACGCTCTATGCGCGACTCCACGGCAGTCAAACGACGGTGAGCATCAATGCTCGCCAAGCGCTCAACCCGCGATTCGACATCAGTCAGGCGGCGATGGGGCTCGCAGATCGCCAAGCGCTCCAGCTTGGACTCCAGCTCTAGGATGGCGCGAGTAGCCCTCTCCTGGTACTCGCGAGAAGGAAGCCCGACCACGTCGATCAAGGCTCCTATGGAAGTATGAGCGCGAGCTGCAAAGAGGGCAAAAATATCAGAGCTTTGACAACTGAAGGAACCAAGTGAAGATAGTGGCGACTATCATGAATGGCGACCAAATACCTGGCCGAGGACTACGAGAGCGATGGCGAGGAGAGCCCCTGCCTCGCTGGGGAGACGTGCTATGATGATGATCGCCTCGCCGAGCAGGATGGGATCCAGCCGTCTGATCCCGGCTAGGAGGCGCGTTCTCACGACCGCGACTATCGCCTGGTCGTCCTCCTCCCCTTGGAGGAAAGAAGCCCGAGGAGCCCCCAGTCCCGCCACGGCGCGAGGACTCGCCCTGATGAGTAGAAGGCGCAGTAGAAGTCGAAGGGCGCTGATCGCCCTGAAGATTATCGGAAGGAGGGAACGGAGGAGGTGGCGGAAGCACGCCTACAGGCAGCTGCGAGCTACTCGCTGTCCCCACAGACTGAAGAGGCGGTGGCGGTGGAGGCGGAAGCACGATGCCCGCCAAAGGAGAACGTTGCTCGCTCATCGGCCTCCTCTCCAGCGAGGAGCTGTGAAGAACTCGCCCTGAGCGACCTCCACCTCTAGGCGAGATCATAGGCGACGATCTCAGAGGGGGTGCGGCTACAGGCTCCTCCTGCGCACCAATGGTGGAAGAATCTGCGAGCATAGAAGAAATATTCAACAACCCGGACCAAGTCGAGGTCAGTTAAAAAAGGTGGCGAGTAGATTGCTCGCACCTCGCACGGAAGCGAGACTCTCCAACGGATTCTGGGCCAAGCTCTCAGGAACGCTCGCCCCCTCGGCGACATTAGGAGCAGGAAGATCAGCGGCCGGCGAGTCGCCCTCATTGGAGAGCCCCAGGTCGTCCAGCAGCTGCTGGTGTTGGTCGCCCAAAGGAGCAGCGACCTCTTCCTCGGCGGCTTTCTTCTTCTCCTTCTTCTTCTTCTTCTGGGCGAGCCTCTTCCTCTTCCTGGAAGATGGAAGGTCGCCAGATGCGGGATCCAGGTGAGGAGGGAGCGAAGAACCCTCAAAAAGGCCGACAAGACCAGCCATGGCCGCCTTAGCCTCGGCAGCATAGTCGCGCACCATCTTGAGCGAGTTCAGAAAAGACGTGCCATCAGAGACCCCTGCCCCTCTATTTATAGAGCTCGAGCGTCGGCCAGCGAGATGGCGAGTATAGGCCAATACTCGCCAAACAGGGAAGCTCGTCGAAAAAGGGTTGGATGATTCTTTCCGAGCAACTGCGTTACTCGCAAAGAGCGGGGATTGTGTACAACCCTCATTCTCCGAGGGTGGACCCCCCCCAAGGCCACGTAGGCAGAAGTCAAAGTCAAAGAGGTCAACACAGAGCCCGGCAGATTAAGGCAGAGCAGAGAAGACCTCAGCGAGTATGCAGGCAATACTCGCCAGGGTGGCGAGTATGGAACAGAAGACCTGGCGACTATTAGCCCGGCGTGTGCGAGCAGCACCCACTACTCGCCAGATGGGCGACTATGGCAGGATACTCGCCGAGTAACCCATAGTCGCCGGGTTGGGGGCTGGACTATAAAACCCCCCCTACCCCTTGGTTTTCCTATAAATAGGACCCCAGGGGTACTTGGATTGGCACCTGGACTTGAGCTTTCGAAACCCTGCTCTTGCATTCTAGAATCTGTCGCACTTGGTCGCTACTCCCGGTACTAGCCAAGTCGGTGCCTTCCTCGTACCTTGCTCGGCCATTCTTTGGTCTTGGAGGGGAAGTCTCTTCGGAGCTTCTGGGTACGTGGTGGGACCTCCCTGCCACAGCACCTGGGGTCCTGTTTGTTGCTCTTCCAATCCTTCTTCGTCGTCGCCAGCCAAGCCATCTCGTCGGGTTGCTGGGCGAGTAGCCTCCGGCTGCATCGGTCCGAATCTTGAGGTCAGGATTTTCCTGGCGTCAACAATGAACATTTATTTGGGCACTACATTTTGAAGAATTTTTGTAGCATTGCTAAATATTAACTTTTTATTCATTTGTAATGCTAAAACATGTTATTGTTTACTTTGAATTAAAGCCAATCTACAATTCAACAATGTTTTTTTTTTCATGATGGTTTGCTAGTAACAAAATGGTTTTCAATTAGCCATTCTCAAAAAAGAAGGTTTGCTAGTAGTAATGGTTTGTTAAAAGCCAAAATGGGTTTGCTTGTAACACCACCATATATTAACCCTACTGTTTAATCTTGCTAAATTAATTTATGGAAATAATTGTGTGATTAAGGGCCTGTTTGGGAGGGCTTTTTAGCTCCTTTTCGTTTTCTGAAAAATGTCACTGCACCTAACAAATCGTTTGGATTGTCTACCGGTGGGAAAAGTTACCGCGAAAAACTACTTTTTCTCCTTTTGAAAAGTCATTTATTCCTACTTTTCGACCTTTTCGAGAAGCACTCTTCATCCTGATACAAGGTTAGCGCATTTTCCGCCCGAGCGCAAATCTTTCCCCCGTGCGTACATTTTTTTGCCCAGGCGAGCATTTCTTCGCTCATGGGCGCATTTTAGGTCCGGAAGCGAATTTTTCGCTCGGTCGCGCATTTTTTGCCCGGGCGCGCATTTTCCGCCCGGGCGCGCATTTTTTCGCTCGGGCGCACATTTTTCATTTGGTTCGGCGTTTTGCTCCGGCGGCGGGAGGAGAAGGCGGGCTGTTGGAACCATAGGGGGGAGGCCGCGGTTCGAATCTGGGCGTTTTCCTCCATTTCCCATGGCGCGGCGGGTGCAGACGCGGCAAACGCCATCACCGGGCATTTGGTTACCCGTCTTGCGGCTGCGTTTGCCGCAAACGACGCCTCCAAACGCCGCGCCAAATGAAGCATGAGGCTTCGTTTGGCGGGAAAATCATTCATGCCGCTGGACCGCTACCGTGGTCCCACGGCGCGGATGATTTCAGCGGGAAATCCGCGGTTTCGATGTGGGGCGGAGCCCCATCACCCGGCCGCGGCCCCGCCAAACAGGCAGAACCGCGGCGGGGAGGTTTCGTCCGTGCGACCGGCACAGATCCGCCTCGTCAAATGAAGCCTAAGTATCCGTTTGGCACGGTGGTGGGCTGGTGGGAGTCGTGAACACGTTGGTTATGAACCGTTTGTTGTAAAATCCGGTACAAATGCAGGCACAGCTATAAAATATTGTAGGAAACAAGAATACAAAATAAGACCAAAATTGCGCCCGGCAAAGCCCGCCGGCGCACAACCACAAATATATATTAAATCAAACAATATATAAACGCAATTACAAGAAATAACTGGAGAAGAAATGACCGTCCGGTGAAACACCGCAGATGCGCCGGACGCGCACGATCCGCGGAAAAGTGGAAGATCTGGACTGCAATCCGCCTAGCGGACGCACAAGGTTCACCGAACCTTCAACGTCGAGGTCCGACGTTCAACCGCAACTACCACCGGAGACCAACGCCGCCACCGGAGACCAAACGCCACCACCGAGATCAAACGCCGTCAAGGCTAACTGCACACACGCAAGCCTTCAATGTCAACGACGATCTCCACCAAGCCCGACGACAACTCTCCCCAACGCCGGCGGCTGTCCTCCAAGACCGGCGAAACGCTCCACTCCAAGACCGGCGACAAATCTTGAGGCCGGCGGTTCCGAACGTGCACAAGAAAGAGAAAGAGGGAGAGAAGTGGGTGGCTAGTTTCCTCCCAGGCGGCTCCAAATGATTTCTCCCAGGCGGCTCCTGTTCAAACCATGCGGCTGATAATTATTCTCAACAAGGCATGGCCGGCTAGCTCTTTATATAAGCTATCTCACTGTGGTGGGTTGATTCAAAACCTAAATCAGACTTATTAATTACCATATATAATATATATATATCATTCCATATATATATCCATATCCCCCATATATATAAATATATATATATCCATAAACGGTGGATCCAAATAAGAGATCCGAACCAAAAATATAACACCGTTGTTACGCCTGACCTCACTAAGAACTTCATAATTGTTCAAAACTAATATTCTTTTCTTGGTGGCCGTCATAATTGTTTGTCATGCAACACTAACTTTTAAGTGTCTAAAAATAGATTTCTACAAAAAATACTACGGAATATGGATTTTGGTATTTTTTTTAAGATCATTTTAAATATCTTTTTTGCATATATTCTTGTCATAATCCGATCAGATTTTTTGAACCGAAGTAATCCGTTCGAAATAATCTTATCGTATTTTTTTCTATCGGATCACAAAAATCCAATCGGACTTTTTCAGATGTTTGGACAAATCGGTACGATTGTAAAAATTATGAATTTCGTATTCCGTAATTTTTCCTTACAAAAATCTATGACTTTGAGCGATAAAGCATGAATTATAACAAAAATAGGTATAACCGTACAATACGCATAAAGGATGGTGTTTTACTCGCACAAAAAAAAATCGTTGCCAAAAGGCATTGTAGAAAGTTGAAACTCGTCAAGTATGGAATGACAATATATAGTATCTCAAGCGTAAAGTCGTGCCCTAGATAGACACATCACTAACGGATCACTATTGAGTCGATCCTGACACGTGCGGATATACACTTGTTGAAGCGAAATATTCAACATATGAGACTATTGTCATTGGAGAGTGTTGAAACCGAGACTTGCGAACAAGACTTAGTCTCAGTGGAGTTCGGGACCCTCAGCTAGCCGATGGGCGACCAATCCTTACTCCTCCCAAGGGAGAGCTCTAGGTTGAAGGTGTTGGAACTAGGAACTGGACCAAGGGCTTAGTGGGAAGGTCCCGCCACATACCCGGAAGTTCCCTAGAAACTTCCCCTCCCAAGCCACTACTGAACTTGGGCACCACTGGAGGCTCTCCTCACCCCCTAGAGAGACTTGGGGAGGGAGAGAGAGAGGGAGAGAGCTAGCCTAGAATGAGATCCCTCCAAATGGTGCCCCCTTGGTCCTATTTATAGATTTTCTGATCTGGCCTGCAAATAGCAGGATTCCGCCTCTAGATTTTACTATCTGCACCCCAAATGGGTCTGCTAACAGCCAAGCTCCGCTGTTTGGGGAGGCTAAGGGCAGACCACCAAGGGTGAAATGGTAAGTTGACCCTAATGATTTATGGGTACGGGGTTGGGCCCTACTATTGGAGTTCTCGCCGGCCTTCTCGCGGAGGAGCTCTCGCGAATACTGCTCGCGGCATTTCCTTCGGAGGGTCGTTTTGCGAGAACCCTGCTGAAGGAGTTCTTGCGAGGACGAGGGCCTGCTGACGAGGTTCCCGCGAGGACCGCGTTGGCCCACTCTGGTAGTCTGTCGGGGTCTCATTGGCTGGGAGTCGATCTCGGCGAGGCCCAGATCTCGTCACTCCCGTCTCGCTCGATTTCCTTGTCTGGCGAATATCGGGGTTGTACACAATCCCCGCTCTTCGCGAAGACTAATGTCCTCGCGAAGAATCGTCCAACCCCTGATATTCGACCGCCCCCAGATGACCTGTCAGGAATCTTTGGTGGGACCCACCATGCAGGCTATAAATATCGTCCCGGACCCCCCATTGGTGCGCGTCGCTTATTTTCCTTCCTTTCTTGTTCTAGCTGCCGGTAGATGCCGATTTCCGAAGAAGCAGAGGCTCGCCTGAGGGCGATGAGAGCCGGCGGGCTGCCTACCACGACCAAGGTACCCGCCTGGATGAACCGGCCGCCTCCCGCCCAGTCGCCAAAAGTCAAGAAGGCGAAGGCGGTTCGCCTCTCTGGAGATGACTCCGTGACGCTGGACTCCTCCCCGGACGATCGCCGCCCCGAGAAGGTATGAGTTATTCGAATTCACGTCACTAAGTTGTTCTTCACTAATTTTCACTCGCAGGATACTTTGCCGAACGAGAACATTGGAGAACCCGCTGAGGGGTCTTGCAAGAGTCCACAGGCGGACCTGAACCTTGCGCGGAAGGATATCACCGGTATGATCTTAATCTCGCATACCGTAGTACTTTAACCCGTATATGATCTTCGTTACTATTTTCTTACAGTCTCGCCCTTGAAGTCCCCGGCCCGCCCGTTGTCGCGGCCGCCGTCTCCGCCTCCTCCAGATAAAATCATAGATAAGCCCGGGTTCCAGCTCCTGACGAGCGAGGAGACGGGTGGCTCCGCACCGCCAAAGATTCCCCCGACCAACAGTACAACTTATCCAGCTGGCCTGGGCAAATCCCTCTACCCCCACTACGGCAATGTGTTCCAGGGCCGTCCTTCGACTTCTCGCCGCCCTCTCGGTAAGCGTTATGGCCTCGCCGAAACCCCGCGTGATCTCGCGCTCGTCATCTAATCTTTCTAAAATCTTGCAGACAATGCCGAGAATCCACCTACCGATTCCGAGCTGGGTGATGACGAGATGTCTCCCCTTCCTGACCAGGTGGAGGAATTCTTAGGGGATCCGCGCGATCCGGAAACGATGAAGCAGCGAGCCGCGGAACTCTTGAGGAAGCATGGGCGAATGCTGATGGATCTCAATATGCAGGCGAGGCGGGATAGGGAAGCCGCGGAGGATAGGCACGCGGTCCTGATGGAGGAGTGCGCGAGGCTCCGGCAAGCGAGACACCGCGATCAGGATGAGATCGCCACGACTCCGGAGGTGCACATAGCGAGGATGAAGGACTACGCCTACCTCACGGATCGGGAGGGTCGCTTGGCGGAGGAATATTATAATTCTAGGGCACCGCCGAGGTCAGGGTCGCGGGGTGGTGGCCGGTGGAAATGGCTCCCCCACGATTCTCGTTAGACGTTGTATTATGAGTAGTAATCGTTATCTTTGAATGGTCTCGCCACGTTTTGTGACTCGCATATTCGCCACTCCTGTTGGCTGTTATTTCTTCCGACAATTAGTATCATCTTTTTTTGGTTTCTCGCTTGTTATCAATAAATTTATTTATTTTGTTGCATCGTGCTCGCAAGGACCCTCTGTCCTTGCTAAACGTATTCTGCAGGGATGTCGTTTGTGCTAACCTCGCGGGTTTTCCTCGCCAGCGTACGTGATGTGATGTTTTTGTTGATACTCGTGCTCGCCGACGTTTGGACTTCCTCCCGCCCTTTTGCTTTGGCTATAAATAGGTGGTCTTGACTGGGCCAACCACCGCATTTATTCTCGACCTTCTTCCCCTTTTGTTGCAGAGCTCTCGCTCTTTCTCGTTCTCGTGCTTCTCCCTTTTCTCGCAGGTTTTCTTGATGGGTGGCGACGCGGAGTCGGAGGGTCGGCGAAGGGTCGCGAAGGCCTTCGCCGAGCATAGCTTTTTTTCCTGCAACCTAACTGATGAGGAGTACTTCAGCGCGGTCGCTGATTACGTCACCCCCCCATTCGAGGCACGCCGCCCTAGCGAGGACGACGTGATCAACGACCCGTTGGTCGACGAGCTGGCCATTCCTACCGCCCGTTTCGCGGTCGGTTTGCGCCTTCCCTTATGGCCCGAAGTTCGCCAGGTAATAGTCGTTCTCGATTACTTCCTATTTTTTTGCCACTCTAGTCTCGCTCGCCAAGCGGATTAATCCTGTTCTCGCCGTCTGTTAGGTGCTCAAGCATTATGGCGTGGTTCCCGGCCAGCTCACACCCAATGCCGTGGCGGTGGTCACCGCTTTCGCCTCCTACCTCCGCGAGGAGCGAATCGAGTTCAGCCTTCCGGTCTTCCGGAAGCTGTTCTCCTTCCGAGCCTACAAAGATGGGACAGCCTACTTCGTGGGCACGGGCCCGAAGGTGGTTGAGACTGTCAACAAGGCCCACTTCTGGGCCCAGAAGTTCGTCGTCGTCAAGGGGAACTTCGGCAACATTCCCCTCTCGCCGGTTCAACACAGCGAGACCACTTACCGGCCCACCGCCCTCGGCGGCCATGACGCCCTCCTCCATCAGTTCTTCTGTAAGAAGAACTTCGAAGTCGTCTACCTCCGCCGCAACCTAGACAAGCTGCCTCCGGTCTTCGCCGGGGAAGGTAAAAATCTCGCATAACATCTTTGTCTCAGTCCGCTAGCATATCATACTCATCCATATTATTGTTCATTTTTAGGCGAGCGAGATCTTCCCCTTCACCCCCCCTACGCGAGCAATCGGAAAACCGACGCCACTATGGCCCTCGCTACAATGGGGGCGGAAGCCTGCCGAGGCGATGTCACCCCGGCCGAGCCCTCCTCTCGCAAGAGATCGGGAGCTTCCGGCAGTCATGCTGCCCCTCCGAAATCTCCGCCCAAAAAGAAAAGCAAGAAAAGCGCAGCCTCGCTCGCTCCGTCAAAAGGTAAAGATCCTCGAGACTGCCTTCGACGAGTTTGACCTCACCGGCCTCTCGGCGGGTGAGGACGAAGAGCCTTGCCAGGAGGCGGTTAGGGCCTCGGTCCTCCCCATCCCGGTGAATCATTATAACTTCGGGCTCGGCCAGAGGCGTCGGGACGAGACTGGCGAGCCCCTCGTCACCTGGAAGCCGGAAACCAACAGGGTGGACATCTCTTCTATCCTCCCCTCCTGGGTGGAGAAGGAGACCGTCAGTGGTCACGCCTTCGACTTCTCGTTCGCACTTTATGGTCGCGAAGATGCGGGGTCTTATAAGGATGAGACCGCGAGGACCCTCGCTTACGAGAGCGCGAGGTCCCAGCTGCGTTCTGTCGAGCTCGCCCATATGACGGGGAGGCGTTGCTTACAGCTCGAGCTTCAGAATGTGGAGCTCGCGAGGTCCTACCAGGGAGTTCTTGCCGAGAACGCGCAGCTGAAGGAGAAGCTGCTTGCCGCGGAGGGCAGGGTGGTGAGTCATCTAGACCTACTTCCTCCTTTCCCTTGGTCTTTTCTCCTTTCTAACTGAACTTATTCGCAGGATGTCGAGGCTGCCGGGAGGGCCAACGCTCGCATCAAGAATTTGGAAGGCGAGGTGGCAGGGCTGAATGCCCTAAATAGCGACCTCACTCTCGCCGCTGTTCCCCCCTCGCCTCACCGTTTAAAAGAAGACCGGCGAGCGCGAGATGAAGAGATCCGCGTGGGATCTATAGAGTCGGCTCGCTACATTTTTTCGGTGGCGAAGGCGATCGGCCTTTTGGCGGATAATGCGGCCGACATGGCTCTAGAAGACATCGTCCCGGAGCTCTTCCTCCCTCTTCCGCCAGTGAAGGACAGTGACGACGAAGAAGGATCTGCGGGCGGTTCCTGAATCTTGCCGCTATTCCCCCTTGTGTTGTAATTTTTGATCGGCGAGATCGCCGGAGATTGTAACAACTAATGAAATGTAGAATGTCGATTTTGTTTTGTTCACTGCGCTTTCCCTTTCTCATTTTGTTATTTTCACTTGTCGAACGTCTCGCCCTTATCTCGTTATCCGCTTTCGCGGAGGTTATTCTCGCGGTGGTTCTTCTCGGGCCGTACGTTATTGGGTAGGTGCACGTAGGACGTTTTGGCTGCTCGGGTCTTTCGCCGTTTGCCCTAGGCTTATCACACCTTTTGATATGCGTATTTTCTTTAGGTTTCGCGGGGCATTTTTCCTTTTGGCGAGAGCTCGGCTCTTACCCGGTGCCGGCAAACTTTCTGCCGAGGACCGAGTGTTTGGGACCGTATAGGGTTGATCCTCGCCATTCGCGTGGTGTGAAAATTCTCCTTGCCGAGCGAGCAGACCCGCCGAGCGAGAAGGAGTTTGACAGCATAAAGACCTGTTATCCTTCCGACCTCTCCAGAGATCAACCTGAACCCCCCGTCTAGTGAGAGCCCGGGAGCGGAATCGATCTGGGGCATTCCAGCACCAACACATCCAACCTTGCCAGCCTCTCCAGAGATCAACCTGAACCCCCCGTCTAGTGAGAGCCCGGGAGCGGAATCGATCTGGGGCATTCCAGCACCAACAAATCCAACCTTGCCAGCCTCTCCAGAGATCAACCTGAACCCCCCGTCTAGTGAGAGCCCGGGAGCGGAATCGATCTGGGGCATTCCAGCACCAACATATCCAACCTTGCCAGCCTCTCCAGAGATCAACCTGAACCCCCCGTCTAGTGAGAGCCCGGGAGCGGAATCGATCTGGGGCATTCCAGCACCAACATATCCAACCTTGCCAGCCTCTCCAGAGATCAACCTGAACCCCCCGTCTAGTGAGAGCCCGGGAGCGGAATCGATCTGGGGCATTCCAGCACCAACACATCCAACCTTGCCAGCCTCTCCAGAGATCAACCTGAACCCCCCGTCTAGTGAGAGCCCGGGAGCGGAATCGATCTGGGGCATTCCAGCACCAACACATCCAACTTTGCCAGCCTCTCCAGAGATCAACCTGAACCCCCCGTCTAGATGAGAGCCCGGGAGCGGAATCGATCTGGGGCATTCCAGCACCAACACATCCAACTTTGCCAGCCTCTCCAGAGATCAACCTGAACCCCCCGTCTAGTGAGAGCCCGGGAGCGGAATCGATCTGGGGCATTCCAACACCAACATATCCAACCTTGCCAGCCTCTCCAGAGATCAACCTGAACCCCCCGTCTAGTGAGAGCCCGGGAGCGGAATCGATCTGGGGCATTCCAGCACCAACATATCCAACCTTGCCAGCCTCTCCAGAGATCAACCTGAACCCCCCGTCTAATGAGAGCCCGGGAGCGGAATCGATCTGGGGCATTCCAGCACCAACACATCCAACTTTGCCAGCCTCTCCAGAGATCAACCTGAACCCCCCGTCTAGATGAGAGCCCGGGAGCGGAATCGATCTGGGGCATTCCAGCACCAACACATCCAACTTTGCCAGCCTCTCCAGAGATCAACCTGAACCCCGTCTAGATGAGAGCCCGGGAGCGGAATCGATCTGGGGCATTCCAGCACCAACACATCCAACTTTGCCAGCCTCTCCAAAGATCAACCTGAACCCCTCGTCTAGATGAGAGCCCGGGAGCGGAATCGATCTGGGGCATTCCAGCACCAACATATATCATACCTTGTTAGTCATAATATTGCATGCGAGAAAAATAACCTAAGTAAGAAAACCAACCATTGCATTACGTGGAGTTACTGGTACAAGTGTTTTTGGTCGCCACCACTTAGCTGGGATATCCTTTCTTTGCCTCCAACATCCTAGGGTCCGTCCTCCTCGATCCCCTTCGGCCAGTGTCGTTGTTGTATCGGAGCCATTGCCTCTCTTATTTCCAAAAACTCGGGGCAGGTGGATGTCGCGTGACCTTCCTCCTGGTGGAAATCACAGTAGGATAACTCCACCCTACCCCCTCCTCTTCCTCTTCTTTCGGCTTTCCTGGCTCTCCTCCTTCCCACGCCCATCGCCATAGCCTGCGGAGGCGGTGGAGGGGGTGGCCTTGGTCCCTGCTTCCACTTCGGGCAGCTGGATCTTTTCCTTTTATGGTTCCCCCTTTCCCCCCCCCCCCCCCCCCCCCTCGTGGAGTTGGCTTGTTGGCAGCTGCGCCCGCCGGGCTATTGGATGGCCGCCTACAGGGGTGGTCTCGCCCACCACCCTTCACTCGATTTCTTTTGGGGTGGGGCGAGAGGGGGCCGGATGCCTCCCCGCTCGCCCCCTTTCGGGACGGGGCTAGAAGGGCCGGGGCGAGCTGGGAAGGCGCCTCCCTCCTGAGCTCGCCCCCATGGAACAGGGGTGGGGCGAGCTGGGAGGGTGGCCCCCTCCTGAGCTCGACCCCTTGGAATAGGGGTGGGGCGAGCTGGGAGGGTGGCCCCCTCCTGAGCTCGCCCCCTTGGAACAGGGGTGGGGCGAGCTGGGAGGGTGGCCCCCTCCTGAGCTCGCCCCCTTGGAATAGGGGTGGGGCGAGCTGGGAGGGCGGCCCTCTCCTGAGCTCGCCCCCTTGCAGGGGTGGGGCGAGCTGGGAGGGCGCCTCCCTCCTGAGCTCGCCCCTATGGAACAGGGGTGGGGCGAGCTGGGAGGGTGGCCCCCTCCTGAGCTCGCCCCCTTGGAATAGGGGTGGGGCGAGCTGGGAGGGTGGCCCCCTCCTGAGCTCTCCCCCTTGGAACAGGGGTGGGGAGAGCTGGGAGGGTGGCCCCCTCCTGAGCTCGCCCCCTTGGAATAGGGGTGGGGCGAGCTGGGAGGGTGGCCCCCTCCTGAGCTCGCCCCCTTGGAACAGGGGTGGGGCGAGCTGGGAGGGTGGCCCCCTCCTGAGCTCGCCCCCTTGCAGGGGTGGGGCGAGCTGGGAGGGCGCCTCCCTCCTGAGCTCCCCCCCATGGAACAGGGGTGGGGCGAGCTGGGAGGGCGGCCCCCTCCTGAGCTCGCCCCCTTGCAGGGGTGGGGCGAGCTGGGAGGGCGCCTCCCTCCTGAGCTCCCCCCCATGGGGATGGGCGAGTGGGGGTATGACACCTCCCCACTTCTCCCCCACCGGTACTTCCTTCCTGGACTGCTGGCCGAGAGTTCCCTCGTCCACCTGCTGGGGCGGGATCTCCGGACCATCTCTTCTGCCTCTGACTATCATGGCGAAAGCAACCTGGACGGTCTGTAAGACCTCTTGCTTGAAATTTTCGAACATCTCCAACGTCACCCCAGCCACCGGGGGCTGGGAGTGACTTGGGTCTGATCTTCCAACTCCGTCCATGGAACTCATCTTGAGGATTTCTTGAATCGGTCACACTCCACGCTCACCGCACCATGTGTTGAAACCGAGACTTGCGAACAAGACTTAGTCTCAGTGGAGTTCGGGGCCCTCAGCTAGCCGAGGGGCGACCAATCCTTACTCCTCCCAAGGGAGAGCTCTAGGTTGAAGGTGTTGGAACTAGGAACTGAACCAAGGGCTTAGTGGGGAGGTCCCGCCACATACCCGAAAGTTCCCTAGAAACTTCCCCTCCCAAGCCACTACTGAGCTTGGGCACCACTGGAGGCTCTCCTCACCCCCTAGAGAGACTTGGGGAGGGAGAGAGAGAGGGAGAGAGCTAGCCTAGAATGAGATCCCTCCAAATGGTGCCCCCTTGGTCCTATTTATAGATTTTCTGATCTGGCCTGCAAATAGTAGGATTCCGCCTCTAGATATTACTATCTGCACCCCAAATGGGTCTGCTAACAGCCAAGCTCCGCTGTTTGGGGAGGCTAAGGGCAGACCACCAAGGGTGAAATGGTAAGTTGACCCTAATGATTTATGAGTACGGGGTTGCGAGGGCCCTACTATTGGAGTTCTCGCCGGCCTTCTCGCGGAGGAGCTCTCGCGAATACTGCCCGCGGCATTTCCTTCGGAGGGTCGTTTTGCGAGAACCCTGCTGAAGGAGTTCTTGCGAGGACGAGGGCCTGCTGACGAGGTTCCCGCGAGGACCGCGTTGGCCCACTCTGGTAGTCTGCCGGGGTCTCATTGGCTGGGAGTCGATCTCGGCGAGGCCCAGATCTCGTCACTCCCGTCTCGCTCGATTTCCTTGCCTGGCGAATATCGGGGTTGTACAGAGAGTGTGGGTACATAATGCATCTAGATAAAATATGGGCAATGTTATACGCAGTCCTATAATGGCTAATCGCAGTCCGTAATAACACTTGAAATTACGTGTTTTCTTTTGTTTAATCGCGCCCCGACTTTATTCGTTGCTCTCACTCGCCCCCACAGCCGAGCCCTAACCCCGCACGTGAAACCTCCCTGCTCCTACTCGCGAGACGTTCCCGGCTGTCCATTCCGGCGTCGTTCCCTCGCCCGCTCACAGCCTCCCCCTCGCAAAACGCTCGCACTCCCCATCGCAAAACCTTGGCGATCCCTCCTCCTCGCTCGTTGCCCTCGCAAAACCCTCGCGCTCTCCTCTGCCAAAGACTTCTCCCCTCATCCCCATCAAAGACAGAGGACGCCTCCATCCAGCCCTCCCTCGACATCGTCGCGAATCGTTCCCGCATTTCTCTCGCTGTTCTTGAAGGCTTTAAGGTATTTTTTTATATTTCATTTGACTTTGTTTTCATGCTCATATCTCATTCTTCCTGATTTATCCATTGTCATCGGAATTGTCCATCTTCATGCTACAATTGCATATCACTTGTTTGCTGAAATGCCTAAATGAAATCAGGAATAAACCTTTTAATACATATCCATCTTCATACTACAATTGCAATTAAACGTTTTGATATGTATTGAGAATGCAGTAGTAAATATTGCTGTGATAATTTCATTCAAAAAATTTATAATTTCATGCCAATAACTAATCAGTGATGCAGTAGTAATTATTGTTTTAATGCATTAGTAATTTTGTTTAGAAAATGTCCACTCACTCAAGTAGTAATTTCATATCAATTCATAATTATTGTTTAACTCTCTCATTGAAATAAATTGTGTTGATTGATTTTAGTTTTTTTTGTTATGAAACAGGGAATTAGTATTGTGTTAATGCAAGCTTGATTTTGAAATGTCACTTACACATGAGGATTCAGCCAAGTCCGCACAAACAGATGTTGGAAAACATTTTGTAACAAGCAAAGTATTTCCTAGTAAAGAAGATTTAGTTCAATGGGCTCGCAATATTGCTATGCGTCTTGGCTTCGTAATATCATTCAAAGAGCTGATCCATTTAAAGATACACCAAAGCCTCGGGTTAAACTTGGATGTGATAGAGGCGGTTGTACTCGCGATAGCCAAAGTAAGAAAGGTTGGGTCAAAAAAATTTGAGGAAGACTAGCTCCAAGCATATTGGTTGCCCGTTTACTCTACAGGGACAAAATGTCGCAGAGCTAGATGAGTGGACATTAGAAGTTAAATGTGGACTTCATAACTCAACACAAGTCCTATGTTACATCAAAGGCCAAAGAGCTTCTTCACTTGCCAACTAATGAAATTTTTAAAAAAATTCAAAAATATTTCTTCCCCGGTCAAATGTGCTTTCTGTCATTCTTCCGGTGATTCAGAGGAGGTAACTATATACACTGTTCCACACATGTATTCTTCTTATTTTGCTAATTTTGACATAGTTAAGCAATATTTACAGGTCTCTGGAGAGATTACGCACTATTTTAATGGAAAATCGGTAGCCTCAGGATGATGGGGTTAATGTAATTCATTCTCACAGGAGCTGCACAGAATGGTCGGTCATACTGAAAAAAACACGCTGCATTTATGCTTATTGCTCAAAATGCATTTTGAATTTTACTAATTATAGTTTACATTCCTTTCAAGGGCTCCTGATAAAAATAGAATATAAAAAAAATGTTTGAGTGAGCACTGAGCACACGCATATGCTTCTGATAAGGAAAGTCCTATTCATTTTGCTTTATCTATTTTCTATTTTGAGCTATGTAAAATGGAATTAAATTATTTATAGTAATTTCTTGTTGATATTGGTATACTCTATTTTGTAATTTGCCCCCCTTGCGATCCGCAGGCCCCAAAATTATAAGTATACCCAAAATGCTATTCACAGACCAAATATAAAAAAGTTAATTGCTAGGTCTAGAATGGGCTATTCAAATCGAGGAGATCATACACATTTTTTATATTCACATTTCATAGCATGACGGTAGTTCTCCATTTTCCCAAGATGCTCTTCATGTCTTCATAAACATGAATAGCATAGCATCCATTTTTGTCTTCATCAACACAAAAATGTTCCTGTCGGCGGACCCCGCACACACAAACTTATGATGTTTTGGGCGTCGACTTCGGCGTCGACAAGGTTATGATGTTTTTGGGCGTCGGCTTCAGCTCGGCAAGCATGTGATGTTTTGGACGTCGGTGTAGATATTGCATGAATATAAACAAAATCATTCATCCTTATTTGTTCAAAGGAATACAAGGAGACTCTATGAACCACATGCGTGCGCTCGCGTACTTGACCGAATTCGAATTTGGGATTTCGGATTGGGATTTCGGAATTGAGATTTAGGAAATAATTGAATTGTACTTTTTGTACAAAATAATTTTGCTATTTTGAAAGACTTAAAATTTAAATTTAACGTTTCTTGCATTGAGCATTGAGATGAAATCGACGTAAGTCGACTTCTACGTGTGCTGACTTCTATGTCGTGCGTCGACTTCTATCTCGTATGTTGACTTCTCATGTGTCGACTTCCCATGCGTTGACCTCTCTTCCATACTATGACTTTCGTGCGTCGACGACCTCTCTATCGTACGTTGACTTTCGTGCGTCGACTTCTCGACATACGTCAAGATCTTTGATATTCGTAGATCAAACACGTGTAAATTTCTGTACACGTTTCTTTACGCATCTCTGCGTCATTTAATCTTTATGTTGGAAATCAACAATTTCCTTGCACGGTTACTTTTACTAAAAATAATCGTTGTAAATTTATTACGTGTTTAATTCTTGTGGTTTCATGAGACTCTTATTTAAGAGATTTTCTAAAAATGAAAAATGCATTCTTTCGCAATCTCTTTCTTTTCCTGCTTCCGAGTTCTTGTGATTTCTGATTTATTGATGTTTGCATCATCAAGTTGGAGTTCAGGGGCTCTGTGCTTCTTTGGTGTCCGCGCACATCAGAGTTTTTGGGATCTAGACAGGTGTTATTCCTTGGAGGATTGAACATCAGTTGAAAACTCTGTCGAAGAGTGGTAGAACTTTTTTAGGCCAATGATCGCACGCCTTACCCAAGCTCAACTCTAAACTTTAAATATTATTATGTTCCTTTTATTTCTTAATCTTGTTGGTCACAAGTTTTCATTATAGTCTTGCTTTTCAAAATTTACTATTATATTATAATTGTTCGAAAAATATATTATTTAGGAATATATTAAAAATATTCCAACAGAAAACCCAACCAAAACAAAGTGAGGCAATTGATTCTACAACAATCATTGTTGCTCTTCTCGTGGCTTCTATGACATACTTCTTATAATCAAATCTCTCGTTGACATCTTATCCTATATTCCCAAGGATCGCTAAGGTGAGGTTGGTGTTAATTTCCTTAATGTGCTCTTAGGGTCCATTTGGCACGACAGTGTCGGTCGTGAACTCGACTCACCTAAGGAACTTCATACACTTTTATGTTTGCCAAATGAAGCCTTAACCTTTAAGTTTTGCTCTTAATTTCAATGTTTTTCCAATTATTATTGTAATGTAATCATTTCAAGACCTTGTTTCTAAATATGGCAATCATGCTCCCCAAAAGATCGAGCATTCAATGAAGTTATTGTTTAAACGAGGTAGGAACTTGATGGTTACCTACGAGTTATTGAGCACCAATGTGTGCTAGTGCTGGAATTGAATGTGCATTTGCGGGCTGTCGAACAATAGTAATTGGACCATCCCAATAAAACTACAAAATTACGGAGTTCCAACCTAATTTCATTATTTGCTCAGAAAAAACGTTTATGATATTTGGCAGTTTGAATTAGTGCTTAAGATCAATAACTTTTATTTCTTTCAATTCGATATATGATCCAATTTATTCATGCATCTCCTTCCGCATAGAAGTCTATCGTTCTAGAAGCCCGTCGTAAGCTGCCTTTATTTGTGCTTCTCTGCCTCTAAAGACACTCCTCACCCTAATTGAATTCAAGATCTTAGACGTTTGAGACTTGTATTATAGCGCATCTAGCTATTGAAGTTGCCAATGCTATGTATAGATTTAGTCTGGTTGCACGAGAATGATATACTACTACGATGGTTAAAAGAGAACAATGCAGTCTTTGCAGTAGATTGGGAGGGAGCAAGAGGATGTAGGGTGTTGGGGTCGTCAATGCACCGGTCAATGAAAAGTGCAAGGACTACTAGGGTTAGTTGCATGCACATGACTTCAATGTATAAGTCACTTAAAGCTAAGCTAAAGTGTGGAAAAGGTTAATAAAATGGATCTATATATAAGATGACCGTCAACGGAGGGCAAGCTTGGAGGTGGATGCAAACTATTAGCACATTGACGACGATAGATAAGACCAACATTGTGGGATATGCGAGTGTGGCAAGGCAGACGTGGAACGTAACAACCTGAATTCAAATATAACGAGGTATGCACACTCTGAGTATATCTCATACTAAACTTTCACAATTTTGTCACACAAAAACTGTAGGGAATGAAGGTCGCCCGTAGCGACGTCTCTCACCGATCAATAGAGCAAACAAAACCTGAGAAAATCAAACCAACAAAACAAACACACAAACACAGAGATATACGTGGAAAACCTTCACCACTTGAAGGTCAAAAATCACGGGGCACGACACAACAAAATCCACTATAATAAATTAGGATTACAATGATAATCTAGGTTTGCCCAAACCTAGAACGCCCACCGGATTTGACAACAAATCCAACCTTCTCCACCAACAAAGATGAACACACCACTCCTCTACAATAGGATAAAACCCCTACTCTCTTTTCAAGCAAAATAGCAAGCGAAAACGAGAAAGAGAACACCTTAATCCGTAGACGAAGAAGCCCTTTGAAATCGGTGGAGAAATCTCCAAGCGAACCGGAGGAAGCACCTCCTCTTTTCGGCAACGGCAACGACGTCCGCAACACTTTCCAAATCAATGGCAACCAGAGGCAACAACCTCCAAAAGGGCAGCAGCCCCTCTCCTTCCGGCGACAGAGGCGGCGACAACACCCCTCCTTCCAGCGACAGCCGAGGCAACAACACCTCTCCGGCAGCCCCTCCTCCACGCACCCCGACGGCGGCTCTCCACAAGAACGAGAGAAAGAGAAGGGGGGGGGGGGGGGTGGGCGGCTGTACACCAAACGAGAGAAAGAGGGAAGGAGATAATGATCCACGATCAACCCTAACCCCTCTTCAATAATCCATGAAAAAACTGTTCACGCCAGCAATATTAAAACAGCCCGGTTCAGATGAACCGAACCAAGAAAAAAAAATCGCCCAGATTTTTGCCTTCAAAATGCAAGGACAGAGCCTAGCGCGTTGCAACGTGCAAATTTACCAGGTTGCAACCTAAAATTCTGGAACACAAATTTTCATAAAAAAGGCCCTTTAGGGGCTGAACCCCAACAAACTCCCCCTTCAGACCATAAAGGGGAGTCCTCCACCTTGACTCCTTCAAGTGGACATCATGCCGATCGACCGTCGGCAAAAATCATGCTTCTCCCTTGGGACAACCTTCGTCAACATATCCGAAGGGTTTTCATCCGTGTGGATCTTCTCCACCACCAACAGCTTCTCCTCGACTGCATCCTGAATCCAGTGATACTTCACGTCAATGTGCTTCGTCCTGGAGTGAAAGGCGGGATTCTTGGCCAAGAATATAGCACTCTGACTGTCATAAAATACAGTGTACACGTCCTATCGGAGACCAAGCTCAAGCATGAACTTCTTCATCCAAATAAGCTCCTTTGACACCTCAGTCAACGCAATATATTTAGCCTCTATTGTCGACAATGTCACGCACTTCTGAAGCCTTGACTGCCATGACACTGCTCCCCCTGCAAATGTGACCACGAATCCAGAAGTGGATCTCCTCGTGTCAACATCTCCTGACATGTCCGAGTCTGAGTACCCAATAAGTTCTGGTGGACCTCCACCAAACTTCAAGCAAAGGTTTGAGGTACCTCGGAGATATCGGAATATCCATTTCACAGCACTCCAGTGATCTTTCCCTGGGTTTGCCAAGTAATGGCTCACAGACCCCACAACATGAGCTATGTCTGGCCTAGTGCAGACCATAGCATACATCAAGCTCCCTATTGCAGATGCATAAGGGATATGGCTCATCTCTTCCACCTCTTCCTCAGATGAAGGACTTTGAGAACTAGAAAGTCTGAAGTGCCCGGCTAAAGGAGTAGCAACGGGTTTTACCTTGTCCATCATGAACCTCTTCAGCACTTTCTCCACGTACTCAGACTGAGATAGCCATAGTTGACCGACACTCCTGTCCCTGGTGATTTTCATTCCAAGAATCTTCCTTGCCGGTCCCAAATCCTTCATTTCAAAGGACTCACCGAGCTCCTTCTTCAACTCAGTTATGCTTGCCTTGTCATCCTCAACAATCAACATATCATCTACGTACAACAACAGAATAGTAAACGCCTTCTCAGTCCTCTTCACGTACACGCAGTGATCAGCCCTGGTCCGTTGGAATTTGCTCTTCATCATGAACGAGTCAAATTTCCTATACCACTGCCTGGGTGTCTGCTTCAACCCATAAAGGCTCTTCTTGAGCCGGCAGACCAGATGATGTTTTCCCTTAGCCACAAAGCCTTCGGGCTGCTCCATGTATAGCTCTTCCTCCAAATCACCATGCAAAAATGCCGTTTTGACGTCCATCTGCTCGACTTCAAGATCCATGGAGGCAGCCATACCCAACACCAGTCTGATAGAGGACATTTTCACCACTGAGGAAAATATCTCATCGAAATCTATACCTTGTTTTTGACTGAAACCTTTCACAACAAGTCTCGCCTTGTATCTCGGCTGAGAGAGACTTTCATCCAACTTCAGCTTGAAGACCCACTTGTTCTTCAAAGCTCTTTTCCCTTTAGGCAATGGGACTAAGTCATACGTCTCGTTCTTCTGAAGGGAGTACAACTCCTCTTCCATAACAGCCGTCCAAGCCTCACGATCTTCAGCACTCTGAGCCTCCTCATAGGACTCAGGCTCTCCACTATCTGTAAGCAAGATATACTCATGAGGAGAATACCTGATATTGGGCCTTCTGACTCTCTCAGATTTGACAGGAGGAACCTCCACCACAGGTGGAACCTGTGAATCTACAGCATTCTGCTCACCAACCACTTGATCTTCAACAAAGATCACATCTCTGCTTATGATCATTTTCTTGTTCACGGGATCCCAGAGTCTATATCCAAACTCCTCATGGGGAAATCCCAACAAGATGCACTCCCGAGACTTCTCATCAAGCTTCGATCTCTCTTCCTTGGGGACATGAACATGAACTTTGCACCCAAACACCCGCACATGTCCGTACGACACTTCCTTCCTGGACCAAACACGCTCTGGAATATCACCATTCAGAGGTGCCGAAGGAGACAGATTTATCAGATGAACAACAGTTTGCACAGCCTCAGCCCAAAACTGCTTACCAATGCCAGCTTGAGAAATCATGCATCTGATCTTCTCAATAATCGTCCTGTTCATCCTCTCTGCCAACCCATTCTGTTGCGGCATCCTCGGGATTGTCCTTTCATGTACTATGCCATGCTCTCTGCAATAAGCATCGAAGGCACCGATGTATTCTCCCCCGTTGTCAGATCGAACTCGCTTTATTTCTTTACCGGTCATCTTCTCCACCTTTGCTCTGAACTCTACAAACTTTGCTAGAACATCACTCTTCTGCTTCACAGGATATGCCCAGACTTTCCTGGAATGATCGTCAATGAACGTGACGAAATAAGCGGCTCCGCCCACAGACTTGGGCTCAATAGGACCACACACATCAGTGTGTATCAAATATAGTAACTCTGCCTTCCTCTTTGGTTCAGATTCAGCAAAGGAAACACGTTTCTGCTTACCGGCCAAGCAGTGCACACACGTGTTAGGAATCCCTCCTGATAGCTCCGGAAGAACCTTGTTCTTCACCAAAATCTTCAAGCTCTTCTCACTGATATGCCCAAGCCTGCGATGCCATAACTCCATAGAGTTGCCTTCAGCAGCATTCACAATTGGGCCACAGATCTTGGCATTAGTGCGATAAAAGCCACAACACTTCCTTCCTCTGGCTACCACCAAAGAGCCCTTCAGCAACCTCCAGGTACCTCCACCTTCAATGCTAGTGAAACCACTGTCATCAAGTCTACCAACGGAAATCAGATTCATTCTCAAGTCAGGAATATGCCTGATGCCCTTGAGAACAATCTTCCCAAGCTCAGTCTCCAAGTGGACATCACCACTGCCAATAATCAATGATTCACCGGAATTTGCCATTCGGATCACACCAAGGTCTCCCGCAGAATAGGTGTAGAAGTAATCCCTGTGTGGAGTGCAATGATAAGATGCACCTCCGTCCACGATCCAGTCTGTGTCAACACATTCCTGGCAAGACAACCCACTGCACTGCAAGCATAACGGCTCAGCCTCCACAATCGAAGTCGTCGCATCACCACTGGATTCTCCTACCTCCTTGGTCTTTCCATTCAGGTCTCTTTTCATTTGGAAACAATCCTTCTTGAAATGACCTTTCTTCTTACAATAGTAGCACTCGATGTCCTTCTTGGACTTGCCCCTAGACTTGCTCCTGGAAGTACCCCTGTTCTTCACATCCTTCTTCACAGATCTGCCTCTTCCTTCCATGAGGAAAACACCCGAACTGGAAGATCCAGAATCCTTCCTTCTCAATTCTTCATTCAGGAGACAACTAGACACCATCTGCATGGTTACCACCCCATCAGGTGCTGAGTTGCTCAACGCCACTACAAGAGTCTCCCAACTCTCCGGTAAGGAACTAAGAACCATCAGAGCTTGAAGTTCATCTCCCAAGGTAATCTTCATGGACTCCAACTGATTGATAATACTTTGGGCAAGGTTCAGGTGCTCAGTCATCTGCGAACCTTCCCGGTACTTCAAATTAACAAGCTTCCTAATCAGGAATGCCTTGTTACCTGCAGTCTTCCGCTCATACAAGGCTTCAAGCTTTTTCCATAAGGCTTGGGCCGAGGACTCCGTGGAAACATGATGAAAAACAGAGTCATCAAGCCACTGCCTAACGAACCCTACTGCCTTCCGATCCATCTTCTTCCACTCTTCATCATCCTTAACTGAAGCCGGTCTCCCCGTCAACGGAGCATGAAGATCTTTACAATATAAAAGATCCTCCATCCGAGGCTTCCAGATGCTCCAATTCTTGCCATTCATACTGACCATCCTTGTGTTCTGTTCCATTGCTTTCTCAAACAACAACTGCTCTAACACGATCCACAAGTCGATTTATTTCAAGGGATTAACAAGAGAGGATAGGGAGCGGACCAATGGTCGTCACCTACCGCACCGAGTTATAAACCGAGAAATAAAAACGACAAGCCAAAGAACCTGGCTCTGATACCACTTGTAGGGAATGAAGGTCGCCCGTAACGACGTCTCCCACCGATCAATAGAGCAAACAAAACCTGAGAAAATCAAACCAACAAAACAAACACACAAACACAGAGATATACGTGGAAAACCTTCACCACTTGAAGGTCAAAAACCACGGGGCACGGCACAACAAAATCCACTATAATAAATAAGGATTACAACGATAATCTAGGTTTGCCCAAACCTAGAACGCCCACCGGATTTGACAACAAATCCAACCTTCTCCACCAACAAAGATGAACACACCACTCCTCTACAATAGGATAAAACCCCTACTCTCTTTTCAAGCAAAATAGCAAGCGAAAACGAGAAAGAGAACACCTTAATCCGTAGACGAAGAAGCCCTTTAAAAACGGTGGAGAAATCTCCAAGCGAACCGGAGGAAGCGCCTCCTCTTTCCGGCAACGGCAACGGCGTCCGCAACACTTTTCAAATCAACGGCAAACTGAGGCAACAACCTCCACAAAGGGCAGCAGCCCCTCTCCTTCCAGCGACAGAGGCGGCAACAACACCCCTCCTTCCAGCGACAGCCGAGGCAACAACACCTCTCCGGCAGCCCCTCCTCCACGCACCCCGACAACGGCTCTCCACAAGAACGAGAGAAAGAGAAAGGGGGGTGGGCGGCTGTACACCAAACGAGAGAAAGAGGGAAGGAGATAATGATCCACGATCAACCCTAACCCCTCTTCAATAATCCATGAAAAAACTGTTCACGCCAGCAATATTAAAACAGCCCGGTTCAGATGAACCGAACCAAGAAAAAAAAATCGACCAGATTTTTGCCTTCAAAATGTAAGGACAGAGCCTAGCGCATTGCAACGTGCAAATTTACCAGGTTGCAACCTAAAATTCTGGAACACAAATTTTCACAAAAAAAGCCCTTTAGGGGCTGAACCCCAACAAAAACCGCATCACCATAGAAATTTTGGGGTCATTATAACAATTCATTAACTTTAGTCCAAAATTCGGTCAAACTAAGCAAATGCATTCCAAACGTTGAGATGCCCAAATATTCCCGACATCCTGGCACATTTGACAATCGTCGATCACGACAAGATGCTCGTTGTGACTTTCGATCCGTGATGAAAATAATCACTCGCCGATTTCAAACAATACTTGTCGTTTTGGAGTATCACAACCATCAACTATTCTTGCATGTTCATCCTCAAACCTAATCCAATCTAGGGTTGGGAAAACATGACTCGCACTTAATGGCGGATCATCTCTAATACCACATGTTACAACTCAAATCCAAATATATTGAGGCATCATCCAAAACATTAATAATGGAAAAATTGAAGATCTGTCATTTTGATGCACAAATTGAAACCAAGAACGGTATAAATTAACTTTCGCACTTCAGCTATCGTTCATTCAAGTTTCTTTTTATTGCGTGCGTGTTCTCGATTTCGTTATTTAACTTAATTAGAAAATATCAATCCTATATTTTATGCTCCAATAGAGATCATTAGTTTTTGAATAAGACGATCATTCGTCGTCACCACATTCAGTATTGTGTCATCCTTAATTTTTCGATAACAAAATTTTGTAGTGACGTACCTAGATTTTCATAACATTGTCCGCCATATCAAATCATTTTACGTCTAATGTTCCCATATTTTCTTTACTTTTTATGTATTTTCTCATATTCCCTTTTTTATGTATTCCTTCCTCGTTGTTTATTCTCTTGCGTAATCTCTTACATATAAAAATTATATAATTATCAATTTTATTGTAAGCTTATCAATTTATGTCTAGTTGAAGGGAGTGAATTTAATTTACAACTATATGTATCGCATTTAATTTCAATTCAATTAATGAGTTATTACATTTCCTTAAGAAATACGAGTGAGAGGTAGGCGTGCAAAAAAGGCCCGGCAGGCCCAGACCAGGCTCGGGCCCCCTGGGCTTGGGCTTTTTTGTTGTCAGTCCATGCTCAAATTGGGCCCAGATCGGGCCCGGACATACATTAAAAAGGGGTCTGATTGAGCCCTTTAGAGCGGACCCAATCAGGCCCCATTGCTGGCAGCCCCAACATTTCTGCTGGGCCGCCACCATTAGCAGCCCAGCAGAAATGTTGGGCGGCCATCATTTTAATGTTGGCTGCCAGAATTTAATGCTGGCTGGCAGCCAGCATTAAAATGTTGGCCGCCCAACATTTAATGCTGGCTGCCATCATTAAATGTCGACTGCCAGCGGACCTTAATGCCTGGACGGGCCTGGGCCTGGCCCGGGCCGAGCACCAGGCCAGACCCTGCCCAAATAAGGGGGCCTGTTGAGCCCGCTAAGGCCTGGCCCGAGCCTAATCAGGCTCAGACCAGGGCAGACCAGGGCAGACCCGGGCCAAATTTGCACGCCTGCCGAGAGGCACGGGACTTCGCCTCAAGCAATTAATTAATGCAGTTTAAAATAAACACATAATTAATTAGTTAATGTGAAATATAGTTATGCATTATTTTTTGTTTTTTATTAAAAAATAATCTCATATACTTAATCTTTCGTTATTTTTTTCAAATTAAATTAAGTTGTTTCTATCATTATTTTTCAAATCAACTTTAATAAAATTGTCATGCTTAATAATAGCCTACCATAGTAGGTATAAGAGATTTACTAAAAACATTTTAAATTTTATGAATTCTCATAATTACTTAAATGAGATTGGATTTTATTTTCTTAAATAAATTATAATATATATTAACTAATTAGATAAAAATAATAAGACTGACAATTTTTTTCCTTTTGTTGCGGTCCGCTCAAGGCTCCGGTAGATCGGGCTAAATTGGACCGTCTTAGCCCGGGAGTGTTTGAGCGCGCAAACAGTCACAGAAAAAGAGAAAGCTAACAAGACAATTTTTTTAACGTGGAAAACTCGTCAACTGGGTGAAAAACCACGCGGTCGGGTCTGTGCCGGCCGAAACCTCTACTATTTGTTGGTTGTTGTACATAATTGTTTTAAAGAACTCGAGGGCGACATGCCGCCTCTCGTTACAATTGTTGAGAGAGAGATGCTCGGAGGGTGACAAGCCACCGCTTACGGAGCTAAGACTTTTGTCTACTGCATAGGGGAATGTTGCGCTCTAGAGGTTTTGACAGCGGCTTGAAGGTTGGATCGATATGCACTGTGCGTCTTTGTCTCCGCGGCTTGCCTCTTGCTGCACGAGAGGAGTCTGAAGTGATGATCTTGAGTGCGCGGAGTGCTTGTTGCTGCATATGCGGGGGTGTGCTTAGATCGAAGCGTGCGCGCTTGGAGCGGAGCGCGCGGCGGCGCGCTTGGAGCGGAGCGCGCGGCGGCGCGCTTGGAGCGGAGCGCGCGGCAGAGCGCTTGGAGTGAAGCGCGAGGCGGCGCGCTTGGAGCGGAGCGCGCGGCGGCGCGCTTGATGCGGAGCGCTTCAAGCGGAGCGCCTGGCGGCACGCTTGGAGCGGAGCGCCCGGCGGCGCGCTTGGAGTGGAGCGCACGGCGACGCGCTTGGAGCGGAGCGCACGGAGGCGCACTCGGAGCGGAGGAAGGCCTTCGAAGGATCTTCAAGGCGCTCGAAGATCTTCGAAGGAGTCTTCGAAGGCGAGGGAGATCTTCAAAGGAGGCTGAAGATCTCTGAGCCGTCTTCGAAGTGCTTGAAGAATCTTCAAGGGCGACTTCAAAGATGAAGGGGATCTTCAAGAGCTCTCTCTTTTGAACTTAGGAGGAGGGAGGAGGGAGGAGGAGAAAAGATGGTGAAAAGAGAAGTCTTTGAGTCATATTTATAGTTTTTGAGGGTGACACTTTCGTAATTAAATTGGTGGTTAGGGTGGTTATGATGGTTATGCGGCTACCCGCACACCATAACCAATTTATGTGGTATACACACATCATAACTAATTTATGTGTTATACGCACACTTATTATTAATATGGCTACGCGCACACCAGTTGTATAGTTTTATGGTGATATGTACTCATTTGATGGATATGGTTATGCGCACACAATAACCATATTATTTGTTATACGTAGACCGTATTGAAGGATTTTACTATTTACACCCTCATGATGTGGGATTTTACTATTTGCACTCCGTGATGTAGGATTTTACTATTTGCACCCCATGATGGGGGATTTTACTATTTGCACCCCATAATGGGGGGCTTTACTATTTGCACACCATGATGAAGGATTTTACTATTTGCACCCCATGATGGGTGGTTACGGGGCTAGTAGAGTTTACTTTGATCAACCATATTTCATCCACTAAATGAGGCGGGTGCTTGGCTATTCGCAGCCCAGATTAGGCGTACCTATCACCTTTTATTATAGACTCCATTTGGGGGGACTTATTTTCATCGGTCAAGCAGGTACGACCGCATGAACCAGACCTAAATTAAGGTCCGGTTCATGCGGTCATAACCGCTTGACCAATGAATATATATATACTGGCAGCTCCGCACGGGCTTCGCCCGTGCTCGCTGCTCCCCGACGGCGGCCTTCGGTCGCCTCCACACAGGCTAGGCCAAGCAGTAGCAGCGGCCCGCAAAGCCCGCTTGTAACGCCCCTGATTTTCGTTAATTATTTACGTGGTCGCGGAGGCGTAATTTTGGCGTAAGGGCGTTACGTCGGCTCGTCAGGATTAGTTTTGGGCCTTAGCTTATTTAAAGTATGTAATTTAGATCGAGCGTGCGAGTTTTCGCGTGGTTTCGAGTTGAAGAGAAGATTTTATGTAGTTGTCAAGACTTAAGCTTCAGGAAGCTTTATCCCGAGTTTGGCTCCTCGGAATTGAATTCTGACTTCGCCGTTGGATTCGTAGCGCCGATTTTCAGTTTAGGAGCGATTTTCATGAAAATCTGAGGTGTTTTGCTCTCCCTCGCTGTTTGAGTAAAAAAGGGAGAATTATTTAATTATTTAAATATGGAATTTAGGGTTATATAAATACAGAAAATTCTTTCCCTATTCTTCTTCTTTCTTTGTCGAACCAAACTAGCCGCCGAGCGAGAGAGGAGAGAGCGGAGTGTCGTAGAGCTTCCGGCCGGCGATTCGAAGGCTGTAGTGGTCGGAATCGTGTTTGGAGAGTGGCTTTGGAAAGCTCTCGGCGAGATCTTCGTTCTAGTGGTAAGTTTTTCCCGTTTCGTGGAATTTTTGGAGTTATGGTAGTGACCTAATTCCTCTTTTCGACCCAAAAAGTTTCAGGATTTCGTGCTCGGGAGAGTTCTTGGCCGATCCATAGCTTTTGGAGCGGTGGTCTTCGAGTTTAGCAAGGTTTAAGGCAAGTGGCTTTCCCTTTCTCTCTCTTGTTTCTTAAATCCTTGTTTTTCTCTCATTGTGGATCCTTGTTGTGTTGAACGGCTCGTGTCTTTGAGAAGTGGTATGATATTTTATTTAACCTTGATTTTTCCCCGAAATGTCTGGAGTCTTCCCTGGAGGGCCTGTAGTTGCCTAGATAATTTTTCCTGCTTTTGATTTCTCGAGAACAACATAGTCCCTGTTTGGGATTTCTCAAGAAGAGTTTGTCCCTGCCTTGATTAGAGCTTGATCCCTGTTTTGGATTCCTCGAGAACAGCATAGTCCTTGTTTGCGATTTCTCGAGAAATCGTTTCTCTCCTTTTCCCTTTTTGTTCTGTTTCCTGATGTTCGTCGAACGGCGCGTTCGACGAACAGTCTTGAGTTCGTTGAACGGCCGTGCGTTCGACGAACGGTCGCGTGTTCGTCGAACGGTGCGTTCGACGAACAGGCTTAAGTTCGTCGAACGGCCTTGCGTTCGACGAACGGTCTCGTGTTCGTCGAACGACGCGTTCGATGAACAGCCTTGAGTTCATCGAACGGCCTTGCGTTCGACGAACGGTCGCGTGTTCGTCGAACGGTGCGTTCGACGAACAGGCTAAAGTTCGTCGAACGGCCTTGCGTTCGACGAACGGTCTCGTGTTCGTCGAACGACGCGTTCGATGAACAGTCTTGAGTTCGTCGAATGGCCTCGTTCGTCGAACGGCCCTGTGCTCCTTGTTCGTCGAAAGGCCTTGTGCTATCCGTTCGTCGAACGACCCTTTTTCTTTTTCTCTCTCGAGAACCCTGCTTCCCTGCATTAATTTCCCGAGAGAATCTATCCCTACATTTAATTCTTTCTCGAGAGCAGCCTTCTCCTGCTTTATTCTTCTCGAGAAGCACTTTATCTCTGCTTTAATTTCTCGAGGAGCAGCTTATACCCTGCTTTAATTTCTCGAGAAATACTCTATCCCTGCTCCTTTCTTTTCGAGAAAGGTTTGTTTCCTACCATAATTTCTCGAGAAGCAGTTTAATTGCCCTGCTTTTAATCTCTCAAGAAAATGATTGTCCCTGCCCTTGGACCTCTCTAGAACCTCTTGTTCTTTGTCTTGGACTTCTCTTGAAACCCTTGTATTTTGACTATTGGGTTCTCAAGAGTTGCTCTCTACTTCTTGGTACTTGAGTTATGTATTCTATTACTTCTCCTCTTTGAAACCTTGTACCCGTTGTGGTTAGATAACTTATGTCTTCTCTTATGAATCGTCTTTTGCAGTGTTTACATTATTTGTAACCCCATTATTTGTGCCTTAACTAAAATCTTAATTTAATTATATTTGGGTGGCAGTGGATAAAGTACTACCACCTGGTTTTGGCATTTTGGGTGGCAGTGAATAAAGTACCACCACCTGGTTTTGGCTTTTTGGGTGGCAGTGGATAAAGTACCACCGCCTGGTTTTGGCTTTTTGGGTGGCAGTGGATAAAGTACCACCGCCTGGTTTTGGCTTTTTGGGTGGCAGTGGATAAAGTACCACCACCTGGTTTTGGCTTTTTGGGTGGCAGTGGATAAAGTACCACCACCCATGTATTTTTGGCCTTTTGGGTTGGCAGTGGATAAAGGACCGCCCCCATTTTATTGGAGCTGATCAGTCTCTTTAAATAATGTACCAAGATAAATGAACCTTGTTTGTTCCTCTTTATGGCATTTTGGTGCACTTGGTGCTTTGTTTAGTTCTTTGTTTGGAGCTTTTATTTCAGTAATCTGGCTTGGGTTGGTACCCCTTATGCCTTATTTACTTTTTCTTCTTGTTTCCTGCCACTTGTAATTCCTTACTGAGGCGTTCTTTGTTTTATTGAATGCCTCAGGTTCAGAGCCTTAGTTGTCTGTGGTGTAGCCCGGAGTCTCCGGGAGTTTAAGTTGCTGTTTTACCCCGCTGCTGCGAGGTTGTTGTGGTTAGTTTTCTTCTTGTGTTCAGACATGCTAGTTTGGAGCCAACGGGTTAGTGTCAGGTTGTTGACGCCCGTTGTGCCCTTTTGATACTTTATAGTCCACTTGCCAGTTAATTGCTACTACTTTTTAGATCTTGTGTATCTTGCTCTCTGGGAATGATTTATGTATAGGTGTATTATAGTTATAAAATGGTTTTTCTTTCATCCACATTGCATACCTTGTAACTGAAATCCTTATCTTTAAAGTCGATTAAAAGATATTTTTCTATACTTATACTATGCCTAGATATGTGCATATTATTTACTTTATGTCCTCTCATCACGTGCATTTAGGACCTTAAGTGAACTAAATCAAGTATTTTTCCGCTGCAATCATATATATTTTCTCGGTGGACTAATTGATCCACGAACTGAGAGACACAGTTCTTCCCCAAACTCTAATAAATGATTTCAAATGATGATCTAACATGTAAACATGTTTTGATTAAGTAAGTAATAAGTTTCCGCCTGAGCGTCTGCAGTTGTCTCCTGCTTGACGTGGCATCATGACGTGTCTTTTCTCTTACTCTGATATTCCTAAATTCGGAGAAAATGCGGGTTGTGACACCGCCCGAAGCCCGCGCGGCCCAGCCGCCTTTTCGATGACATAAGGGTGAATTGCGGAAGTGGGCAGGGGTACTTTTGGGAATGCATATGTTGCACCAAAGGGGACTTCTCCCTTATGGACAGGGCACGGGGGCCCCCTGTGCGGCCAACGACATTCGGCAGGGGTGACGACATTCGACGGGGGTGACATTCGGCAGAGGCGACGACTTTCTGAGGGGGCGATCTATATTTATATCAGTATATAAATATACTTAATTTAATTTTGTTCAACAAAACCATATTGTGTGATGGTTGTCATCTTTGGTTGACATAGTGGAGACCTGAGTTCAATTCTCACCATTGACAAATTTTGTGAGATTAAAATAAAGGTCATATGTCACTCATTTTTCAATAAATTTATGGGTAAAATCGTAATTTTATGTTGTAGGGCACTCTACACATTCATAATTTTAGGTCACCCCCTAGTAGTTTTAGGAGACCTATGAAAAAGTAGAGAGAGAGGGCAAGTTTGATCCGACGGCTGATGAAATATCATGCCAGATTCAACGACCATAATCATTTCAACGACTTTAAAATTCATGGGTTTGCTATTTCTTTATATATGGTAAAGATATATATATATATACTTAAATTATTAGAAAAGGGCGAACCCCGCCGGGGGGCGGGCGAACCCCGCCGGGGGGCAGGCGAAGCCCGCCGTTGCCGGCCGAGTACTGTCGCGCCTGACAGTAGGGGGGAGCCCATGTCTGTCACTCGTGTGTGTGTATATATATATATATATGCGAAGTCCGCCGTTGTCGATCGGGTTGTGAGGCCCCGAGCCAGACCTCACAGAAATTCTGTATCTGAGTCTCTTTGTAAGTATTTATCGCAGCATAATAAAATATGAGTACAATAAAAATATATAAATTAAATTCATACCTTTGCTTGTTCTTCAGTTCGAGTCAGTCTAGCTTCTCTCGGAGCACTCAGAGTCGCATCCGCTACCTAAAAAGAATAATCACAACGGATTTAGTCATAAAGAATATGACCAAGCGAGTAACATACCTCTTTAACTGCTGTACATGCAAGCAGCAAACGTTAGTAGCAATATGCATATATTCCATTTCAGTGTATAAGTAATAACAACATGATATTCAATTTCAGTGTACAAAATACTATAACATGTATTAGAAATAATGAATAATAGTAAATACAGTGTTCGTACATCAATGATTTCTGTTTCAAGTTCTGGTATTCTATCTATTCAAAATCATTTCGTTCATTCGTATCAAATATTCTTTCATATCAAACATTTTATCAATTCAGTTTCACTTTCGGAATCAGATTTCATGTTCTTTCGAATCATAGCTCATTCAATCTGTTTTCACAATGTTCTTATTCAGATTTCTCAATTTATCTTTAACTTAATTTAATTTGGAAATCATAAGGGTTACTTTAGATTCATTCCTTCTTGGTCTTCAACGACCTCTTGGCCTTCAACGACCTCAATCAATATCAAAAGCACATTCCACCGTAGCGTATTCACACCCCCACTACGGCTACTGGGTTAACCCTTATCATTTCAATAATTCTTATGCATCGATGCAATGTTCTTATTCAATCATATAATAGGTTTATTTAAATTATTCCCTCAGAAGTTAATTCATCGCTTCTTTATTGCCAATTCAACATTTTCCAGTGATTCTTGGATTTATCAGTGATTCAAAATTCGAACAATTTCAATTTCATATTAATGCACAATCACTAAAATACTTTCTGTATCAAAATCTATCATATGTATAGTAAAAATAATTCAAAGCTATGCATAATTAAAGAAATAAGTACTCACCAGGTTTCTTTTTCCTCTATTCGTACCAAGATTTTAATCGGGTCTATCTCCGGACGCCATCCTAGAGGAGAAGAGTCACCCAAAACTGCCGGCCAACAGGAGCAGCAAACCAGCTAAGATGCAAGGAGGAGGCAGCAACAGACTTCTCCCAGCACCAACGACCAAGGAAGAGAGGCAATCGTCGATGGAGAAGAAGAGGGGCAACCAGCCCTAGCTCGTCGAACTTTCCAGGAGACGGGAGATGGAAATAAGCAGCCAGGGTAAAAGAAAGGAAAATTCCACCGCTTAAATGACAGAACACAGCCACCGCTTAAAACTCCTCCATTTTAGATATTATAGTAAGTAAAATATAATAACCATCCATCTGAAAATCAGCAGCATAGGAACTGGCCAACCCAAAACAGCCCAAAAATCAGCAGCAACCCAAATCCAGTAACAACCATATCCATGAAATACAGCCCATAATCATTTAGGTTTAAATGCCACTCACTTCAACCATTTCAATTTCCACCATCAAACCCATATACAAAAACTATTCGTACCAAGCAAAACGAAGTAAATAAAACGAAACTTAACACGAAACGAGCGTCGCAAAATCATCGAAAAATCCAAACCTTCAAACTTAAAGTGCGACGTCGTCTCGACACTGAGTTTTATTATTTCATCATCGGGAATTTCATTAATTATTTTTCTTTTCTTTAGTTTTGGGCCGTTACAAATTCTTCTCTTCGAATAGAAATTTTCGTTCTCGAAAATTACAGCAAAATGGACATTACGTCAAACAAAAACATTGTTTATACTAAAAGATAACTTCAAAAGTAGTTCAAAAGCAGTTTCACAGATAAGACGTCTACTGACGTAACTTCGACATATTACATAACACAACATACGAGTTTATACAAAAGGTAAAAGATGTTTTCACTTCCTTCCTTCCTTCCCAAGGTTGACCTAAATTAAATGCTCGGGGCTCGATACGACGTTCTTCTGGAACTACTCCTTCTGGTGTCGGGGTGGATGCTAACGATTCAGCCCCGATCTGGAATAGCTTCTGCTGTGGAGGTCTTGGAGCGTCTCTAACTTCCTTCGATCGATTCAACTTTGGGCAATCAGCTCTCCTATGCCCTAGTTGACGACAATAAAAACAAACGCCCGTAAGACATTCTCCCTTATGAATCTTTCCACATTTTATGCAAACCTGTGATGTCTGGGATGCTTGGGATACATTGCTACTTACTGCAGGCGCAGCTTGCGACACCTTCCTTTCTTTCCACTGTGGCTCGCTTATATTTTCAATCACTTCCTTATTCGAACCTTCTCTAAACCTCTTTCTGGCTTGTTCACGTCTCCACCTAGATTTCTCTGCATCTATTTCCACCAGTCTGGCTCTTTCCACTAATTTTCCATATTCAAGGATATCCATAGGCACCAAGAGAGCGCGAATTTCATCACGAAGACCTTGCTGAAATTGACGACACCGATCCTCTTCTGTTGCAATTAAGGAATCTGCATAATAACCTAACTTGGTAAATTCTGCTTCATACTGCAGTACCGATTTGCTTCCTTGAACTAAACGGAGGAATTGATCGTGCTGTTCTCAGATCTCGGAACGAACCACGACGTAAACTCTTGCAGGAATTCTCTCCAAGTAATGACTGGCATACCACGAACTTCATACTTTCTCTTCATGATACTGGTCCACCATCGCTTCGCCTCCCCTTCCAATATAAATGCAACTAAACTTACCTTCCTATTCTCAGGGCACTCCATTACTTCAAAAATCGTTTCCATTCGCAAAATCCAATCTTCGGTTTCAAGCGGGGGTAAACCTCCTCTAAACGGTGGTGGCTTCAATTCTAGGAATTGTCTCAGATCCACATCTAATTGACGGTGCTGAGGCAGAACTGTAGGCACTGCAGGAATTACAGGAACTATCGGAAGTTGAACAGGAGTTGGGTTTGGTACAGGTGGAGGTACGGGATCAACACGAGGGGCAGCTGGACCAGGTGCAAGTAGGGTTGGCAAGACCAGCTTTAAAGCTTCGGCAAGGGCTTGGGTAAGGTCATTCACGAGGGGACGCTGATAACTTCTCAAAAAGAAGTTATCTTGTGATTTAATTGTTACCCTTTTGATTAAAATGTTGATAATTATGAGTTAAAATGTTATTAACATGAGTAATATATGTTCTTGTTGAAAGTTTGGATACTATCGTCATTTTATATGTTATTGCGCAGAAAATTTGAAGTATCAATCTTGAAGAATCAATGATGGACAATTAATTAAGTGCAGGAAGAAATGTTGCAACATAGTTCGTAGTTCAGAAAAACATGTTGCAACATCTTGGTCTCTGTTTGATGAAGAAAAGTACATAAACATGTTGTAACATATCCTGCAGTTCAAAAAATGTTGTTGCAACATGCCGACGGTTTCTGACAGATTTAAATACGAAATTACTCCACGTACTTCTGGCGGTTACGATGATGGGTGGTTGCATCTATTTCGCAATTTAACATGTCTCGACGGTTGAGAAGAGGATTATTATCGCAGAGGAGAGGGAAATAGTGGGGGCGATCAGAAAAAGGAAGAGGAGAACGGTTCTAGGGCGTGAGAAAAGGAAAAAGACGCTCCGGATCTTCATCAAGGAGGACATTTGCGCAATTCTGAGTACAATTTACTGCAGCATTTAGATCTCTAAACATCATGTCTTGTAAGATCTATCTAATTTCGTTGTGGTTGATCTTCGTGATGAACTAAATTCTCTTAGTCTCGTATATGTGAGTACTTTGACTCGTTGTAGTGTTTTGTATCTTAATTCTGTGTCATGAATGTTGGAGACTATATCGTTATTGGATTCATGATTTTTATCCTGGAATTCTTGGCTTAAGTTTTCATCTTTAATTTGCTTGGCGAGATTCGAGAGAGGAGTCAGGCTAGATGAATGTCTTATTTTGCGCAGCAAGATTCGAGAGAGGAGTTGCGTAATTATTTCACCAAAGTTTCCGTCTTAATACTACGCTGCGAGATTCGAGAGAGGAGTGGCTTAAGTGTTTCATAAATTTAGTATATCGTTGAAGGGAGAAAGAGATTTCGTCTTCGCGGTAGCAACATTGATTTGTGTTCTTGTTGTCACTCTCTATTGTTACCTATGTTAGAGATAACTAGGGAAATACGGGGTGAACGAATTTCATAGATCGAGAGATCATGTTTTTCATCTTCCAATCGTTGCGCGATAGTCATTTTAACATTCATGATAAATCATTTTAAGAAAACATTACAACAAGCACGGGAAAGCAATGTACGAGACTATCTTCCTAAACTGATTACAAGTATTCTAAAGTAGTTATTATAGAAACTAGAATTGATTTCTCGTTGTTAACATAAATCACCTTAATTAATTCACTTGGATCTAAAGAAAAGGTTAAGCTAGTAATTGCGAGCATTAGATTCGACACTTCCTCGTGGGAACGATACTTTACTTACACTTTATTACTGAAACCGACACGTGCACTTGCGTAAATTATATATCTGCTTTTCGCGTATCAAGTTTTTGGCGCCGTTGCCGGGGAAGTGTAAACTAATTTAATGTTTTCTTGCAATATTAGTAAACATTGAGTATTAGAGCTCAAGTTTTTGTTGTTTTATTTGAGAAATTAATTGTGAAGTTGTTTTCTTTTTAATTCTCTTTTCATTGTTATTTTAAATTTTCTAAGCGGGCCTCCATAGTGGTTTTGTATTTGTACATCTAGTTTATGCATCATTTTAATTTGTGAATCCACCCATACATCATCATGTTTTCTTACTCTCAATGTCGATGGTGCGGATCTTATAATCATAATAGTGATGAATGTTATATAGGAGATCATGGTTATTCGTCATATGACTCACCTTACGGAGGACCAATATCATATGATATGTCATATGGAGAGCCTAATTTTTATAATTACGCACCTCCACAACAAGTATCGTTCCCTTATTTCAGCCCAACCCCTCAAAGGCCGAGAAGAAGTGGGGAACAATGCATATTCTGTCATAGCACCGACCACGTATTAAAAGGGTGCGTTGCACTTCAACGTAAAAGGGAGGAGGAGAAGGGGTCATATATTGAAATTAGTCTATCTGATTATCCACCTTGTATACGGGGGGCTATTGCGAATTCTCTCCGTACGCATGACGTTCCTTCTACCTATGATGATCCATACGCAGTACCACCTTGTCTACGAGGGAGTATTGTAGATTTTCCTATTATATTTTCCGATGATTTGTGCAATGACACGGTTGTGCCTCCTTTACACACGCATTCATCATCTCTTTTGGATTCACCCAACGAGGAACCAATCCATATGTTCTCTGATATTGCGGTTGACACAGTTCCTCCTTTGCATAAACTTTCTACATTCATTTCTGCTGATCCTACTTTAGCCATCCAACTTGGCAAGGTTACAGAGATTGTAGTCGAATCACAAAAGTTCGACGAGGATATCTCACTGGTTGAGGAAGCATCCACTTCCTCACTTGTTGGCGATGCCAATGTCGCTTACGTGACTCCTATACCCTCTGATATCTCTTGCCCCGCCTTGGATGTCGATAGTAGTGTTCGTGTTTTGGAGCCTGTTGGGAGTGAGACCGGAACCACTCCCATGATTTTCAATTATTTAAGTCTTTCTTCTAATTTATTTCCTAAACCCCCTTCACCATCTAAGTCTATGCAAGTTGATGAGTCACAGGTGCATCAGGAGGATAGGGAGCAACAAGCTCTCTTTGATGCGGTGAGCATCCTCTTTTGTGAGGAGGTTGATCCCTCCTTCATCGAGGCAGCTCTACTTGTTGCTTTCCCCCCATGTATTATCCCTGAGGACGATGACACATTGTTAGACAAGGATATATATTTTGATGAGATGAGTGAGGAGCAGACCTCCTCCTCCTCTTATTTTCTATTTCCCTTACCTATGAAGTTCAGGTATTATTATTCAGGAGAGGGAGTAACTGTGTTATCTTCGTATCGGTACCCGTTACCGCAACGGATATTAAGGCAGTTACATGTTCACTTTATCTTTCACAGGCCAATAATCTAGAATATTTTTAAGGCCTAAATAAGTCATGCTGGGGAGACAATAAACCCAGTAGTTATCTTATTTTTCCTGCATTTTTATTTTTCCAAGTCTAGTTTAATTAGTTTTTATTTTATTTTATTTGTCTATTTTCCTTGTTTGTTGGAGCTCACCACTGCAGGTACACTTCATTTGGACTTAGCGACAGAAATTTTGATCTTATTTTGCCTTCTGAGTATGTAAAGCGAAGAGATGTGAAAAAGCTTCAGATTGTTAATTTCAGGGGAGTATTTATATTTAGTTTTTATTTTGAATGATTAAATCCTTCTTATTCAATTGTGATTTATTGTGCCCATTCTTCAAGAAATATTTTTGCTAGAAACTAGCAAAAGAACAAGTGTGGGGGTGGGATAACATTCACTGATTGAGTGATGGATAGTTTATTGCATAATAATTTGTGGAGCCTTACTCTTATTTCAAGTTATGCAATTTATATTGATTGGTGGACTTGTCAGTCCTAAAAGTTCAAATTTTAGCTTTTGAAGTTAATAAGATATGTTAGAGCTCTCTTATGTATTTTCTTTATGCACAATATTCCTTACAAAAAATATTTTATCCCTTCAAAATAACTTTATTAACTTCCAAACATATTGCGGAGGGGTGAGCAAGAACTGAGTCAATGTTGTAAGCTTAGACATGAAGTGTATGTAGTTAATTGATAAAAATGATTAAGGACGCCTTTGGATAATTTCGCACCGCAAAGCCTACAATTATTTTGATTATCCATAACTCTTGAGCTCGAGCCTTGTAATTTTGATACAAATTGACATGCATAACTTCCCTATAATTTTACTAGTTATTTCTTAGTAAACTTTCCATCTTTGAGTGTTTAATAAAAAAAAAAAGAGTACGAGTCATAGTGATATGTGGCCTAAATAGGTGTATACCTACTTGGAATGATCCCAACTATGATTATAAAAAAAAGAGTACAAATATCATAGTGATATGTGGCCTAAGTATGTCTACACATGCTTGGAATGATCCCAACTATGATAAAAAAAAGGTATAAGTGGCATAGTGATATGTGGCCTAAGTATGTATACACCTATTTGGAATGATCCCAACTATGGACTACAAAAAAAATGATGATTGGGAAATTAATAAACCTTAAAGTATGGACAGTTATTAGGAATTTTAACTAGGAAAATTCCATCCACTATCAAAATTCATCCATAAGTTCCTTACCAAGCCAAAGTCATTCCTACCGCAAGTCCTTATGATTTCTATTCAAATTGAACTACTACACTCTTGTGGAGGCCACATCAAAGACTCAGATTATTCTTATCATTTCCAATTATGAGGAAGTTTAATGACTTAAATTGTTTGGGAGTGAATAAATTTAAGGAATATCACACACAACACTAGGAAATCATAATTGAACTTTAACTCTTATCAAGCTAATGGATTTGTGCATGTTTGAAATTTTAATGATTGACATGTTTACCAATTGTTAATGCAAATTACTTGAGTAATCTTGATTAATTATGTTTAAGGGTAAGGAGACTCAAATTTATGTGTTGATAGATATTCACTCATTCAATTAGTTTTAATGATTTATTTTGCTAGGGACTAGCAAAAAGCTAAGTGTGGGTGTGTGATAACTTCTCAAAAAGAAGTTATCTTGTGATTTAATTGTTACCCTTTTGATTAAAATGTTGATAATTATGAGTTAAAATGTTATTAACATGAGTAATATATGTTCTTGTTGAAAGTTTGGATATTATCGTCATTTTATATGTTATTGCGCATAAAATTTGAAGTATCAATCTTGAAGAATCAATGATGGACAATTAATTAAGTGCAGGAAGAAATGTTGCAACATAGTTCGTAGTTCAGAAAAACATGTTGCAACATCTTGGTCTCTGTTTGATGAAGAAAAGTACATAAACATGTTGTAACATATCCTGCAGTTCAAAAAATGATGTTGCAACATGCCGACGGTTTCTGACAGATTTAAATACGAAATTACTCCACGTACTTCTGGCGGTTACGATGATGGGTGGTTGCATCTATTTCGCAATTTAACATGTCTCGACGGTTGAGAAGAGGATTATTATCGCAGAGGAGAGGGAAGTAGTGGGGGCGATCAGAAAAAGGAAGAGGAGAACGGTTCTAGGGCGTGAGAAAAGGAAAAAGACGCTCCGGATCTTCATCAAGGAGGACATTTGCGCAATTCTGAGTACAATTTCCTGCAGCGTTTAGATCTCTAAACATCATGTCTTGTAAGATCTATCTAATTTCGTTGTGTTTGATCTTCGTGATGAACTAAATTCTCTTAGTCTCGTATATGTGAGTACTTTGACTCGTTGTAGTGTTTTGTATCTTAATTCTGTGTCATGAATGCTGGAGACTATATCGTTATTGGATTCATGATTTTTATCCTGGAATTCTTGGCTTAAGTTTTCATCTTTAATTTGCTTGGCGAGATTCGAGAGAGGAGTCAGGCTAGATGAATGTCTTATTTTGCGCAGCAAGATTCGAGAGAGGAGTTGCGTAATTATTTCACCAAAGTTTCCATCTTAATACTACGCTGCGAGATTCGAGAGAGGAGTGGCGTAAGTGTTTCATAAATTTAGTATATCGTTGAAGGGAGAAAGAGATTTCGTCTTCGCGGTAGCAACATTGATTTGTGTTCTTGTTGTCACTCTCTATTGTTACCTATGTTAGAGATAACTAGGGAAATACGGGGTGAACGAATTTCATAGATCGAGAGATCATGTTTTTCATCTTCAAATCGTTGCACGATAGTCATTTTAACATTCATGATAAATCATTTTAAGAAAACATTACAACAAGCACGGGAAAGCAATGTACGAGACTATCTTCCTAAACTGATTACAAGTATTCTAAAGTAGTTATTATAGAAACTAGAATTGATTTCTCGTTGTTAACATAAATCACCTTAATTAATTCACTTGGATCTAAAGAAAAGGTTAAGCTAGTAATTGCGAGCATTAGATTCGACACTTCCTCGTGGGAACGATACTTTACTTACACTTTATTACTTGAACCGACACGTGCACTTGCGTAAATTATATATCTGCTTTTCGCGTATCAGACGCGGCTGATCTCCATTATCACTCTCCGCTGACAACGTATCTTTATTTACCTTTTGTTCGTCTCGCCCTTCACGGACTCGCTTACTTGCATAGACATGGACGTGGTCCTTGGAACACAAGGACATTAGCATTTCAGAAATATTTTCACGCTCGTTTATGTATCATGTACTCATAACTATTTACTTGCTTGATAAACCTGGCTCTGATACCAAATTGTGAGGCCCCGAGTCAGACCTCACAGAAATTCTGTATCTGAGTCTCTTTGTAAGTATTTATCGCAGCATAGTAAAATATGAGTACAATAAAAATACATAAATTAAATTCATATCTTTGCTCGTTCTTCAGTTCGAGTCAGTCTAGCTTTTCTCGGAGCACTCGGAGTCGCATCCGCTACCTAAAAAGAATAATCACAATGGATTTAGTCATAAAGAATATGACCAAGCGAGTAACATACCTCTTTAATTGCTGTACATGCAAGCAGCAAACGTTAGTAGAAATATGCATATATTCCATTTCAGTGTATAAGTAATAACAACATGGTATTCAATTTCAGTGTACAAAATACTATAACATGTATTAGAAATAATGAATAACAGTAATTACAGTGTTCGTACATCAATGATTTCTGTTTCAAGTTCTGGTATTCGATCTATTCAAAATCATTTCGTTCATTCGTATCAAATATTCTTTCGTATCAAACATTTTATCAATTCAGTTTCACTTTCGGAATTAGATTTCATGTTCTTTTCGAATCATAGCTCATTCAATCTGTTTTCACAATGTTCTTATTCAGATTTCTCAATTTATCTTTAACTTAATTTAATTTGGAAATCATAAGGGTTACTGTAGATTCATTCCTTCTTGGTCTTCAACGACCTCTTGGCCTTCAACGGCCTCCGGCCTTCAACGGCCTCAATCAATATCAAAAGCACATTCCGTCGTAGCGTATTCACACCCCCACTACGGCGACTGGGTTAACCCTTATCAATTCAATTATTCTTATGCATCGATGCAATGTTCTTATTCAATCATATAATAGGTTTATTTAAATTATTCCCTTAGAAGTTATTCATCGCTTCTTTATTGCCAATTCAACATTTTCCAGCGATTCTTGGATTTATCAGTGATTCAAAATTCGAACAATTTCAATTTCATATTAATGCACAATCACTAAAATACTTTATGTATCAAAATCTATCATATGTATAGTAAAAATAATTCAAAGCTATGCATAATTAAAGAAATAAGTACTCACCAGGTTTCTTTTTCCTCTATTCGTTACTAGGATTTTCATCGGGTTTATCTCCGGACGCCATCCTAGATGAGAAGAGTCACCCAAAACTGCCGGCCAACAGGAGCAGCAAACCAGCTAAGATGCAAGGAGGAGGCAGCAACAGACTTCTCCCAGCACCAACGACCAAGGAAGAGAGTCAATCGTCGATGGAGAAGAAGAGGGGCAACCAGCCCTAGCTCGTCGAACTTTCCAGGAGACGGGAGACGGAAATAAGCAGACAGGGTAAAAGAAAGGAAAATTCCACCGCTTAAATGACAGAACACAGCCACCGCTTAAAACTCCTCCATTTTAGATATTATAGTAAGTAAAATATAATAAGCATTCATCTGAAAATCAGCAACATAGGAACCGGCCAACCCAAAACAGCCCAAAAATCAGCAGCAACCCAAATCCAGTTACAACCATATCCATGAAATACAGTCCATTATCATTTAGGTTTAAATGTCACTCACTTCAACCATTTCAATTTCCACCATCAAACCCATATACAAAAACTATTCGTACCAAGCAAAACGAAGTAAATAAAACGAAACTTAACACGAAACGAGCGTCGCAAAATCATCGAAAAATCCAAACCTTCAAACTTAAAGTGCGACGTCGTCTCGACACTGAGTTTTATTATTTCATCATCGGGAATTTCATTAATTGTTTTTTTTCTTTTGTTTTGGGCCGTTACATGGGTACTGTCGCGCCTGACAGTATGGGCGGAGCCCGTGCCTGTCACTCGTTTGTGTGTGTGTGTGTATATATATCCCTACTATCAGGCGCGACAGTACCCGGCTGGCAACGGCGGGGTTCGCCTGCCCCCTGACGGGGTTCGCCCGCCCCCCGTCGGGGTTCGCCCTTTTCTAATAATTTAAGTTTAAAGTTAATGTAATGCATATAAAAATATTCCGCGGATCCTATAATGTATATTAAATAGTTTGAAAGTGAACAACAGTTACCATTTAGTCATGTGGTGAGATTTCAGGTAGTCATATAAAAGGCTTTGGGTTTGATCCCCAGCGCCCCCTTTTTTTCTGTATTAAAAATTTTTAGTCCCACATCGTGGAATTCGATTATATTTTTGGGTTTAAATAATAGGTGAGTGTTTTTTAGTTTTAATAATAAGCTCGTGGGTAGGCTTGAGTTAGGTTTAGGCCGAACAAGATTTAAGCAGAGCTGATGGGCTAGTCTGTACCGGTTTATTTTTTCAAAATCTGAAGGGTAAATTGGTAATTTCCCGTCGTAAGATAATTTCCCTATAAAAATGTGAAGAGAGGGGGAGCTGGTTTATTGAGCTAGATCCGACGGTGGTTGAATTATTAAGACAGATCTGACGGCTTATATTATTTCTTGGAATTTTGAACTCATGCTATTTGCAGGCCACAATATTTCTTTATATATGGTAAAGACACACACACACACACGAGTGACAGGGCACGGGGCCCCCCGTGCGGGCAGATACATTTGGAAGGGGCGGCGACATTTGGCGGGCGGCGACATTCAGCAGGGGCGACATTCGGCGGGGGCGACATTCGGCGGGGGCGGCGACTTTCTGCGTGTGCAATCTATATTTATATACGTATATATAAAACTTAATCCAATTTTATTCAACAAAAACAATATGGTGTGATGGTTGTCATCTTTGCTTGACATAGTGGAAACCTGAGTTAAATTCTCACCATCGACAAATTTTGTGAGATTAAGAAACGAGTCATTTGACACTCATTTTTCAATAAATTTAGGGGTAAAATCATAATTTCATGTTGTATGGTACTCTACATCTTCATAGTTTTAGGTCACCCGCCCCCTAGTAGGTTTTAGGAGACCTATGAAAAAGTGGAGAGAGAGAGAGAGAATGGTTTGATCCGACGGCTGATGAAATATCATGCCAGCACGGGCGAATTTACCTGCAGTCCAGGGGAGGCACGTGCCCCCCCAGAAATTAAAAAAAAAAACATTTTTTTAGGGAATATTTTTGCGTATATTACTTGCCTGCCATTAGCGCAAATCATTTTTCGTGGATTTGCCCTAGCCGCCGCGCAAGAGACTTCGCGAATCGCGACTGCGAGATTTCCTCAGTTCTTCCGGCGTCGGCTTCCTGCCTTCCTCAGTTCCTCTTCCTCGCTTTGTTCGTTCGTTCCTCCAGACTCCAGTCCAGGCTCCATCTACACTCTACAGTCATTCCTTCCGGCGATTCCGCCATTCCCGGCCTTCCGAGTTCCGGCGAGTCGCGACTGCGAGACTTCCTCAGTAGTCAGTTCCTCTTCCTCGCTTTGTTCGTTCGTTCTTCGTTCCTCCAGTCCAGGCTCCATCTACAGTCATTCCTTCCGGCGATTCCGCCATTCCCGACCTTCCGAGTTCCGGCGACTTGGCAAACTGTAAGCGAGTTCCTATTTCTATAAATTTCTTAGTTTCTAACATCCTATTTCTCTGAATCTGATCATCTATGTTCATTATTTCATTGTTACTGTAGCCTGTAGGTATTGGCGACTTGGCGTATTGCTCATTTCATTTGCGCTGGGTTTCCCATTTGACCATTTCCTGCAGCAGCCAGCCAGCAGCCGTGGCCCGTGAGCGGTGAGCCGCCAACAGGTATTCAGAATTTCAGATTTTTGTGGTTTGAATGTTCTTCCCGATTAGGATTTATGAATGTGATATTTTTCAATTGAATGTATTTTTCAATTACAGATTTTTCTGTTCAGGTTATTGACTTATTGGCTTATTGCAATCAGCAATGTATAAGTATTTTAAGTCAGTTGAAAAATCAGCAGGTGATACAAGTAATGTCTGCATCAATGATGATGAGTTACAATTATGTAATAAACGTAGTCGGACTGAAACTGATATGACAAATCTTCCGTCAGATCCTTATTGGTGTAAAATCTGACAATGACTTTGGACAATTAAATGGAATTGAAGATCTTGCAAAGAAATTGGTAGAAAAAAGGAAGGATATTTTATATCCATTGGTATATTTGCAAGTAAAGTTAGCATTGATTTTACCAGTTGCGACTGCTACTGTCGAAAGAGCATTTTCAGCAGTGAACATTGTAAAGAATCGTCTACGCAATCGAATGAGAGATTCTTTAATGAATGACTGTTTGGTCACATGGTCACATATATAGAAAAAGATATTTGTAAATATAAAAAAAGAGACAATCATTCAGAGGTTTCAAAAAATGAAAACCAAACGATGACAGCTATAAAAATATGGTATGTTTACAAATTGTATTAAATTATTTTATAAATATTTTTAATAAAAAAATTCAATATATCTAATATTTTTTATTATTTTATAATGTTTTGCAGGAAACAACAATATCACTAGAAATTTAATATTTTCTTGGAAAAATGTGTTGTGATCTTATATTTTGAAGTTTGTAAAGAGTCGACGAGGACAACTATAATGATTGGTAATTTTTACACATATTGTTTTACTTTAATATTTCTGTTTTAATTTGTATTTCTTATACGAAAATCGTTTTATAATTATTAAAAACTTTGTGCCCCTCCTGAGAATTTTTTTGGCTTCGTCCTTGCATGCCAGATTCAACGGCTGTAATCATTTCAACGGTTTTAAAATTCATGTGTCAGATGTTTCTTTATATATATATATATATATATATATATATATATATATATATATACGAGCGGGCTTCGTCCGCCCGTGCTCGCTGACTCTTAGCGGGTTGTGCCTGCATTCGACAGTACCCAGCCGACGACGGCGGGCTTCGTCCGCCCATGCAGGCTTTGCCCGCAATATATACATATGAGTACTCAAAATGTCAGTAAAAAATATACATCAATAATTTAAATTTTTTTTTTTCAAAAATATTTATATTTTAATAAAAAATCATTTTAAAGTAAGCCATTATATTTCGAAATTAGTTTTTGTAAACATAATGATAACCTACATAGTAGGTCTAGGAGGTCTACTCAGTTCTTCCGGCGTCGGCTTCCTGCCTTCCTCAGTTCCTCTTCCTCGCTTTGTTCGTTCGTTCCTCCAGACTCCAGTCCAGGCTCCATCTACACTCTACAGTCATTCCTTCTGGCGATTCCGCCATTCCCGGCCTTCCGAGTTCCGGCGAGTCGCGACTGCGAGACTTCCTCAGTAGTCAGTTCCTCTTCTTCGCTTTGTTCGTTCGTTCTTCGTTCCTCCAGTCCAGGCTCCATCTACAGTCATTCCTTCCGGCGATTCCGCCATTCCCGACCTTCCGAGTTCCGGCGACTTGGCAAACTGTAAGCGAGTTCCTATTTCTATAAATTTCTTAGTTTCTAACATCCTATTTCTCCGAATCCGATCATCTATGTTCATTATTTCATTGTTACTGTAGCCTGTAGGTATTGGCTGTTGAAACCGAAATCTTGAGGACAAGACTTGGTCTCTGTGGAGTTCGGGGTCCCTAAGAAGGGGTGGTCTCACACCTACTTCCCTCGAGCCAACTCTCTAGGCAAGAGCACTTAGATTTGGAAACAGACCAAGGGCTTAGTGGGGAGGTCCCGCCACATACCCGGAAGTCCCCTTGGAACTTCCCCTCCCAAGCCACTACTAAGCCTGGGCACCACTGGAGCCTCTCCTCACCCTCTCTAGAGAGACTTGCTGAGGAGGGAGAGAGAGGAGAGAGCTACCTAAGAATGAGATCCCCTAAATGGTGCCCCCCTTGGTCCTATTTATAGGTTTTTCGGATCTGGACTGCGAATAGCCAAAACTGGACTGCAAATAGCCAAATCCCGCTGTTCTGAAGCGCTAAACGCAGACCGCTGGACTGCGAATAGCCAAAACTGGACTGCAAATAGCCAAAACTGGACGAGAAGGGGCCTCCCCTGGGCGAGAGGAGTACCTCGCGGGGCTCGACGAGCCCCCTTGCTGGGCGAAGGCGAGAGGGGGGACACCCGCCCCTCCTCCTCTCGCCCTTAGCTGGGCGCGGGCGAGACGAGGGGCACCCGCCCCTCCTCCTCTCGCCCCTAGCTGGGCGAGAGGGAGGGCACCCGCCCCTCCCCTCTCGCCCCTAGCTGTGCGAGGGCGAGAGGGGGGGCACCCGCCCCTCCCCTCTCGCCCCTAGCTGGGCGAGGGCGAGAGGGAGGGCACCCGCCCCTCCCCTCTCGCCCCTAGCAGGGCGAGGGCGAGAGGGGGGCACCCGCCCCTCCCCCTCTCGCCTCTTACTCCTCTTCTGGTGAGAGCTGCGGGGGTTCGCCGGGCGATACCCAAAGGTCTTAAGACCCCTTGGGTCTAGTCGACACGTCTCGGCGGCCCTCCACGCTGGGCCCCACTCGATGGATATGGGGGTTGTACACAATCCCCGCTCTTTGCGAGGTTGGTACAACCTCGGAAAGAAAAGTCCAAGCCCAAATATCCATCGAGGGGGGGGCAGAACCTCGCTCCTGAGGATCATTCGACCCACCCAGCTAGTGAGAGCCTGGAGTGAGGAGGACATTTCGGCGTTGAACTTACCCATCCGAGGATCATTCGACCCACCCAGCTAGTGAGAGCCTGGAGTGAGGAGGACATCTCGATGGCAAGCTTTTCCTTCCGAGGATCATTCGACCCACCCAGCTAGTGAGAGCCTGTAGTGAGGAGGACATCTCGGCGTTGCACTTACCCATCCGAGGATCATTCGACCCACCCAGCTAGTGAGAGCCTGGAGTGAGGAGGACATCTCGATGGCAAGCTCTTCCTTCCGAGGATCATTCGACCCACTCAGCTAGTGAGAGCCTGGAGTGAGGAAGACATCTCGGCGTTGAACTCACCCATCCGAGGATCATTCGACCCACCCAGCTAGTGAGAGCCTGGAATGAGGAGGACATCTCGATGGCGAGCCCTTCCTTCCGAGGATCATTCGACCCACCCAGCTAGTGAGAGCCTGGAGTGAGGAGGACATCTCGGCGTTGAACTCACCCATCCGAGGATCATTCGACCCACCCAGCTAGTGAGAGCCTGGAGTGAGGAGGACATCTCGATGGTGAGCCCTTCCTTCCGAGGATCATTCGACCCACCCAGCTAGTGAGAGCCTGGAGTGAGGAGGATATCTCGGCGTTGAACTCACCCATCCGAGGATCATTCGATCCACCCAGCTAGTGAGAGCCTGGAATGAGGAGGACATCTCGATGGCGAGCCCTTCCTTCCGAGGATCATTCGACCCACCCAGCTAGTGAGAGCCTGGAGTGAGGAGGACATCTCGGCGTTGAACTCACCCATCCGAGGATCATTCGACCCACCCAGCTAGTGAGAGCCTGGAGTGAGGAGGACATCTCGATGGTGAGCCCTTCCTTCCGAGGATCATTCGACCCACCCAGCTAGTGAGAGCCTGGAGTGAGGAGGACATCTCGACGGCAAGCCCTTCCTTCCGAGGATCATTCGACCCACCCAGCTAGTGAGAGCCTGGAGTGAGGAGGACATCTCGGCGTTGAACTCACCCATCCGAGGATCATTCGACCCACCCAGCTAGTGAGAGCCTGGAATGAGGAGGACATCTCGATGGCAAGCTCTTCCTTCCGAGGATCATTCGACCCACTCAACTAGTGAGAGCCTGGAGTGAGGAAGACATCTCGGCGTTGAACTCACCCATCCGAGGATCATTCGACCCACCCAGCTAGTGAGATCCTGGAATGAGGAGGACATCTCGATGGCAAGCTCTTCCTTCCGAGGATCATTCGACCCACTCAGCTAGTGAGAGCTTGGAGTGAGGAGGACATCTCGGCGTTGAACTCACCCATCCGAGGATCATTCGACCCACCCAGCTAGTGAGAGCCTGGAGTGAGGAGGACATCTCGATGGTGAGCCCTTCCTTCCGAGGATCATTCGACCCACCCAGCTAGTGAGAGCCTGGAGTGAGGAGGACATCTCGGCGTTGAACTCACCCATCCGAGGATCATTCGACCCACCCAGCTAGTGAGAGCCTGGAATGAGGAGGACATCTCGATGGCGAGCCCTTCCTTCCGAGGATCATTCGACCCACCCAGCTAGTGAGAGCTTGGAGTGAGGAGGACATCTCGGCGTTGAACTCACCCATCCGAGGATCATTCGACCCAACCAGCTAGTGAGAGCCTGGAGTGAGGAGGACATCTCGATGGTGAGCCCTTCCTTCCGAGGATCATTCGACCCACCCAGCTAGTGAGAGCCTGGAGTGAGGAAGACATCTCGGCGTTGAACTCACCCATCCGAGGATCATTCGACCCACCCAGCTAGTGAGAGCCTGGAATGAGGAGGACATCTCGATGGCGAGCCCTTCCTTCCGAGGATCATTCGACCCACCCAGCTAGTGAGAGCTTGTTTGAGGAGGACATCTCGGCGTTGAACTCACCCATCCGAGGATCATTCGACCCACCCAGCTAGTGAGAGCCTGGAGTGAGGAGGACATCTCGATGGTGAGCCCTTCCTTCCGAGGATCATTCGACCCACCCAGCTAGTGAGAGCCTGGAGTGAGGAGGACATCTCGGCGTTGAACTCACCCATCCGAGGATCATTCGACCCACCCAGCTAGTGAGAGCCTGGAATGAGGAGGACATCTCGATGGCGAGCCCTTCCTTCCGAGGATCATTCGACCCACCCAGCTAGTGAGAGCCTGGAGTGAGGAGGACATCTCGGCGTTGAACTCACCCATCCGAGGATCATTCGACCCACCCAGCTAGTGAGAGCCTGGAGTGAGGAGGACATCTCGATGGTGAGCCCTTCCTTCCGAGGATCATTCGACCCACCCAGCTAGTGAGAGCCTGGAGTGAGGAGGACATCTCGATGGCAAGCCCTTCCTTCCGAGGATCATTCGACCCACCCAGCTAGTGAGAGCCTGGAGTGAGGAGGACATCTCGGCGTTGAACTCACCCATCCGAGGATCATTCGACCCACCCAGCTAGTGAGAGCCTGGAATGAGGAGGACATCTCGATGGCAAGCTCTTCCTTCCGAGGATCATTCGACCCACTCAGCTAGTGAGAGCCTGGAGTGAGGAGGACATCTCGGCGTTGAACTCACCCATCCGAGGATCATTCGACCCACCCAGCTAGTGAGAGCCTGGAGTGAGGAGGACATCTCGATGGTGAGCCCTTCCTTCCGAGGATCATTCGACCCACCCAGCTAGTGAGAGCCTGGAGTGAGGAGGACATCTCGGCGTTGAACTCACCCATCCGAGGATCATTCGACCCACCCAGCTAGTGAGAGCCTGGAATGAGGAGGACATCTCGATGGCGAGCCCTTCCTTCCGAGGATCATTCGACCCACCCAGCTAGTGAGATCCTGGAGTGAGGAGGACATCTCGGCGTTGAACTCACCCATCCGAGGATCATTCGACCCACCCAGCTAGTGAGAGCCTGGAGTGAGGAGGACATCTCGATGGTGAGCCCTTCCTTCCGAGGATCATTCGACCCACCCAGCTAGTGAGAGCCTGGAGTGAGGAGGACATCTCGATGGCAAGCCCTTCCTTCCGAGGATCATTCGACCCACCCAGCTAGTGAGAGCCTGGAGTGAGGAGGACATCTCGATGGCAAGCCCTTCCTTCCGAGGATCATTCGACCCACCCAGCTAGTGAGAGCCTGGAGTGAGGAGGACATCTCGGCGTTGAACTCACCCATCCGAGGATCATTCGACCCACCCAGCTAGTGAGAGCCTGGAATGAGGAGGACATCTCGATGGCAAGCTCTTCCTTCCGAGGATCATTCGACCCACCCAGCTAGTGAGAGCCTGGAGTGAGGAGGACATCTCGGCGTTGAACTCACCCATCCGAGGATCATTCGACCCACCCAGCTAGTGAGAGCCTGGAATGAGGAGGACATCTCGTTGGCAAGCTCTTCCTTCCGAGGATCATTCGACCCACTCAGCTAGTGAGAGCCTGGAGTGAGGAAGACATCTCGGCGTTGAACTCACCCATCCGAGGATCATTCGACCCACCCAGCTAGTGAGAGCCTGGAATGAGGAGGACATCTCGATGGCAAGCTCTTCCTTCCGAGGATCATTCGACCCACTCAGCTAGTGAGAGCTTGGAGTGAGGAGGACATCTCGCCGTTGAACTCACCCATCCGAGGATCATTCGACCCACCCAGCTAGTGAGAGCCTGGAGTGAGGAGGACATCTCGATGGTGAGCCCTTCCTTCCGAGGATCATTCGACCCACCCAGCTAGTGAGAGCCTGGAGTGAGGAGGACATCTCGGCGTTGAACTCACCCATCCGAGGATCATTCGACCCACCCAGCTAGTGAGAGCCTGGAATGAGGAGGACATCTCGATGGCGAGCCCTTCCTTCCGAGGATCATTCGACCCACCCAGCTAGTGAGAGCCTGGAGTGAGGAGGACATCTCGGCGTTGAACTCACCCATCCGAGGATCATTCGACCCAACCAGCTAGTGAGAGCCTGGAGTGAGGAGGACATCTCGATGGTGAGCCCTTCCTTCCGAGGATCATTCGACCCACCCAGCTAGTGAGAGCCTGGAGTGAGGAGGACATCTCGGCGTTGAACTCACCCATCCGAGGATCATTCGACCCACCCAGCTAGTGAGAGCCTGGAATGAGGAGGACATCTCGATGGCGAGCCCTTCCTCCCGAGGATCATTCGACCCACCCAGCTAGTGAGAGCCTGGAGTGAGGAGGACATCTCGGTGTTGAACTTACTAATCATATAAACAAAATAACTTCATCCATCTAATGGGGGGATTTCCCTTGTCAAAAACCTCCTGGCCCAACCAGTGAGGGGTAGAGCTTGTTACAAAGGAAAACCACAAAAAACAAAAAACAAAAAATAAACACATCATGCCCCCCCATGGTACTCGCCTCTCCGGCTGCTCGCGCGAGATGATCATTCCTCTGCTTCTCCTGCCACTCCCATCTGGCTCATGCTCTCCATGATCTTCTCCATCTCCTCCGCCCCCGCTTGCCAAGAGATGCTGTTGACGGCTGTGACGTAGCAGTGCCTCGCCATCCTGGGGTCTCCGCGGATCCTGACTTGGATTCCTCCAGCGTTGAGCTTGAGGCATTGGTGGAAGGATGATGGCACGCATCGGAAGGCGCTGATGAGGGGTCTTCCGAAGATGGCATTGTAACTGCTAGGAGCGTCAACTATGACGAACCGACAGTTCCTTGAGCCTCCCCCCATCGTCACTTGGAGTCCAACTCCACCCTCCACCTCTTTCCTTTCCCCGGAGAATCCAAACAAGGGCCCATCTGAGGCCAGCACCCTCCTTGGCTCCACCTTCAACTCGTCAAATGCCTTCTTGAAAATGACGTTGACAGAGCTCCCGTTGTCAACGAGGATCCGAGAGACAGTGTAACCTTCGATGGCTGTCTGAATGACTAGCGCATCACAGAATGGATCCTCGTTATCTGGCATGTCCTTGCTTGAGAAAGTGATTTTCTCCTCGGGAGGTGGGTCCTGTGACGTTGAAGCGACGCTGCGTCGATATACGGCGTGGAGGCTTGCCTTACGGGTGGCCTCGATCCCTACCCCCCCCCCCCCCCCCCGTGGATCACCGCGACCCGTCCTTTGGCTCCTATGTCAGTTCGGTCCTCGCAGATGTCGTCGTCCACTACTGCTCCAGGTGGGACTTCTTCAATCCGCACCGGCGGCTGCTGTTGTGTCTGACCTCTCGCCTCTCTCACCTCCAAGAACTCTGGGCAGGTAGTTGTTGCATGCCCCTCTGCTTGGTGGTAGTCGCAGTATGGCACCGCTCTTCCCCCCCTTCTCCTACGGGCTGGGATGTCTCTTGCTTCCACTCCTCCTCCTCTTCGAATCGCCATAGCTTGAGCTGGTGGGGGTAGGAGCTGCCTAGGGGCCTGCCTCCAAGGAGGAGGGTTGGGCCTCCCTTGGCCTCCGAAGAAGTTTCCCCCTCCTTGGGCGAGACCCCTCCCTTGCTCCTGACCCCCCTGGGGTCCCTGGTACCCTTGACCCCTCTGCTCTTCCCTCCTCCTTCCTTCCTGCTGCCTGAGGCCACCTTGCTCTCTTGGCTCGACCTCCACTAGCTTTGCCAACTTCTTTGCCAGCCCCGGGTTCGCCGCCTCAGTGGCTATCTCCTTTGCAGCTTTTTCCATCAGGTCCTCAAAGGACAGGGGAGGCTTCCTAGTTAGGCGCATTTTGAAGAGGCTCTCTCGTAGCCCCACGGTGAAAGCCATCTGGAGGGCATACCCTGACACCTCCTGGATGTTCTGGATCTCCTCCTGGAATCTGTCCATGTACTGGGCCAACGTCTCCTCGTGCCTCTGCTTGACCAGGAAAATGGACTCAGCATTCTTCTTCCTCTTCTTGGATGTGGAGAAGCGTAGCTGGAAGCTTCGGCTCAAGTCATCAAAGCTGTAAATGGAGCCAACCGGGAGTTGGTGGAACCAGTCCCTAGCTTTGTCTCTCAGGGTGGTGGCGAAGAGACGACACTTGAACGCGTCCGTCATGGGCCTGATGGAGACGGTATCCTCGAACCACTGTAGGTGCTGGACGGGATCATCCTTCCCGGTATAGAAAGTCATGTTGGGCTCCTTGAAGCCTTCCGGGATGGGAGCCGAGATGATCAGCTCGCTAAAGGGTGACCCCCCACACGCCGGCTTCGCGAGCTCCGCTCGCGCGACTCCTGCTCCGAGCGAGACCCCACTCGCCGGGCTGGGAAAAAGCACTCGCCCGGCGAGGTCTCGCTCGCCACTCTCAGTCACTGGCTCCTTGCCTGGCCGACCACCTGGGGCAACCTCTCCTGACCCCCCCTGGGCGAGCACTCCTTGCGCCCCAGAAGGCGGTGTCTGGGGGGAGGGAGCCGAGCAGTCACCTCCCCTGGAGATGCCTTGGAGTAGCTCCATGATTCCCTTGATGGCCGTCATGAACTCTCCCCTTCCTACCACCTCACTTGGGATGTGAGACCCCTCATCGTCTCCTCCTCCGAGGTCTCCTGTCATGAGATTTGGCTCAAGGACTTCTGTGCTGACCACTCTCCACGCTCACCGCACCAAGATGTTGAAACCGAAATCTTGAGGACAAGACTTGGTCTCTGTGGAGTTCGGGGTCCCTAAGAAGGGGTGGTCTCACACCTACTTCCCTCGAGCCAACTCTCTAGGCAAGAGCACTTAGATTTGGAAACAGACCAAGGGCTTAGTGGGGAGGTCCCACCACATACCCGGAAGTCCCCTTGGAACTTCCCCTCCCAAGCCACTACTAAGCCTGGGCACCACTGGAGCCTCTCCTCACCCTCTCTAGAGAGACTTGCTGAGGAGGGAGAGAGAGGAGAGAGCTACCTAAGAATGAGATCCCCTAAATGGTGCCCCCCCTTGGTCCTATTTATAGGTTTTTTGGATCTGGACTGCGAATAGCCAAAACTGGACTGCAAATAGCCAAATCCCGCTGTTCTGAAGCGCTAAACGCAGACCGCTGGACTGCGAATAGCCAAAACTGGACTGCAAATAGCCAAAACTGGACGAGAAGGGGCCTCCCCTGGGCGAGAGGAGTACCTCGCGGGGCTCGACGAGCCCCCTTGCTGGGCGAAGGCGAGAGGGGGGACACCCGCCCCTCCTCCTCTCGCCCTTAGCTGGGCGCGGGCGAGACGGGGGGCACCCGCCCCTCCTCCTCTCGCCCCTAGCTGGGCGAGAGGGAGGGCACCTGCCCCTCCCCTCTCGCCCCTAGCTGGGCGAGGGCGAGAGGGGGGGCACCCGCCCCTCCCCTCTCGCCCCTAGCTGGGCGAGGGCGAGAGGGAGGGCACCCGCCCCTCCCCTCTCGCCCCTAGCAGGGCGAGGGCGAGAGGGGGGCACCCGCCCCTCCCCCTCTCGCCTCTTACTCCTCTTCTGGTGAGAGCTGCGGGGGTTCGCCGGGCGATACCCAAAGGTCTTAAGACCCCTTGGGTCTAGTCGACACGTCTCGGCGGCCCTCCACGCTGGGCCCCACTCGATGGATATTGGGGTTGTACATTGGCGATTTGGCGACTTGGCGTATTGCTCATTTCATTTGCGCTGGGTTTCCCATTTGACCATTTCCTGCCAGCAGCCGTGGCCCGTGAGCGGTGAGCCGCCAACAGTATTCAGAATTTCAGATTTTTGTGGTTTGAATGTTCTTCCCGATTAGGATTTATGAATGTGATATTTTTCAATTGAATGTATTTTTCAATTACAGATTTTCCTGTTCAGGTTATTGACTTATTGGCTTATTGCAATCAGCAATGTATAAGTATTTTAAGTCAGTTGAAAAATCAGCAGGTGATACAAGTAATGTCTGCATCAATGATGATGAGTTACAATTATGTAATAAATGTAGTCGGACTGAAACTGATATGACAAATCTTCCGTCAGATCCTTATTGGTGTAAAATCTGACAATGACTTTGGACAATTAAATGGAATTGAAGATCTTGCAAAGAAATTGGTAGAAAAAAGGAAGGATATTTTATATCCATTGGTATATTTGCAAGTAAAGTTAGCATTGATTCTACCAGTTGCGACTGCTACTGTCGAAAGAGCATTTTCAGCAATGAACATTGTAAAGAATCGTCTACGCAATCGAATGAGAGATTCTTTAATGAATGAATGTTTGGTCACATGGTCACATATATAGAAAAAGATATATTTGCAAATATAAAAAAAGAGACAATCATTCAGAGGTTTCAAAAAATGAAAACCAGACGATGACAGCTATAAAAATATGATATGTTTACAAATTGTATTAAATTATTTTATAAATATTTTTAATAAAAAAATTCAATATATCTAATATTTTTTATTATTTTATAATGTTTTGCAGGAAACAACAATATCACTAGAAATTTAATGTTTTCTTGGAAAAATGTGTTGTGATCTTATATTTTGAAGTTTATAAAGAGTCGACGAGGACAACTATAATGATTGGTAATTTTTACACATATTGTTTTACTTTAATATTTCTGTTTTACTTTGTATTTCTTATACGAAAATCGTTTTATAATTATTAAAAACTTTGTGCCCCTCCTGAGAATTTTTTTGGCTCCGTCCTTGCATGCCAGATTCAACGGCTGTAATCATTTCAACGGTTTTAAAATTCATGTGTCAGATGTTTCTTTATATATATATATATATATATATATATATATAATACGAGCGGGCTTCGTCCGCCCGTGCTCGCTGACTCTTAGTGGGCTGTGCCTGCATTCGACAGTACCCAGCCGACGACGGCGGGCTTCGTCCGCCCCTGCAGGCTTTGCCCGCAATATATACATATGAGTACTCAAAATGTCAGTAAAAAATATACATCAATAATTTAATTTTTTTTTTCAAAAATATTTATATTTTAATAAAAAATCATTTTAAAGTAAGCCATTATATTTCAAAATTAGTTTTTGTAAACATAATGATAACCTACATAGTAGGTCTAGGAGGTCTACTAATTTTTTTTTGGATTTTATGAATTTCCATCATTATTTTTAGGACATTGTTATTAGCAAACCTTGTTACGCTATTAGCAAACCATGGTTATTAGCAAATCATATAGTTTGAAAATGGCTATTAGCAAACATTATTGTTATTAGCAAACCATCAAAAAATTAAAAAAAAAATAGCCAACATCAAAACCCTTGTCCATTCCAAAAAAAATGTCAAAATAGCCAACATTTTTTGTTTTTCATTGTCCAAAAAATACATTCTCCATAATGCAAACATCAAAACCCCTCTCCATTCCAAAAAAATGTCAAAAATAGTTATACTTTCTTGCTTTTCATTGTCCAAAAAATACACTCCATAATCTAAACATCAAAACCCTTCTCCATTCAAAAATAATTTTGGATATCCTGCATAAAAATCATTCCAAATAATATCAAAATGAAGTAGAAAATTGAAAAATAATCAAATATAAGCATTTGACTCACCTTTGTGCTTTAGCATTGGAAGCGTGAAGCATAGATGCTCTCCCATGAACTTGAAATTGGATGATGATACCTACTCCAAGGATGATAGATTTGTGGTAGTAGACATCCATCTTTCATGCTTAACCCCACACAGTGATTGTTATTAATAAATCCGATGAAAATTACCTTATGTGTTGGAGGTGTCGGTGAATCCAATGGGAAAAAAGTTATACTTTGAGCCTTTGATACTAGAACAACTCCAACATTGTAGCATGATGATATAATCAAACCCATGTCCGGCATGGACATCCACTTTTCTAACGGTGCGGGTACGGTAACACAATCTAGGGAATAAAGTAATTCTTTGCACCTTGAGTTGCCCAAAATCTGACCATAAAGAGGTTCTTTTGTAATAATCTCATTAGAAAGGTCTCTTCTTACTTTAATCCATCCTTCCGAAATGTTCAAAGCTTCCGCAATAACATGATATCCGCAATATCCATCGGAGGCCGCATTGAAAACATCTACTACATTAGTTGCTATTTGTGGTGGTAGTTGACGTCGTACCCGGTCCTAGAATTTATTTGTTTGTGTTGTTTGACCCTAGATGACTTCTTCAAATTCTTCAACTCATTACTCTTGAACTCATTACTCAACTGTATTGAACTATGACCAAATGCCCTTCTAATTTCTGTATGTTGTAGTGTAATCATCTAATCAAAAGCCCTCCAAACAGTGCTCAAGCTGCCAATAGATACTTCAAGAAATTTTTTCAAGTGATTGTGTCCACCCTCTACACGATTGGTTGTGGAGTTCCCCAAATGAAGGTATTTGTCAATCCATGCTGACACAAAGTACTCCTTATAAGGTTCCACCCATGTACCACTAACATATGCCACAACTTTGGGGTAATTTGCTGTATATGATGATATAATAGCATTGTAGCGCATATGAAATTCATTTTCTGTTCTAGCATCTACCAACCGTTGCCATACTCCAAGAAATTTTTCACATTCTTTGCCTTCTTTGAAAAACTTCTTACAATTTGCCAAAACATTTCTATGCACGTGCACTTGACATAAAATATGCTTAGAAGTAGGAAACACATATTTTATGGCATTCAACAATGCCAATTCTCTATCAGTTACAAGCACCAGTGGTAATGCATTTTGATCTAATATGGATTTGAATTGTTCAAGAGCCCACTTATAACTGTCCTCAGTTTCATTTGACAAGAACACAAAGGCTGAGAAAAATGATTGTTGAGTTGATGTCATCCCAACAATGGATAATAGCGGCATTTTATATCTATTCGTTTTGTATGTGCAATCAAGCAAGAAGACATTGATAAATATTTTGCATAATTTAATCGATGTCGGATGTGCAAAAAACAAACTCTCCAGCATGTGCTTCCCATCATTCACCCTACTGAAACTAACTTATCCACTTTCAGTTATACAATTATATAGAAATTGTATGGGTGCACCGCACAATTTATCAGAACCTTTTATGGTAATTGCAAAACTAAGTAGTTTGGCCACATTCCGCACCCAATCAACTAACTCATCACGGGATTAAAAAATAGTTTCAGTTTGAAAGTGAACTCCGAAATTTACCTGTAAACTATTATCACGTGCAATACCTACTTAGAGACCATCTAAGCAAAAACAATTTCTAAAAATAAAAAACAATTATACCTTAATACGGTAGAATTTGCGCATTCTGCCTCATCCTTCATGATGCTAGCTTGATCAACAAATCACACTGAAACAGGAAACAACAAGTATGAATACCCAACATCAATCAAACCATCTCCAGAGTGCACAGGAAACAAATGCATTTGATACAAGCATTTGAAGAAGGGTAACAAATGCACAGGAAACAATTTATGAGAATACATTTCTCAGACTACAAGCATTTAATATCTTAAAAATCAAGAGGAAGACATTTCTGAGAATACAAGAGTTAAAAATCATTCCAGACACGAAGACATTTCTGAAACTACAAGCACGAGGAAGAGTTAAAAATCAAGCACGAGGAAGAGGCGACAATACAGATCTGTAGGTGGCAATACACGAAGAAGAAGGGATAGAAATGGTTTACCTGTGAACTAAATGCAGGAGGCAGCGTCGTCCGTCGACGGGAGCAGCGTCGGATACGATGACGAAGGGTTTAGGGTGTCGTCGGCGGGAGCGGTGTCACAGCAGCGTCGTCGTTGAAGGAGGTCGTCGGACACGAGGAAGAGGCGGCGTAAGAGGGCGAGGAAACCCTAAACCCTCGCACGATAGAGGGGAGCGGAATGCGGTTTTCGGGAATGAGGAAGGCGGAGCAGCTGTTGGGGAGTTACTGAAACTTTTAAATTGGTTTGCTAATAGATGTTTTTTAGAATGAAAAAAAGACTAAAAAAGCTTGAACCCGGTTTTTTTTGTTTGTTAATAGCGAATGTCGGTTTGCTTATAACAATGTCCTATTTTTATTATAGGGATATGATGTAATTACACAAATAGTTATTATATTTTATGAATTTTTATTTTTTTATAATATATGTTTTTTTTTTAATTTTTATGCTTGTCATTCTCACGAAAAAATTTAATTGTACACTCGTTCATGAAAAGTTGAATAGAGCTTTGCCTTCTAGAGGAGAGAGAGAGAGAGGTGCTATTCCCCTGAATCTACGATGTGGGCGGCATCCTGTCTTGCTTCGTGTTGCGCGAGCTGCACCTGCGGGCTCTGCACGTCGGCGGCGGCGGGAATCTCCCGGCGTTCGGCGAGGCTGGCTTACTGCGGTCTGTTCGCCTTCTCGCTCATCATTTCCTGGATCCTCCATGCAGTGGCCGCTCCTCTCCTCGAGCAGATCCCATGTAACTCCTTTCTTCTCACACCATCTTCTTGGTATATTTTGTCTTGGTAATTCTGCCCTCCTTCAGACCGTTTCAACTCTGTGATATGGGATTGAATTAAAATTTCCACTCATCGATTCTGTTTAATGGAAACGGTGGATTCTATGGTCAGATTGCTCAGCGATTTACCCTTTTGTGCAAATTCCTTTTGCGTTAATTTTGTTTCACGAATCATCTCATCCATGATTCTCTTAAAAACATAGCCAACTGTGAACCTACACCAATCTATGATTATCCTGATACACGCCCCGGAAAAGTTGCTCCCGAAACACCCCTAAAAGTAATGCCCCCGGAAAATTTATGCCCGAAATGTCACAGAAGTTGATCTTTATTTTCACAGGAATTTATGAACTTGTGATATATTACAGCATCTATATTTAATTATAATATTTTATTTTCCCTATGGAAACATAGAATGATCTTCCATTTGGTCTTCTACCGCCTATCATGAAAATCTTCTTGTCAAGTTTCAAAATTGCTGTCTGTGCTGGACTGTTGCAGGGATAAATACTTTCACCAATACTCCACCAAAAGAATGGTTTCAGACCAATGCAGTTCTACGCGTCAGCTTGGGAAATTTCTTGTTTTTTATAGTGCTTGCTTTGATGATGATTGGTGTCAAGGATCGGAATGACAAACGAGTTTCGTGGCACCATGGTGGATGGGTTCTGAAGATAGCTGTGTGGGCAGTGCTTATTATTCTCATGTTCTTCCTCCCAAATGTGGTCATTACAATTTATGGTAATTTTTTTGGTGTTTGATACATTTGCTCGTCCTAAATTAAGTTACTTTTTTCTTTTTAAATATCTATTCTTTCTGCTATGACAAAAGGCTGAAATTCTTTCTATTAGTTTTTCAATGGTTTTGGTCCTTTTACAATCATAGATAATCATCATAAATAAACATGGCCTGCCATTATCATTCATCACACTTCTTTCTAAATGAATTTATGGTTAGCAAATTAGTTGGAATTTATAGTTAACAGTTTAAATTTGGTCAACTGATGTTTCATATAGTTCCAGACAAGGGTTGGCAATAGTTATTCATTATTTATTTGCATGATGGAGATACTTCATCCCTTTCTTTTCAGTTGTATTAATTTGTAGTTTCAACTTCATATGCGCACACCAATGTAACAAGCTTCATAAGCGTCCCTACTTTTATAACTAATGTAAAGCTCGTTTTTTGGCTTGATTACAGCTCAGGGTTTCCCCCCTTAGTTGTTCTATCTTTAGTAGCAGACAGTGGTCCTGGTTATTTCATCTGGATCATTTTAGTGATTTTAACTTTGTAAATCTTCACAGCAGCATAAAATTTTCAACTAATTTGCTTAACCCTGAGCTGTAAGTGGCTTAACCAGGCATAATTCTCCACAACACCTATTTTCATTATGTGGCAGGGACAACGGACCCATTCTAGGCGTTGTGTGGGCAACACCACCCACAGTGTTGGGACATTTATCAGGCTAATGTCATGTGCAGACCCTCTAAACTTGATTCAAACCAGCTAAAAAGCATAGCAGCCATCCGATTTAGATTTAGGCATTAGTAATTTAAATTTTAGGCATTAAGTGATTTAGAGCTAAATATACATAGTAGTTATTAATATATTATTAATTTAATACTCTTATATTATACTCTTGTGACCTCACCCCGCCCGTGGCCTCGCTCTTTCTAATTCCACTCTCGTTGTTTCTCACATCCTCTCATCTCTTTCGACAGCAGGTCGCGTCAGAGTGACGGTGCTTCATATTATTTGTGGGTTCTAGACTCTGATTCTTAGTTCTATATTTTCTCATCTCAATCTATCGGTCTCTTCCCCTCTGTTGCTCTTCACCGTCTTCTTCTTCTGAGATCATCTACATGACTGCGATGAGATGTTGCATCAACTTAAGTTTCACTTGTATAGAGCTCAACACAAGATACTCAATCAGACGAACAAGCATTGAGGGAGATTCACTTCTAGGTAGGAAATGTGTTGCTCGTCAAGCTCTGGTCTTATCATTACACTTCCGTAGCGACTTCATCCCAAGCTCTTCACCCGTTTCTATGGGCCCTTTCAGTGGTGACCTGCATTGGTGAAGTGTCCTACTGTTTACCAATTGCCATCTCAGAGCCAGATCCATCCGGTACTTCATGTCTCACAACTCAAGCTGTTTGTGTGAGAACACCCGGCTGAGTGCTTCCTGCCCGCCTACATGAATATTGACTACACATTGGTATTCAGTCTCAAGTTCATCCTTGACCACCTACTAATATTATTGCACATTTGACAGTGTTCATGTTTAAGGCACATTTGACAGCTAGGATCATGATCTTGTATATATTCAAAGAAGTTCAAATAATTTATGATAAAAACCAAAGTCAATCTTGGGACTGGATTTTCTGAATAAACCGCGCTTAGCATCCTTTAGTTGGAAAGTTTAAGTAACTTGAGAAATGAAGTCAATTTAGAACCGAGAACCGACGTAGAACTGAACAAGAATAGAATAAAATTGAGTAACATGGATCTGGCTCTGTTCTGGTATTTGTTCAGAGTGGAAGCAACCCGAACTGACCCATATTGCACCCTTATCAAGCACCCCTTTTACTGAGTGACGAGCACATTGAGCAGAATACTCTTGATTCTTTGGTCTTCTCACCTCCTCTTGAAGTAGTCATTTATACAACTTTGTTGGATGTTCAGGCTTGACCGGCAGTCCATTTTGTTTTTCATTTGGATAGTCTTTTAGCTACTTTTCGCTTGGTTAAATTTCCCAAGTGTTGTTCCGATCCAGTCTTTTTGATGATTCATCTGGATAGACATCTGGCTCAACCAAATCTAGTTCACGACTTTCACCATATCCATGACCCATGCAGATTTTGGGTGCTAATTACTAGGCTATCTTCTTTGTGAATTGTATTAAATTGTTAAGGATTTATCTAGATTCTAGTTTTCTAAATTAATTTTGGATTATGTTATAACTTAATTTCTATAAGTAATGAAGTTCTATGTTAGATGCTCCCATCACCGCACCAAGCAGATGTTTCCTAAATTTTTTCTTTATTTTTTCTTGGTTTCCTGGTAATCATTTGTTGAGTTACCTTATGATAATTACTATTAACACTTATTTGCCCAACCTAGAAGTAATTGGATGTAGATGGAGGGCTCAAGATCTATGTTAAATGTACAAGGCTACATGAGTTTCTGTGAAATTATATTCTCAGTATGCCCCCTCACGTCTAGGCCTGTAGGGTCTTTAGATAACGTGGGGTTATAGGTGAAGGACTGCAAGTTCAATCTTAAGTTTCCTAATGTGAGATTACATTTTCGACTATGTTACTAGTCCGTGCATTGGCAATGTCTCGATGTTTTATTAATCTTCTTATTATTCCCAAATTAACAGAATCCAGTTTTTCATTTTTTACTATCTAATGCAGAGACATTGTCAAAATTTGGCTCCGGATTTTTTTTACTTGTTCAAGTGGTCCTTCTCCTGGATTTCACATACACATGGAATGACTCGTGGGTTGAGAAAGACGAGCAAAAATGGTTTGTGAAGTTGCTGTATCTTTATTTCTCTACCTCCTTTTGTTTGATTTCCTGCACCTAAATTTTGTATTTTGATTGCAGGTACATTGCTTTACTTTCAGTATCTGCATTGTGCTATATTGCCACGTACTCATTCTCGGGGGTACTTTTTATGTGGTTCAATCCATCTGGTCATGATTGTGGTCTTAATGTTTTCTTCATCGTCATGACCATGATTCTTGCTTTTGTCTTTGCTGTTATTGCACTGCATCCCAAGGTTGGCATTTGTGTTTGATGCTATTTTTTTTTTATATTTCACCTCTTGAGCATGTGAATTGAATATCACAAGCTTCTACGTTGGGCTTGTAAAAATGAAAAAATTAAGTAGAACAATAAATAACATTAAATGATTGGGAAGGTCCATTTATCTAGAACCAACTGCAATTTTGTAAAAATTGTGCCAAAAAAGGTTACAGTGCTACTTGAGTGGAAAAGATAATGACTGCTGTAGCTGCCATATCACTATTGCACCAACAATGTGATCTACGTTAGGTTGAGTATGGTTTTAATATGTTTTGCTACTGATAAAAGTTTAACCCATCTATTTGATTGCAAATTTCTTAATTGTTGCATTTAATTGTATATATGCATGCTTTATGTCCTCTGGTACGATGTTCTATACCATGGTAACCTTTCGAAGTTAGTATAGATCATTTTGTTAGATGAGCTATATGGTCCTTGCAGTGATTACTCAGCAAGTTAAAATTTTCATAATCAGGCTTCAAAATTGCATTCTAAGTTTATAAAACATATCTCTGTATGGGATTGATTTTATAGTAACTAGGTATTAATAGGAACCACAAGTTGGAATAAAGCACGGTAAATGAAAATATTTAATTTGAAAAGCGATTGATCGATTAACTCTTGTAAGGCACATTCCATCAAGGAGTTGTTTCATTTTTTCCTTCATTTTTTTGCTTTTAAAGACTACTGTATTTTTCCTAGATGACACTTTTTACCAAATGCTGTTTATCAATGAAATGAACAGTTTAATTGGTAAATGGCAATGCTTCGTATACTTGATGTGCTACTAAACAAATTATTAATAGAGTTAGTGCAGCGAGAAAATTGAATATTGATGAGTCTAGAAGATCTCCGTGTACACAACTTGGATGAACGTAGAACTAAACAATAACTATATTCACTTGTCAAAGTCTACTTTTACATGACTCCTTGCATCTATATTTATAATAGAAGATATTACCAGATAGGACCAATAATCAAATTTATCCTAGATAATTAACATGTCATCTCATTTCCCTTGGAGGCTTGGACTAAAAAGGACTAGATTTGTCCTAATAATAAAACATGACAAGTCCACTAAAATCTTATGACAAATATTCATAGAAATGGTTAAAACATAAACATATAAATATACCACATATCCTAGATTGTTCAACTCTTCTCATGGAAAGTTGAAGAAGTCTTGAGGCTTAGGTTTAGGACAATTATCCAATAGCTTATAAATAAAAAGCACAGATACAGTAATTTAATCCACATACCCATATCAGATACGTTTTGATATGGGAGTTGAGTTAATAACAACAATAACAAAAAAAATCCTACCGCACAGAACGCTTCTGTGAGAGAAATGATGTGTTGTCTTCTCCTGATACTGACCCCGAGGGATTATCTCTCTCCTTCATTGATGTCACACTCCGATATTCCTCGTTCTTATAATGATCTCATCTCCGACATCTCTTCTTCCATGGTATCGTCGTCTCTTCCTTGGTGTTACTCTTCCCTGATGCAAACAACCCTGTCATTGATTTGGTCTTATGTCTTCACTGATGTAGATGACTCTGAATATTCAACAATTCTTCACCTTCTCTAAGTCCTCTGTTGCAAGCATGCTAGCTTGCAACCTACCAACGGTGACCACTACGATTTCTTCTCTGGTCGATACAATTTTCATGTAACCTCTGTGGTGCAACTTTTATTTAGGAGAGCTTCAATTTCAATCTTCAACTGCCTAAGAAACACTTCCACTGATGGTATAAATCCAGATAAGTCTTGACAAAATAATTCAGGTTTCTGTAAACTTGTGGTTCCTTGTTAATTTTTGGTTTGTATTTATAAGTTAGGGTTTGTTTGTTTAATCGTAATTACTGATTATTATTTTTGTTTATTTGAGTTTTTTGGATTGTTATGATTCTTAATTTTTATATGCCACAAGTGCGATATGTATATAGTATTTAATTATGACGTATCATGCCGTACTCGTATTATTGTACTTTCAATCATATCATACCACCATCGGATATGTATTGTATCCTGTACCCGTACCCGTTCCAGTACCAGTGCTTCCTAGCTTACAATGGAGCATGCAACTTAGATTTAGATTGGTGTGTATGACAATGATCTCTAAATTAACTTTCAAATATCGTGGATCATTAAACCTAGCACAGGATGACATAATTATTTTAGTAATGAACTAGGGAATGTGATAACTCTATAGGTAGCATGACTTCTATGTAGATAATCTCAAAGTTAGGAAGAATTGGAACTTGTTGGGGATGGGTGATGGAGAGAGGAGTGTTAGGCTTACGTGGATGATTTGTTTGTGGATGAGTTTTATGGTTTTGGAGGGATCGGTAGTGTAGGAAGCTTTTAAGAACCTAACTGAACGTTGATTCAGAGGGAAATTTTTGAAGTTTGATGGCTCAATTCTGCTAATCTAATAAAATCTAAAATTATTTGTCTTGAGAGTCAATTTCTAGAAGAAATTTGCCAAATCCACAAATTATGGACCTTTGGCATACTTCTGGGATTGCATGATTAGAGTCTATGATTAATATTTTATTATCTTAAGAAATTTTGAACCATTCGATTCCTTAAAAATCTATCTAATAAAATTTAAAATTATTTAATTATTATCTGTATTGTATATATGCAATAATGATGCAATTAAGTCATAGAACGAGATAAAAGCCCAATTTCTATTTGGCTGTCATTAGTCTTGAGAGTCAATTGCTAGAAAAAATTGTCTTCAAATCCACAAATTATGATGTAGGACCTTTGGCATATTTCTGGGATTGTATGATTCGAGTCTATGATTAATATCTTATTATCTTAAGAAATCTTGAACCATTTGATTCTTTAAAACCTATCATTTCGATGGATGCCTAGTTCGATCAGATGCCCATCTAGTTTGATCTTAGTTTATTGCAGATGCGGTTTTTGTGTCAGCCAAATCGACTAGAGGTTCTATTCACCATTGTTCTAGTCGAATCACTTGGCCCAGTACATTTTTCAAAAACCTATGGGGGTAAGGTTGGTAATGGAATGCGTACGTTAATTTTAGTTTGTGAAGGTTTGGGTCAAGCATTGATACTTACAATGACCTTACATGTATATTTGACCCAGAGCGTGGAGAAGGCGGTTTGCAAGGCTAATTGGGGCAGGAATGGCAACATTTTGTTGCCTCTTAAGTCTTAACTTCAAAATATTTTAAGACCTTCAAAGGTTTGCTTTATAATATTTAAGTTAGAATTTAGATTTAAAACCTTGTGAGAGGGTGGGTTTGTAATTTAAGCAAATGCTTCTTGTTTGAGAGCTTGCCGGTAGCTCTAGGGGTGGGATTGCGGATGACAGAGAAGAAGCTGACGGCTGGCTTGTTGGAGAAGGAGTTCAGCTCCCTTTTGCTCTTATCGTTCGGTGGTGACAGAGGACCTTATCCTCCAACAGTGGCGAGTTCATATACCTTCCATCTCCGACCTAGTTGAATCATATAATTTCTCCTCTTTACTGTCCAAGTTGATAAATGCAGTTTTTGTTTTAATTTGGAGACTGCTATTGTTGTTTAAATGGTCTTGGTTGCATGAAACATTATCACATAGTTGATACGAACCTTTTATTATTGTGTGGAGAAGATTGAAGCATTTTCCAATCGATTCCTGTACTGCATTTACTGGACTGTTTTACGGAACAAGTTTGTGCTGCCGTTTATTACCTGCTAGTAATTGCTAGTTGCTGGAATTAATTTCTCTGATTTTTGGAGAATGCTAACCAACAAAAAGGATCCAAGGGAAGATTTATGCATGTTCCTGTACTATTTCTTGCTGCAGGTCGAATATCCAATTGGATTCCAATGTTATTTTCCTGTCCTTGTCATGAGTAATACTAGAGCAGTTTTCATAGCAGTGTATGGAGTTATGAACTGGTCTCTACTGTTCCCTGAACTCGATTACTCTTGTTTTTTGTGAGAATTGTGGACAACATTATGGAAGAATAATTGTGCATATTTTTGGTGGAATATTTCCTTCTTTTGAAATACTCTTATTACTTTGTTTGTATCATAGTGAGGTTCTAAAGGATCATGTTAAGCAAAGTTGTTTAGATGGCAATCAATCCAGATGAGACATTGGAGCAAGCTCAAATTCAAGACTTCCACTGAGGACTTGACGTGGCAAGTGCAGGGTATTGATGTACTTTGCAAACATATGAACCAACTACTCCGAGGTGGTCATCCTCAGCGCATGCAAAAGCATGGGAATCACGTGACGGTATCTAGCAGGTTAGAACAGGAAGTAGAGGACACAATTCTAAAGAAGAAATAGTTTGAGTGCCGTACTAGAGAGGATTCAGGCCTCCTAGAGAGAAGAGTATACACACAGATGACTTTGAGGGTTTAGATATTTGAGTTTAAGAGCAAGTTATCAGCAAATGGCTTCATTGAGTGGATCCAAGTTCTAGATTGTATCTTTGTTTACAAGGCTATTCATATGAGAAGCGGTACAAGATTGTCATTCTAAAGTTGAGGGAATATCAAGCTTTTGTGTTGGGGAATTTTGAAGATTGCCAAAAGATGTGAGGGCAAGAAGGATGTGAAAAGTTGGAACAAGCTGTAGCGATCGATGACTAGTCATTTTTTGTCGACTAGGTACATGCAAGATTTGTATATGAAGCTTTAGATTTTGACACTATTGGGTCTCATTGTGGAGGAGTATGACAAAGAGTTTGAGCTAATGATGAGGTGTAGCATGATTGAGCCCGAAGAGCAAACCTTTGTTAGATTTTTGATTGGGATGAACTGAGTGGTTGTTGACGTGGTGGAGATCTAGTCATATTATTTTTGGAGGATGTGTTCAAGCTCATCGTTAAGATGGAGAGACAATTGTCAAGGAGCAATAAGACCCCCTTCGAACGTATGGGGAAGACAATGACATCCTTAGTAGAGTCGGGTCATGGTAGTGTTTATATATTGGATCCTCCCAGTAGGCATGTGTTGCGGACGGTTGGAGGTTGAATCCTCCAGGATGGGTTCGAAGGGGTGGTGATGGTGGCGTGGATGCAGGCGGAGATTGAAGAAGTAGGGGAGAGATAGAGAGAGAGCTTGATGAGAAAAGAGATTAATATTATTTCTGCTTAAATTCCTTGGTACCAGACTCCACATATAAATAGAGTTCTAACATGAGAGCTGACCCCCCGTTTGGGCCTTAAACAACGGGACAAATAAAGATACAAATCTAGCCATATTTAATTAGGCTAGAATAGGCATAATAATTAAAAGGATTAAAAAGCTATAGCCATATATAGAGAGGCTAGAATAGGCAATATATCTTTATGGAATTGCTTGTGGTCCCGGGGCATAATTGCGGCGCTGGTAGATCCGCCCCCAACGAAGATCGTCCGGAATCTCATCGCTGTCGCCGGGCGGTATCGGGCTGCTGTCGCCGGGCGGTATCGAGCTGCTGTCGCCGGGCGGTATCGGGCTGCTGTCGCCGGGCGGTATTGGTACCGTAACATCTCCTTCCTCGTCGGAAGACAGCTTGTCCTCAAGCTGTGTCGGAAGGTCCGCGATTGGTGTTGCGGGAGGTTCGCCGATGAAACGTTTGAGTTGAGATACGTGAAACACATCATGGATTCGCGCCCCGGTGGGTAGGTGGAGACGATAAGCAACTTCGCCGATCCTTTTGGTTATTTGGAATGGGCCGTAGAATCGTGGTCCCAATTTGTTGTCGGTGATGACGTGTTGAAGCGTAGTTTGGCGATATGGTCGGCGCTTGAGCCACACCCATTCGCCGACTGCATAGGATACATCGCGATGCCCGCGGTTGTATGTTGTCTCCATGCGGTGTTGAGCTTGCAGAAGATGTTTGCGGGCCGTGGCGAGCATATGATCCCGGTCACGAAGTTGTTGGTCCACGGCTGTTATGGTGGCTTGGCCCTGTTGGTAAGAGATGAGCTTGGGTGGGTCGCGCCCATAGATTAGCCGAAAGGGGGTTGTCTTGAGGGCCGAGTGATAGGATGTGTTGTAGCAGTATTCAACCCACGGAAGCCACGTTACCCATGTCTTGGGGTGTGCGCCTGTTAAACAACGGAGGTACATTTCCACGGTGCGGTTGACCACTTCTGTTTGGCCGTCAGATTGCGGATGGTATGCGGAGGAGAATTGCAGTGTTGTGCCGCTGAGTGTGAAGAGTTCCTTCCAAAATCGACTGGTGAATGTTTTGTCGCGGTCGGATACAATGCTATCCGGTAAGCCATGTAGTCGGAAGATTTCGGTGAAGAATATTTGAGCCACCCGTTCGGCTATCAGTGGACGAACAAGTGGTAGGAAATGAGCCCCCTTTGAAAATCTGTCCACTATTACCATCAAGATTGTTTTGCCCTTGCTGCGTGGAAGTCCTTCGATGAAATCCATGGAAATATCGGCCCAAATTTGGGTTGGCACGGGTAACGGTTGAAGAAGTCCCGCTGGTAGTAAGTTCACCGCCTTATGTTGTTGGCAAATGGCGCATTGTGCGATAAATTGTTGGACACAGCGGCGAAGTCCCTTCCAATAGAATGCGGCTCTAATGCGGTGGAGGGTTTTGTGGATCCCTTCATGAGCTTGATCGTGCGCCTCTCGCACTATGGTTGGAATGTGCGGGGATGTCGGGCTCAAGTAAATTCGGTTTTTGTAGAGAATGAGACCGTCGTGCTCCTTCCAAGTTGGCGGTAGTAGGCCCTCCTGCGCCCGGAGCATGAGCTCGGTTAGGTGTGGTGAGTTGGCGTTGTCGGCCCGGATATCATCCATCAAGGGAACGGTCGGCCTGGAGATGGCACAAATAGTGATGGCGTCCTCTGGATGTCGGCGTGAGAGGGCGTCCGCGGCTTTGTTGAGAGCTCCTGCCTTGTATTCGACCCTTAAAATCAAAACCCAGTAATTTGCTCACCCACCGTTGTTGCGGTATAGTGGTTAATCTTTGCTCCAAAAGATATTTCAAACTATAGTGATCCGTGCGGACTATGAAGGAACGCCCCCATAGGTAGGGCCGCCAATGTTGTACGGCCTTTGCTAGGCCGATTAGCTCCAATTCATATGCTGGCAACTTCCGGTGGTGTAGCGCGGTGCGCCGGCTGTAATAGGCGATGGGGTGCCCTTGTTGCTGTAGGACGGCGCCGCATCCCAGGGCGGAAGCATCGCATTCGATGATAAAATTTGTGTTGAAGTCCGGAAGTTGTAGAACGGGTGCCGAGATCAGGGCGGTTTGGAGGGCTTCGAACGCCCGTTGCTCGGTGTCTTCCCACTGAAAGTTCTTGTGGCGAAGGCGCGCCAAGAGGGGCTCGGCTATGTTGCTATAACCGCGGATGAAGCGCCTGTAGTACCCCGTCAGTCCGAGGAAGGCTCGGATGTCGTGTTGCGATCGGGGGGTTGGCCAAGCTGCGATTCCCTGTAGTTTCTCCGGGTCGGCGGATACGCCGTGTTCATGTATTACGTGGCCGAGATAGGCGACGCTAGGTTGCCCGAAGGAACACTTCGATTCTTTGAGGACGAGACGGTGGAGGCGGAGTATGTTGAGGACTTCACGTACGTGAATGAGATGTTCCTCCCAAGACTTGCTATAGATCAAAATGTCGTCAAAGAAAACGAGTACAAATTTTCGGAGGACGGAATGAAATACCTCGTTCATGAGTGATTGAAATGTAGATGGCGCGTTAGTCAGGCCGAAAGGCATGACCAGAAACTCAAAATGCCCATGGTGCGTCCGAAAAGCGGTTTTCTCCACGTCCTCGATTGCCATGCGCACCTGATGATATCCGGAGTACAAGTCGAGCTTGGAGAAATGACGTGCACCATGTAATTCGTCGAGGAGCTCCTCGACCACCGGAATCGGGAATTTGTCCTTGACTGTGTTGGCGTTGAGTTCACGATAGTCGACGCAGAAACGCCAGGTATTGTCTTTCTTGCGGACCAGAAGAGCTGGGGAGGAGAAGGGCGAGACACTCCGTCGTATCAGGCCTTGTTGGAGCATGACAGAGCACTGTCGCTCTATTTCATCTTTTTGGAGGAACGGGTAACGGTAGGGGCGGACCACGACCGGCGGTGCTCCTGGGAGAAGACAAATGCGATGATCTTGGAGTCGGTGGGGGGGGGGGGGGGGTAGTTGCGCCGGGATGGTGAAGGTGTCGGCGAACTCCTTGAGTAAACGCTGGAGCTCGGTGTGGCTATCGGAATGGGTGTCGCCCGGCGGTTCCGATCCATGGATGAGGAAAGCCCGCGGCGTTGTTGTTGGGGGAAGACATTGCCATTCAATCTTCGTTGCTCCGTTATACCACTGCATGGTAAGGTTGTTGAAATCCCATGTGATGGGTCCCAAGGTACGCAGCCATCGTACCCCTAAAACAATATCGAAGCCGTCGAGGTCGACCACCAAGAGATCTATTTCGAACTTGCGATCGTGGATTGTTAGCGGTACCCGCCTGCAAAGGCCGGGACACGCCATGCTATGGCCATTGGCCACCGAAACCTGGAGCGAGTTGCGAGTTGTGATTGGAAGATGTAAGGTTCTTGCTGTCTTGTGGCGTATGAAGTTGTGTGTGCTACCGGAGTCCAACAAAGCCGCCAAGGTGGTGTTTGCCACGTGGACTGGAAGTTGTAGCATGTGGCCCCCATGTGGGCCGGCGATTGCATGAACGGAGATTTCTGGTGTCTCGGAGTCGGGATCCTCGATGTCGTCATCGGAGGGGTCATCCACCTCAATCCAGAAGAGACGTTTGCAGCGGTGGCCGGGCCCAAACTGCTCTTCGCAGTTAAAACAAAGTCCTTTTGCGCGCCGTTCGATCATCTCGGCGTTGGAAAGGCGACGCCGGAAGGGTTGTTTGGATGGTTCATTTGGTTTTGCCGGCGGAGTTGGTGGAGGATGCTGACTACCCCCGCGGAAGGGGTGCGCATAATCTCGGCGTGCGTGGTGTTGGCGGTCCAAAAGTATGCGGCGCTCGCAAGTCCTCGCGATGCTCATGGCGGTCGTGAGGTCTTGGGGATCTTGAAACTCAACGTCCAAACGGAGACGTTCGTGGAGGCCTGCTGTAAATATCGATACCTGCTGGTCCAGACGGCACGTTGCTGCTCTTGCGAGCAGAAGTTGAAAGCGGTCGATGTAGTCTTCTAGTGCGGCCGTTTGTCGGAGCGCGATTAAATCGCCTAGGGGATTTCCGCGGATCGCGGGACCAAAACGGAGTATACAGGCGGTTTTGAACTCATCCCATTGGAGATTTTTGCGTTCGCCATGTATTTGTGAGAACCATATTTGTGCGGCTCCATTGAGATGGTAGGAAGCAAGGCCCAACCTGTCTTCCCCGGTTGTGCGTTGGTTGGAGAAGAATAACTCGCACTTTGTAAGCCAAGCAAGTGGATCTTCGCGTCCGTCGAAGCTCGAAAAATCGAGTTTGACATAGCGAGGAAAGGTGTTTCCTTCATGGCGTTGGCCGGTGTAGCCTTCACCGGTAGAGTTCTCCGGTGCCGAGTTTTGGCTTGGGCGGGGTTCGGAGGGAGCTCTCTCCGCGAGTAGATGTGCCGTTCGGTTGTCAACTTCGCCAAGGCGAGAATCCATCTTATCGAGCCGATCCAAGATTTGTTGTAAGAGTTCGCGTTCGGCCATGGATTGGACCGTGGGAAGTGGTAAGATGGGAACGCTGTTCGGTGCGGCTAGGCGAGGTGGGGCGGTCGGCCCTGGGAGCGTTGGCTCTGATACCAGTTTGTTGCGTGCCGCGGCTTGTCGACGAGTGAGCGGACGGTTGGAGGTTGAATCCTCCAGGATGGGTTCGAAGGGGTGGTGATGGTGGCGTGGATGCAGGCGGAGATTGAAGAAGTAGGGGAGAGATAGAGAGAGAGCTTGATGAGAAAAGAGATTAATATTATTTCTGCTTAAATTCCTTGGTACCAGACTCCACATATAAATAGAGTTCTAACATGAGAGCTGACCCCCCGTTTGGGCCTTAAACAACGGGACAAATAAAGATACAAATCTAGCCATATTTAATTAGGCTAGAATATGCATAATAATTAAAAGGATTAAAAAGCTATAGCCATATATAGAGAGGCTAGAATAGGCAATATATCTTTATGGAATTGCTTGTGGTCCCGGGGCATAATTGCGGCGCTGGTAGATCCGCCCCCAACGAAGATCGTCCGGAATCTCATCGCTGTCGCCGGGCGGTATCGGGCTGCTGTCGCCGGGCGGTATCGAGCTGCTGTCGCCGGGCGGTATCGGGCTGCTGTCGCCGGGCGGTATTGGTACCGTAACAGCATGCAAATAAAGCCTTTCGGGCCCCTGCCCTATGGGCCTGGGCTATCTTGTTGTCGTGCCCAGATCGGGCTTAAGTCAAACTAGGCCCAAAACGGGCCCGTGCCCCCCTTAAAAAAGGGAGACCTGCTTGAGCCTATCGGGCCAGGCTTGCTGAGGGCCTGAGGCTGCCATTTTTAGCTAGGTGGCCTAGCCCATCTATATTTAGTATAGCTGGCAACGCCCAACTATATTAAATATAGTTGGGCTAGGCTACCATTTTATTTAATATAGTTGGGCATAAGCCCAACTATTTATGTGCAAACATGCACCAGGCGACCAGGCCTGGCATGGCCCGGGGACCAAACCAGGCTCACCCGGGCCGGGCTTTCAGGATCGGGCTTTATTTGCACCCCTACCTCCCAGGGAGGATGAAGGGAAGTTGAAAAAGGTTGAAACTCCAAAATCACTATGTAGGCCAAGCACTATCAAGTGCTTCAAGTGTTTAGAAATTGGGCACATTACGTCTAAGTGTCCAATAGCAGGATCATGACAACCCAACAGTTTGCAGATGCTGAGGATCCCATTCTAATTAGTGAGGAGGTTCCCCCTATCGTTGGATCTAATGTTTTTACTGAGTTTGCTAATGAAGGTACTTTCTTATAATTAGCCTATTGAGTATGCAGGTGGTGGAAGATGAGTACCAAAGACAGAATTTATTTCACACCATAGGCGTGGTGCACAGGAAGGCATGCAAGCTGATCATAGACCGAGACATGCAATTATCATTTATACTTCCATGGTGAAGAAACTTGGGTTAGACACCATGCCCCATATGCGGCATACCAGTTGCAGACAGTGGCTCAACAAAGATGGAGCGAGAGTGTATAAGGAGGCTCAAATGTCCTTCACCACTGGGAAATCCCACCCGGATGAGGTGGTTTGTGATGTTATTCATATGGCATTCGTCACATTCTTTTGGGATGTATGTGGAAGTTTGATCGACGGTTTGTTCATTATGGGTATGAGAACACCTATTCCTTTTCCAAGGATGGGAAGTAGATCACACCCCTACTTAGTAGATTCTGGAAGGACTAATAGGTCATTCGTACAACAGAGTCTTGTGATGCATAGAGTAGCAGAGCCTCCTGGGAGGAGTGAGAGTGTTGAGGTAGGTGGCACGTTCAAGCAAGCAGAGATTCCTTGGGATTCTCAATTGGTTGTTGTGGGGATCAGAGTTAATCAAGGTTGAGTCATTGTCAGATTAATGGATGAATATTCAGGAACCAATGTTACTGAGGCCTCCATGGTCAGCTGAGCAAAATGTGGAGGGGTGGGACTTGTTGGTAGATCCCCTGGATTTGAGGGAAAATTCTTCACGGGGGAGGGGTTGATGCATATTTGATCGCATATTTTCATCTCAGAGGCAAAGATGAAGATGTTAGAGGCATTGGAAGAGGAACGGGAAAGGAAGCATCTTAGCTCATTTTGAGGGTCACGGAGCTTTGAAGTTTGAATCCAAGCATGAAGAAGGTAGTTAGCAGTACCCACATCGCTAGTTGGCGCATTTTGTTACCCCTGAGGTTTCAAAATCTGTTATGAAGATTCTAGGGTATATTTTGAAGAATTTTATTGTTTATATTTAAAACCCTTGAAGGGTTTGTTTTGTAATATTTTGAGTTAGAATTAGATTTAAAACCTTTTGAGGGTAGGTTTGTAATTTTAGTAAATTCTTTCTGTTTAAGAGCTGGTTGTCAACCTTAGGAGAGGGATCGTTGATCACGGAGAAGTCAGCTGCTAGCTTACTCGGAGAAGTTCTCTTCTCCTTTGTTCTTATGGCTGCGTGAACCCTTTAGCGTTGCGAGTGTCCCTTATCTTTCGGTGGTGGTTGGCGACTTTATCTTCTGACGATGACGAGTTTGCATCCCTCCCATCCCCGACCTGTTGAATCACATAATTTCTTCTCTTTGCTGTCCAAGTTGATAACAACAACAACACTCAAGCCTTTATCCCACCATAATGGGGTCGTCTATATGGATCATTTGTCGCCATTGCGCCCTATCGTTAGTCATAATCTCTCCAATGCCTAAGTACATCATGTTTTCCCTTATAGTTCCATTCCAAGTCTTTTTTTGGTCCACCCCTCCCCCGTTTAACATGCCTAGTAGCTAAACTCTCACAACGCCTAACATGTGCCTCTAATGGTCTCCTTTGTACGTGTCTGAACCATCTTAATCGAGCTTCTCCCATCTTCTCTACAATTGGTGTCACTCCTGTCTTATCCCTGTCTTATCCCTGATACATTCATTCATAATTTTATCCAGTCTCATGTGTCCACACATCCACCTAAGCATTCTCATCTCTGCAACTCCCATTTTTTGCTCATGTACATAATTCACTGCCCAACACTCAGAACCGTAGAGCATCGCTGGTCTAATTGCAGCACGGTAAAACTTGTCTTTAAGTTTTAATGGTGCTTTACGATTACATAAGATCTCAAACGCGCCTCTCCATTTCAACTATCTTGCTTGGATTCTATGTATCACATCGTTATCTACACCTCCATCTTTTTGAACTATCGATCTCATATACTTAAAGCACTCACTGCGGGAAATATCTTGATCTCCCAACTTAATGACGGAGTCATCCCTCCTTGCACTACTAAATTTAAGCTCCATATACTCTTTTTTGTCCTGCTCAACCTAAAACCCTTCTTTTATAAAGTCTCTCGCCAAGATTCAAGTTTCGCGTTTATACCCCCGCGTGTCTCATCAACCAAAACAATATCATTTGCAAATAAAAAACACCAGGTATTGCTTGTTGGATATGTCCGGTGAGCTCATCTATGACATGGGTAAAGAGATAAGGGCTTAAAGCTGACCCTTTGATGTAAGCCAACAATGATAGAGAATTCGTGTTAATCCTCTAGATGTCCTCACCCTCATCACTGAATTTGCATACATATTTTTGATTACGTCAATGTATGATACATTTACACCTTTCTCTAATTTGGAACTTTATATTGTTTGAGTGATCTTGGATACTTGAAACATTATCGTAAGTTTATGTGGACCTCTATTGTTGTTTGGAAAAGATTGAAGCATTTCCGGTTGATTCTTGTACCGATTTTGCTGATATCTTTTTCCCAACAAGTCCGTGCCCGTGCCACTGTTTATTATGTTATTAATTACTTGTTGCTGGAATTAATTTATTTGACTTTTGGAACACAAATTACATGGACAAGCTCTATTTCACTAGTACATGGACATGCATAATTTATTTGACTTTTGGAACACAGAATTGTGGACAGCATTATGGAAGTATAATTTCACATTTTTTGTTCAATTATTTCCTTCTCTTTAGTGTCTCGAAATATATCATAACATCTTGTATCTGAAACATTTCGGAGTAAAAAAAACTCTTAGAAACTCGTCCATGATACTGTCAATAACATTTCCTTTTAATTTAAGTTAAAAAATCCACCGAGTACATTCAAAAACTATGTATATCGTGATAATGATATGGAGTAGGCTAGATGTGTGAAAGAAAATGTGGTTGAAAAAGTGCGCGCCCGGTGCACACTTTATGACTGTCCTAAACCCTGATGGCCAAAGAAAATGTCATCCATGATACTGTCCTAAACCCTGAAGGCCAAAGAAAATTTATGACTGCTGCTGAGAAATGTCCTAATGAATTGTGAATTAAATAAACTGAATAATGATTAATAAATAAAAAAAGGGCAGCCCGGTGCACAGAGGCATCCCTGCGCAGGGAGGGTCTGGGGAAGGGTCCCACCACAAGGGTGAAATGTAGGCAAACCTTACCATGCATTTTTGCAAGAGGCTGCCTCCAGGACTCGAACCCGTGACCTCAAGCTCACACGGCAACACCTCAACCGGCGCGCCAAGGCTCCCCCTTCTGAATAATGATTAATAAAAGAAAAAAAAAAAGAATAACTCATTTTTATGACAAATAATCATCATCACAGATTTTCATAGTAAGTTCTGGATATAACAGGTCGAACCTTGTTTGTCTATCTATAGAACTTACTGCTCATATGGGTGCCTTACTGTTCCTTAGTCTACAGAACTTCCCACGAGATTAATTACCCTTATGTTTTGAGAGACATCATTTTGAATATTTTTCAAAAAAAAAAGTCCAGAGGGTCCATTCGCTTGAACAGAATTGGGGCCCTATAATTAGAATTGGAGGTCCATTTTCGTTTGAGTTGGACCTCCAATTCCAATTCTGAACCCTATTTATGTCCAAATAAAAGAACCGTTGAACGGAAACAGGCTTCATAATCGGGATTGGAGGTACAATTCTAATAAAAAGTTGACCTCCAATTCTAATTTCAAGGCTCTGGTTCCATCCAAACGAACAGGTCAATGGATCATAAGATCCTGTAACTTGTAGATTTTTTTGTTATAAAAATTTCAATTAATTTTTTTCTCGTTTCCTGTAATTTAGATCAACAAAGACACTCCGCCTCAATGCTGATAATATTCTTCAAAAATTCTTAGAGATGCCTCCTTGAAATTGTCATCATGCTGCCTGTAACATATGCATGGATTTAGCCTTATGAATTAATAGTTAACAGAGTTTTAGTTATATGTTGATGATTTTGCTTTCTCCCGTGCTCAAATTTGTATTTTTTTGGAGATATATGAACAGAAATCTAGGATATTCATACTATTTTCTGAAACAGGTGAATGGAAGCCTCTTGCCTGCTTCTTTTATCTCTGTGTACTGTGCATATCTATGCTACAGTGCTCTCTCAAGCGAGCCCGGAGACTATGAATGCAACGGTCTCGACAACCATTCCAAGCAAGTTTCCACAGCCACGCTCATTTTGGGAATGCTAACAACTGTTATCTCAGTTGTTTACTCTGCTGTCAGGGCTGGTTCTTCCACGATGTTTCTCTCTCCTCCGTCCTCTCCAAAATCAGGTACTTTGTGAATTTATCGAGGGTTCTTTGTATAGAAGTCATCCATTGTTCCAATTTTTTCTTTAGAAAGGACATGTTTCTAGGGTTTATAAACAGGTCCCTAGAGCTTTGAGAACCTTTTAAGCAAAGAATAAGGCTCTTCCTGGTTTTAGTGGGCCAGCTTATGAAGCGTGGACACCAAAATAAGGCCGGGCACAGAATATGGCACGAACACGAACAAGACACATGCTCAAGCGCACGACATAATTGTAAAATGTAAGGCACGAGGGCATGCCATGAACACTATTTTTATTTTATTTTATAGTTTATTAATTTCAAGGAAGGGGAGCCCTGACGCACCGGTTGAGGTGTTGTCGTGTGACTTTGAGGTCACGGGTTCGAGTCCCAGAAGCAGTCTCATGCAAAAAATGCAGGGTAAGGTTTGCCTACATTTCACCCTTGTGGTGGGATCCTTCCCCGGACCCTCACTGCGCGGGGATGCTTTGTGCACCGGGCTGCCCTTTTATAGTTTATTAATTTCATGGATCAACCAAAGAAAAACAATTATATTTTTACTTTTCCATCTCCATTATATTGAGTTTTCAACAACACCAACATTGATTATATACTCTTCAAATAACCACACAAAAGATTAACATATGATGCACCATTAATTCGCCTAGGCACAACCTATTTCATGATCAGATTAGGCGCGTACGTGCCCGTGCCTGTGACCTTACTTTTTGTTGTGTCCATGCTTCACACGACGACAAACCATGGTATGCTAAGTTTTCTAAAAAAAATGTGGGTTTCCATCTCAAACCATGTCTCATGTGTCATTTTTGCAAGATTTTCAGAAAGTTCAGTGAGCTGATAGATAATAAACCCTAAAAAATTGCGACTTTTCGAGAATTTTATACTTAAAACATCTCTTTTTATGATGCGCTTCAAATGCAATGTGGCGCAGGTTCATCCAAGCCGCTGATGGAAGGAGAAATTGAATCAGGGAAGAACGAAACCAAAGGAAGTGACCCGAGGCCCGTTACTTATTCCTACTTTTTCTTCCATCTCATATTTGCGCTGGCCAGCATGTATTCTGCCATGCTTCTTACCGGCTGGAGCAGCCCAACAGCTGGCAGCTCGGAGCAGGTCAACGTCGGCTGGACTTCGGTTTGGATTCGGATCTGCACGCAATGGGCGACCGCCGCTCTATACTTGTGGACTCTCGTGGCCCCTCTGATCTTGCCAGATCGCGAATTCTATTGAGGCTTTGCTCTAGAAGAAATTGTGCGCTCGTTAGGGATTGGCATAACTTTGTATAATTTGGAAAAATCTTTTGGAGGATTGCTTGTAATTATCATGTTTGTTACTGTAATACTGTAAATATATGTTTGAAGCTGATATTCACAAGATTCTCTGAACAGAGATTATGCAGAATATAGCCTTCTTTAGGCACATGCTATTTCCTCGGACTTCTAGAGGAGGTCCTAGAAGGTTATGGAGAGTTCTATGATTTAGGGGACGCAGGCGTTTTGGAATGTTACCATCACTTATTTATCTAAAGATCGAGTGTCCGATTGCCATGGCGGTGACGGTTGTAATCGCGTTGGCCATGAACTATTATATCTAAGAAACTTCATAAATTTTTTATGTTCAATTTTTTTTTGTGAGAGTCATAATCATTATCGTGTCAAATACATTTTATTACGGTAGCATTTTTGATCCAAATCGACTCAATATTTTATGGAAAGCAGTTTAATAAAAGAGGGTTAAAAAATAGGTGCTTTTTTTTCCACATCCCTTCATGTAAATACGATCAATAAATTTGACAGTCAAAAACTACTTACCTATAACCTTTCTTATCTTTTTCATTCGACTGACAGTTTATTAGACTTTTTTTATCCATTAATATATATATGCACTTGAGCTTTTTTTAATATATATATATATAGGACACATCTCATATGCGGGCTGGCCTAGGTGCGCATCGTGGCCGTTGAACCAGGTGATCCAGCGGCGGCGGCGAATTATTCTGGACCAGCGGCGTGCGTGCTAACCAGCGGCGGCCGGCGAATTATTCTGGACCGGTGATCCAGCGGCGGCGAATTATTCTGGACCGGCGGCTGCGGGCTTGCCGGCCACCGGCCGCCTTGGATTCGAGCACGCCGACGAATCCAGGGCGGCCGGTGGCCGGCGAGCCTGCAGCCGCCGGTCCAGAATAATTCGCCGCCGCCGCTGGATCACCTGGTTCAACAGCCACGATGGGTAGCCCGCACGCCCGCACCTAGGCCGCCCAACAGCATCGCGTCGGAAGTATGCGAAGCACACCGTCACCAGCCGAGTACTGTCGCGCTTGGTTGTAGGGGCAGAGCCTTGTATTGAGCAATCATATGTATGTGTATGTATATATATATATATATATATTTGATGTGAATCATTTGTAATACACATCCATTACAACCCTGACCTTCATCAAAGCTTTCAATAAAAAGAATCTCAGAAAATAATTCAATAAATAGAAGAGAGAAATATAGGCTCCGTTTGACACAGTTGTGGCAGTCATGAAAAAGGTGACTATGAACCTTCATTTGTGACCGCCCGACCTCACCTAAGGAATTTGATCCACTTTTGTGCTCAAGACTAGTTTGTTTAGTGTCATAAATCATAATAGGTGGCATTTTTGACAAAATTCACCCAAGCAAAAATGATGCACCAAACAGAGCCATAATTTGTAACATTAGTGTTTCTAAACTAAAAATAAAACTCTTTCTAATAACCATTGCAGTTGATATATTAACTTGACCGGAAATGAAGAAGTAAATAATTTTGTACAAGATATACAAAACAGAGTTAAATATTATACAAATATAATTTATTTTCTCGGCAATTATTTTACATAAATTCACATAATAACAGTTCTCTTCCAGTACTTAGCAGAGGGGGAAAAAAAGCTCATCATTTTCCAAATCCTCATCCAGAAACCATGAGTCTCAAACCGAAGGCATCTTCATTTAGGCACAGATTGCTGTCAAAATGTGAGGAGCAAACCATAAGAATTTTATACTTCTAAGGATTAATTTGTGGCAAATACATTAATTTTTTAACAACATTTTCACATAGCGTAGAAATTTTGATTAACATACTTAATTCAATCCTATCATGTGCGGCGCTCATGATTCAATATATGCACGGTCGAAACCGATTCAATTTTGATCGAGATTCGATACCTAAAGTCATTTTTTTGTCAAACAACACACACCAGCGGCTGGGAATCTCCGGCAGCGGCTAAATATTGCCACCGCCACATGCTGCACATGGGGATTCTGTGCACAGCTGCTAATATATAAAGTTTAATTCTATTTTATTTAGATTAAAATTATTCTACATACAAATTAACTGTTTTTATATACTTCATTGATTAATGTTATATGATAAAGTACATTAATTTTATAAAGAAATATAATAACATTTGATTAATCTCTTCTCTTCCTTTGCTTTTTGGTGGTAAAAAGAAAGAAAAAATGAAGGGAAAATTGAAGGGAAAAATAAGAAAGTTAGTGTTTCACCAAATAGTGTTTCACCAGATCAAGGTTCAACTTTAAGACCATATCTATTTACCCTTATCTTAGATGAGCTCACCAGACATATCCAACAAGCAATACTTTGGTGTTTATTGTTTGCGGATGATATCATTTTGGTCGATGAGGGTGTAAACGCGAAACTTGAATCCTGACGAGACTTTAGAAAAGAAGGGTTTCATGTTGAACAAGGCAAGGACGGAGTATATGGAACTTAAATTTAACAGTGCAAGAAGGACGGATGACTTCATTATTAAGTTGGGTGATCAAGATATTTCCCGCAGCGAGTGCTTTAAATATCTTGGATCAATAGTTCAAAAGGATGGAGGTGTTGATAAAGATGAGATACATACAATCCAAACAGGTTGGTTGAAGTGGAGGCGCGCCAGGAATCTTATGTGATCGTAAAGTACCATTAAAACTTAAGGGAAAGTTTTGTCGTACTGCAATTAGACCAGCAATGCTCTATGGTTCTGAGTGTTGGGCAGTGAATTGTGTGCATGAGCAAAAAATAGGAGTTGCGGAGATAAGAATGCTTAGGTGGATGTGCGGACACACGAGACTGGATAAAATTAGGAATGAATGTATCAGGGATAAGACAAGAGTGACACCAATTGTAGAGAAGATGCGAGAAACTCGACTAAGATGGTTTGGACACATACAAAGGAGGACCATTAGAGACACATGTTAGGCGTTGTGAGAGTTTAGTCACTAGACATGTTAAGTGGGGGAGGGGTAGACCAATAAAGACTTGGAATGAAACTACAAGGAAAGACATGATGTACTTAGGCATTAGTGAGATTATGACTAAAGATAGGGCATAATGGAGACAGGATCCATATAGCCGGCCCCACTATAGTGGGATAAAGACTTGAGTGTTGTTGTTGTAGTGTTTCACCAAATGAGACATATATATACTCTAGAATATAATTTTATCCCCTATAAACACAGGGAAAGGAGGAATAATACCTTCATCAATATCTCAATGGCGGAACGCCTTCACAGTTTGATCGATCCTTCTGCGACAGAGCGGACAGCTGGTCAAGTGCACCGAGCAGGCTGTGCAGCAACACATATGGCCACACCTGTGAGACATTTGGACAACATTAAGTCACGCCTAAGAGTTCACAGGTGGCTGTTTGGTCTAATATCATTAGATACGATATAGCATTGTTATACAGATATAATAATATTATTAGGAATAATTACTAAAACCTCCCCTGAAAATTAGCATAATTACAGATTGCACCCCCCTTACTTTTGAAATTACAAAAACCTCCCCAATAAGTTTACATTTCATAACATCTATCCATACAGGGGAGGTTTTTGTAATTTCAAAGGTAAGAGGAGTGTAACCTATAATTATGCTAACTTAGAGGGGAGGTCCGGTAAATGGCCAATATTATTAGTCATAATATATCTGAAGTGCAAGTGCAAGATTCATCGGAAAGAAACTCACGGAACAAAAACAGTATTATATTCCTGCTCGAAGCAGATGACACAGATTTCGGGTATTTGTCGGTCCCTTTTTGCATTATCAGCTGCTGCTACAGAATTATCATCTGAATCGAGACATCAAACAAATGATTTTATCATAATCATCAATTATGATGAAATTTTATTTCTTAAAAATGATGAGCAGAGCAAAACTGGAGTATGTACCTTCAGCTTTTTGTCCTTGTCGCTGAGCAGCAGCAGCTAGAACCCTGCATAGAAAATGAACATAATTTATATAGCATAAACTTATTCTTATATCAATTGTTGGCCCTAATAATACATCAAAATATATATTTTCCTCAAATTTAAAAAAAACTCTGAACTCAGTTCAAGAGTAATTTCACATATATTAAAATTAAACCTAAGGATTTACCAATAGTATCTACCGAAGCAATTAATTAAAATTATGATAAGGACATAAATATTTTTGCTTGCTGTTGATAGTATTTTATTTTTAAATTATTGAAGTATCTCCATTTTCATTGAACATGGAACAATAGTTATTCTTCTCAGAAACATTCTATCCAATAACTAGCCCTAAGATTCAATAAACTTTAAAATCGAAATAGCAATTAACAAATATATTCATGATCATTGATTTAAATCTTTCTGGTTGTGGAATCTCTAACAGAGCAATTCTTATTTTACATTATTAGCATCCTCGTATTAGTTTTTGGCCAAGTAATCTTTACCCACTTTCTCACCAATATGAGGTTGCTCACACAATGATTCATGTCCAAGCTTTGGACAAACAACAGAACTAAGAACTATTCCACACCAAAACCAAAATAACACCAAATCCTCAAATAATCCAAAATCTTAAAATATCAAAACCAAAATATACAGGTTTTCTTAAAAAGTTGGAAGACCTGTAAAAAGAAGATGATTGCACTGTTCATTCTCTCTGGTGATTCGATTCTTCCCGTCATACGCAAAAATCTTATAACAGTGAACGTAAGAAAGTGAGTCCGACCTGATAGGGATCGGCCGCATGTTCGTGATCGGAGATCGGGCCACCGCTCGGCGGGACCCGTTTTTGCAGATTTGTCGGAGATGCATTGATCGGATCGGCGATCCGAGACCGCGAGCGCGTCTGGGGCGTCGTTTTACATTCTATATATATTTTATTTTATTTTTTTGGCTTGTATTTAGTGTTTTAGGACACCGTACATAACGAACGATCATAGCATTTCACGCCGGGTGCCCAACCGCCCCCTCTCGGTATAAATAAGGGAGGGTGTTCTGATTTTCAATTCATTGTCGAATTTGTGAGCGAATCCAGATTCGGCAATCATTCGTGGTGCGACACCGCGAGCCCCGGGGTGCGAGACCTCGGTTATTTTTCAGTTTTCCTTTCTTTAATTTCTGATTTCTCCCCGTTTTCCACTATTCCGGCATTGTTCCCATACCCCTGCCCACGATTTTTCTCCATCCAGCCGAAGGAGGAAACCGCCAAAGTACATGTTCCTTCCCTTCATCCTCGCCATTCTACTGTTCATCTTCCTCGACGGAAGAACTGTACGCCTCCAGGTCATCTCCCTCACCCTCGACACCCTCCTGTTCATCTCCTCTACCAAAGACAGCACAATCGCAACCCCAGATAACATCCTCCGTCGACATCCATAATCGCTCGACCCCTTTGTGAACGAAGCTTCCTGTACGTGGTTTTCTCTCCATAAATGGTTGTCCCCTCCTCCTGGCTGACCGCGAGTCTCCTGATTCAGCCCTAAATACCACTGGTATCCCACACAAACATCCTCCCTGCACAAGAGCCCGGCGACCACCCATTCCCTGTCTGACACTGCCAGTCCCTTCACCTCCTCTGCCCTCTAAGCCATTGTTGCAATTCATCACAATCATTGTACTCTTTTCTGGAACCACGCCTATCGTAGCCGCCGGATCTTTATTACTATGTGAGTATTAATTTAATGTGTTGCTTTATTTTTCTATGCTAAATATTGGAGGATATTAGATGTTTGCTTGGATATTGTGATCGCTAGTACTTTGTGTCATTTTCATAATTTCTATAAAACTTATTTGTGCAAATTGTAGTTTAAAGCATCACTTGTGACGACGAGCGTGATTTTGCTTGTGTCGGAAAATTATCAAAGTTCACATTGTGTACACTTGCTAAACTATATGATTATAATTGTTGTTGTTTTATTTCCTGATTAATTGAAAATATGCATGCATCAGTTATATTGGGTTCATTCGCGTCCATTACGCACACTCACGTAGAATTGCATTAGCGTGTTGGCACCGACAATTTCATATCCCGTCCTGCGTTGCGACCTCTCAAACTCAACTTCCTCAGTGATTGATAGCATACGTTACAGTGGGGGGAAGGTAAAGAGAACCCCCGTCTTATACAACAACACTCAAGCTTTTATCCCACTATAGTGGGGTCGGCTATATGGATCCTTTGTCGCCATTGTGCCCTATCTTTAATCATAATCTCACTAATGCCTAAGTACATCAATTCTTTCCTTATAGTTTCATTCCAAGTCTTTATTGGTCTACCCCTCCCCCGTTTAACATGCCTAGTGACTAAACTCTGACAACGCCTAATAGGTGCCTCTAATGGTCTCCTTTGTGCGTGTCCAAACCATCTTAGTCGAGCTTCTCGCATCTTCTTTGCAATTGGCGTCACTCCTGTTTTATCACTGATACATTCATTCCTAATGTTATCCAGTCTCATGTGTCCACACATCCACCTAAGCAATCTTATCACCGCAACTCCCATTTTTTGCTTATGTACACAATTCACTGCCCAACACTGAGAACCATAGAGCATCGCTGGTCTAATTGCAGTACGGTAAAACTTGCCTTTAAGTTTTAATGGTACTTTACGATCACATAAGGTCTCTGACGCGTCTCTCCATTTCAACCAACATGCTTGGATTCTATGTATCACATCTTTATCAATACCTCCATCTTTTTGAACTATCGATCCAAAATATTTAAAACAATCACTGCGAGAAATATCTTGAACTATCGATCCAAGATATTTAAAACACTCACTGCGGCAAATGAATCTGAGGATTGGGTAACGAAGAATTAATTAACAAACAAGTACCATATAATTGAATGATGAATAAACAACAACAACAACAACACCCAAGCCTTTATACCACCATATTGGGGTCGTCTATATGGATCCTTTGTCGTCATTGCGCCCTATCTTTAATCATAGTCTCACTAATGCCTAAGTTCATCATGTCTTTCCTTATAGTTTCATTCCAAGTCTTTTTTGGTCTACCCCTCCCCTGTTTAACCTGTCTAGTGACTAAACTCTCACAACGTCTAGCAAGTGTCTCTAATGGTCTCCTATGTACATGTCCGAACCATCATAAACGAGCTTCTCGCATCTTCTCTACAATTGGCGCCACTCCTGTCTTATCTCTGATACATTCATTCCTAATTTTATCTAGTCTCGTGTGACCACACATCCACCTAAGCATTCTCATCTCCGCAACTCCCATTTTTTGCTGATGTACACCATTCACTGCCCAACACTCAAAACCGTAGAGCATCGCTGGCCTAATTGCAGAGTGGTAAAACTTGCCTTTTAAGTTTTAATGGTACTTTACGATGACATAAGATCCTAGACGCACCTCTCCACTTCTTCAACCAACCTGCTTGGATTCTATGTATCACATCTTTATCTACACCTCCATCTTTTGGAATTATCGATCCCAGATATTTAAAGCACTCACTGCGGGAAATATCTTGGTCACCCAATTTAATGACGGAGTAATCCGACCTTTTTGCACAACTAAATTTAAGCTCTATATACTTTGTCTTTGTCCTGCTCAACCTAAAACCCTTCTTTTCTAAAGTGTCTCACCGAGATTCAAGTGTCACGTTTACACCCTCGTGCGTCTCATCGACCAAAACAATATCATCTGCAAATAATAAGCACAAGGGTAGTGCTTGTTGGATATGACCGGTGATCTCATCTAAGATAAGGGTAAAAAGATAAGGGCTTAAAGCTGACCCTTGATGTAAGCCAACAACGATAAGGAATTCCTGTGTTAATCCTCCAGATGTCCTCACCCTGGTCACTGAATTTGTATACATATATTCGATTACGACATTACGTCTGTTGAAACCAGTAACCCGGTTTCGACGTTCGCAAGGGGATGCAGCTAACCCTTACTTGACCTGAGCGAGACCCTTGACCAGTCACTAAGAACTAGGAGAACTCGCCCTTGAAGAGCACGTGAGTCTAGAAACGAACCCCTTAAGCTTCAGCGAGGAGGTCCCACCACATACCCGGAAGATCTTAGAGCGCTTCCCCTCCCAAGCCAATGTTGAGCCTGGGCACCTTGGAGGGCACTAAGGAACACCTCACCGACCACTTTCAACATCAAGGGGAGGGGAGGGGTAGTGCTTGCTCACACGCGAGGGAGGGGGTAGGAACCAACCCTTCCCAAGGTGCCCATGTGGGTCTATTTATAGACTTTCCCAAAAATGGACTGCGAATAGCAAAAATCGGACTGCGGATAGCAAAAATCGGACTGCGGATAGCAAAAATACCCCAAATGAGAGGGGACGACCTAAGCCAAGACCACCTTGCCTGCGCGAGTGGACGCCGACCCACTCGCAAGCTTGGCCGCGAGTGGAAGGCACTCCACTCGCCCCAGGGGCGGGCGAGTGGGGCAGCTCCTCACTCGCCCCTTAGGCTGGCGAGTGGGGCAGCGCCCCACTCGCCCCTTAGGCGGGCGAGTGGGGCAGCTCCCCACTCGCCTCTTAGGCGGGCGAGTGGGGCAGCTCCCCACTCGCCTCTTAGGCGGGCGAGTGGGGCAGCCCCTCCACTCTCCTCTTAGGCGGGCGAGTGGGGCAGCTCCCCACTCGCCTCTTAGGCGGGCGAGTGGGGCAGCCCCTCCACTCTCCCGGATATGCCCTGCCTTAGTCGGTTTCGCCGTCTCCACGCGGTTGTTTTGCTCGTCTCGATCACCATCGTAATCTTGGCCTCATCCAGGTCGGGTCACACCGACTCGGGAAATATGAGGGTTGTACACAATCCACGCTCTTTGCGAGCTTGTCCCAAGCTCGGAAAGAAAGTCCAACCCACATATTTGACGAGTAGGTGGGACCTTAGGGGAATCCACGAAAGGATCCGTCATCGGGGAACCTCTGCCAAGCCTTTCGGTTGATCCTGACTTGAGACGGAAGGTGAACCTTTCTCCACTAAAGAACCCTCCTATGGGCCGAGCCCAACTGGAGGTGGAAAAAGCTCAACACCTTGGGTCGGATTAACCTCGACCTGAGGTGGAGGAAAAACTCAGCACCTCTAGTCGAGCCGAGCTCGACCTGAGGTGGGAGGAAAACTTTTCTCCACTTAAGAACCCTCCTATGGGCCGAGCCCAACTGGAGGTGGAAAAAGCTCAACACCTTGGGTCGGATTAACCTCGACCTGAGGTGGAGGAAAAACTCAGCACCTCTAGTCGAGCCGAGCTCGACCTGAGGTGGGAGGAAAACCTTTCTCCACTTAAGAACCCTCCTATGTGCCGAGCCCAACTGGAGGTGGAAAAAGCTCAACACCTTGGGTCGGATTAACCTCGACCTGAGGTGGAGGAAAAACACAGCACCTCTAGTCGAGCCGAGCTCGACCTGAGGTGGGAGGAAAACCTTTCTCCACTGAAGAACCCTCCTCTGGGCCGAGCCCAACTGGAGGTGGAGAAAGCTCAACACCTTGGGTCGGATTAACCTCGACCTGAGGTGGAGGAAACTCCACACCTAACAGGGAGCCGAGCTCACCTGGAGGTGGAAGAACTCAACACCTAACAGGGAGTGGAGCTCACCTGGAGGTGGAGGAAACTCCACACCTAACAGGGAGTCGAGCTCACCTGGAGGTGGAAGAACTCAACACCTAACAGGGAGCCGAGCTCACCTGGAGGTGGAGGAAACTCCACACCTAACAGGGAGCCAGGCTCACCTGGAGGTGGAAGAACTCAACACCTAACAGGGAGCGGAGCTCACCTGGAGGTGGAGGAAACTCCACACCTAACAGAGAGCCGAGCTCGCCTGGAGGTGGAAGAACTCAACACCTAACAGGGAGCGGAGCTCACCTGGAGATGGAGAAAACTCCACACCTAACAGGGAGCCGAGCTCACCTGGAGGTGGAAGAACTCAACACCTAACAGGGAGCCGAGCTCACCTGGAGGTGGAGGAAACTCCACACCTAACAGGGAGCCAAGCTCACCTGGAGGTGGAAGAACTAAACACCTAACAGAGAGCCGAGCTCACCTGGAGGTGGAGGAAACTCCACACCTAACAGGGAGCCAAGCTCACCTGGAGGTGGAGGAAACTCCACACCTAACAGGGAGCCGAGCTCACCTGGAGGTGGAAGAACTCAACACCTAACAGAGAGCCGAGCTCACCTGGAGGTGGAAGAACTCAACACCTAACAGGGAGCCGAGCTCACCTGGAGGTGGAGGAAACTCCACACCTAACAGGGAGGTGGAAGAACTCAACACCTAACAGGGAGCCGAGCTCACCTGGAGGTGGAGGAAACTCCACACCTAACAGGGAGCCGAGCTCACCTGGAGGTGGAAGAACTCAACACCCAACAGGGAGCCGAGCTCACTTGGAGGTGGAGGAAACTCCACACCTAACAGGGAGCCGAGCTCACCTGGAGGTGGACGAACTCAACACCTAACAGAGAGCCGAGCTCACCTGGAGGTGGAGGAAACTTCACACCTAACAGGGAGCCAGGCTCGCCTGGAGGTGGAAGAACTCAACACCTAACAGGGAGCCGAGCTCACCTGGAGGTGGAGGAAACTCCACACCTAACAGGGAGCCAGGCTCACCTGGAGGTGGAAGAACTCAACACCTAACAGGGAGCCGAGCTCACCTGGAGGTGGAGGAAACTCCACACCTAACAGGGAGCCGAGCTCACCTGGAGGTGGAAGAACTCAACACCCAACAGGGAGCCGAGCTCACCTGGAGGTGGAGGAAACTCCACACCTAACAGGGAGCCGAGCTCACCTGGAGGTGGACGAAACTCCACACCTAACAGGGAGCCGAGCTCACCTGGAGGGGGAGGGAACTCCACGCACTCCTGATCTAACTGGAGGTGGTAGTGCCCATCCAGGTCCTGGGAGTCTTAGCTCAACCGGGGTGGAGGGACTCAACGCACTCCTGATCTAACTGGAGGTGGCAGTGCCCATCCAGGTCCTGGGAGTCTTAGCTCAACCGGGGTGGAGGGACTCAACGCACTCCTGATCTAACTGGAGGTGGCAGTGCCCATCCAGGTCCTGGGAGTCTTAGCTCAACCGGGGTGGAGGGACTCAACGCACTCCTGATCTAACTGGAGGTGGCAGTGCCCATCCAGGTCCTGGGAGTCTTAGCTCAACCGGGGTGGAGGGACTCAACGCACTCCTGATCTAACTGGAGGTGGCAGTGCCCATCCAGGTCCTGGGAGTCTTAGCTCAACCGGGGTGGAGGGACTCAACGCACTCCTGATCTATGGCAGTGCCCATCCAGGTCCTGGGAGTCTTAGCTCAACCGGGGTGGAGGGACTCAACGCACTCCTGATCTAACTGGAGGCGGCAGTGCCCATCCAGGTCCTGGGAGTCTTAGCTCAACCGGGGTGGAGGGACTCAACGCACTCCTGATCTAACTGGAGGTGGTAGTGCCCATCCAGGTCCTGGGAGTCTTAGCTCAACCGGGGTGGAGGGACTCAACGCACTCCTGATCTAACTGGAGGCGGTAGTGCCCATCCAGGTCCTGGGAGTCTTAGCTCAACCGGGGTGGAGGGACTCAACGCACTCCTGATCTAACTGGAGGTGGTAGTGCCCATCCAGGTCCTGGGAGTCTTAGCTCAACCGGGGTGAAGGGACTCAACGCACTCCTGATCTAACTGGAGGTGGCAGTGCCCATCCAGGTCCTGGGAGTCTTAGCTCAACCGGGGTGGAGGGACTCAACGCACTCCTGATCTAACTGGAGGCGGTAGTGCCCATCCAGGTCCTGGGAGTCTTAGCTCAACCGGGGTGGAGGGACTCAACGCACTCCTGATCTAACTGGAGGCGGTAGTGCCCATCCAGGTCCTGGGAGTCTTAGCTCAACCGGGGTGGAGGGACTCAACGCACTCCTGATCTAACTAGAGGCGGTAGTGCCCATCCAGGTCCTGGGAGTCTTAGCTCAACCGGGGTGGGGGGACTCAACGCACTCCTGATCTAACTGGAGGTGGAAGTACCCATCCACGTCCTGGGAGTCTTAGCTCAACCGGGGGTGGAGGAACTCAACGCACTCCTGATCTAACTGGAGGCGGTAGTGCCCATCCAGGTCCTGGGAGTCTTAGCTCAACCGGGGTGGAGGGACTCAACGCACTCCTGATCTAACTGGAGGTGGTAGTGCCCATCCAGGTCCTGGGAGTCTTAGCTCAACCGGGGTGGAGGGACTCAACGCACTCCTGATCTAACTGGAGGTGGAAGTACCCATCCACGTCCTGGGAGTCTTAGCTCAACCGGGGGTGGAGGAACTCAATGCCTTCCCAATCTGACTGGAGGTGGAAGTACCCATCCACGTCCTGGGATTCTTAGCTCAGCCGGGGGTGGAGGAACTCAACGCCTTCCCAATCTGACTGGAGGTGGAAGTACCCATCCACGTCCTGGGAGTCTTAGCTCAACCGGGGGTGGAGGAACTCAACGCCTTCCCAGTCCAGCTACCAAGTAGCGAGTCGACCCGATGAGCCTCCCATTTGCCGGCATGACTGAGCCCGGAGAATGGTCTCTAGTCGGGGATACTACCAAATGGGAGCGGAGTACCCATCCACGTCCTAGGTGCTTACCTTCACCTGGAGGCAGAGGAGCTCAACACTTACACCAAACCACTTAGTCAAGGTGTTACCTGAAACCTCTTCATTCATCGTCGAGGAGCTACCTGCTTATTACAACGCGCCCCTCTGGGCCTACTTGGTCACATGCACCTTGACCATCTCTTTCATCATCTCCTCCACTTTCTCTGTCTTCTCACTCCTTTCCTTTCTCCTGGTCCTTCCTGCTTCCCTGGTCAACCTGCAGGTGGGAGACTTGCCTCTGGAACCGATCTGCGTAGCTTCCTTGCGTCTCCACGTGCTTTTGTTGAATCAGGAACAGGGACTACGCCCCCTTCCTGGTGAGACGGAGGCATCCTCCCTGCCCCCTCACTCGGGGCAGCTGGCCCCATGAGAGCTGTTGAAGAGCGCTTGCGCTTGAAGGCTCAAGTCTTCCTCCGAGGCTGGCCCCTTCCCTTGCCAACACGCTTGCTCTATCTTCATCAAAGACGGCGAGGCGAGTACAGGTGTTGGCGATGCCGTGTACTCGCCCTGAGGGGGAGTGCAAACCGCAAGACTTCCCGCATTGACTTCCTGAACTCCTCGAAGTCACCTTTCTTCATGCACTCCCCGGCAGGGGTGAGTCCCCCAGCTCATCGCTTCCAGCCATGAGACTTGCCCAGAGCTTTCCGAACTAGCTGCTTCCACGCTCACCGCACCATAATGTTGAAACCAGTAACCCGGTTTCGACGTTCGCAAGGGGGATGCAGCTAACCCTTACTTGACCTGAGCGAGACCCTTGACCAGTCACTAAGAACTAGGAGAACTTTCCCTTGAAGAGCACGTGAGTCTAGAAACGAACCCCTTAAGCTTCAGCGAGGAGGTCCCACCACATACCCGGAAGATCTTAGAGCGCTTCCCCTCCCAAGCCAATGCTGAGCCTGGGCACCTTGGAGGGCACTAAGGAACACCTCACCGACCACCTTCAACATCAAGGGGAGGGGAGGGGTAGTGCTTGCTCACACGCGAGGGCGGGGGTAGGAACCAACCCTTCCCAAGGTGCCCATGTGGGTCTATTTATAGACTTTCCCAAAAATGGACTGCGAATAGCAAAAATCAGACTGCGGATAGCAAAAATCGGACTGCGGATAGCAAAAATACCCCAAATGAGAGGGGACGACCTAAGCCAAGACCACCTTGCCTGCGCGAGTGGACGCCGACCCACTCGCAAGCTTGGCCGCGAGTGGAAGGCACTCCACTCGCCCCAGGGGCGGGCGAGTGGGGCAGCTCCTCACTCGCCCCTTAGGCGGGCGAGTGGGGCAGCTCCCCACTCGCCCCTTAGGCTGGCGAGTGGGGCAGCGCCCCACTCGCCCCTTAGGCTGGCGAGTGGGGCAGCGCCCCACTCGCCCCTTAGGCGGGCGAGTGGGGCAGCTCCCCACTCGCCTCTTAGGCGGGCGAGTGGGGCAGCTCCCCATTCGCCTCTTAGGCGGGCGAGTGGGGCAGCCCCTCCACTCTCCTCTTAGGCGGGCGAGTGGGGCAGCTCCCCACTCGCCTCTTAGGCGGGCGAGTGGGGCAGCCCCTCCACTCTCCCGGATATGCCCTGCCTTAGTCGGTTTTGCCGTCTCCACGCGGTTGTTTTGCTCGTCTCGATCACCATCGTAATCTTGGCCTCATCCGGGTCGGGTCACACCGACTCGGGAAATATGAGGGTTGTACAACGTCAATGTATGATACATTTACACCTTTCTTTTCTAAGACACTCCATAAGATCACTCTTGGAACCATACCATAAGCCTTCTCCAGATCGATAAACAGTATATGCAAATCTTTGTCTTTCCCGATAGTTGTCAATGAGTCTCCTCAAGAGATGTATAACTTCCATGGTTGACCTCCCTGACATGAATCCAAATTGATTCTCTGAGATGCTAGTCTCTCGTCTTACTCTTCTCTCTATTACTTGTTCACATGGTTTCATATTATGACTCATTAATTTAATTTCCTTGTAATTGACACAATTTTATATATCTTTTTTGTTCTTATACAAAGGTACCAAAATACTTTCTCTCCATTAGTCTGACATTCTCTTTGTCTTCAGTAACTTATTGAAGAAATTTGTAAGCCATAAAATTTCTTCCCTCCCTAAGCATTTTCATACTTCAATGAGTATCGTCTGTCCCAACCGCCTTTCCATTTTTCATCTTCTTCGGAGCGCCATTTATCTCTGATGCTTGAATTTTACGATAAAAAATTATGTTTATATACTCCTCCAATTTACTTAACTATTCTAAGTTCAGTTCATTGTCTTTTCCTTCATTGTATAGTTGATAAAAATATCGTTTCCATCGCTCTTCAATAACCACATCATCCGAAAACCGTATCTGTTTCATCTTTTATGCATTTAACTTGACTTAAGTCTCTTGTCTTCCTCTCTCTATCTCGAGCAATTTTATATATATCACGTTCTCCATCTTTGTTATCTAGTCGTTTGTGAAATTCTTTATAAGCTTGACCTTTTGCTTTAATTACTGCATTTTTAGCTTCTTTCTTGGCGAATTTATGTTTTGTCAAGTTTTCATCATTCCTACAAGCAGATATGTTTTGTAGCTGACCATTTTTGCCCTCACTGTCTTGCACTTACTTTTTCCACCACCAAAATTCTTTATATGGGGGCGCACGACCTTTTGACTCTCCAAGTACGTTCTTTTTACTTATCCTTAAATGAGAAGAAATAACTTCTCATGTAACACTAGGATCAACATAAAGATCATCAACTAGTTGTTCTATAACCGCTGCCTTGAAAGCAAGGCAGTTTTTCCTTCCTCAAGTTCCACCACTAAATTTTTTGCAACACTTTTATCTTTCTATTAAAGTTACTATATTCAATTTGCACACCCAACACCACTAGCCTATATTGCGCTGTCAAACTTTCTCTTGGTATGACTTTGCAATCCTTACAAAGTGTTCTTCCCTCTTATATAGGACGTATTTGTCACAATTAGCTCATATGCTATGGCAAAGTCCAGAATGGTTCTTCAGTTTTTCTCCATACCCAAATCCTCCATGAACATCTGTATAATCCGTATTTTTCTTTCTTACATGTCCATTTAAGTCTCCTCCAATGAAAATTTTCTCGCTTTGTGGGATTTCACTTACCAAATCATCTAAGTTTTCTCAAAATTATACTTTAATAACTTCACTTAATTCTACTTGTGGTGCATAAACACTAATTACATTAATAATTTTTTTTCTACGATTAATTTAAGAGTTAAGATTCTATCACCTTTTCTACTTACCCCAACAATTACGCCCCTCCAAGTAGTATTTACAATAATACCTACTTCATTGCTTGTTTTATTTTTTCCTGTGTACCATAATTTAAAACCTGAATTATCTAGAAATTTAGCTTTCTCACTCACCCATTTAGTCACTTGCAGACATAAAATATTTATCTTTCTCCTAATCATTGTATCCACTACTTCGATCGCTTTTCCCATTAGCGTACCCATATTCCAACTTCCAAACCTAAGTCGATCACAAATCCTACGATATACTTCCATCGCTTTTCAAGTCTTTAAAACCTAAGTCGATTCAAACCTAAGTCGATCACAAATCTTACGATCTACAACAACACTCAAGCCTTTATCCCACTATAGTGGGGTCGGCTATATGGATCCTTTGTCGCCATTGTGCCCTATCTTTAATCATAATCTCACTAATGCCTAAGTACATCAATTCTTTCCTTATAGTTTCATTCCAAGTCTTTATTGGTCTACCCCTCCCCCGTTTAACATGCCTAGTGACTAAACTCTCACAACGCCTAATAGGCGCCTCTAATGGTCTCCTTTGTGCGTGTCCAAACCATCTTAGTCGAGCTTATCGCATCTTCTTTGCAATTGGCGTCACTCCTGTTTTATCCCTGATACATTCATTCCTAATTTTATCCAGTCTCATGTATCCACACATCCACCTAAGCAATCTTATCACCGCAACTCCCATTTTTTGCTTATGTACACAATTCACTGCCCAACACTGAGAACCATAGAGCATCGCTGGTCTAATTGCAGTACGGTAAAACTTGCCTTTAAGTTTTAATGGTACTTTACGATCACATAAGATCTCTGACGCGTCTCTCCACTTCAACCAACATGCTTGGATTCTATGTATCACATCTTTATCAATACCTCCATCTTTTTGAACTATCGATCCAAAATATTTAAAACAATCACTGCGAGAAATATCTTGAACTATCGATCCAAGATATTTAAAACACTCACTGCGACAAATGAATCTGAGGATTGGGTAACGAAGAATTAATTAACAAACAAGTGCCATATAATTGAATGATGAATAAACAACAACACCCAAGCCTTTATACCACCATATTGGGGTCGTCTATATGGATCTTTTGTCGTCATTGCGCCCTATCTTTAATCATAGTCTCACTAATGCTTAAGTTCATCATGTCTTTCCTTATAGTTTCATTCCAAGTCTTTTTTGGTCTACCCCTCCCCTGTTTAACATGTCTAGTGACTAAACTCTCACAACGTCTACCAGGTGTCTCTAATGGTCTCCTATGTACATGTCCGAACCATCTTAAACGAGCTTCTCGCATCTTCTCTACAATTGGCGCCACTCCTGTCTTATCTCTGATACATTCATTCCTAATTTTATCTATTCTCGTGTGACCACACATCCACCTAAGCATTCTCATCTCCGCAACTCCCATTTTTTGCTGATGTACACCATTCACTGCCCAACACTCAAAACCGTAGACCATCGCTGGCCTAATTGCAGGGCGGTAAAACTTGCCTTTAAGTTTTAATGGTACTTTACGATCACATAAGATCCTAGACGCACCTCTCCACTTCTTCAACCAACCTGCTTGGATTCTATGTATCACATCTTTATCTACACCTCCATCTTTTGGAATTATCGATCCCAGATATTTAAAACACTCACTGCGGGAAATATCTTGGTCACCCAATTTAATGACGGAGTAATCCGACCTTTTTGCACAACTAAATTTAAGTTATATACTTTGTCTTTGTCCTGCTCAACCTAAAACCCTTCTTTTCTAAAGTGTCTCACCGATATTCAAGTGTCACGTTTACACCCTCGTGCTCGTGCGTCTCATCGACCAAAACAATATCATCTGCAAATAATAAGCACTAGGGTATTGCTTGTTGGATATGACCGGTGATCTCATCTAAGATAAGGGTAAAAAGATAAGGGCTTAAAGCTGACACTTGATGTAAGCCAACAACGATAGGGAATTCCTGTGTTAATCCTCCAGATGTCCTCACTCTGGTCACTGGATTTGTATACATATCTTCGATTACGACATTACGTCAATGTAGGATACATTTACACCTTTCTTTTCTAAGACACTCCACAAGATCACTCTTGGAACCATACCATAAGCCTTCTGCAGATCGATAAACAGTATATGCAAATCTTTGTCTTTTCTGATAGTTGTCAATGAGTCTCCTCAAGAGATGTATAACTTCCATGGTTGACCTCCCTGACATGAATCCAAATTGATTCTCTGAGATGCTAGTCTCTCGTCTTACTCTTCTCTCTATTACTTGTTCACATAGTTTCATATTATGACTCATTAATTTAATTTCCCTGAAATTGACACAATTTTATATATCTCTTTTGTTCTTATACAAAGGTACCAAAATACTTTCTCTCCATTGGTTTGACATTCTCTTTGTCTTCAGTATCTTATTAAAAAAATTTGTAAGCCATAAAATTTCTTTCCTCCCTAAGCATTTTCATACTTCAATGAGTATATCGTCTGTCCCAACCGCCTTTCCATTTTTCATCTTCTTCGGAGCGCAATTTATCTCTGATGCTTGAATTTTACGATAAAAAGTTATGTTTATATACTCCTCCAATTTACTTAACTATTCTAAGTTCAGTTCATTGTCTTTTCCTTCATTGTATAGTTGATAAAAATATCGTTTACATCGCTCCTCAATAGCCACATCATCAGAAAACCGTATCTGTTTCATCTTTTATGCATTTAACTTGACTTAAGTCTCTTGTCTTCCTCTCTATCTCGAGCAATTTTATATATATCACGCTCTCCATCTTTGGTATCTAGTCGTTTGTGAAATTCTTTATAAGCTTGACCTTTTGCTTTAATTACTGCATTTTTAGCTTCTTTCTTGGCGAATTTATGTTTTGTCAAGTTTTCATCATTCCTACAAGCAGATATGTTTTGTAGCTGACCATTTTTGCCCTCACTGTCTTGCACTTACTTTTTCCACCACCAAAATTCTTTATATGGGGGCGCACGACCTTTTGACTCTCCAAGTACGTTTTTTTTACTTATCCTTAAATGAGAAGAAATAACTTCTCATGTAATACTAGGATCAACATAAAGATCATCAACTAGTTGTTCTATAACCGCTGCCTTGAAAGCAAGGCAGTTTTTCCTTCTTCAAGTTCCACCACCAAATTTTTTGCAACACTTTTATCTTTCTATTAAAGTTACTATATTTAATTTGCACATCCAACACCACTAGCCTATATTGCGTTGTCAAACTTTCTCCTGGTATGACTTTGCAATCCTTACAAAGTGTTCTTCCCTATTCATATAGGACGTATTTGTCACAATTAGCTCATATGCTATGGCAAAGTCCAGAATGGTTCTTCAGTTTTTCTCCATACCCAAATCCTCCATGAACGTCTGTATAATCCGTATTTTTCTTTCTTACATGTCTATTTAAGTCTCCTCTAATGAAAATTTTCTCGCTTTGTGGGATTTCACTTACCAAATCATCTAAGTTTTCTCAAAATTGTACTTTAATAACTTCACTTAATCATGTTTGTGGTGCATAAACATTAATTACATTAATAATTTTTTTTCTACGATTAATTTAAGAGCTAAGATTATATCACCTTTTCTACTTACCCCAACAATTACGCCCCTCCAAGTAGTATTTACAATAATACCTACTCCATTGCTTGTTTTATTTTTTCCTGTGTACCATAATTTAAAACCTGAATTATCTAAAAATTTAGCTTTCTCACTCACCCATTTAGTCACTTGCAGACATAAAATATTTATCTTTCTCCTAATCATTGTATCCACTACTTCCATCGCTTTTCCCGTTAGCGTACCCATATTCCAACTTCCAAACCTAAGTCGATCACAAATCCTACGATCTACTTCCATCGATTTTCCAGTTAGTGTACCTATATTCCATCTTCGAACCTAAGTCGATCACAAATCCTACGATAATATAATAAAATTAAAGGTAACACAGTAAAACAACAACAATAAAGAGATCGCAGGAAAACAAAAAAAAACTTGAATCCATTCATTACGGCGGAACTGAGGCCATGGAGTTAAAATTTTTTAGGATATTTTCATTGGAATTGGACCTCCAATCCCAATTATGAAGCCCCAATTTCATCTACCTGAAAGAACTCTAAGGCTCTGTTTATTTGGATGGATTAGAGTCATTGGAATTGGAATTGAAGGCACCAATTCAAATTTCATTGATGAAAATACTGAATTATGTGAAATTCGATTTATGGTAATCTCAACTCTCCTAATACCGCTAGAAAAGGGTAAGTCCCAAACCAATTCCGCCCAAAGGAACGGAGGCAAGTGATTTTGCTATAAATATTTAATTAATGTGAAATAAATATAAGAAAATCGAGAAAAATTAATGATTTCAATTCAGAACACAATAGTAATAACAAAATAAACTCCCGTGAATTAGGTGATTATTTACCTCTTCTGTAATTCCCAGAGACGTTTTCTTTGTAGGATATGCTGCAGTGCACTCTTTGCTAAGAGGTAGACACCAAAAACTGTGAATCCCATAGAAGCAAACTGGTACCACCTATTAAACATTCATACAACCAACCAACTATACCACTATAAATGTAAATGTAACAGATGATGAAAACTTGACGAAGAAGAGCCCAAACCTAGCCCATTTTCCAAGATTTGAAATTAGTTGATCAATATTTTTTGGTGTGACGAAAAAAGGACCTTTATGGGGTCGTTGAATACGAATTGTTCCAATATCATCTTTAATAGCCTGTCGGAAATAAAGAAAATTAATCTAGCAGAAGCAATAGTGTATAACGAGTATCTTCTGTAAAAAATTTAAATAATTTGTTATGGTTCATTTGGTTGTTTGAAATTATAAGACATGTTTTATAAAATGACGGAAATTGTTTAAATACAAAATATTTGTTTGGATTTAGTTGGTCACTAACATTGAATTTAAACTCAATAAAACTTCCCCAACAGTATGGATTTTGAATGAGTGAAGCAAAATCAATTTTGCAGAAACATGATTTCTATCACGCACACTCATAAAATGAGTTAAAAAGAGTTTTGGGGATCGTTCATTTAATTTGTTACGATTTATTTGGGGGTGTAAATAAAACAGACACCCAAAAACAGAAGAGGAAGATGAGATATTGAGATGTATGGACTATGTTTTTGAGGAAAAACGAGTAATGTGTAACAAACTGAAGAACACTGGATGGAAGACGATTAATGAGGTGTGTCGTTGTCAACACTGCCTCGCTTCAGTATGATTTGGATAGATGCATAGTAACAAGATGAGTTGATAATTTGAAATATAACTTGTATTACTTCAATCTAATTCAAGTATTATATTTTCCCCCTATATATACACTAAAGAGTGCCAAATAAACTCCGTAGGAGGTGTAAGTCGAAATGAGAGCAAGAGAGAGAATCTATCAAGGGCTCTCTCATGGGCCTTTGCCTTTAGGCTTTAAGTCACATAAAAAAGTATAGGTTTTTTATTTTGTAAACTCAAATCCCACATAACAGACTGTAATCATAGTTCCTGATATATCCCTTGTAGCATTGACTTGTACTATGCTTCGCACATGATCTAGTCATCACATTATGTTTCTTACTCCTCTAGGTTACTAGATTCTCCCCAAGAAATGAACAATACGTAGTTGTAGATTTTTTGTCATTTTGATATCCTGCCCAATCAACATTTGTAAATACTTCAACATTCACATGCTTTTTTTTTGGAAAATAAAATTCCTGGTCCAGGAAATTTCTTCAGATACCTTAGTACACGTATGCCTGCTTTTTGATGTCCTACTCTGGGAGAATGCATGTGCATGCTCAGATTTCCTATGACGTATGTAATATCTGAACGAGCATGTGAGAGATAGAAGAGTCTACCCACTAAACTCTGATAACTTGAGGAGTTGATTTTATCACCGTCTTTGTTTTCAACACTTTCCCGGTTTGCTTGCATAAGAGTATATGTTGGTGCACAACCAAGCATACCAATTTATTCCAAGAAAATCATAACATATTTCCTCTGTGAAACAAGGATTTCATGATCAAACCTTGCTACTCTAATTCCTAGGAGATATTTCATCTCTAGAGATACTTAACTTAAAACTCCTGACACAAGAATATCTTTAGATTAAGGATGCACTCAAAATTAACGGTCCCAATCATCACTTCCTCGTTTGGCACATGCTTACGGGTCATCTGGCATGATCCTCATCATATTGTTTAGAAGATAAAGGGCTTTGAACTAATAAAACAAAGAACAATTGCATGATATGATAATTTTAGTGGGAAAGATATTTGCAATCATCAATTTGAACCAATATATAATGCATTAAATACTTTGATTAATATTAAGAAGAATGGGGGCATAAATGATAATATATCCTCTAGAGTCAAGGTTGGACGGCTAAAATAAAAAAGTTTCCCACGAGCAGTAGATGATAAGAGGATATCATGAAAACTTAAAAGTAAATTTTATAAAACTACAATTAAGTCAATGATTTAGTATGGATTTGTTTGTTGGGAAGTAAAAAAATTGTTGATATTTAAGCTGAGTATGAAATATATTGAGGATGCTAAGTGAATGTGTAATAGAACAAAAAGAGAAAAAAAATTAAACATTTATTATGTTAGAGGAATAGTAGAAGTTACATTTATCCAAGATAAGATAAAAGAAAATAGACTTGGGTGATTTGGGTAATATGCAACAGAAGTTAGAAAATGCACAAATTAAACAAGCAGATAGAATTATTGTAAAACAAGAGCAATGCTATGTGCACACCTTCTTGGACTATGTGAACACCTTATTTGGCTACGCGCACACCTAAAAAAAATACCCAAACAACTATTAAAATATAATTCCACCCCCCCCCCTAAAAAATTATACGTGCAGACCACACCTCCCTCTGCTTTCATCTGGTCCTTTCTCCAATTCCCCTCTTCTCCCTCTGATTCCGCAAGTACAACCTCCTATGTTAATTCCTCGTGATACGAATCTGCCTTCCATTATTCCCCTTCTCGCCGTTCTATGTGTGCCTCCACCTCCTCCTTCCCTTGCTTCTCGATCTTCCCCTTGCGCTCGCCTCCATTGTCGCAATTGTTGGCTCGCTTGCACCGCCGACACTTCGCTTGCAGGAGCACGTCGGGAAGAAGGGAAGGGAGGTCGCTGACACTTTGTTTACTGGAAGGCGGGGGGATGTCGCCTTTTCGGTCCCGAATTAGCTAGTGGTCACGCTCGAGAGGGTTTTGGGCGATGTACAGTTGCCATTCTTCTGAAGCGAGTGAGTTCCAGTATAAGCCTCCCCTGGTCGCGCAGAACGAGCTCATCCTCTTCCTCAAATGGGAACATATCGCAACCCTCCACCATGGCTCCCTCATCTGGGAGGAGATCGCAATCTCCTCTTTGAAGCAGGTGAGTTCCAGTATGAATGAATGCGTATGCGCTACCGCGGGCTGCATGTTTCATATTTCCAACATCTTCTTACAAAAGCAATTTCTATATTGTTGCAATGGTTCATTTAACTCGTGTTTAATGGCGAGCAGAGCATGTTAAGCTTTCAGCCTTTGGGCTCCCACAAACTGGAGTATCTTTTGAAGTCAAATGAAGAAGATGATGGATCTAGCAGGAAGATTAGTACACTGTTATAGGGGTGTCTCCTTGGAAGTGGTAAGTATGAGTTGGACTTGATGGCATAAAAAATTGCAGCAACAGCGAGCGTTATGTGAAGTGTCATCGGCCTCCTCGGTCTGGATCCTGAGAGCATCAGGCAGATTCCTCGTTGACGCCTGCTCCGTCTTCTACAAGGTCCTGAAGGAAAGTCCCATGAAGGTCCAGGTCATGATCGCTTAGGCGTCTTCTCCGTCTTACTGTGGCTATGCTTGGGTTAGAGACAACTTTTGATCGAAGATTGTTATCCAAATTTTATGAAGATAAGGGTGTGTATATATAAATTTGGGTTGTAAATAATTTTTTTTGGTGTGCACATAGCTATTTTAGGCGTACACCTAACATTGTGTTATGGGCATCCTTCGGACATCGTCGGAGGTAGAAGTGGAGGCGGGGATACAAGGGGTAAACCCTAGAATGGGGAAGAAGATGAGAAGAGGAACTAGAGGGAGAGAGAAGAAGCTTGAGAGAGGAGAACTTTAGATTAATCTTTTCATCCCCTTATTCATACAATGACCTATCTATTTGTAGATCCACGATACTAACCCTAACAAATAAAGATAATACGACCGACACAACTCGATACTACTCAGACTCGACTCAATGCATAAAGACTCGACTCGATAACATAAAAAAGCATAATAATGTAACTACATGATAATTGATGGTGTGGGATCCCTATTACATTGCTCTAAAATAATTAGGTAGGAGAAGGGGTAACCAAAGTGACATAGATAAAGGTTGTTCAAGATGAATTTGTAGAAAAGAGCAAAGCTTGTATATATATTTCTTTTTTTTTTCTCACTGTATACAAAGAGAGAGTACATATTTATAGGAGAGAGAAGTGAGAGAGAAATCCTATACACAATGTGGGACTAAAGAGAGAAGAGAAGAAACTGGGCCACTAAATGGGCCAAACACATGGGCTATTTCAACACTCCCCCGCAAGCTGGAGCGTACAAATCGTATGCGCCAAGCTTGGGCAAGCATTGATAGAAGAGGGTACTGGACAGTGCCTTTGTGAGGACATCCACAACTTGTTCAGTACCAGGAACATGTTTTAGCTCGACCTTTTTCATTTGTACTTTCTCCCGAATAAAATGGCAGTCGACCTCGATATGTTTGGTTCTTTCGTGGAAGACTGGGTTCTTGGCAATATGTATAGCAGCCTGACTGTCGCAAAGTAGAAGAGCAGGAGCAGGAAGTTTTACCCCAAGATCTGTGAGAAGACTTTCAAGCCATGTAAGTTCAGAGACCACAGATGGCATTGCCCTGTATTCTGCTTCTGCTGAGGAGCGCGCAACTACTGCTTGTTTCTTGCTACGCCAGGTAATCAAATGTCCTCCGAAGTACGTACAGAAGCCACTGGTTGAATGACGATCATCCAGAGAGCCGGCATAGTCAGCATCAGAGTATGCTACCAGTGTTGGAGTTGAGGATGAGGTCTTGTATACCAAGCCTTGACCAGGAGCCGCTTTTAGATATCGTAGAATCCGTTCCACAGCCTGAAGATGAGAGGAACGAGGTGCGTGCATGTAACGGCTGACAATACCGACAACGAAGGAGATATCTGGTCTTGTAACAGTCAGATAGATCAGTTTTCCTACCAGACGGCGATAGTACTCCGGGTTCTGAAGCAAGAGATCAGAGTCAGAGGACTGAGCACAAATCTTGTGATTTGCGTCCATTGGAGTATTGATGGGTTTGCAGCCGGAGTAACCTGCATCATGAAGAAGATCGAGGCAATACTTTCTCTGAGATAGAACAAGGCCGTCTGGTCGCCTGGCTACTTCCAAGCCCAGGAAGTAATGAAGGTTCCCCAGGTCTTTTGTTTGGAACACGGAGCTGAGTTGTTGTTTGATCGCCTGAATTCCTTTTGAGTCGTTGCCTGTGATAATGATATCATCCACATAGACCAGAAGGAGAACGGTGTCTGTTGCCTGGTGGCGAGTAAACAAGGAGAAGTCAGCCGAGCTCCGAGTAAACCCTGCTTCACGAAGGACCTTGCTGAGCTTGTCGAACCATGCTCGAGGAGACTGTTTGAGACCATAGAGAGACCGCAAAAGATGACAGACTTTCGGGGTCCTAGACTCCCCCGTGGTCTCAAACCCAGGCGGTTGCTGCATGTACACCGTTTCAGTGAGATCACCGTTTAAGAAGGCGTTCTTAATATCTAGTTGATGTAAGGGCCATTGGCGGTGCACGGTAACGGAGAGAAGAGCCCGTACTGTGTTCAGTTTGGCGACGGGAGAGAAGGTTTCGTCGTAGTCCAACCCTTGTTGCTGGGTGTAGCCGCGAGCCACTAGTCGAGCTTTTAAGCGGTCAATGGTCCCATTCGCAGCATGCTTGATGACAAAGACCCATTTGCAACCAACAGTTTTCTGGCCAGGGGGAAGATCCACCAGCTGCCAGGTCTGGTTTGCCCACAACGCGGCCATTTCTTCTTCCATGGCGGCACGCCAGCCAGGATGTTGAAGAGCCTCCTGCACAGAGTGAGGAATAGAAATGGAGGAAAGAGAAGTAGCAAGTTGGCGAAGTTCCGGAGAGAGGCGGTGAAGAGAGACAGAGTGTGCCATTGGATGTGCAGTAGAGGAAGAAGTCGGATCGGCAGGCCGCGAGTCATCATCAGAGGAGGGCACCTCCCGTAAGGCAGTGGAGGACAGAGGACGACGAGCGTACACACGAGTGATAGGTGGTTTCTGGGAGGGAGGTAGAAGAGGGATGGGAGAGACTGGTATGGAGGAGACGGGCGGGGAGGAGACTGGCGTTGGAGAGAGCGGAGGAAGGGGTGAAGTAACCGGAATAACAGGCCGTGGAAGAGGAGGCAGCGGAAGAGGACAATCCGCTGGTTGGGGAAAAATAGGGTTGATCTTCAAGGAAGGTAACGTCAGTAGTCGTAAGAAGCTTGCGATCCTGGGGAGAGAAGCAGAGATAGCCCTTCTGAGTCCGGGAGTAACCAACAAACATATATTTGGTGGCACGTGGAGCAAGTTTGTCAGAGAGCAGACCAAGGCGATGAGCGTAGCATACGCAGCCAAACACGCGAGGAGCGATGGAGAACGGAGTCGTAGAAGGAAAAAGGAGACTGAAGGGGGATGCAAAGTTGAGACGAGAAGAAGGCATGCGGTTGATGAGAGTGCAGGCGGTAGAGACCGCGAAATTCCAATATTGTTTGGGGACGTTCATTTGGAGCATGAGAGAGCGGGTGACCTCAAGCAGGTGACGATTCTTGCGTTCAACAACGTCATTCTGTTGGGGGGTATAAGGACAAGAGGTTTGATGAATTATCCCAAACTCAGCACATAAGTGAGTGACTGTATGACCCGTATATTCGCGGGCATTGTCGGTACGGAGAGTTTTAAGAGTAGTAGAAAATTGGTTGCGAGTTTCGATGATGAAGTTTCGAAGAACACCAGACAACTCAGAGCGGTCACGAAGGAGGTACAACCATGTCACCCGTGAGTAGTCATCAACGAAGGTAACAAAGTAACGATAGCCAAAAACGCTGGCGATTTTGTAGGGACCCCAAATATCAGAGTGAACCAAATCAAGGGGAGCAGCACTTCGAGTAGGATGGGGGGTGAACGTAGAACGATGATGTTTGGCATAGATACACGACTCACAGGTAAACTCATGGAGAGAGACGTCGGGAAGAGCTTTACGGAGTATTTGTAGAGGAGCGTGACCAAGACGGCGGTGCCACTCAATAGTGCTGATAGAGGAGAGAAGAACGGTGGGAGAGGTATCGAGAAGATAGAGACCGTTCGAGAGATGCCCTTTGCAGATGATGCGTCGCGTCTGTCGATCCTGCACAATACATGAAGTAGATGTGAATGAGACACAACAATCCAAATCTTGGGTGAGACGGCTAATAGATAAGAGATTGAAGGAGGAGCCCGGAACATGAAGAACTGAGCGAAGAGTAAGTGAGGGTGACAGAGTGAGATCGGCAGAGCCAGCAACAAGAGTAGAAGCACCATTTGCCACAGTAATGAACGGAGGATGTTCGGAGGCCAAGTATTGTGAAGGTGCTTGCGAAGTAATGTGGTGGCTGACCCCGGAATCCAGAATCCACGAAGAGCCATGAAAGAGGCAAGAGATGCCACCACCAGAAATAGACACAACCAAGCCTGGGGTCGGGGAAGGAGACAAAGCCATGGAGAAACAAGCACCAGGGAGTAACCAGCAGAGTAGAGGGCTGGGCAACCAGAATTGCGGCTAGAACTGCTTGAGGATTGCGGATAGAAGAGCACTGCAACTCGCACTGCTGGTAGGAGATCGCTGGCGAGCAGAAATAAGACCGCTGGCGAGCTGGGAGACCGCTGGCGAGCTGGGAGACCGCGGCTAGAGAAGCCGTAGGGAGAGCAGCGAGTAGGAGACCGCTGCGTGAGAGAGCGGCGAACTGAGAGCTGCGATCTGGCGGCCTGAGAGAGGCGATCTGGCGGCCTGAGAGAGGCGATCGGCGGCCTGAGAACTGCGGCTAGGAGATCGTTGTCGAGAGGTCGCAGCGGCTAGAGGTCGCTGTGGCAAAGAAAGCTGCGGCTAGAGAGCTGCGGCTAGAGAGCTGCGGCTAGAGAGCTGCGGCTTGGAGGAAACAATGACAAGGCGCGGCCTGAGAGAAGGAGACGATCTTGCGAGCTGAAGTCGAGAGGTCGCCGGAAGAGTCAGCAGGCGCTGGAGATTCCAGGAGGTTGCTGCTGCTATGAGATCGGCGGAGGAGGAGATTGCTGCGGAGAACGGCAGAGGCACTGGATATCGCTGGAGATCGCTTGAGAGATCGGCAGAGGCGCAGACCGTGCGGAGAGAGATCGCTGGAGAGCTCGCACGAGATCGCGAGAGGAGGCCGCTGGCGGGGGCTTGCAGAGCAGCGAGGAGCTTGCGCGAGCTGAAGGAACAGGGCTGCGGATAGACGACGCGAGCAGAGCACGATCGCTGAGAATAGGAGACCGCCGCGAGCTGCGAGCAGGAGGAAACAGCGAAGAGGACGTCGCTGGAGCTTGCTGGGAGGAAACCGCAGGCGGGAGCACGGGCCAGCGGGAGCTAGGAGCGATCTCAAGGAGCACTGTAGCGAACTCGATCAAGATCGAGCGATCAAAAGAGGCAGGTCGAACTCGATCGAGATCGAGTTTATAGAGGCAGCAATATTCCGAGGCAACAGTGTTCGAGCGGTCTCGAGCAGGAGACCGCTAAATCGAAGCTCGCGCGCTCTCGATTAGGAAACCACTAGAGCGAAAATTTCGGGGCGCGAATAATGAGGGCAGTCCAATGTTCGGAATGGAGCGGAGCGAAAAAAAAATTTTAGATGGACCGTCGCTCTGATACCATGTAGAAAAGAGCAAAGCTTGTATATATATTTCTTTTTTTTCTCACTGTATACAAAGAGAGAGTACATATTTATAGGAGAGAGAAGTGAGAGAGAAATCATATACACAATGTGGGACTAAAGAGAGAAGAGAAGAAACTGGGCCACTAAATGGGCCAAACACATGGGCTATTTCAACAGAATTGAATCATTTAGGTTAAACACCTCATGCTACACCCAACATGAACAAATTGAAAATGATGATTCATAAAGATGACCTCAAATAATTGGGATAAGTCTATTGATGAAAGAGCATGTTTAATTCATGTGCTATGCAAGTAAAAGTTGTCCCATTTGCGTATCACAGTCACCACAAAGTAATTGCAGATGTTTGAGGATTTTAAGGAATAGGGTGTAGATATTGGTAACAAAATAAAGGTACTTTAGTACCTTAAAATAAATGAAAGGCAACCTTATCATAACAAAATCCCAACTATTTTTAATAGGATGTGCTTATAAAGAGAATGATTTTTTTTTCATAACCACTTTGTTAGCTTTCATTTAGTTGAACTTTCCAAAAACATTGGATTTCACTTCAAACACATTAAAAGTTGATCGTATTGTCTCAAAAAAGAATAATTATGTAACAAAATCATTGTCAAACTTGGCATTTATTTAAAATTTACAGATGACGTGTGATTTTCTAAGGCTAGATACCGATATAACTATAAAACACATAATAGGTATTCTGTAAAATATATGTCCAAAATACAACATATCAATAAATAAAGAAATTAATTATAATTTATATCTTCTACTAATCCAGGAATTACCTCACCAACCACAGTCAAGGAAGTACCAGTAGGAAGAACCCTCTCAATTCTCTTTACTCCAAGCATCTGCAGCATGTAATTGATCCATATCTAAGTAAGAACATTGTCTATATGAGCCTTATTATTCGTAGATTTAGTAGTTGACAGACCTTAAGTCCTTGGAGATAGTCCAATGTTCCACGTACTAGAGACCGTCCTGACTCCTCAAACACTTCGCTTGCAACAGTCAAGACCAGACCTGCAGCACTTCGAGCCCCCACAACAAGCACACGACCAGTCCCATCATTCTAGTGACAGATAAATAATATCCAAATATTCAGTAGTAGACTGGTTATTTCAGCTGAATACAATAAACATGCACACACAACTCATAATGGGGAAAAATGAGTAGCATGCACACGTTATCTCTATCTCCGCAAGCACCTTTTTATGAAACTTTACATTTGTAATGACTACGGGTGATATTAAATTTTGCTAGAATCCAAATATCCAACCTAAAACCAATTGGTTGGAGATGGAGAGGCATGTGATTTATATTAAATACTCAAGATTTTGTTAGTTTCCCAATGTGGGACTATTCTCAATATGCCCCCTCACGGGTAGGATCTTTGGTGTCTAACACGAGTGATGTGGAATGGGCTTTTGGGCCTACCGGCCTAGCCTGCTGATACATTGTTAAGTTCAAAGCACCCAACCTAAAACCAATTGGTTGGAGGTGGAGAGGCTCGTGATTTACATTAAGTGCAAATGCTTTGTTAGTTTCCCAGTGTGAGAGTATTCTCAACAATTTAGCTTGAGCAAGCGACCTCAATTGCAAATTGGAAGTTTCGAATTTGACTCAATCGAAGCTCAAGTCGAAAGTGATTTAATCCAAATTTGCTCGGTATCAAATCATTTCAAGTTGAGACAATCAAACTCAAAATGGTTTTGATTTTGAATGGTATTTAAGTAAAAAACCTGAAATTGAAATTTCTGGTTACAATTTGCGCCAAACTTGCTCGAACTTGACTAAATATCAACCCTAATTAGGTGTAGGCAGGTTAACGAGTATCAAGGTAAGAAAATGCAAAAGAGGATAAGCTTATCATGTTGAAATGGAATAAACCAACATCCAACTAACAGGTAGAAGGTATTGTATTGATCATCAAGACCATGACAATGAAAAAGAAGCACAAGAGAAGACAACAATGCTTTTCAAATCAAATTAAAACAGATCAGGAATGTGATAAAATACTATATTTAGTAATCATAATCATGTCATCTCTATGCAGACATGATCTAGAGTGTGAAGCTCCCAATGTTGGAGATCTGGGGAGAGATCTAATGTACATTGCCTTTTTTGTGACGCAACAACTTGTTACCTCCAAAATCACAATGTAGGCAGCATAACAACCACTTCAGGCCTATGCTGAAGAGCATCTCATGCACAGCGGCATAAACAACAACCCATTTCTATTTTAACATGCAAAAACCAATAGATCAAGAACATAGTTCATAATCACTATTTCGAAAAGAATAACTGTTGTTTGAGTACCCAAACGTAGAACGAGGTTCATGTCTCTACAAGTATCCACAAGAACGTTGGAAATAGCTCGCAGTCCGTCCAAGGAACTCGGGCTGGAAGATGGTTGTCCATTCTTCTCCATGAAATACTAGTTTCACCCTTTTGAAGAAGATGTGGCTACATGCAAGAATCGTCAAAAAGACGTGCTCGAAAAACCCTAAAACGCACTACTTATAGCAATTACATAAACCGCCCACTTGTGCGTCAAGAGGAACTGAACGGAGTATTCTGTGCGTCGACTTCTATTTTACTAGTCGACTTCACAAGTCGATGTGTATCGCGTACTATGTCATAGTATAGAAATTTTACTAAGTGCACACCAAGTCGACGTGCGTCGACATCACAAGTCAACATACGTCGAGTACTATCTGGCTACTTATCAACTCAACGTACGTCGACTTCACAAGTCGACGTGCGTCGAGTAGTATCCAGAAATGTATGTGGTTATATTAAACGCACACCAAGTCGACATATGTCAACTTCTCAAGTCAACATACGTTGAGTAGTCATTTAACATCCTATTTAAATCCAATTCGACATACAAGTACTCTCATTCATTATTTAATTAATTCCTAATTAATTAAACATCATTTTAGGTTTGGTTCTTCACTTATATCCAATACTAGTAAAAACCAACACGGTCATTTATCAATTTCCGTACATTTTTATGTGGTAGTAAGACTAAATCTTTGATTACTTCTAGATCACAGAAGATTCCAACAGTAGACAACATAGCAACCACTTCAGGCCTATGCCCAAGAGCACTATCCACACATGTTAAGCAGAAAACATTATGTTCCCAAATTATAGATCAATGGTTGTTAAGGATTCGATCTGCAACTGATATGACCCTTCGTCAAAATTAGCTCAAAATCAATTTGTTTTAAGCATCAGGCCAAGCCGCAGTTTGGCTATAAGGTAACTTGATCTGGTTTCGAGCAAAACATTACTTGTTAGATCTGATTTCCATAAATCGTATATCCCAGAAAAATTTCTTATTTTGCTAACACACACACAAGCCAATGGAAAGGGCAATGCCATGCATCTCTCCCATCATTGTTGTTGTCTGGAGATCTTCGGGCAGGATGGAGCCTCCACAAACACCTGCCTGACTTTACGCTCGAGGATTACTTTATTATCTTATCACTAAAATGATTTGAGTATTAATGATTTTATCAATGGTAGTAGTCAATCAGTCAAGCTTTGCTTCTCCTCTCTTCTTGTTTTTTCTTAGTAGTAAAAAATTAATTATTAAATAAAATATCAAAATTTTCAAACGTACAAGTTGTTTAATTCTCCTCCCCCCCCCCCCTCTATCTCTCACTTCCGTTTTTTCTTAGGTGGAAAATAAAAAAATATAGGTAGCAAAATTAAGGGAGTGCACCAAATGGGGGATTCTCTCTAAACTTCAATCGAGCTCTTGATCATATAACAACGATCTAATATTTAAGTAACATTTGATCTTAGAACCAAACTCATATCCCTAAATAGGAATCATATTTCAGTAGGTGAATTTATAAAAAAGATGGCTTAAGAAGTTCAATGAAATGTACTGACCTAGATGACAACATTTTTTGTAGTATTCTGCAAATGTTGTAGATGTCGGCCGACATGCCCGACATGTCGGCCGACATAAAGGTTTTGGACAGAAAACGCCACGATATCGACATTTTAAGCAAAAATGTCATTTTTGAAAATATCTCCGATATATCCATCTTCGGGTCCCGATATATCGGTCTTACCCGATATATCGGGCGATATCTCGAGGACGATATATAACGAGTACTAAAAATATAAATATTTCATTTCTTTCAAGTGTTTGAGCGATAATATTTTATTTTGTGCTACATTTCATGCATCTCTCTGTGCCTAGATTTGACATCTTTCTTGTCTCACTCTCATTTGATGCTCATTATGTTGTTTATTGTCGTCAACTACTTCTTTTTGTTTAATTTATAAACATACATTATGTGTAAATATGTTTATTGTATAATTTATAAACATACATTATGTGTATATATGCTTATTATGTAATTTATAAACATAAATTATGTGTGTAACGACACATATTTACAATATATATTTGAATAAATTGTTTAAATATTAAAATCTGACATTATAAAATATCTCCGATATATCCCCCGCAATCCGACATACGGCATTTCAAACTCAAACCGACATGAACCCGACATCCGACATTTGCAACCTTGTTCTAAGATAAGTACTATCAGTGAGGTCATTAGGAAATAAAAACTAGCAAGATAAAGACCAAAACTCACTAATTTTATTAATAGAAAATTAGCAACATTGCATAAGGTTCAGTTTTCATAATCAAGTGAACTAGAAAAATAGGTAAAAGAAAATGTTATATACATAGAGATGTTAACAATACTACTCTGAGTATATAAAAACAACGAGAATTATCAAAATAGATATGTGATAGTATAATAGCTTCTGGAGTTCCACAAATCCCAAGCGGGGAAGTAGGTCACAGCAACGTTTGAGAACCAAACACGTGAAAAGAATATACACAATTCGCAGTTTTAAAGAAAGAAAGAGGAGTGACAACTTACAATATACCATGGAACCTCTTTACACATGGAAAGCATCAAAGCAGAATCCTGTATCCATGATCCAGCATCATTATGCTTCAAAAAATGTTGCTCTGCCTGCCGATAGCATTAAACAGTGTATTCACATAATGTTTGCAGCATTCCTAACAAAAAAACTAAAAAAGTTTTTCCGCAAATGAGAGTAAGGAAACGATCATACCGTCTCCTCAACTATCACCCCTCTCAAACCACTTTGCTCACAAAGGATGGGTGTTTCTGAGCCAACTCGCCCGGTTACAGTAACGACAAGAGGTAAAACTTTGCAGGCAGTATCCAAAAGAGCAGCTGGAGAAGAAAATATATATATTATATGTACTCCTGCCTTGGCAAACTACCGTTAGAAAGATTACTTAATAGTTACATTTCCTCCTTTTCAAATCAATATTCCGCTCCCAATAAGATAAAGAGTTATTCCAACAATTAAAGTTCAGTCAATTTAAATGTCAGTTCTCAACAATTAGTGTAGAAACATAATTAAAATGGTTATAGCAGCAATCAAGCAAAAAAAGTAGATGATACATAACTTCAAAGAAAATTAAAATGAATGATGGTAATTTTAACTAGACTAATGGCATCAATGTGAGCCGACCCCACTATGGTGGGATAAAGGATTGAGTGTTGTTGTAATGGCATCAATGTGCGGAAGCAAGCTTCTTGATGTAGTGCAATGGAAAAAATGATCAAGAAGAAAACTTTCATGCATCACAAAAAGATTAATTTCATATTATTTCAGTATTAGATCAGATATTATTTCAAATATATTTTATTTAATTAGGATTATCTGTATTTTATTTAGACGATAAGATTGCTAATAGATATTAGATTTAAATGCTATATTTATTTTGTAGCCATGTTTCTATAAACAGTAGCTCAATGATTATTATTTGGACAGGTTGAATGAATTAAAATGACAAAATTCTTTCCTGTGTTCTCTACTAATTCTGTCAGTTCTCTCTCCTCGCATTCAAACTCCCTATCATACTATTCTTCTCTCCACAGTATCTCTTCTGCAAGATTTAGTATTAAGCAAATTCACGCATCCTCAATTCTCATGTCCTTCCTCACCCACACCCCTCTGGTCCAAGTCCCTTGAAGTTTGCAACTATCCGCAGTCATCTGCTCGTACCCTTCTTTATTAAAATAATTTTGTATTTTGTGCATTTCATGCTTCTCCATGCCCCATGCGCATGTTCATCTGTGCATTAATATCAGAGCGAGCATACCCTACTCACGCTCACCCTGCATTTATCTCAATCATGCATACGTCTAAATCCCTCTTCCATTTTTAGAGGTTGGTTGTTTCCTTGTTTGGAGCTATTCATTCCCATCCTCTTCTGAAAATCTGGGAAGTGGCTTTGCTTTAATATTTTGGGAGGGTGACAGCATAATCTTCCTACTTAGGGTAAATGCAATTGAGATTGCTTATGCACTATTAAGAAATGATGGCCGCAAAACAGTACTTTTTACCTTATGGTTGTGGCTATGGAAGACTTGCAAATTTATTCTTCCTTCTTCTTATCCTCTTAGGCTTCGTTTGGATCGGCGGCGGGAGCCGGCGCGGGACGAAAAGCCTGCGGGTTTCGAATCGGAGGCGGGGAGGTGGGGCTGGAGACGCCGCGTTACGCGGGCTTTTGCGAAGGTTTGTGGGAGCAAACGCCACCGCCGGCGCGCGGCGCGCGTTTGTTTTCCCGCCGTGCGGTGGCGGTTGCTCCCGCACCGGAGCTCAAACGCCGCCCCAAACGAAACCTTAATTTGGTGCTTCTTAGCCACCATTCTTCCCTTCTATATGTACCTCTCTACCACTTGTATCATTCTCCATCTTCCAATCCTGATCTCAGATGTTGTTCACGGTTAGCTTGATTTTGTTAGGGTTGATTTTGTTACTATATGAGATTGTGTCCCACCATTGATCTATATGTGTTGGGTGAGATCTAATGTGCTTAAATAGCATGCATCTCTATTCCCAATCATACAATTTTGATTACTAAATTTGTGATGATACTCTAGAAAGTTCGAGGGTCGGTTGATTCTTCAGTGCAAAGGATTACATGGGACTATTACTATTGATTTTTATTTCTCCTCGAAATCAACCAAGTGTATGCAAGTTCAATATCTATTGTAATAATTCACTTACTAAATTGATTCAGAATTTCATTTTTTTTATCTTTGACTATTCTCTAGGTAATTTAAGAAACTTACGGTGAATCTATTTTGGTATCAAAACTTCGAGTTGGGTGTAGGGTATAGATTTCATCATAAACTCCAAATCCTATTGCCCTCTTTTGTAGAACTCAAAAGTAATGCATATAGAGACATTAATTGCATATATAACACCATGACTGGGTACATGCATCCTAATTGCATCATATACATAGAGAAATTACCCATGGCTAACCAAGTCAATAAGAATAGGCACACAACATCTAGACAAGAAGAGAAGTGGCAAAAATCCTTAATTAGGAAACAAACTACATTAGAAGGCATCCATCATCTGCTAAAGTTGCGCTAAACCATACTCATCACAGTACATATAGCCAGAAGGAGGAAGCCCGGTGCACAAAGCATCCCCCCGCAACGAGGGTCCGGGAAGGGTCCCACTCCCACCACAAGGGTGAAATGTAAGCAAACCTTACCCTGCATTTTTGCAAGAGACTACTTCCAGGACTCGAACCCGTGATCTCAAGGTCACACGGAAACACCTCAACCGGTGCGCCAAGGCTCCCCTTACAATACAGATAGACAGAGAGCCTAAAAAAAGTTGAGATGTGCCAAGGGATGATAGACACATTATTGAGGAAAGTGACAACGAAGAAGTCCCAACATCAAGAGTTGAGAGAAATGAGAGGCATTTTCAAAACACATTTTTAATCCATTTAACATTTGTATGCCCACAATAAACAAGCATCCTAACCAAAAAAGAGCAGAGAATGAAGCGTCACTTCATAAAGAAACTACTCCACCACTAACAAAGGAAGATAAGAAAAACAACTACGCAGGAAAACAAAACTAACCCAGATCTTTTAGCTGGTTAACCCTAGTCACCGACCTCAGAACATCAGCATCCCTGCACAAAAAGAGCTAATCAACCCCACCACAACAAAATTGGGGAAATTACAACTGGCAACAATAACCACAATTCAGATCATAAAACCAAAAGAATGGCCAAAAAGACGATCACCTTCCACTGCTCCTGCCCAGGAGATAGAGTGCAGCGGCACTCATGCAGCAGCCCAGGCCACCCCATGGAATCATCTCTCGCAGCAGACCGACGCTCAGCACGCATAAACCCTAGAATCTAGTAAATCACATCTCCTTCAAAAGCAAACCAACGGAGGAGACGGGCGAGGAACTCATGGTGACGGAACAGCGAGGAAAAGAGAGCTTCGTCGTAAAGAAAACTTGCCCTACCGTTTTGGTATTGATTTTGAAGAAGACGGGAGAATTATGAGAGAGGGAGAGAGAGAGAGAGATGCGAAAACTGGGGAAGAAGCTAAAGACGAGAGACAGTCCTGGGGTGAATGGGGAATGCGATTAACATGGAAGCCCGCCACTGTTCCCCTGGAAAAAGTTTAACTGCAGCTTTATCTGCTCGATTGCAGGCTTGCAGCTACAAGACGGTGGAGAATTTATTCCTACGCAGAAAAAAAACAACTGTTATTAGCACACCAGTTTTGGCTATTCTCACAACAATTTCTATGAGTTATTACGCTTTTTGAAAATGCGTCGTGTACATGCATTAGAAAAAGTGTTCAACACGAAAATTGTAGATCTCATCGAGATCTACAACTTTCGTGTTGAACACTTTTCCTAAAAATGCATGCACAAGGCATATTTTCAAAAATTCGTCAAAAAATCGCTATAGTTACGATCAGGGCTGCAATACGTGTTGTGTGTGCATTTTTAGGAAAAATGTTCAACACGAAAGTTGTAGATCTCGTTCGTTTCTGCACCCGTTCTCCGACGGCCACGACTCCCCTGCTAGCTAGTTTCTGACGCTGTTTTTCCGCCATCGACTTCCCTCTTTGACATCTTTGTTCCAGATCCTAGCCTCTTCCAGATCCAAAGTCAGGTATAAAATTCCCTGCTTGTTCTCCTAAAGGCCTCAATTTTCCTTCTCGTTTCTATGTTTGAAATTTTTTGGAATGTGTTTGATTTGGATGTTTGGGGTATGAATTTTTTTTTGTTTAATTGGTTTATTGTGGGTATGAAAAAAATTCAGATGTATATATGTATGTGTGTGTGTCCTGTTTTTATGTATGCGTGTGTGATGTATATATTTTTGTGTGTGTGTGTGTGCTGCTTGTATATGATTGTGTGTGTGCTTGATTGTGTGTGCGTGTGTGTGTGTGTTGTATATATGTATGTGTGTGTGTGTGCTGTGTATATATATGTCTGTGTGCGTGTTGCTTGTATATGTGTATGTGTGTGTGTGTGTTGCTTGTATATGTGTGTGTGTGTGTTGTTGTATATATGTATGTGTGTGTGCTGCTTGTATATCTGTATGTGTGTGTGTGTATGCAATACTCTTCTCGACGAGATTTACAATTTTTGTGTTGAACATTTTTTCTAAAAATGCATGGAGAAGGCATATTTTCAAAAGGCGTGTAATAACTCATAGAAATTGGTGTGCGAATAGTCAAAACTGGTGTGCTAATAACAATTGCCAAAAAAAAAACTCACCAAATATAACTAAGTCAATTGTTAACTGCAAATTAAATTTAGCCATCCACAAATCTATATTAACTGCCAACCGTGCGTTCGAGAAGAGTATTGCATACATTAACTCTCTTGTAGGTATTTTTGACACACATTTGTCTGACTTTAAGTTTCACGCCTCCGAGAGTTTTCTTATGTTTTGTTTGACGTGGTGGTTATGAAACGCAGTTCATGAACGTCTGATCTCGCCTAAGTAATCTCATCCACTTTTATGTTTTAAAGTAGTTTTCTTTTCTAATTGGTGGTAGTCATAACCATTGTCATGCCAAACATTCATTATTTGACGATTGCATTTTTGTCCAATCTCACCGGAGAAAAAACGCGAAGCCAAATGGAGTCTAAGGTTTCGTTTGCTCCGGTGAGTTGGGTTAAAAATGTCATTTATCGTAGATTGTATGTTTGGCAAGACAAAAGCTATGACCGCTGCCAAGAAAATAAATTAGTTTTGAGCATAAAATGCATGAATTTTTTAGGTGAGGTCGGGCGTTCACGAACCATTGTTCATGAACACCGTGTTCGCAACCGCCACCATCGCTCCAAACAAAGCCTAAGAAGTGAATTCCTCACATCCACTAGGCATCCTAAATGCTTAAGGGAGAGGAGGTAAGTAAGTAACTGCAAGAAAGTTATATAACATGTGAATATGCAAGTAACAAGTAAATAACAAATAAGATTTAAGTAATTAATCATATAAAACGTCATACTAATTTATATGATTAGAATCTTGTGTAATTTGAGTTATTTATAAGCAGGTAAATATTAATAAACAAGCATTTGCACTATGGATTACTACGATCCATTACACCGCTCTATGTGAACATAGTTTAATATTCGTTTCAAACGAGTAGCTAATCTCATGGGTCTCACTATCGTAGTAAGAAGTATTAGTTGTCAGTCTTTCCACTTCTATATTAGTTTCGTACAACGAACCTAGGCCCTCACATAGATCACTACGTACTATAGGTGTTGGAGACACTCTCGCCCTATCAACAATATATAAGTTTAACCAACTACTAGCAGAGTAAATCCCTATTATGATGCTAACAATTAGGGACACGACGTAAGTTAGAGAAGTCTAAAGGAGTCCTACTCTTTAGGCCCAAGAGTCGTTCAAAGTCTCCTGTCAGTACGAGCTATTGATCTGCCACAACGATCACACATCAAACTATTAATATTGCAATATCATCAATATTTGATTATGTTTAACGATGCATAATAATAATGATCATAGACGATTAAGTGTGATTGTGGCGTCAAAAAAGCATGAAAAAGCTTAATTCTTAAATAAGGCATTAAAATATCTAACGGAGCCAATTTTCGCAAAACAAAGTCCGAGTTTACACTCAGAACGTCGAAATATTACAAGTTGACATATTATTTGTCGAAATCGGTGCATTTATGAATAAGTTAATTTCGTTAAGAACTAGTGAAAAAATCGAGAAATAGAGTCCACATTTAGACTAAGATAGTCAAAATACCTATGAATTAATATATTATTTGCTGAAATCGGTACTGAGTATGAATAAAATGCAATTTATGCAAGAACTATTAAGAATTTGGAGAAGCAGATGATGCAACCCACAAGAGAGTTAAGGGGTGTCAAAATACCTATTATCAGATCCACGGAGAGCAGCCTGGTGCAGTCCTTTCCATCCGATTGGATTTTTGTTTCATGACACCGAAGCGATCGTCAAGGATAACGATCTTTCTCTCCTTTATTCCGATAGAATTTTTGTGCGCAGAAGCGTCTCTTTCGCTAATTAGCAAATAATTTACCTGCAAAATGAAATTGTCATGAAATGTTCCTAAAAGTTTAAACATTATAGAAAAATATTATAAATATTATTAAATAATGTCATTTTCCTAAATTGATCAATTATTGTAAAAAAAATAATATGATATTAATATAATAGACATTTTTGCTATTTTTATCGATTTATTTTTTGAATAATTTTGTGCTTCACCCATACAGAATAAACCCCTACGTCCACTACTAAGGGCCAGTTTGGGTGAGCTGTTGCTGATGAAAAACTGCTGATGAATAGCTGCTGATAGTAAAAGTGTTGTTTCTGAAAAACAGAGTTTTGTTAAAAAACTGTTTGTGTGAAATGGAGTTTGCAGAGCTTTTGATAAGCTGTTTTGTAAAAACTGTTTGGCAAAAATGGAGTTTTTTTAGGTTAATTTTTTCTAATTAATTTAAATTCTTTATTTAATACCTGAAATCATTTTCAACATTTAAAATCAACGTCACACCACATACCAAATAAAATTTCAATGTTTTTCAGATATTACAAAACAACATAACGAAAAAAACGACGACGAAGATACAATTCTAAAGAGTGATATCTCACCAACACGACGACGACAACGAACATACAATTCTAAAGAGTGATATCTCACCATACAAAAATGTTCATCACCATCACCACATATCCGCTCAGCATCCTCCTGCCACCACTTGCTAGATTTCATTGACACCCTGATATTTTTTTTATAAGTTGCACATCTAAGGTTTAAACAAAAGATCATATATCTTTTTATCATTTTTTAAACTAGAACTTCCTCATAAATAAATAAAAATAGTAAAATTATTTAATACAATTATATATATATGGAATAATGATCATGCGCGGAAGTACGGGCGTACGGGCAAGTGTCAAAACAGCTCAAAATTGAAAAATGGTCGACATGAAAAGTTATAGATCTCGTCGAGACGAACAACGTTCATGCTGATCATTTTTTTATTTGAAGCTGTTTTGACCCTCGATTTAGGGCTCGAAATATGGGGCGGCGAGTCCGCTACAGTTGAACAACGAAAATTCAATTTTCGAGCTCTGATTTGAGGGTCAAAACATCTCCAAATCGAAAAGTGATCAGTATGAAAGTTGTAGATCTCGTCTCACTTTTCAATTTGAAACCATCCTAACCTCCAAAATCGCTTACCTGTACGCACACATATTTTTATTATAGGGATATAGTGTGTACAACCCTTATTCTCCGAGGGCAGGACCCACTCAAGGCCACGTAGGCAGGTCAAAGTCAAAGAGGCAAGACAAATCAGCCAGCAGGAGCAAAGGAAGGTTGGCGAGTATTGGCTAAATACTCGCCAGAAGGGTGACTATGGTCGAAGATACGTACCGAGTATCCCGTATGTCGCCCCAAAGTGTCCGGCAACCACAGAAGCCCTGAGCGAGTATCAGCCAGGCTTGTGCGAGCAGCAGCAGATACTCGCCAAATGGGCGACTATGGTCGAAGATGCTCGCCGAGTATCCCATATGTCGCCAGGTCAGGGCTGGGCTATAAAAAACCCCCCTACCCCTTGGTTGCCTATAAATAGGACCCCAGGGGTACTTGGATTGGCACCTGTGCTTGAGCTTCTGGAACCCCATTTCCGAATTCTTGAGCCCGTCACCCCTGCTTGCTAGCCAAGTCGGTGCCTTCCTCGTACCTTGCTCGGCCATTCTTTGGTCTTGGAGGGGAAGTCTCTTCGGAGCTTCTGGGTACGTGGTGGGACCTCCCTGCCGCAGCACCTGGGGTCCTGTTTGTTGCTCTTCTAGCTTCTTCGTCGTTGCCAGTCAAGCCATCTCGTTGGGCTGCTGGGCGAGTAGCCTCCGGCTGCATCGGTCCGAATTTTGAGGTCAGGATTTTCCTGGCATCAACACTTTGGTGCGGTGAGCGTGGACCGTAGTCGTTGGAAGAAAGTTCGGCAAGAAGGCGAGATGGTCGTAGGTGGCGACCATGAAGGGGTAGTCGGCAACTCGGCCGCGAGTGGCGAGTTCGTGACGCTAGCGGTTCTGGAAGCCTTCGCGCAGCGTATGGAGGGAGCCTTCGCGCAGCGCATGGAGGGGATCTTGCAAACAGCGCTTCAGCCGCGCGCCGAGGTCACTGCGACCTCGCCGCATCGCCCAGTTCCATCCGAGGGAGGGAGTCCCCCCCGGCGAGCAGGAAAAGAGCACGTGGAAGATGAAACCGAGCGACCAAGGAGGTCGCAATTCTACCAGCCAACCTCGCAAGGTATTCGCTTCCGCGAGCCAGGCGAGCAGGCGAGGTACCAGGATACTCGCCCATATGGCGAGTATGGAGGTGATACTCACCAGGTTGAGGATCGTCGCCGGGCAGGAGGGAGGAGCCCCTTCTGCGAGGAGATTCTCGCCGCGCCAGTGCCAGAGGGGTTCAGGGACCCTGCCTTGAACTACTATTCAGGGAAGGAGGACCCCGTCAGGCACATCCAATGGTTCGAGGATATAGTCTCTATCCGAACCATGTCGGACGCCTTCAAGTGCAGGTTGTTTGCCATTACCTTTCGCGCAAAGGCCTGGGACTGGTTCCATCAGTTGCCCGCAGGCTCAATCTACTGCTTCGAAGACCTGTGTCGTGGCTGACGACCCGGTTCGACACGGCACGGAAGCTAAAGAAGGAGGCCACGGCCCTGTTCTACCTCGTGCAAGGGCCGGATGAGGCATTGGGCCCTTACATCGAGCGCTTCCAGGAGGAGGTTCTGCAAATCCAGGAGGTGGATAGCAACATCCTGTTGCTGGCCCTGACATTTGGCATCAGTCAAGGCCTCTTCAAGTTGGAACTCAGTGAGAACCCACCCTACTCCTACGACAACCTCATTCAGAGGGCCAATAAATTTGTCCGGGGAGAAGCCTCCAACCCCGACTTCTTGGCAAGGTTGGCGCGGGTGACCAGAGGCGATCGTGGAGAGAGGGATGAGATCCCTGGAAAAAGGAAGAGGGAGGAGCCCCGAAGGGAGGAAGGGAAGTGGCCAGAGCGACAAGAGGAGAAGAAGAAGGAGGAGCTCAGAAAGAAAGAAACCGGGAGGATCGCGGAGAGAAGACCCATCGAGTCCCCTGAGCGTCAGGAGGAGGGAAGACGCTACCAGGTCCCCGTCAATCGGCCACCTTGGAGGCCGGCTGGACGGCACCAGCGTCAGGACCAAAGGGGGAGATCCCCTGAAAGAAGGCCCTTTCGCCAACCAGAGAGGCGTCAGGAAAGGAGGAGGGATGAAGCAATGGCGGTAGCCGGGCGAGGCCGCCGTCAAGGAAGGAAGAAGCCGAAGCCTAGGAGGCGTCAAGCAGAAGAAGTTCCTCTCTACTGCGACTTCCACCAGGTGGGGGGACATGCCATGGCTGCCTGCCCAGACTTTTGGGAAGCCCGGAGGAGGTTGGCAGCAGGAGAAGCTGGAGGAGAGCAGAGGAGGATGGAGGCCCCTGCCGAGCCACAGGCAGGGCAGGCTGCAGTCGTTCGCAGGAGGAACGAGGATCGGATCGACCAGGGAGGTCGGGGAGACCTGGGCCAGGGAGGTCGAGTTGGAGTAATGCATGGGGGAGCAGGGCTGGAAGCTTCCCGCAAGGGAAGCCTCCATCAGATCTACCGCAGGAGTGTCGCCTCGACCTCACAAGCACCGCCCCCGATAGAGGAGATTACCTTTTCCGAGGAGGACATGCTAGGGAACGCGAATCCCTTCCATGATGCCCTCGTGATTCAAGCCGCGGTGGAGGACTTCACCGTTGATCGAATTCTGATCGACAACGGTAGCTCTGTAAACGTCATCTTCAAGGGGACGTTTGACGGACTGGGAGTCGAAGCTGCCAGAGTTCGAGCATCAGATGGTCCCCTCTTCGGCTTCTCCGGAGAGAAGAAGGAGGTGGAAGGAGGAGCAGATCTCCTGGTAACACTCGGTGGCACCTCCATCGGCTGTCGATTTGTTATCGTCGACGCCCCGAGCTGCTACAGGGCTATCTTTGGGAGGCCGCTTCTCAACGCCTTCAAAGCCGTCCCATCCTCCTACCATCAGTGCTTGAAGTACTGTAAAGGAGACGTCCAGGTGAGGATCAGGAGCGATCCAAGAGCCGCTAGGGAGTGCTATCTTAGCGCCGTCAGTACCATCAGCTGGATGGCTGACGCAGAAGAGTTCGGAAGAGTGCTGGAGAGCCCGGCCAGGCTGGAAGTGGCTGAAGAGGTCGAGGAGATCGAGGTACTCTCTGCAGCGGGAGTGCCGGGGCTGCTGAAGATTGGCGGGTCGCTGAAGACCGAAGAGAAGATCGAGATGGCGGCGTGTCTGCAAAAGAACGTCGACATCTTTGCTTGGAGCGCAGCCGAGATGCCAGGAGTCGACCCTGAGGTTGCGTGTCATCGCCTCAACCTGGATCCCACTGTCCAGCCCGTCCGCCAGAAGAAAAGGAGAACCGCCACCATCCTCGCCAAGCCAATTAGGGAGGAGGTTAAAAAACTGCTCGATGCAGGGTTTGTGTCAGAGATCCAGTATCCAGGCTGGGTCTCCAATGTTGTAATGGTGGCAAAGGCGGGGGGAAGCTGGAGAATGTGTGTGGACTTTTCCTTAATGAATAAAAGCTGCCCGAAGGATTGTTATCCCTTGCCTCGAATCGACGCGCTGGTTGATTCAGCCGTCGGTTTTTCTGTGATGAGTTTCCTTGATGCGTTTTCAGGATATCACCAGATCCGGATGCATCCCCCCGATTGCCGCGATGTCTCCTTCATCACCGACGATGGCTGCTACAGCTTCAAGATGATGCCCTTCGGTTTGAAGAATGCAGGAGCTACCTATCAACGGATGATGGACCATGTTTTCAAAGAGCAAAAGGGGAGGAATCTGGAAGTGTATGTGGACGATCTCTTGATCAAAAGCAAGAGTGTCCAGGAACACATAGCCAATCTGGTAGAGACCTTCGCGACGCTAAGAAGATTCAAAATGAGGCTCAATCCGACGAAGTGCGTCTTCGGAGCAGGCAGGGGAAAGTTCCTGGGACATCTCCTTACCTCGGAGGGAGTAGAGCCTAACCCCGACAAGGTTAAGGCGATCCTGGAGATGCCATCCCCAAAGACGATGAAGGAAGTCCAAAGGTTGACAGGAAGGCTGGCGGGTCTTAGCCGCTTCCTCTCTAAAGCCGGAGAGAAATGCTCTCCATTCTTCAAGACACTCCGTAAAGCGAAAAGCTTCGAGTGGTCCGAAGGATGTGAGATGGCGTTCGGAAAGCTGAAGGAGCAGTTGACTCAGACACCTCTCCTCCAGAGCCCGAAGTAAGGCGAAGACCTGCTCGTCTACCTGGGAATAGGAGCAGAGGCGGTGAGCTCCGTTTTGGTCCGAGAAGAAGGGAAGAGGCAGCTACCTATCTACTACGTCAGCCGGGTGCTAAAAAAGGCGGAGCTGAAGTACCCAATCCTGGAGAAGCTTGCCTTCGCCTTGGTGGTGTCGGCACGAAAGCTCCGGCCTTATTTTCAGGCTCACTCCATCAGAGTGGTGACTGATCATCCTCTCCGCAATGTCCTAGGGGGAGTGGAGCATTCAGGGAGGTTGGCGAAATGGTCGGTAGAACTCAGCGAGTTCGACATTTCCTTCTCTCCCCGAGTAGCGATCAAGGCCCAGGCGGTAGCAGACTTCTTGGCTGACTTCTCGGTGGAAGCAGAGCCAGGAGAAGAGGTGCTCAATCCCATTCCTTGGAAGTTGTTTGTTGATGGAGCTTCGGGCAAAAGCTCTGTGGGGGTGGGCATCGTGCTCGTCAGCCCACAGGGAACAAGGATCGAGCAAGCCGTCGAGATCCTCTTCCCCGTCATAAACAACCAGGCAGAGTATGAGGCCATAGTGGCAGGCTTACGCCTTGCCAAGGAGCTGGGGATCCGTGATGTCCGGGCTTTCACAGACTCAATGGTGGTCACGTCGCAGATTCGAGGCGAGTTCGAGGTGCGCGACACCATCCTGCAGAAGTACCTGGTAAAAGTAAAAGGACTGATTGGAGGCTTCCAGTCTTTCTTCGTCGAACATGTGCCAAGAGAGGAGAACTCGGCAGCAGATCGCCTCGCCAAGTACGGGCCGAGGGCTGGAGGAACTATCACAGAGCTTTTCCACCCATCCATTGAAGAGGGAGAGATAATGGAGATCGAGCAACGCCCCTCGTGGATGGATCCCTTTGTAACCTTCCTGACCAGCGGCCAGCTTCCGGCAAACGGAGGGGATCAGCGAGGATTTCGGTACAAAGTGGCATACTACCTCCTGCAAGATGGGGAGTTGTACCGCAAGACCATCTCGGGCCCCCTGGCCAGATGTGTTTCCGAAGACCAAGTACCCCGAGTGTTGGAAGAGATCCACTCGGGAGAGTGTGGAAGTCATTCTGGGACTCGCACTTTGGAGCAGAGGATATTGCGGCATGGTTACTTCTGGCCTACTATCCGGAAGGATGCTGAGATCTTCTCGAAGAAGTGCCAGAAGTGCCAGCTCTTCGCCCCCCTTCAGTTGCAGCCGGCCCAGCAGCTCCGATCGATCATCTCCCCATGGCCGTTCGCCATCTGGGGGATGGACTTGATCGGCCCTTTCCCTCAAGCCAGTGGACAACGAAAGTTCGTTCTCGTCATGATCGACTACTTCTCCAAGTGGATCGAGGCCAAAGCCCTGGCCAAGACCACCTCTCAAGTCGTGAAGAACTTTATTTGGGGAGAGATCGTCTGCAGATTCGGGATCCCTCTCGCCATCATCACCGACAATGGTCCCCAGTTCGCCAGCTTAGAACTGGAAGACTTTTGTAGGCAGCTAGGAACCGACCTTCGGTTCGCCTCCGTGCATCACCCAAGGAGCAATGGCCAAGTGGAGGCCGCCAACAAACTGATAATCAACCTACTGAAGAAGAAGGTGGAGAACCTGAGAGGTAACTGGGCGGACCAGCTCCCCTCGGTCCTGTGGGCTCTGAGGACCACTCCCAGCTCAGCCACAGGGGAAACGCCGTTCAAACTCTCTCACGGGTCGGAAGCTCTCATTCCAGTAGAGTTCGAAGTCAGAAGCCCACGGGTGATAGCTGCGGAGGACGGAAGCGAAGAATGGCGACTAGAGAATGAAGAGGTTCAAAAGTTATCTCTCGACTACATCGAGGAACTCCGAGATTTAGCTTCAGCCAGGCAAGAGGAGATCAAGCGCCGGATGGCAAAACATTTTGACAAAAATGTTCGCCTCAAACAATTCCAAGCAGGTGATCTGGTCCTGAAAAAGGTGGACGCAGCAGGAAGGTCTGCGGCCGTCGGGAAGCTCAACCCGAACTGGGAAGGACCTTTCATCATCCAGGAAGCACTCCTAACAGGAGGATACCACTTGCAGAACCAGGAAGGCGAGCTGCTAGGGAGCACCTGGAGCGGCGATGACCTGAAAAGGTTTTATCCCTGAGGGGGAACATGTATACCCCATCCTTGTAAATTCATTTCTTTGAATAAAATCTACACCTCCCTGAAACATGGGAGAAGGCAGCTTCTTTCGCATCAACAAAGTTTTCATAATGAAGAAGTCAGGTGAAGTCAATCTCCACGCTAGGTTGGAAAATGAGCCTCCGACTTAACCCTCGTAAAAACTCAGAGCGGATGATGGGACAGTGCCTCGGGTGTGCGTTCCCTTAAGACCAAGCCTCTGCAATGACGGCCGAGATCAGCTCCCCCCTTGCATGTTGGCCGCGGTTCCCACCGACTGCATTTCTCGTCCGACTGTAGAGATTACCGGGAAGAAGTCTGGACGCCGACCTTCCGATTCGGCGAATGAATGATCGATTTCACTAGCTCAGGGGACCCTTGAAAAAAAGGCGTCGTGTACCCTTGAAAGCTGAAAAGCTCGCAGCAAAGCATTTCCTTTTCTAAATTACTGTGTTAGATCATATGAGTTGTTGTGCCTAAAGTGTGCTTAACTCCCTGCTAAACTCGTTGAGCAACAAGAAGCAGGTCCGATCCACATCCAGCATCCAAGTAGGAGGGAGGCATCGGGATGGTGTGTCCCCTCGGATCTCCCCGACTGCCACTCCCTGCTTGACGTCGTCCTACATCGACATTCGCCGCCGCAGGTTGGAAGACGAGCCTCCGACTTGACCCTTGTAAAAACTCAGAGCGGATGATGGGACAGTGTCTCGGGTGTGCGTTCCCTTAAGACCAAGCCTCTGCAATGACGGTCGAGATCAGCTCCCCCCTTGCATGTTGGCCGCGGTTCCCACCGACTGCATTTCTCGTCCAGCTGTAGAAATTACTGGGGTAAAGTCTGGAAGCCGATACTCCAACTTGAGACGAGGAGGAGACCAACTCGACCGACCAAAAGACAAAGGCATCCAAGCATCCAAGTGATAGGATGAAGGCTCCTGGGTGTTGTGCCCCTGTGGGATCGACCCAGCGGCCTTTCCTTACTTGACGTCGGCCTTTGAAGGTAGCAAGCATCCAAGTTATAGGATGAAGGCCCTGGGAGTTGTGTCCCTGCGAGACCTGCCCGGCTGCCCTTCCTTACTTGGCGTCATTCTCCGTCGACATCAGGTTTTAGAGTAGGAGGGAGGCCTCGGGATGACATTCCCCCAGGGCTCCCCGACTGCTAAACCTTACTCCTTCCTTCCCTTGAAGAGCTCCTTAGATTCTTGCGTAAAAACCTAATAACACTTGTCACTAGGTACAGATCAAGGCCTCAAACTGAAGTCTGCAGGTGCGAGTATGATGGTGCGAGTATCCATACTCGCCGAAATCCTAGGAGCCTAGCGAGCACTCAACCTCGCCTCGAACCTAGGAGCCTAAAGCCACATATAAGCAAGGAAGTAAAAGCACAAAAGGAAGGAATAGGCGAGTAAGAAACTTGTCAAAATTCCTTTTCATTTTTACAAAAAATCTGTACATGCTGCAGGTGGACAAAAAGGTCGCCGGGCGAGCAAAAAAGGAGCCCGGGCGACTAGGCGACATCCTCGCCATCAAATATCTGCATCTGACTCGTCGCCGTCATCATCGCCGTCATCATCATCATCAACCTCATCATCGTCGTCCTCGGCATCGCTAAGTCGCGGCGATGATGCTCGCAGGGGGGAGGTGGACTCCTCGGCGAGTATGGCCGGGATAAGGTCTCCCACCGTCAATCCCATAGCCTCCGGCTTCAAAAGATCATCTGCCTTCAGCTGATTTAGGATGACCTCTCCTGTTGCTCGCGCGATCTCCCGGCGAATATGGGGCATGTCGTCGCCATGCATCCTGACCTGCTTGACGAACCGATGAGGGCCCGACCCCGCCGGCTGTTGCTCGGCAGGCCGAGTTTCTAACTCGGCGATGCGGATTTGGGCGGCTTCCAAGGCCGAGCGAGTATCCTCCAGCTCCTTCTCGGCCTGGGACAGTCTCTTCGCCGATTCCAGCTCGGCAGCCTATAGAAGACAAAAAGAAAGAAGGTAAAGCTTGACATCGTATGAAGAGGCGAGTATTCCAGAAAGCGCGAAAAGTCGCAAAGACGAAGTACCTCGAACCCATTGATCCTCTCCGCCATGGCGATCATTTTCGGCCCCTGCACCCTGATCGCCTCCTCGTACATCAGCAGTCGCTTCGCTGTTGAATGTGCGAGCTCGGCAGTTCGCAAGATTGAGCGCGAGGTTTGATGAGCAAGATGCTCGGCAGAGGCCTCCTGCAGCAGCTCGGCGTCAGTACGACTATAGATCGCATGGAGCACATCGAAGGCCTCCCCCTTGTCCTCCCAGTCCTCGGACCAAACGGGGAGGTTCGAGCTCAGAGTCACCTCGTGAGCGCGATCAGACCAGGTCACCAATGGGCGACCAAAGTCGTCCTCGCCACGGGTGCCCTCGTTGAAGAAAGGATGGTTGCTCGGCTCGCCAGCCTCCGAGGGATCCGCCTTCTTGCCCAGATCCCTGTGGGCGACCTCCTTCTTCTGTCTCTTGGGCTCAGAGGCCTTAGCCTTGCCCGTTCGCTTCTTCGAGGTCCCGGCCCCACCACCGGCGACATCCAGATCGTCGCCTCCTGGCGACAAGTCGATTGGGGAGGAGTCCCCAACCTCGCGCGCCGAGGTTCTCGCACCCCCTTGGGCGACAGCGGTCGCCTTCGCCGCGAAGGGAAGAGCATCACGCGGAAGAGCCTGCACGCCTGTAAGAAGATCGAAGATTAGTCGCCAGAACGAAGCCCTAGGCGAGTATGTCTGATGCTCGCGCGAAAGATACCTTCCCCTGGGCGAACTTCCGTGAGCTCGTCTACTCGCCTCCTCCAAAGTATCACGTCGAAGCGACGATTCCTGAAGCAGGCGAGCAGCTTCATCTGGTCCTCGGTGAGCCAGGGAACCGTGAAGACGTTCTCTGAAGGTTGAATGGGCGAGCTGGAGATGCCCGCGAAGTCGCCCTCAATGGCGACTATCCGCTCGACCCAGCGATGGTTCTTATTTAAAGTCCCCGCCAGTGTACAGACGTGACTGCACAAGAAGATGACGCCCTCGTCGGTCGCCATGATGGTGAATATTCGCCTAAAGACCGAAAGGTCGAAGACGATGTTCTGCTCCCGAAGGTAGCACAGGAACCCCATGATCATCGCCACTCCGTTGGGATTGATCTGGGCGGGCACTATCCCATAGAACACGAGTATCTTCCGAAACTCGGGCCATATGGGAAGTCGCAGGCCGACCTCGAAGTGTCGGATTGGGAAGATCATCGTCATCTGCGAGGAGGTGTTTAGTCGCTCAGACGGGCGAGGAAGTCTGGCAACATATCCTGGAGTCGCGAACTTGGAATTGAACTCGTCCAAGTCTTTCTGATTCGTGATCGGCTTCTTGAACGAGCTCTCATCGAAGTTCTTCGCATGGTTAGCTCGCCTGATGGCCGCCTCGTCGATCATCTTGGGAAGAAAGGGAAGAGAGCGAGTATCGTAGAAGGGCGAGGATTGGAAGCCGGGAAGATGCTCGCTCAAGGAAGCTAGAGATCGCTAAAGGCGTATTTAAGACTCACCCACCCCCCCTATTTATACTAGTCGGTTAGTCTGGCTTGTCGAACACGACGCCGCGAGCACGACTAGGGGTGGCGAGTATATAAGAAAAGTCGCCCAAAGTTCAGAGCGCGCCAACCGCCGACCTTCATCTAGCGAATACCTACATCACAGAAACACGAAGAAGCTCGCCAAAATATAGGCGACATTCAAACAGATATTCGGCAAAAAGGAGATAGAAGAAAAAGCAAAACAAAAGAAGATCAAGTAAAACAAAGACAAGATTGAAGGGCGAGTATTCGATTACTCGGCAAATCTACACTGCTTCAAATAAATCGTTCAAAAGATTCAAATAATGCTCGCGAGGAGCTACAAAGCTACATGGAAGATAAAGATGAAGAAGAGCAGCAGCTAGGGTTGCGCCTGGATGTTCGCCTGGGGATCCTGGATCTGAGGTTGTCGCCCGACCCATCCCAAGCCGCGAGCTCGCCTGAAGTGCTCAGAGGCCACAGACATCGCGTCCTCGCCTTGTCGCAGCTGGTCTTCGATCCTCGCCAGCCTCCCCACCGAGCCCATGCTCGCGCGCATCCCGACCAGCTCGTCATGATGCAGCTGTTGCCGATGCTCGATCCTCGCCACCCTGCGCTCCAAGTCGCTGACAGACTGGAGGCGAGCTTCAGTACCCGACAGGCGAGTATCAAACTCCTCCAGCCGGGATACTCGCACCTCCAAGTCAGTTAGGCGGCGATGAGGGTCACTAGCCGCCAAGCGCTCAACCCGCGACTCCACCTCAGTCAAACGGCGATGAGGTTCGCAGATCGCTAGCCGCTCTATCCTTGATTCCAAGTCCAAGATAGCGCGAGTAGCCTTTTCCTGGTACTCGCGAGGAGGGAGCCCAACGGCATCGATCAGAGCTCCCACCGGAGTATGCGCGCGACCTGCGAAAAAAGGCAAAAAGGGCCAGAACTTCAGCAGAATTCCGAAAACAGTGGCGACTATCCGAAGGCAGCGATCAAATACCTGGCCGAGGGCTGCGAGATCGTCGGCGAGGAGAAGACCTTCCTCGGTGTGTGGAGGGAGAGTGATAGACGCCATCTCGGCGAGTAGAGTGGTTGCCGGAATGATCCCGGTTGGAGGGCAGGTCCCCTCGACCGCGACCATCTCCTGGTCGCCCTCCACCCCTTGGAGCGAAGAAGGCCGAAGACCCTCCAGTCCTGCCCCTGCGCGAGGACTCCCCCTGGTGGGAAGAGGGAGCAGTTGAGGTAGAAAGACGTTGATCGCCTGGAGGATTCACTGGCGGCGGGAGTCCAGGAGGAGGAGGCGGCAGCGCGATCACAGGCCGTTGTGTGTTGCTCGCCGGCTCTGGTCGCGAGCTAGGTGGAGGAGGAGGCGGAGGAGGAGCGATGTTCGCCAGAGGAGCCCCATGCTCGCTCATCGGCCTCTTCTCCACAGAGGAGCTGTGGAGAATCCTTACCGCGCGACCACTCCGAGACCCACCCTCAGGCGAGATCATCGGGGATGATCGCAGCGGTATTGCAGTCAAAGGCTCCTCCCGAGCCTCAGTATTCGGCGGATCTACAGATAGCAACAAAGACGTCAGAATGTCGCCGGAAGACAGCATAGATCGAAAAAGGGCGAGCAAGGAGCTCACCTCGGGCAGGGGGAGGGTCCGGTTGGGTTTGAGTTTGGATTTCATCCCTACTCGCCTCCGGGGCGACCTCTGCCGAGAGAGGAGCAGGGGGGAGAGCAGGCGAGAGCCCTTCGAGGCCCAAATCCTCCAGCAGCTGCTGACGCTGCTCACTCAGAGGATCGGCGACGTTCTCCTTAGTCGCCTCCTTTTCTCTCTCTCTTCTTCTTCTTCGCCGCCCTCTTCCTCTTCTTGTTCGCGAGGAAGGCGTCTACCTCAGCGTCCATGCGAGGTGGAGGAAGGGGCACGCCGATCAGATTCGCAAGGTCGGCCTTGGCCTTTTTGGCAGCCTCAGCAAAAGCTAGCGACATTGTGAGCGAGTACAGAAAGGTGGTTCCATCAGAGACCCCCCCCCCCCCCCCCCCCCCTCCTTTATATAGAGTCCAGGCGTCGGACAGTCAAGATCCGAGTATCTCCCTATGCTCGCCAAGGCAGAAGCTCGTCGAATAACGGTTGGATGTTTCTTTCCGAGCAACTACATTACTCGCAAAGAGCGGTGATTGTGTACAACCCTTATTCTCCGAGGGCAGGACCCACTCAAGGCCACGTAGGCAGGTCAAAGTCAAAGAGGCAAGACAAATCAGCCAGCAGGAGCAAAGGAAGGTTGGCGAGTATTGGCTAAATACTCGCCAGAAGGGTGACTATGGTCGAAGATACGTACCGAGTATCCCGTATGTCGCCCCAAAGTGTCCGGCAACCACAGAAGCCCTGAGCGAGTATCAGCCAGGCTTGTGCGAGCAGCAGCAGATACTCGCCAAATGGGCGACTATGGTCGAAGATGCTCGCCGAGTATCCCATATGTCGCCAGGTCAGGGCTGGGCTATAAAAACCCCCCCTACCCCTTGGTTGCCTATAAATAGGACCCCAGGGGTACTTGGATTGGCACCTGTGCTTGAGCTTCTGGAACCCCATTTCCGAATTCTTGAGCCCGTCACCCCTGCTTGCTAGCCAAGTCGGTGCCTTCCTCGTACCTTGCTCGGCCATTCTTTGGTCTTGGAGGGGAAGTCTCTTCGGAGCTTCTGGGTACGTGGTGGGACCTCCCTGCCGCAGCACCTGGGGTCCTGTTTGTTGCTCTTCTAGCTTCTTCGTCGTTGCCAGCCAAGCCATCTCGTTGGGCTGCTGGGCGAGTAGCCTCCGGCTGCATCGGTCCGAATTTTGAGGTCAGGATTTTCCTGGCATCAACATAGTGCAACATTCAAAAATGAAAATTCATAAAATATAATAGCTATTTGTGTAATTACACTATATCCCTATAATAAAAATAATGATGGAAATTCATAAAATCCGAAAGCTTTTTAGTAGACCTCTATGGTAGGTAATCATTAGACCTTCTAAATCTACTTTAAAATGACTTTTTGTTAAAATATAAAATGTTATTGTAAAAAACAATTATAAAATATTAATTAAAAATTTTGTGCGATCATTTTGAGTACTCATATGTATATGTTGTGGGCGCAACCGGCATGATGCGGGCGCAACCCGGAGCATCATGGGCGTAGCCCACCGGGGGCGGGCGAAGCCCGTCGTCGCGGGCCGGGTACTATCGCGCTTGGCCGGGGCTGGCGAAGCCCGTCGAGGGCGTGCGAAGCCCGCTGTTGCCGGACGGGTACTGTCGTGTTTGGCAGTAGGGGTGGAGCCATGTGCCCGTCACTCGCGTGTGTGTGTGTGTGTGCACGGAATTAAAGACTTCGAATTGGAATTCGACGACGAATTTCAATTACGCCATTCGGTTCTTCGGTAGCTTTAATAATTGGAATTTGAGTTAAATATCATGAAAATGATTTTAGTCTCGACACAAAATCTAGCTGGACATATCGGAATTGAGCGAGTCTAAGCTCGCTCAATTTACTCCCGATAAAAAAAGAGGAGCAACGACTCCTTAACTGCGCTTCCAGTTCCTCATCGACATTCTGACTCGTTAGGGCTCCTCCTCCACTTTCCAGCAGCGACTCACGATCTTTCGATGATCCAACAGTGGCACGCATAATTTCGCTCTGGCGAGTATTTTTCGCCCGACACACATTTTTCGCCCGGGGGGCGATTTTTCTCTTGGGCGCCCGTATTGTCGCCCGGGCGCACGTTTTTTGCCCGTGCGCGCATTTTTTGCCCGTGCGCGTGTTTTTTGTCCGGGTTCGCGTTTTTCTCCCGGGCGCGCGTTTTTCGCCCGGGTGCCCGTTTTTCGCCCGGGCGCGCGTTTTTTCGCCTGGGCACCAGTTTTTTGACCGTGCACTCATTTTTCACCCGGTCGAGCGTTTTTCGACCAAGCGCTCGTTTTTCCCCCGGGGGCCCGCTTTCCGCACGGGAGCGCATTTTTTCCCTGGTCGCGCGTTATTTCGCACGGGAGGGCATTTTTTGCCCGGGCGTGCGTTTTTTCCCGGACACACATTTTTTTCCCGGGCGTGCGTTTTCCGGGCAGGCGCGCGTATTTTACCTGCACCCCCATTTTTTGCCCGGACGCGGGTATTTTCGCCCGAGCGTATTTTTCGCCCGGGAGCGCTTTTTTTTCGCCAGGGCGTGCAGTTTTTCGCTCGGGCGCGCGTTTTTCGCCCGGACACGCATTTTTCGCCCGAGCGCACTTATTTAGCACGGATACGCATTTTTCGCCCGGACGCGTTTTTTTCACCCGCGTGCTTTTTTCGTCCGAGCGCGCGGATTTTTTGCCCTGGTGCGTTGTTTGTCGCCTGGGCGCGCGTTTTTTGCCAGGGCCAGGCTTTTTGTCTCTCGGGCGCCCGTTTTTCGTCAGGCGGCCTTTTTTCGCCCGGGAGGGAGTTTTTCTCTCGAGCCCGCGTTTTGTCGCCCAGGCGGTCATTTTACGCCCGGGCGTGCATATTGTCACACGGGGGCGCGCTTTTCGCCCAGGTGCTCGTTTTCCGCCCGACCGCGCGTATTGTTGCCGGCAGGGGCAGACCCATGCCTGGACACACCCGGGCACGTGCCCGAGTGTGTTTTCGCGAAACTAAGCGGTGCTTTCCAATTAGGGCTTCGACGAGACGACGGAAATAGGGATGCGCGAGCGGCAAGCTACGAAAAGGGAGGAGCCGAGGAAGGCCGTCGTTTGCTTCGTGCAATCTCCTTGGTTTTACACTTTTACTCATTCTCTACTTCTGCGACGGCGAAATGCGAGTGCGAGGTAGAAGTGCGGAACTGTGAACTGCTTCTAGTCTTCGATGACAACTGGGAGGCCGGAGGTGTCAGCGACATTCTGGTGAGTTCTTCAATTTTCTGCTGTCATTCTCCATTTCTCCGGCACAATCAATTTTCTGCTTGCCATTCTCCATTTCTCCATCATTCTAGTTAGTTCTCCATCTTGCCCTAAATCAATTTTCCAGCATTCTGGTTACGGCACTCTATTTTGTGCTAAAAAATTAATGATATTTGTTTGCATTTTAAACTGGGAATGATTGTAGAACATATTTTCTTTTTTTCAATCTACTTCATGTTTGCATCTTGAAATGAAACAGTTTTGTAGTACAGCATGCTCTTATCATTTTAGTATCTATATTTGGATTTCAACTTCAATTTATCAATATAATTTGGTATATAAATAGCAAACAGGATAACAAACATAGATAATTACAGCTGTTGTACACCCATAAAGGCCTTTGGACGCGTCTAAAGAAAGCCCCGCAAAAGAGAGGTGGGGTCAACGGTCAAAGCACGTACAAGCCGCAGGTATGTACGCTACCGCGCGCACAAAAGCGCGCGGTAGCGCGCGGGCTGCACCCCCCGCCGCGGGGGAGCGACCCGATCGCCCCCCGGCCGCACCGCCCTTGGGGGTATGACACAGCCACACCCCCCAAGGGGGTGCGGCCGGCCGAGTCGCACCTCCAGGGGGGTGCGGCCAAGCCGCACCCCCCAAGGGGGTGCGGCCCAGCCGCACCCCTTGGGGGTGCGGCCCAGCCGCACCCCAAGGGGGTGCGGCCCAGCCGCACCCCAAGGGGGTGCGGCCCAGCCGCACCCCCCTTGGGGGGTGCGGCCAAACCGCACCCCCCCCTTTGGGGGTGCGGCCTAGCCGCTTCCCCCCTTTTTTCTCTTTGGGGTGCGCGGCCGTGCCCACCCCCATTGGGGGGCGGTCCGGCGCACTTATCCTCGCCGAAGGTGCCGATCATTCTTTGGGGGGCGTATCCCCCCCGATTCGCCGTCCGTACGAGATGCCCTCGGGGTGAATAGCTGGTGTATTCAAACCCCCTGGAGGTGCGCCTCGGCCCAGCCGCACCCCCCCCCCCCCCCCCCAAGGGGGTGCGGCCAACCGCACCCCCCCTTGGGGTGCGGCCAAGCCGCACCCCAAGGGGGTGCGGCCCAGTCGCACCCCCCTTGGGGGGTGCGGCCAAACCGCACCCCCCCCCCTTGGGGGTGCGGCCTCGCCGCTTCCCCCCTTTTTTCTCTTTGGGGTGCGCGGCCGTGCCCACCCCCATTGGGGGGCGGTCCGGCGCACTTATCCTCGCCGAAGGTGCCGATCATTCTTTGGGGGGCGTATCCCCCCCCCCCCCCCGATTCGCCGTCCGTACGAGATGCCCTCGGGGCTCGTTGCGCACTCGGAGCGCTTCAAGCGCTAGCGCGCGCTCAGAACGTTTCTGAGCGCAGTCCGGAGGCTCTCTCACTTTTTGTCTTTTCGGCTTCTCACTTTTTGCCTTTCCGGCTTCTCACTTTTTGTCTTTCAGGCTTCTCACTTTTCAGGAACGGCCAGTCGCCTTTTTCACCTCCAACAGAACTGCCCGAGCCGCCCAAACTGCCCGAAGGGCAAGGTGGTCATTTACGAAAAATGGCGATCCGTGTGCCCCAAATCGGAAAATATGATTCGTCCACCAAGCATTTATGGAAACTGCCAACGGCGAAATTACCGGGCCGCCCCCGGCTAAAGCTATAAAAGGAGCCCCAGGGCTTCATTTGAAAGGACCTTGACTTCTGGACCCGGGGGAGCTCCTTGCAGACTTTTGCGGAATTCTCCTTCGGCGCTTGAAGATCTCCTTCGTGGGCTTGAAGATCTTCATCATCCCGAAAGGCGACCAGCCTTCTCACTTTCGTTCTCCAGCATTCCCAGAAAGAAAAGGCGACCAGCCTTCTCACTTTCGTCTCCAGCATTCCCAGAAGGAAAAGGCGACCAGCCTTCTCACTTGCGTTCCCCAGCATTCTCAGAAGGAAAAGGCGACTAGCCTTCTCACTTTTGTTCTCAGAAGGAAAAGGCGACTAGCCTTCTCACTTTGGTTCTCAGAAGGGAAAAAGACTTAGTTTTTCCGAGAGGTGGCCTGTCACCCTCGGAGTTCTCTCTCTTTCTCCATCATTGTAACGAGCAGCGGCCTGTCGCGCTCGAGTTCTAGCGTCCAAATTGTAACCCCCCAGAAGATAGTGAAGTTTGGTCGGCACAGATCCGGCCGCGTGGTTTTTTACCCTTTCCGGGTTTTCCACGTTAAAAAGTCCCAGCGTACTCGACAAATCTCAAATTGACTGTTTGCGCGCTTAGTTCGCTCACGAGCTAAGGTGGTTCAAGTGGACCGGTCTACCAAGAGCCCTAAGCGTTCCGCAACAACAGCATATCATGATACAACTAACAACCTTCCGAAGATTAGTCCAAATAGGCAACAAGAAAACCACCAATCGGGAAACATTTTTCAATTCCCCATATTTCGCATAATACTATCTTATAATGGAAGATAATTCTGTACGTTGAACTCATATAAAGAATTCCGCAGAACTGCATTTTCAGTGTAAAATACAACTGCAATGCAAAATACAGTTGCAACTGGACTGCATTTTCAATGTCAAACGCAGTTGCAATAATAGTTAAAAAAAAAGTCACATTTTTACAAGTGTATTTTCAACTCAAAACATATATTACAAATAAAACAATCCCCAAAATAAAATTATTACAGTATATCACAGTCCATAAGACAACCAACCAATACAGCAATACTGCACAGCCGGCCATTATAGGTTTATATCAATTAAAACTCACACACCACTTTTTATGATTTGTATAATAAACTTAGATACTAACGCGGGATAGAAGACCTTATGCTTCTGAGTACAACTAGGAAAAGTTATGTTTGGTCGCTCTAACCGTCAAAAAATTAATTTTTTTTACTTGGTGTGCGGGCCAGACAAAAATTCTGGGTCCGTCACTGGTCGCCGGTGTGTGCATTTTGTGCCCGTTCGTGAGTTTTTTGCCATGACGCGCTTTTTGCGCCCGAGCAAGTGTTTTTTGTCCCGACATGCGTTTTGTGTCCGGGCGCGCATTTTTTTTTTCATGAGACATATTTTTTATTATATATGTAAAAAAAAATTATTTTTTTCGTAATATTTTTCAATTCTTAGATTGAATTTTATTTAATAAAAGAATTGATTAATTCCATAATATTCACCGATATTGTTTATTAGGCGAACGCTGGAATTGAAATTAGACCAATTCTAATTCTGAATATCGAATTTCAATTCTTTCCAAACGAACGGGCCCTAAGTGATGTAGGATGTTCACGAATGATGATTCATAACCACCATGTTCACTACTACCACTGCCGCACCAAACACAGCCTAGATTGAATTAGCTTACACAGATTTACTAGTTTAGGGCGGCAGATTGTGCGAGGTGCGGATCCACAAAAGCCGGTCCACAGATGCGGTCCGGTGCCCGCAACCAAAAACGGCAAAATCCGCAATTTTCTATAGATGCTCATGCGCATAATCAACAAAACTCCCAACCACAGCGGGGCTAAGCCTCGGTGGCATGGCATCCAATTGGATCCATGCCGCTCCCATTCCGCCGCCTTTTGGCAATTGTAGATTTGAGACCACAATCTCCATCACCTCAAATGAGGCCTAAGCTTCAACAATAAAATTTAACTAAGCTAGCTCAAATTAGTAAACATTATTATAGGACCTCCCCTGGGAGTTTGCATAATTACAGGTTGCACCCCTCTATCTTTCAAAATTACATTTACCTCCCCCCTCTAAGTTTGCATAATTACAGGTTGCACCCCTCTATCTTTCAAAATTACATTTCATGTATTATGTGTTTTTTCCTTCCATGCAACCGTGTTCCCAAGGAGTTTACTCCTTGTCCGAGTCCGATGTGTTTTTAAATTACAACTGACCTAAAGCTATTCATGGGTATTTGCTACGGCGATGGCGATGGCGACGATCGCGGCGTCGTCGGCGATGGCGGGGATGACGACGATCGGCGGCGATGGCGGCGATGGCGACATCGTCGGCGAGGGTGGCGATGACGGCGATGGCGGCGATATATGGCGGCGATGGCGACGTCGTCGGCGTTGTCGGCGATGGCGGCGAGCCGGCGATGGCGGCCATGGCGGCGATGGTTATACTTCGGGTAGTTACGTCGCTAGTGGGGGTTCTTTGGATAACCGCACCCCCATGAATGAGGTGCAGTTTGCGCCTTTAGGGATACTCCATTAATAGCTCTCACAGATTTACTGACGAAACAATGACACTCAACGTAACCTCGCACGCATGATATTTTACTTACTTATTTTATGAATGTTATTTTGCTTGGTAATTTATTTAGGAAAATATTAATTTGATTTTTGAATATGGTATGTAAATATGAAATTTGATAATTTTTTGGCCTGCATATATCCACGGCCTGCATATAGCCAAAACCGGCCTGCATTTAACATTGCTCTTTTGTAAACTAGGGAAACTTAGGAGGGGGGGGGGGGGGGGGGAGGTAAATGTATTTTTCAAAATAATAGATGCATTTTTCATAGCAGTTGACATAATATGCAAAACGAAAACACTCAAAATAAATATATATTAATTTTCATTTCACCATATTAAAAAACAAGATACATCTATTGTTAAAATAATAATTATACACATCTAATGTCATTTACCCAAACCTCCTGAGAATTTATTGCAAAGAGTAGTATCGCATAGAAAAACTGATATAGCATTGCGCCCTTACTATATATGGAAAGTTCTTCCACTTACAGCCAATTGACTTTACATTGGATGCTTAGGTTCTAACATGTATATCTAAAAAAAATGTGCTAAAAATGGAAAATGCTAAGAGGAATCGAGGGAAATATTTAGGGTGAAAAACATTAGAGAAATGATTAGATTTGACAGCTATCAAAGATAAGACCATAATTAAAACTTACGCGACTTAAGCATGTTAATGAAGTAAGAAAAATGCATCACTAAGGCTCTATTTGAGGCGACGGGTGGAGGTGAAAAAAGTTTTATTCCCACTGCCACCACAATTTTAGAAGCGTTTGGTTTCGCAGTGATGGAAAAAGTTCAAGATGTTCTCTTGACTTTTTAGAAAAAGGGTTTATAGTGAACCCTCCCACTTTCAGAAAAGCTAAAATGAGCTTTCCTCAATTCCATACTTCTGTTCTCAAAGGTCAAGATTCTTCTTCTTCTCAGACTATTTCTCCTACCACTGCTTTTATGGAAGTTCTAATCTCACCACTAGGTTTCCACCACCACTTTTCCTACCATCACAGCAGTCCCAAACATAGCCTTAAACAAGTAGATAAACTTAGCCCCAAGAGATTGCATAGGAGAAATGGTAGCCGAAAGTAAAATAGATGAATATCCTTGAAAATGATATGCATAGACTAAGAGCTACTTATGTCATACCGACATCGAAATTCTAGCACAAAATAAATGCATTGAAACTATGGCGGAAATGAAGGCTCAAAAAGCAAATGATTTTAAGGAGTCATATTAATCGGATGAAGAAAAACTAGAGCACAACAGTTATTACCCGAGAAGAAGGGGGTGAATAGGTCATTTTTAGAGTGTCAAATTGAGTCGATACAAATTTTTAGCCTACTGAATATTTCTTGAAATCCACTCTTAGCTATTCTGCAAATTCTCAAAGCTCAAAGGCTGCTGATAAACTGGACCCTGCAGCAATAAACAGGAAAACAAATTACTTCATCCGTCACAACAGAAATAAATATTAATTTATGCCACCGGAAAAAAAAATCTGTTATTTTAGAAAATCCCACCACTGCTTATTCCACCGCCACCGCCGCCCCAAACAGAGCCTAAAACAAATCCTCCTTCCTCTGTTCTTTTTGCCTTCAAGAGTTTTCTCCCTTGGCCCTCTTTTAACCTTTACCTATCTTCCTCACAAAATCCCTCCGATTTTCTGCATTAATTTATACGAATAATTACCAAAACTTCCCCTGAAAGATACCCTAATTACAGATTGCACCCCTCTTATAATTGAAATTACAAAAACCTCCCCTGAATGTCATAAAACATAACATTTATCTCCCCCGCATTTCATAACATCAATGCACAAAATCCCCCTCCCTGAAAATGTACTCCGAAGGGGATATTTTTGTGCATGAATGTTATGAAATGTGAACTTCAGGGGAGGTAAATGTTATGTTTTGTAACATTGATGGGAGGTTTTTGTAATTTCAATAATAAGAGGGGGGTGCAATCTGTAATTTTGCAAAATTAGAGGGGAGGTCCCGGTAAATGCCCCTTAATTTATATCAGAAACAAATGATTCTTGTCCGTCTCATCAGCGTCGATTTCACAACTATCATCTCGAATAGAAACCCGCTGCCCTCAGACACTTGCGGCCACCTCCACAGTAACAGACAGCAGCTCCATCCCCACACAGATTACCTCCGCAACCACCACCAATCTCCTTTGATTGGGTAAACAAGCCCTGCTACTAAAGACCAACCATTGCCGTTGAAATAGACATCGGCTTCGTTTGGCGCGGTGGTGGCGGTCATGAACGCCGTGGTCATGAACCGTCGTTCGTGAACGCCCGACCTCACCTACAAAAATTCATGCATTTTATGCTCAAAACTAGTTTATTTTCTTTATAGCGGTCATAACCTTTGTCCTGCCAAACATACATTCTATGATAATGGCGTTTTTGACCAAACTCACAGGAGCAAATAAGCTCCGACAAACGAAGCCATCCTCTCACATATCACAACCTACAGCCTCCTTCCACCAGCCACTGGTCAATGTCGCCCTTATCCCTGATTCGCTTGAACTCTGCGCCCTTTTTCAGTATCGTCGCCAGCCAGTCGCCTTTTATACCATAACGTCCACTCCAATGATCCCATAACCGGCTGAACCACAACCCTGACCTGAACCTTCCATGCCGGCTCCTAACAGGCCTAACAAATCACTCTCCCTGTAGTCACATAAATTATCTGTTACGCCCCCGGACGAGGCCCGTCTATTTGGGCGTCAGTACAAGCGGAGGCAAAGGCACGGCGAAGGCGACAACGGGGCTGAACCAAGCGGTTCAGCCCCCTCTGGCTGAAGTCGACCAAAAGGGGCTGAATGGGCCGGCCGGCCCCTTGCTGGCCGGTCCGGGGTCCGGTATTAATATACCCGGACCCCCTCTTTTGGTTCTCATGTTATTTGACTATCAAGGTATTCCTCTTCTTCCTCCTCCTAACCCTAATTTCCTCTAGCCGTCTCTAGTTTTTCTTGCTCTTTCCCTCTCTTTTAGAACTTCGTTCCTAACATTTGGTATCAGAGGATCTCCTCCGCCATGGTTACTACTCGCACGCAAGAGGAAATCTCACGGTTGGAAACCCTAGAGGAAAATTTTGCGGGGTTGTACGATTCGATGGAACACATGAAGACATCGATGGAAGAACGCATGGATGCTCGCATGGAAGAAATCAAAGCACTCTTGGTGCAAAATCTGAGAGGAAAAGGGCCGGCGGCCGATGAGAATGGCGGATCGGTGCACCCGGGATCCGATAACTCGGGATCTCACCCGGAAATTCCGCCGGGCTTCCAAGGAGGAGCCGGACAGGGGCGTACGCCCTGGATCGGGCCGGTGCAGCCGCAAGGAGGCGCGGGCGAGGCCGGCGGAAGCCGCGCGGGCGGGATCGGGGCCGCAACTGGCGGCGGCGGCGGTGGAGCGGCGCGCGACTCGGGCGGGGGCTTCTGCGGCCCGGGCGACCTCGGCTGGGGCCGATCCGGCTTTGGCGGGATCGGACAGGGACGTATCGGCCTGGGCGACTTCGGTGGGCCACCTGGAGGTTTCGGCGAGGCTGGAGGCGGCAACATGCCCGCTTTTGGCCGAGCGGCAGCGACGGGGTTTCCTCCGGGAGGTGCGGCGGGGGGACTCCTACCGAACCCAAGGCCGGGAGGATACGGCGGCGGTCCAATGGGACCGGGAGCACCGTGGATCGGACAACATCAAGTCCACCCGGGTGCGGGTTATGATCAAGGATGGCGGGGACAAGGCGCACCAAGGGCATATCTTCCTCCGAAATTAACGCGTATGAATTTTCCAAGTTTTCACGGAGGGGACGCGTTGGAATGGATTCACAAGGCCGAGTTATTCTTTAATTATCAGGATGTTCCGGCAGCGCAGTGGGTGCAGTTGGCGTCCTTCCATCTGGAGGGTGACGCATTCCAGTGGACTCAGTGGTTCCTTAGAGACAGAGATTTTGTGTCGTGGACGGATTTTGTGGAGGGGTTTACAGCTCGCTTCGGGCCTTTAGAGTACGAGAATGTAGAGGCCACTCTGCAGAAGCTGCAACAGAAGGGGACGGTAACAGAATACCGGACTGAGTTTGAGAAACTGGCAAACCAAGTACACTGGGAGGAGAAGACACTTCAGAGCTGTTTTGTGTCGGGCTTGAAGGAACATTTGCGGGATGAGATTCATGCTTACATGCCACGAAGTCTGAACCACGCCATTAGTCTGGCCCGCATCCACGAGGAGCGGTTCAACAGGCAACGGACCCGCAACTCAGGAAGGACTGCGGCCACGCCGGCACCAGCCCGGAAATTGGGTTGAGTTCGCAGGAGCAGCCGGATTTGGAAGGCGACTTGGATCTAACAGAGCTTGGTGTTTCGCTGCATGCCATGGAGGGCTGTAGCCCCCCACCGCTCACTATGCGGTTCGGGGGGAGGGTCCGAAGGGAGCGGGTGACCATTCTGGTGGACAGCGGGAGCACTCACAATTTCATTCATCCGGAGGTCGCTCAGCGGGTGGGACACGTAGTGGATACTGGGGCTGCCTTCCAGGTCATGGTGGCCGATGGCAGTAAGTTACAGTGCCAGGGCGTTCTGCGGGGAGTGGAGTTGCGGATGCAGGGCTACGTGGGCCGCACAGATATCTACCTCTTACCCATTCGGGGGTCAGACATGGTTCTGGGGGTCCAGTGGCTACGACAGTTACGGAGGGTTACTTTTGATTGGGATCAGATGACGATGGAGTTTCTGCAGGGTGGGCACCAGTTTTGCTTGAAGGGTATCACATCAGCGCCCGTGAAGGAAATTGGTCTTCACAGCCTACAACAGCTTGGAGAGACAGGGAGTCTAATGGTCGTTCTTCTTGGGGTGCGGTCAGACGAGCCCGGGCAGGGGGAGGTACCTCTCCAGTTGCAGCTGTTGGTTGACGCGACATCTTCCAGGAGCCGCATACACTTCCGCCATCACGATTCCGCGATCATCAGATTGTGCTCAAGACTGGAGCGGAGCCGACAAATGTACGACCTTACAGATATCCACATATGCAGAAGGCTGAGATCGAGCGCAGTGTTCGGGAGATGCTCGACGCTGGCATCATCCGACCCAGCACGAGTTCCTTTTCGGCACCTATTATCCTAGTCAAGAAGAAGGATGGATCATGGAGGTTCTGTGTTGACTACCGGGCCCTCAACAGTATTACGCTGAAGGATAAGTTTCCGATCCCACTGATAGAGGAGTTGTTGGATGAGCTACATGGTGCGACCCGGTATACTAAATTGGACCTGCGGTCCGGATACTACCAGATTCTGATGGAGGAAGACGTCCACAAGACTGCTTTCAGGACCCACGACGGTCACTACGAGTTCCTAGTGATGGCCAACGGATTGACCGGTGGTCCATCCACCTTTCGGGCCAATATGAATGAAATCTTCCGGGCGCTTCTTCGTCGCTTCGTGTTAATTTTCTTCGATGACATTCTGATTTACAGTCGGACCTGGGAGGAGCACGTGGACCATGTTGCCCAGGTATTCTCCATCCTACGTAAACACCGGTTATTTGCTAAACGGTCGAAGTGCTCTTTTGGACAGGAAGAAGTTGAATATTTAGGTCATCTGGTCTCCGTGGAAGGGGTTAAGGCAGACCCGAAGAAGATTGCTAGTATGGTTTCGTGGCCGCAACCCCAGACCATTCGGGCCTTACGGGGTTTTTTGGGCCTCACAGGCTATTACAGGCGCTTCGTGCGTGACTATGGGAAGCTCGCACGTCCACTGACACAACTCTTACAAAAGGATGCTTTTTCTTGGCACGATGAGGCAGAAGCGGCTTTTCAGGCACTCAAGCTGGCGGTGACGACTACCCCGGTCCTTGCACTTTCGGATTTCACCAAGGAGTTCGTCGTGGAAACGGACGCCTCCGGAGCTGGGCTGGGAGCCGTCTTGATGCAGGAGGGGCGGCCGATTGCTTTCTACAGCAAAGCCTTGGCTCCCCGGACATTGGGCCTCTCGGCGTATGAGAAGGAGATGCTGGCCATTATTCATGCGGTGACACTCTGGAGGCCATACCTGCTGGACCGCCATTTTAAAATCAAGACAGACCATCAGAGCTTGAAACATTTCTTAGATCAGCAGGTCTCTTCCCCTCTTCAACAGAAGTGGGTTACCAAACTCTTGGGGTACGACTACGAGATTGTCTATCGGCAAGGGAAAGACAATCTGGTTGCGGATGCTCTTTCGAGGTTGCCTGAGGGAGCGTTGGCCAGCATATCAGTACTGCGGCTCGAGTCCTTGGATGAGATTCACGAGGAAGTGCTGCGGGATCCTGACTTACGAGTTATTCTGGAGGCCTTGCGGTCTGACCGGGCGACCACCCCCGGCTATCATTTGCAGCAGGATCGTCTCTACTACCACGGTCGGGTGGTCATACCTTCTCAGTCCGCTTGGCGTACGGTAATGATGCACGAGTTCCATTCTACACCGACGGGGGGCCACGCTGGGGTTCTCCGTACTTTACAGCGGACCAGGGCTAATGTGTTTTGGAAGGGCATGCGGAAGGATGTACAGGCGTTTGTTCGCCAATGTGATATTTGTCAGCGACAAAAGTATGAGACCACTTCTCCTGCCAGGCTTCTTACTCCCCTCGAAATTCCACACCAGGTCTGGGATACGGTCTCCATGGATTTTATTGACGGGCTACCGCGTTCGAAGGGTAAGTCGGTTATTTTGGTGGTTGTGGACAAGTTGTCCAAGTACTGTCACTTCATCGCATTGAGTCACCCGTACACTGGGGAGTCCGTGGCTACTTTGTTTGTTCGGGAGATTGTACGCTTACATGGCGTCCCTCAGGCGATTATCTCGGACCGGGACCCTACTTTTGTTGGCAATTTCTGGCGGGAGCTTTTTCGCTTACAGGGGACTTCTTTGCGCTTCAGCACAGCGCATCACCCACAGACGGACGGCCAGACGGAGGTCGTGAATCGGAGCGTGGAGACTTATCTCCGCTGCTTCGTTATGGAGGAGCCCCGTATCTAGACAAGTTGGCTACATTGGGCTGAGTACTGCTTCAACACGTCCTATCACTCGGCGAGCAAGTTAACCCCATTTGAGGTGGTGTACGGCCGATCGCCACCCTCTCTGCGCAGTTATGAGCCGGGTAGCACGGCGATGGCCGCTGTTGACTGCGCCCTCCGCGATCGCGACCGCACGCTAGCCACCTTGCGGGAGAATCTACGGGCAGCTCAGGATCGGATGAAGGCTCAGGCGGATAGGCATCGGACAGAGCGGGAATTTCAGGTGGGGGATGAGGTTTTTCTCAAACTTCGTCCCTATCGACAGCTGTCCGTCGCCCAGCGGACAAATCAGAAGTTGGCACCCCGTTACTATGGTCCCTTCCGGATCACTCGGCGGGTCGGACCCGTCGCTTACACTTTAGCTCTACCAGAAGGGTCGAGGATTCACCCCACCTTTCATGTCTCCTTGCTGAAACGGAAGATCGGTGATGCTGTGCAGGCGAGTTCGGCGTTGCCTGAAGCTGCTACTGGGGGCGAGCTGCGCCCAATTCCTGAGGATGTTTTGGTGGTCAAGTGGAAGCGCCGTGGCACGGCGTACTGTCCAGAGTTGTTGGTCAAGTGGAAGGATCTTTCGTCCGAGCATAATACTTGGGTCGACCTGTTGGAGTTTCGGGAGCTCTACCCCGACTACCAGCTTGGGGACAAGCTGGTTCTTGATGGGGAGGGGAATGTTACGCCCCCGGACGAGGCCCGTCTATTTGGGCGTCAGTACAAGCGGAGGCAAAGGCACGGCGAAGGCGACAACGGGGCTGAACCAAGCGGTTCAGCCCCCTCTTGCTGAAGTCGACCAAAAGGGGCTGAACCGATTTCGGTTCAGCCCCATTGGGCCGGCCGGCCCCTTGCTGGCCGGTCCGGGGTCCGGTATTAATATACCCGGACCCCCTCTTTTGGTTCTCATGTTATTTGACTATCAAGGTATTCCTCTTCTTCCTCCTCCTAACTCTAATTTCCTCTAGCCGTCTCTAGTTTTTCTTGCTCTTTCCCTCTCTTTTAGAACTTCGTTCCTAACATTATCTTACTCTTGTCCTTACGAGTGATAGACACGGGGCTCCACCCCTATGGCCAATCACGACAATATTCCGGGCACAACATTGCTCGATGCTCTCGGGCGGGCTGCGCCCACATCCAAGCGGGTTGCGCCCGCATCCAAGCGGGCTGCGCCCGCATCTATTTATATTTTTATTTAATGTCTTGTTTTGCATTTATATTTTTATTTAATGTCTCACTCCTCTCTTTCTCTCTCGATGCGGGTCCCTCCACTTTTGTATTTATATTTTTATTTAATGTCTCTTTCCCCTCTATTTCTCTCCATTATTTTCCTCTCACTCACGGCGTCCTGTCTCTCTCTACTAATTTAATCTTAAATAGACACGGGCCTCTCCACTCTCTATCTCTCCCTATTTTTTTTAAATGAAGGGTAAAAAGGGAATATTAAATGTTTAACCAAAGGCCTATTTTCCCTTTTAATATAGTATAGATATCGCACGCTACGCAACAATTGAAGGGACACAAGAGAAAGTGTGGACTTCTTTCACAAAAAAGTGTAAATGGAGTACATATTTGTAAACTATCTCGTAGAGCTTTTTCCCTACTAACTATTAGTTGATTTTGCTGCATTATTTTTTTACTCGCCTGAAATAAGCAAAAAATTGAAAACTTGCTCAACGCGTCATGAGGGAGAGATCGACGACCATGTCACAAAATCAACGAAGTTGAAGGGGCAATCGATTTGGCGGCAAAGATGAGGTGTTTGAAGCTAGAGCTCTTGCAAAAAAAGGTCCCCAATAAAAAGCCTATCATGGTATATGTTACGAGCACAGAAGACGACGACCTAGCGGAAGGAGCATCGTCGACGTGGCGCGTATATTCTCGAAGGAGTAGGCCTGCGGATAGCACTACGGCAGCGTGACGTGACACCAGAGATTTATGTTATCTTTATTTACTATATTTTTTCGTATGTTGTTCAAATTGCCGGGAGAGGTTATATAACTCCCAGCTCTTTTGTTGTGAGGGTATCTTGTAGCTTGGAATTGAAAAGTGTGGAGCCTAGGGCTGACCAAGTGGGAACTTCCCCTTGGAGTTCATCCCCCCCCCCCCCCCCTCCCCCTATTCGTAACAGTATACTACGTAATGGGCAATGTGATAAGCGCGTCATGTTTGAAGCGCCATGCAGGCCACCTATTGGGCACCAATCAGCCTAGTGATCATGAAGACGATACTTTTGATCCATTAGATAAAAATCCCAAATACTGAACGGGGAACATAAGGGTATGTTCACCTGACAAAAATAACTCCTTCCGACTTTCACTTTCATGAGCTTTCAATGGATCTCCACATAAGAACAATATCATGCAACACTCTCATGCATTAAACTTTGGCTCTGATGTATAAACATTTTGTTGTGAATGCCGAAAAATAGATTGGGAGATATACGGTTAGGATTTTACGGCGTAGCTAAGGAGATTAGGGCCATGACTCTAAACATAAATCATGAATATAAAGTATAAGCAAAATGCGTCTGGCCATCAATGTTCTACATCACATACCCAACTATTAAAAAAGAGGTTCGACTTGCTCCACTTATGATATGGTTTGTGTTCAGGACAACTAATTAGTGTGATTTGGGTTCAATTAGCAAACCTAATGATATGCCCATACAAAACTGTGTATATGTAGCATGCATATTTTGCTTCTTAATCATAACATGAAAAATATTATGATATACTCAGGTGTTTATGCTAATGCCTTTTACCACTCCCAGTTTTATAAATTTATTTTGCTACTCATAAATAAACAAAACAAACTCAATATCAGGGTAAAAACTGCTAACTAAACCTAGTTCAAGCCATAAAGCAGCCAGCTCTAAAAATATATCCATGTCTATAAAATAATGCATTTTTTTAAAAACAATGACCACTAATAGCATTAGGCGCACACCCAACGTCCAATCAGAAACCTATAAATGACCGCAGAGAGCATTCCAAATTGTGAATTAAGTATTGTGGATTAGTTCTGCTCAACCAAATTCTTAAGGCTCAATTGTTCCAAATTTAACAAGTCGCTAATACATGGAAATTGCGAACACCCAGGTAAATCCAGGAAATTATCGAAGAACATAATTAGAAAGCAAATAGAAGATTTACCAGAAATACTGCATGCCTGAAATGCTCATAGGACTGTGCATACATCATAGCAGGAGTTGGCCATTGTATATAAACAGCATTAGGAGAAGTCTGATTACATCCAACAGCACCAAATGCATTCAGGGTTGAAGGGTCGGCTGGCCTGTAGCCGAGCTGAGAGAAATCCCCCTCATATCTTATATGAGAAGGCTGAAGAACATTACAAGCTCCAATGGAAAAGTTATTGCAAGGTACAAATCCCCGAGAGTACCTGAAAGCATTATGCAATTAAGCACCATTTTGATTCGGAATAAATTGGTAAATATCACGCGGAGGTCAAAACCGGACTTCATGTAGGTTCATGTTTATGAAAACCCTCCATTTTGCTCCCTAATACAAGTCTTTCATGAGGCTCCTTTAAGTGAGAAAATTTTCAATTCAGTGGAAGTTAAAAATAACCCTCGAATTCTCTCTTATGAATATGAAAATGAAGGTGCTTTGGTCATAAATTATATTATTTGAAGTAAATAAAAAAAGACCTTTGTAAAGATCTGAAATTAAGCTAGAGGACTACAGTGAAATTTTACAAAGATGTTAGGGACCTAAGTGGAGGGTTTTCAAAGATCTGAACCTTGGTAAAGTATGATACAAAATTCAGCGACGCAAGTGATACAATTAACCAGAGTTGAAAAGAACCATCACAATTGCCTTATACCTATCATAACTTCGATCATAATCCGGATCAGTACGGTCTTTTTCCCGGTCTCTGAATATAGCAACCCTGGATGTTGCATCTTTTATACCTATCTTTTCCTGCTCCTCTGTCACATTTCGGTACACTTCCCTCTCATCTCCACCTGAAGAAAAATAACTTCTTCCATCAGCGGCCGCAAAAAGACCATTGTCAGCACTGAAAGAGCCATTGAAAATGCGGGCCCGTGCTTTATCGTATTCCTCTTTTCGCTCTTCCACAGTGCGCAAAATGCTCTTGTTTCCGAGTTCTTCATCACCCTGGGAAGCTTTGCTTGGTCTTGGTCTTATAACAATCTTGAATTGGCCTTTTTGTTCATTTTCAGTCTGCTTGGTAGGAATGTCAGCTAAGCAGATTGCAGGATATCGGCTCTCAGGAGTTTTCCTCACAATTATTTTGCTACCTGAACCATCGGACATGTTCTCCACTACCAACGTTTGCAGTCCATAGTGTTGAGCTACACGATGAGCCGCACACCTGAGGTAAGAAGTAGGGAAGTGCTGGAATTCAAACTGGCATTGATCAGAACTCTGCATGAATCTCTGAATATCCAACTCCATCCGCAGCACTATAGTTAATGGTAGATCATCAGCTCCAAGAATACAAATTTAAAATCATAGCTTCAATAATTAATGTAATGCACCTATTCTTACAATTGTGTAATAACTGCATGTGTTATATTTCAAAATTAGACACTGTAAGATGATTAAAATTTCTGAAAGATCCAAGTTATTGGGGTAAACCACTTTTAATTTCTATAGTTTGGCTATGGTCCCACTTTGGTCCCTATAATTTGATTGCACCAATCAAATCTTATATAATTTAAAATTGCTGCAATTGCAACAAAAACTCAATTGTGAAAAAGGCTTATGCTTCAATTGTTAAAAATTAATATAGAGTGTCGACCAATTGTCAACCCAAATTTCTTTTATTGTTGGATCTCTGAACTGAGACAACATTGTCCTTTATTGGACTAACCACCCAACCCATGGTGCTTGGTCCCTCATGTCCACCTGTCACGTAGTAAAGGATTCTGCTTCTAAGTTCAAAAAAATAAAGTTACGCCTTTACCATCGAGCTATTGGTATAGTGATAAGTGATTGAACATAGAATTAGTATCAAAGATAGATTATGGGCTCGAATCTCCCGACTAGTATTGAGGGTGGTTATTGGGTCTTTGGACCGAGACAACAACATTCATTTGATTCAGGTTGGACGTACCTGACCGTAAACTAACCACCTGACCAGTGACGCTTGTAGGGCACAAACCTAATCATGTCCATATGTTGCTTAGTATGGAGCTCCGTGTTATGGGTTGCGTACCCACCTATCTAGTTAATTATGATTATCTATGTGTCATCATTATATATGTGTCATTTATTATGTACGGGACCTCGAGCACCGGGTCTAGTAATAGATATTATTATGGTTTGTCTTTTATTATGTTGTATGCCTATATAAAGGCATCGAGTGTGTTGTATGAAGGAATGAAAGAGTTCTAATTCCCATCTTGAATGTGAGATCTTGGTGGCTCTCTCCTCTAACGAGCAACCTCGCCTAGGCAGCAACGATTAAGGCTCCGTTGTATCCCCCACCACCATTTTCACCGTCTCCGACCACTACTCCGGCCACCGCTCTAGAAGGCCCATAACAACTTTGGTATCAGAGCCTACCTCCTCCTCTTCCGTCGACACTGCTATCCGTCAACCCTAACTCCTCCAACCCGCCCACCCACTATTTCTTCCAAATTGCCAATTGATTCCTCATCGACAGCAACAACCGCGCAGCTTCATCGACGCTAACCGGCGACAACTTCTCCTTCGTCACTCTGCAACAGCATCCCCCCCAGCACACGTTGTTCTTCCATCTGCCACTGCTTCCTCGTCGCTATCCACAATCAAACACAACTTCATCGACGCAGCCGACGACAACCCCACCTTTCCCTCACGCAGCTCTCACTGAAACGCTTCTCCCTGCGGCGTCTCTATCCCTCGTCTAGCACGCTGCTTCCGCCAAACATCCCTCGATCTTCCCATTCGATGCCAGCGACGCATCCTCAGTCGTGTCCCGCCCTCGCTGAACGCACCCCGCGCCTTCAGTCGCACAGCACGCCTACAGTCGCTCATTCCTTCTCGAGCTCATAACTGCATGCGGATGTCTGTAATTTTTTTTCAAGCCTTATTTTAAATTAGAAAGCTTTTCGCCCACACCACTTTATTTTAACTCTCTATCTCGAGCCCCGTCCCCGCTCACTTCCTGTAACTTCCCTCACGTCAGGTCCATCTCCATCTTCTCGAGCAGAAAAGCAACCCTTTTACTTCCGATCCCCCCTAATTAATGCAATTATTTTAATTGAGTAATCAATTTCTGATTAATTAATTATTAATAATTTCATTTTCTCACCTATTAATTCTTAAAGTGACTTAATTAAGTCATCAATTAATTATGGGGAACATCAAGCTTAGTGTCGCGGAGATTGCTGCCCTCCGTTCGATCGAGGAAATGATGATCTCCTGGGACGCACGCCTTCGGGATGCCGAAGCACATCGTCAGGACGTCATGACCACGCTCCTCCACAAACTTGGTAATTTGATAGCTAGCTGCTCTTCCGCCGAAGATTTCTCTTTCATTGCCGCCATCTCTCCTCTTACAGTCACCATCTTCGCCGGTCGTTGACGCACCCGCGCTCTTCGCGGCGATTGTTCCTCCGACCACGTTGACGCTTCTTCTGCCAGCACTTGCTCCGCCGGCGCCCGCTCCGCCAACCCCGTCGGACCCGTTCCTGCCTCCGGCCACATCGCCGCCTCATTTACCGGGCTTTTCTCTGGCCCCGCTCATGTCGGCCCCTGCTTTACTAGGCCCTCTGGATCCCTTCCTTCAGCTGTCCGGTCCCAAGTCGGCGCCACCATTTCTGCCTGACGCTGCTCGCTCTCCGACCGAGCTACCGTCGTTCCGCTCGTTCATCACCATTGTTCTACCTCAGTCTCCGCTACAACAATGCGATACCGAGAACTGTATTGGCGCAAAATTAAAAAGCCAGACGATCATACAGTACAAGTCTCGTTCAAGCTTGAGGACAAGCTCGATTTGAAGGCCGAAAGAGATGTTATAGGTTGCGTACCCACCTATCTAGTTAATTATGATTATCCATATGTCATAATTATATATGTGTCATCATTATGTATGGGACCTCGAGCACCGGGTCTAATAATAGGTATTATTATGGTTTGTATTTTATTATGTTGTGAGCCTATATAAAGGCATTGAGTGTGTTGTATGAAGGAAGGAATGAAAGAGTTCTAATTCCCATCTTGAATGTGAGATCTTTGTGGCTCTCTCCTCTAACGAGCAACCTCGCCTAGGCAGCCGCGATTAAGGCTCCCCCCATCACCATCTTCACTGTCTCCAACCACTACTCCGGCCACCGCTGCAGAAGGCCCATAACACTCTGCTGCCAAGTTCAAAGAAATAAAGTTGTATCTTTACCATCAGTTCGAGTTATTGGTATAGTGGTAAGCGTTTGTTCCTAGATTAATTACTACCAAATGGACACCATAACCAAGAGAAATCGAACTTGAACTTCCCTAAACTCTACCTTCCTTAATTATCCCCTAGAAATATTGTTTAACACACTCATTAACCACAGTTGCCCTCATACTATACCTTTTGTATCCCCAATTACACCATGATCGACCAATTCAAATCCTAATCGATTGCAATAATACCTTACGTCATACAGGAACATCTTACTAAGCACTTACACCTTACCATCTTTCAATGTTACCAAAAGTATTGGCAATTCTCTTGTAAATAGTGATTGATGTGCATTTGCGCCCGTTTCCCTCTCCTCCCATCACTTTGTCACTAATCTTTACGCCTTACCATCAACGGTGTCACCTCATCTTGGGTACACGATGACTATATTAATTAGCAAATGTAAACCTCAATTACAAATATATTTCCTTATCATTATTCATGAGGGGTGCATTATTATCATCTTGAGAAACTCTCACCTCTCTTACCATCATTTTATTTTGTCTCAACTACATCATTGTATCCTAAACAACTCTTTTGCCTTCATGCATCAAGTGGTAGTCACACTTAACATTGAAACTCCATTGCTTCAACAAGACCTATGTTATGAACTATCTAGAGAAAGGGAAAGAACTAGAGGGAACTAGAGAAATCTAGAGATTAGGGTTAGGGTTTGAGGGAGAAGAGAGGGAAAATACCTTGCTAGTAGTCTTTCCTGCCCAACCAAGGAGGAGGGGTTGGGTATTTATGCCCACCCAACCCCTAGGGCCGGCCGGCCCCCATAGGGGCTGAACCGGTGCGGTTCAGCCCCGGTGCTCCTTATATTAATACTGGCGGGCTGAACCGGATGGTTCAGCCCGGTCTTCCTCCGCCCTATCCTTTGGTCGACGTGCACAGTAATCGGATAACCTGGTAACGACGTCGGGCGTAACAACCTACATGTTGACATTTCCCATATCTTTAATAATTTGCATTCAATACTCCACACCTCATACACATTACCACTTTTTGATAACTTGTCGCCATATCCAACATCAACCAGACATACCCCCTTCATCGTACAACCATAAGGTCCCTACTGCTTCCATATTTTTCAAAAACAGAATAACGAGAAATGATTGACACTATGTAGGCGGGCCACGACACAGTAAAAGCCATTTCAACTCATTATTTCTATTGGTCAAATGGAAAGATGGCCAATTGAATTTTTACTTAGACAACCAAGCTCTAAATTTCATTACAATTAAATATAGTGTAACGGTTCCAGCGCTAGATGAGTTGTATGGCTCCTAATTCTTTTCCAAAATCGATCTTTGAGGATCTATTTGTTGTTAGATGAGTTGCATGGATCCATGAGCCAGATAGTCCCTCTATAACTTTCTGAAGATGAATCCGTCAAGTCTTGCAATTTTTCCATGATAACCTCTTTATTAAATTTCCAAATGCTTTGTGAGCAACTGTAACGACCCGGCCCTCCCCCTTAGGGGACATGTAGGCACGTTACCGGACTGTAGCCCAAACACCCCAAAGCCTCTTCACGCCTATTTCTCAGCAGCGGCGCATTGTTGAAGCTCAATTGGTGATGAGGAGTGGTTTGAAAACTCCTTATCAAGGGGGTTGCGGGTTCGAGACCCGGCCTCAACAATGTGCCGCTGCTGAGAAATAGGCGCGGAGAGGCTTTGGGGTGCTTGGGCTGCAGCCCGGTAACGTGCCTACGTGGCCCCTAAGGGGGAGGGCCGGGTCGTTACAAAAAAGTGTACTTTTTAAGCTCAATTGGTGATGAACAGTGAATTGAAAACTCCTTATCAAGGGGGTTGCGGGTTCGAGACCCAGCCTCAACAATGTGCCGCTGCTGAGAAATAGGCGCAAAGAGGCTTTGGGTGTTTGGGGTTGGGCTGCAGCCCGGTAACGTGCCTACGTGGCCCCTAAGGGGGAGGGCCGGGTCGTTACAGCAACAACTCAATTAACTACCTCAGGCACTACATCTCCTTTGATGGTGTTCGTGTAGATGCAGACAATCTTTATTAAATTTTCTAAATGCTTCGTTAGCAACAAGTCAACTAACTACCTCAGGCACTCCAATTCCTTTGAGGGTGTTCATGTAGATCCGAACAATGTTGGGTGGCCACATCCCTCCACTGTCCGACAAGTCCATGCCTTTCTTGGCCTTGTCGTCTACTACCGTAGATTTGTATGTGGTATGTCTCATTGTCCTCACCCATTATTTTTGTGATATAGAAGGATATGTTCTCCTAATCTAATTCGTCTGACAGTTTACTCAGGTTTAAAGACGGATTTAACAAGCACATCGGTATATAGAAGGATATGCTCTTCTAATCCATTTTGGCTGAGAAAGTTCTCTTGGGTTAAAAATTTAACAAACACATTGACACTTCATCTACAAGAAATCTGCACCATAGAAATTGAGGTCTCCACATTTTCTACATCTAAAAAATAATTATTAACAGTGGATCAGAAGAAGTAACCTTAAACTTATAATTCAAGTACTTTCATAAATATAATATTTAAATGCTAAAGAACATGCACATGTTTAACGTCTATAGCTAGAGAAACAAGATTTACTTATTGACGCAGGACGGTCCTATATGACGGAAAAATAATGGGTGAACTCTACATGCAACTAAATGAGATCCGACGATTTGTAACTTGCAATAATAATTTGTTTTATAAATAAAAAATGGAAGATATGTCACAATAGTTAAAGCTTATAAACAAGGAAGCACGTGAAGTTCGTATAGATGCAAGAGAGCACGAAATCAAATAATTAAGTAAATGAGAACTTGCATCGCCTCAAAATTTGAAAACAACGATTACAAACAAATATTCCTCAAGTAGGAAATGAACACACAAATCAACACAAAATAAATGCCAACCAACTTGAAACTTACACAATTAAGAAATAGAGTGCTTGGTGGATCTCCGGCAAACTTTGAGTGGTTGGATAGGTGGCAAAGGACTGAATGCAGGCCCCTGGGGAAGCTCTGTTTGCTGGAGTCGGACTGCTGCAAGACTGGAGTGAATTTCCAGCAGCTGGATGAGAGTTCTGGAGGGCTGGAAGTATGTGGACAGTGAATTCAGGTTGCTGTAAACAGAATCCAGTGGCTGGAATGAAATTACAGCAGCTGGTTTGGCTTTGGAAGAGGTTCTGGCATCCGGAAGTAGAGGATACAAGACAGGATAGCTGGATTTAATATCCAGGAGCAGGCTGGGAAGAAAGTGGGGGAGTGGGCTTAAATTAAGGAAATGGTTCCTTTAATTTAGGAGGTGTAGTGGGTGGTTATGAGGTGTGGGGAGGTGGTTTATGAGTGGTGGGGGTGGCTGCCGACTGGTGGGGGCCGGAGGTGGTTGCCGGAGATATTTTCCGGCGATCGCCGGAAAATGCAAAATGATGAGAAATTGATGAGAAAGTGTGGTGGATCATCGGGGGTGGCCGTAGACGTTCTCCGGTGATCGCCGGAGAAGGAAATGGAGGGTAAAGGGGCTGTTCTTGTGGGAGTTAGAGAGTGGAGATGGAGGAGGACTTGAGGGTGGCCGGCAATAGGTGTTGCAGAGGGGAAAATGGGAGGAGGTGCTTGGGGTGGCCGTTTGTCTTTGGGTGGAGGAATGGGGAATGGTGGTGGCCGGCTATGTAGAGGGAGGAGAGGGGGTGGTGGCTCCACGGCAAGGGATGGGGAATGATGGTGGCTGGCTATGTAGAGGGAGGAGGGGTGGTGGCTCCATGACAAGGGATGGGGGAGGATGGAAGTGGCCGGCCAAGGAGGGGATGGAGGGGTAAGCCCAGGCTTCGCACCCGGGGTAGGCTTCAGCACCGTAATGATCAAGGGAATTGGCTTCTACACACAATCCTTCAATACACAAAATGAGAGCCCTCACCCTCAATATATAGACTCTAGGGAGCAACAGGCGGCTATGATTGGCCGATCGTCCCGACTCAAAATAAATAAAAAATACAACTCGAAACGAAAAATGAAAAGAACTAATGCTCGAATCGTCGATCCGCATAAGATGAACAGTTCTGATCATCGCGTAAGTCGATATGTGTGTCGCGATCCCCATCACTTATGAATTTAACCTGATATACAACTCCTCTATACAACCAAACATATAAAAGTTAATGGCGGTGTGAACTAATGTGCATGTATGGGTTCAAAAAAATTAGGTACCAATGCGCATTCTTAGGGTTTCTAGGTGCTAAAAAGTAATGATTACATGTGGATTCGAATGAGCATCCAAAACTCCCCATACAGGTGCTAATGTGCACTCTACTACTAAGCTGGTGAGAAGAAAACTTTATAAGATATATTATATACATTATTATATATAATCATCCTCTTATATCAATTCAATTGTGATCGAATTATTTAGTGATCCTTGAGCTAACTTAACAACCTTAAATATTATGTATTCATATACTATTTGATTCATGTAAGAGTATGCAAAATTCTGATCGAATCAATGTGACAATTACTTTAGGGATTTATTGGACTTTTGGTTTTCCAAGAAAAAGTAATGCATACATGCAATAATTAGGGTTTCTAAAATCTTAGGTTTAGTATTTCTGCAAACTAATGTGTAAGAAGACAAGCAATGCTATATGGACGCAAGTAGATGGGATGCGAGTGGTATCAAAGAAAGAGAGTAGTTGATATCAAGACTAACAAAGTAGTTGAGAACAACAATTGAAATAAACAAAGGATGCATGTAGTAGGTAGGAGACTGTGGAAGAGTACAAGAGTTAAAAGCCCTAGATGAAGTAGGAGGGAGGAAAGGAGCATCTAATTGTTTTATATCCATTTTATATAAAGATCTAAGTATGAATAATAACTCAACCACAAATCCACAAAGGTAGGGAAGGAACAACAACCCACAAAATGAGTCAACAAAAAAAATGTCATCATCATTAAATAAGTCAAACATAGAATCACAAGCTTCATAAAATTGTATAGTGCAACTCGGGTAGGTTCGAATCGATTTCACTCAAAACTAAGAATCGATCCATATAGGTTCGGTTCTGACTTTTCGAAATCGGAACCAACCCATGTACCTAAGGTATAGAACTGGATCCAAACCAAAAAGCTCAGTTCGGTTCTGGTTCGGTTCTCGATTCTACTCATACCAAGAAAAAATATTCATGCAGGAAATAGAAAACCTAGATACAACAACAACAACAGAACCCATATAGTCCCCAATCATTGGGGGTATGGGCGGGGGAAGATTGGAAATAGACCTAACCTTTGGCCCTATGCCCAAAGTGGCTTCTCTCAGAGGAGAAAGACCGAACCTTTGACAATAGATGCACAAAGTGGCTGCTCACAGATTACCACTGAAATAGTGGCCCCCTATACCGTCACGTTTGCTGCGGAATCATGCCCTCAAATCAAAGCCAAAGACATCAGAGAGGGCAGACTCAAGAATCCATTTTGATTTATGTGCACATAACCATGCTTCCTTCATTCAGCATCCAGAGCATAGAAAACCTAGATAAATGAATAAAAATAATTATAAGATGAGACGATAAAATTAACTCAAAAAATATAATGAGTAAAACATCAACTTTAGTTATTAGAATCCTGATGAAAGATTTTTACGGGATTGTTATCTTGATTTGAGCCGACCCCACTATGGTGGGATAAAGGCTTGAGTGTTGTTGTTATCTTGATTTGGAAGTTAACAAATTACCCCTACGAAATAAAGAAAGAAAATGAGTAAAAACAAGACTTGTAGAGGTGAGTTGTTGTAAATCGAGGAGTGACGAGGGAGAACAAGCAAGGGTAACCCAAATAATTAATCATTGGTTCTCAATGCAGTTCTTGGGTACGCATAAATAAGACCCAAGGACTGACCCGTATAGTTGGTTTTAAAAAATTTGGACTCAACACCGAATCGAGACCCTTGAGAACAGACACAGATCAGTTCCAGTCTGGTTCTCAGTTCTTCGATTATTTTTGCACACCCAAAATAATACGTCAAATCATAAAAATGACAACCCTCAAACCTAATAACCCAAAGTACTGAACCACACAGTATGAATATTTAACCCAATTAAAGGATTCAAACTTCCAAAGGAATATAAACATCCCATAGACCCTGCCAAACACGAAAAATTAAGGCTATACACCACTCCATCCCCAACACAAAAAAAAACAAATTCCTGGAAAAACAAAATTACATAACTTAGCAAACATCAAAAATAAAAATATCATGATATATTGTTTGCCAATATTAGCCTTTGTTAAGAGTCCTAGTATATGCTGATAAGAACCCTCTTATGAATTATATATATGAGACCGGGTATAAAATCAAAGACGGCGCAAGGAATAAATGTATCAAGAGGTGTTTGAAATCATTAATCAAAGATGGAAAGTTCAACACAATTGTTGCATGTAGCTACTAGCTACACATTTTTTAAACCTTTAGGACTCCGACAAGCATCCCAATATGCTTGATGATAAAAGTTCACTAAAGCATAAAGAAATAATTAACCTCTTGATGAAATACTTTGATGTGCAAAAAGAAGAAAAAACAATGCTAGTGGAATAATAACCCTAGGAATTTGGATCACAATTCTTATCTAGGACTAAATAGAGACAGATCAAACTAGTATAGAAGGATCATATCGGGATAGAAAAGTCAGACAGTTGGCACTCTACAAAAGTACAAGGGAAACAAGAAAATTCCTCAAGAAAATGTCAAAAAAAACAACAACACCAAAACGTTGGTCCAACAATCTCAAGAATCAACATGACCATCGAATGAACCAACACTCTCTGAAGTTGAAAACTCACAACCACCGGGAACAGTAGTTGACAACAACGGGAAACAACAAAGTATCGGCAAGAATAATACATGTGATAGAGAAGAGGAATTGTTCACAAGGAACAAATAGTAGAGAGCCTGGACAAAGCAACAAAGAAAATCAGAAGGAAGAACGAAAGAACCACGGCCACTGAGGTTTGATTTTCGACAAATGTTTTCATTGTAACTTCTCAACAGCAATTATAACATGTGTGATGAGCGTAAGAAGTAGAAATGAAGGAAAATGCAAGCTATTCAAACCTCCAAAGATAGGAATACATACAAAAGGATTGAGTCAAGACATAAGATAGGAATATAATATGACCACAAATTGTTAGAATAGTTCCAATATGTGAGACCCCCTTCAATAAATTAATCAAGGACTTAAACCAATTAAATCAAATTCTTAAAACAAAATAAATATGGTGTTAATAAGACGAAAAAAATCTAATCATAGGAAGTCTTTGTTGGAACATGCGTTCTGCATCTCTCAGGTTTGATAATAACAAATCTCAAGTTGTATTTGATCATACTTGTTTTGGGTATAGTGTGCAGATTTACAGGTGTGAGATCGTACAAGAACTTCAATCTGAGTGAGCTACCGTCGGGCGCTATCCCTAACGCCGAGCGCTAGCCATGTCGACGATAAGTATATCGACAAGAAGGCAGATATCGTCGTGAAAAGTCATATCGTTGAGATAACACATAAAGGCCTATCGTCGGGAGCTAGACCTAACACCGAGCGCTAGTCATGTCGACGATAAGTATATCAACTAGAAGACTGGTATCGTCGTGAAGCAGTATATCAACTAGACATCTAATATCGACGGGACTTTTAACCTACCGCTGGCGCTAGTACTAGTGTCAGGCGCTAGTGATGTCGTCTTGACCACTAAGATTGTCGTGACACTGCGGGTGTCGACTAGAGCACAAACGTCGACTTGAAGGTGCTAACATCAGTGCTAGTGATACCGTCGGGCGCTAGCGTATCGTCTTGAAGAGCAGAGGATTGTCTTGACACTGCATACCGTCGGGAAGGACATATCGACGAGACCAGGCATATCGTCTTGACACTACCGTCGCGTGCTACTGCTAGCGCGCCACGCAACCTTGAAGTCCTTGTCAGCAATCCGAGTTTCCAACACGGGAACTTGGTGGCGACCAAAGAAGGAAACATTACTACCGTTAAGCGGTAGAACCTCCCGCTCCGCGGTAACCATGGTTTGCAAGGAAAAAGCAACCACCTTCCTTATCTGTTGAAGACCAGCTGTGCACGCGCCTAAACAAGCATGCCTATCGCGTCGCGCTAGTGTTACCGCTTCGCGCTAACTGATGATAAGAAGGAAAGCTTTGCAGCCTTACTTACATGGAGCAAGACAGCTGGAAGGAATGCGCGTGAACGGAACCTACCGTCGGGTGCTAACGATACCGCCGGCGGTAGCTTATTTAAACTCGTACAAAAGAGGGTTTTTTCTCCTTTGGTGTTACGGCTGTTGAACCCTAGAATGATAGAAAGTTATCACGTTGTTTCTACAGCAAGGAGCCGCCGCTCAAAGAGGACTTTCACCCTCAAGCAAGAACGAAGAACTTCGTAGAGCAGAACGAGAATCAGAGGAAGATCAAGCACACAAGAAACGATAATCACACGCGTTGATCGCTCACCGCCTCCGGGGAACAATATTTGAGGGAGGAATTATTTTATCTTCTATCTTTTGTATTTCATTTCTTTCACCTTTTTGTATTGTGTGGAGAAATCGACCGGGGAGGTCGCCGGATTCCGGGGAGGAGTTCGTGAGAAATCGACTGGGGAGGTCGTCGGATTCCGGGGGGGATTCCGTGGTAAATCGTCTGTGAGGGCGTCAAGACTGGGGAGGTCTAGCAAGGGCTCGAAGACCTTCGGGGAGAAGGGAGAGAGGCGGCTCGAAGACCTTCGGGGAGAAGGGAGAGAGTCAATTGGTCCTCAGGGGGAGGGACGGTACTCGATATAGAAACCAAAAAAAGAAATTTCTATTCATCGCCTTCGATCTCCTGCATCATGGAGATCTAGTTTTGTATTTATAAACATAACCTTAAGATTATAATGAATTTGATACCTTTTCTTTTGATTTACAATTGCATACAACTCCTACTGATTCCTGACGTCTTTGTCGTGCGCACTCTGAATCGATCTTCTGTACGTCAAGAACACGGTTTCTATTGTTACCGTCAGCGGTAACCCTAACGCCACGCGCTAGCTTCCAGAAAGCGTATTCCTGTTGCAGAAAGTTTTAAGACCTGCACTAATCACTGAAAATCTTATTCATCCCCCCCCCCCCCCCAAGGTTGGTCACAGATCCAACAAGTGGTATCAGAGCCGAGGTTACTTCAAAAAGGATTAAAACCCTGAAGTAAAATGGTCAACCTCGATCTCATATCTACTAGTGGGGATGAAATGTTATATATCGAAAATTCGTTAGCACCACCTCTGTTTACAGGTGTGAATCATAACGAGTGGAAAACCTTAATGAAACGATTCCTTATTTCTCTAGGTAGAGAAGTTTGGAATATAGCCATTCTAAAACCACCAAATAAATTAAATAGCGATGAGTGTCATTTAAATGCTAAAGCGATGAATAGTCTGTTTTGCGTGCTTGACCAAGAAATTTTCAAACTTATTTATATCTTGCCAACTGCTTATGATATCTGAAAATTTCTTGAGATTACTTACAGTCTTCCTTCTACAGATAATGAACCCGAGCAAGTTATTATGGATCCAAGAGAAGAACCAAATGAAGACTTGTGCTTGGAGGAAGACACATCAAACACTTCAAGCGGAAGGGATGATGGAAACACATCAATGGATGAGGAATGTCAAGAAGATGTTAAAGGAACTTTATGTTCAAATCTTGCCTCATTCGAAATCATTGTAAGTAAAAACTATCATTTTGCAACAACTTCTATTTCTACATTGTGTGCTAGAAACGGCTAGATGTAGAAGTTGGGGGCGTATTTCTACATTGTGTGTGCAACACTTCAAGCGTATACTCTTGCTCTTCCTGAGGGGTCCCGTATTCACCCGACTTTTCATGTCTCTTTGCTGAAGAAGAAGCTGGGGGCGGCAGTAACAGTCACTCCCTTTCTCCCTGCGGCCACTACGACCGGCGAGCTACGTCCCAGTCCCGAGGTTATATTGCTGTCCAGATGGAAGAAACGAGGCACGGAATACCGTTCAGAGGTGCTGGGGGTGGACTTACTGGAGTTCCGGGAGCTCTTTCCCGACTTTCAGCTTGAAGACAAGCTGCCTCTTGATGGGGAGGGGAATGTTATGCCCCCGGACGATCTACGGTTTTGAGGGTTCAAGTACGCCAGAAGACCAAAAGAAGCGTCGGGAAAAGACCGGGCTGAACCATCCGGTTCAGCCCGCAACTGATAAATAAGAAGAAGGGGGCTGAACCGCACGGGTTCAGCCCCAATGGGGGCCGGCCGGCCCCTAGGGGGTTGGGTTCACATAAATACCCAACCCCCCCCCCCCCCCTCTTTTGGAGGCAAGCAATCTATTATCAGGTATTTCTTTTCTCTTTCAAACCCTAGCCGTCTTCTTCTTCCTCTAGTTTTCAGTTTTCTCTAGATCTTCGAGTAGTTTCATAACATATGAAGATGGTCATTTGTATGACTATGAGTTTGATCCAATACATCCTAAGGGCATCTTATTTATACAAATAGAAACCATAAAAAATTCAAAACAATATTCAAATAAAATATAATCCAATTAGACCTAAAAAGGGATTCATCCAAACCCTATCAAATTTTCAAATATATGAAATAGCTTAAATTTAGATTATCCTCCTTTAAGTGGCTAACTAATCCTTTTTGGACTCGAATTCTAAAACGGTTTGATATTGAAAGCCTCCCTTCATTGCTTGGTTAATGCTAGGAGAATGAAAATTTTCCTTATATAAGCTTTTATAAGATACTAAAACTTCGTATAAATATAACACCAAAAACTATTTATCTTAGCAAACTATTCAAATCATCATTGGATTAAATTTGAAGATGGGTATCCTCCCAAATAAATAAGATAGGCAAATAAAAATATTTTCAAATAAATCAAGAAAGAAAGAAAGAAGGAAGAATGGGGAATTAATATTCATAAAACAATGTTGATTAGATGAGATATCAATTGACCAAGGATTATGGGGCATAGTATGTTGTTTCACACCACAACGGCATTAGGCTTGATCTTGCCACTTTGGATGGCTAAAGCAATGTTGAAGGATGCACACAATCTCCCATATAGCCTCTATCTCCTTCCCTTCTTATAAACATGAAAAAATTCTCTCACCATTTCCTCCACACCAGCATTTCTAAATATTTCCTTCCATATTTGTCATAACTTGGTGAGCTATCGAATACTATCAAGCATGTTGTTTCACTCCATGTGAATAAAGATGTTTAAGCTAGTTATCATATCATTCAATTTTGTTCGTTGCTTCCATTAGAGCCCACTGGTTTTAGTTAGATTCACAACAAAGAAAAAAAGTCCATTCATGCACAAAATCCAAATAAGGGTTGAGCGGGTTTATAGAATCCCTACCTTTGATACAATCGGTCCAATATTTCATAAGCTCAATAAATATATATTCAAACGAACTCTTTCCTTAGCTAGGTATCTAATGTAATAGTCAAAGGCTAGTATAAGGACTTCATGCCATCTAGAAGTGTTTGATATAAAGTGATGTATTCCTAGAATCCAATATATAGCTGATGTACTTTCTCACAAGACCCACAACAAGTGCTACTCTCTTTATTTGAAATCATAGTCTTACACAGGAAAGCCTAAAGTTCAACACACCGTCTCCAAGGTCTGCAGTTGGGATAGATAACAAGTATTAAGCAATGAAGAACCGATATATCCAAAACTCAATTAAGAGAGACCTTAACCTGACCTCCAGCATTAAAAATGGTGTATCAAGCAACTAATTTTCCTCTTACAGCTCACAACATAAATCATAGACTTAGCAAATCCCTAACCATTAGAAAAATCAACTTTTTGAAGGAACCGAAACTCAGCCCTCAAAATTTCATGAAACTCCACAGGAATCCAAAATACTAGCCCTATGAGACAATTCCTCCAGCGACCATAACTACAAACAGAATAAACTACAAAAAGGACAAAACCTAAAGAAAATCGTAGGGAAGGGGATTAGAAGGGTCAAGGAACAGACCAGTAAGACGGTGGCGAGGATTCTCCAGAGCCTCCACGAGGAACGAATCAACCTGCGGCTGCAAGATCTTGCTCTCCTCGTCGGAACCGATGACCTCCGCCGGCGCAAATGACAAGCTGCTCGGAGAGGACTCCATCTTTTCACCTACAAACATCCCTTGCCCGCTCGTATAACTGTGTAAGGGAGGAAGAAGAGAGGGAGCGAAATCCCTCCCTTCGATTTTGTTCTCTCGACGCGGGCGCCGAAAGATGATCAACGAATCGACGACGACCTCTTGAGATTCGATAAGGTATCAAATAAAAATAAATATCTTGTCGATCTATATTAATAGGGTGCTGCTATAAGAGCAGTTTTGGCTATCCGCACTCAATTTTTATTTCATTTTTAGGAAAAGTGTTCAACACGAAAGTTATATTTATGCCCATATTTTAATCAGAGACGGCAATACATCTTCTGCGTGCATTTTTAGGATAAGTGCTACAACTTTCGTGTTAAACATTTTTCCTAAAAATAAATGTACAACACGTATTTCCAAAAGACGCGTAATAATTCGTACAAATTAATTGCGGATAGCCAAAACTGCAGTGCTAATAGCAGCACCTATTAATAATACAAGTGACGGTGCACCGGAGTTTGGGATTTGATCTTCCCGGAGATTGCGCTAGGTTATTTGATCTCCCAGGAGATTGCCCTGGGTATGAGTGGATTCACCATACCCCTTTTAGTTTTGGGTGCTGCTATTAGCACTGTAGTTTTGGCTACCCACACTCAATTTGTACGAATTATTACGCGTCTTTTGGAAATACGTCTTGTACATTTATTTTTAGGAAAAGTGTTCAACACGAAAATTGTAGATCTCGTCGAGATCTACAACTTTCGTGTTGAACACTTTTCCTAAAAATGTACTCAGAAGACATATTGCCGCTCTGATTGAAATATGGGCATAACTATAACGATTTTTGGGGAATACGACTTGTACATGCATTTTTAGAAAAAGTGTTGAGATCTTCAACTTTCGTGTTGAACATTTTTCCTAAAAATGAATATAAAGACGAATTTCCAAAAGGTGCATAATAACTTGTATAAATTGAGTGCAGATAGCCAAAACTGCAGTGCTTATAGCAGCACCCTTAGTTTTTTAGTTTTGATCATCACCATCTAATGTTCCACGCGGCAACACAGCAATCCCGGACCTAGATTTAGGAAAGGAGACCGGACGGAAAAATGTCCCCCTTCGCTCATAGTCTCCTAGGACAGAAGATAATTAGGTGCGCGTGCGCACATACATTTATGTGCAGAGTGCAAGTGGTCTATCCAATATTTCATTCAATGGCTGAGAAAAAACGGGACTTCAAAAAAGTAAAAAATAATAATAACTATAATAATAATAAAATTGAGCGATGAGCGGCTTGGATTGCGCTCGACGCACAGAGCTTTTGTGCATTGAGCGCACGAAAAAAAATCCCCTAGGACAGTTGTGTAGGGGCGCGGGGTGGTAAAGTGCAGCTTTGGACTTTACGGTAAAGTGCAAGCTGGAGATTTCGACACCCGGTAAAAAACAATCTAATGGAGAGAAAAATTTATGCGATAAATAAAAATTGGAAGGAAAAAATCTAATGGGCGGAAGATTTCCCGCCCTGTATTCCTCCGGGAAGCCCTTCTCCTCCTCCCTCCATGGCGGCGCCGGCGAGATCGCCGGAATATGGGTTCGACCGGGCCCATCACCGGCCGCATCTGAAACATTCCTCCTCCGTTCTCCTGATGAGTCCATGGCGGCGTCGGCAATGTCGCCGGAATACGAGTTCATCTGATTGGCCCTGTCACCCGGCGCCTCTGATACATTCCCGGTGGGACAACTGCGGCAAACGACAAACTCGCTTCTACTTTGAAATAAATAAAAAAGAGATTTACTCTGTTTGGAACACATACATTGAGAGAGCTTCCATGCATGATTTATTTAGAGCAATGTTAAATGCAGGCCGGTTTTGGCTATATGCAAGCCGCGGATATATGCAGGCCAAAAAATTATTCATGCAGGCCAAATTTCATATTTACATACCATATTCAAAAATCAAATTAATATTTTCCTAAATAAATCACCAAGCAAAATAGCATTCATAAAATAAGTAAAATATCATGCATGCGAGGTTACGTTGAATGTCACCGTTTCGTCAGTAAATCTGGAAGAGCTATTGATGGAGTATCCCTAAAGGCGCTAACCGCACCCTATCCATGAGGGTGCGGTTATCTAAAGAACCCCCACTAGCGACGTAGCTACCCGAAGTATAACCATCGCCGTCATCGCCGCCATCGCCGCCATGGCCTCCATCGCCTCCATGGCCTCCATCGCCGCCATGGCCGCCAATGCCATCATGGCCGCCATCGCCACCATGACCGCCATCGCCGCCATGGCCGCCATCGCCGCCATCGCAGTCATCGCCGCCATCGCCGCCATCGCCGACGACGTCACGATCATCGCCATCGCCGTCGTCGCCGCCGTCGCCATCGCCGTAGCAAATACCCATGAATAACTTTAGGCCAGTTGTAATTTAAAAAACATCGGACTCGGATAAACGAGTAAACTCCTTGGGGACACGGTTGCATGAAAGGAAAAAAACACATAATACATGAAGTATTAAACTACTCGAATCATTTTTCCTGAAGTTTTAAAAGGAACAATGATATCTTTTTTTAAAAGACTGTGGCCTGCATATAGCTAAAATCGGCCTGCGTTTAACATCGCTTTTTTTTTTAAACTGTGGCCTGCATATAGCCAAAACTGGCCTGCATTTAACATCGCTCTTTATTTAAACCTGAATGTGCTCGCTCATATGCTTTGACTGTATGTTTTTTTGGCTAACGTCTCAACTATTTGATTAGGTTGAATCCAGATGGTGAGCTTGCTATCAGTTCCGTGGCGTTCAATCGCGGGACCAGTAACCTTAAACTATATTTACGTCAGAACATTTGAAGCTATGATTTTCTTGATTTCAACATATATGATGGGGGTGTTCCATTTTTTTTTTATATGTAAGTGCATATTTTTATCTTGCATGGTTGAAGCTCTGAATATTTTGAGTTGTTCCATTCCACTTTTATATTTTTCCTTTATATTCTCTAATTAAGAAGGAAGCAAAAACAACAACAACACTCAAGCCTTTGTCCCACCATAGTGGGGTCGGCTATATGGATCCTTTGTCGTCATTACACCCTATCTTTAATCATAACCTCATTAATACCTAAGTACATCATATATTTGCTTATAGTTTCATTCCTAGACTTTTTTGGTCCACCCCTCCCCCGTTTAACATGTCTAGTGACTAAACTCTCACAACGTCTAACAGGTGCCTCTAATGGTCTCCTATGTACATGTCCGAACAAGAAGGAAACAGTGATAGAATATTTTATCAATATTCCTAAATCTTTATATATTTTTTCAGAAATACTATTTACAAGAATATAGATCTTGAATAATCAGGATTGTAATGGAAACTTTGGATTTGAAATACAAGAAATAAATGAAATCATCACACACACACAACTATATACAAGAAGTTGTCTTTGGCGCAACATTCAAATTTGCCAAATATAGCTTCATTTTTTACTTGACTTAACATATATTATGAAAAAATTAAAATTTATAAAATATAATGTTTATTTTTGTAATTAAATTATATGTAATTAAATTATATCCCTATAATAAAAATAATGATGGAAATTCATAAAATGAAAACTTTTTTAGTAGACCTCCTACATCTACTATGGTAGGTAATCATTAGACCTCCTAAACCTACTTTAAAATAATTTTTTGTTAAAATATAAATGTTAAAAAAAACAATTATAAAATATTAGATAAATTTTTGTGAGGTCATTTTGAGTACTCATATGTATATGTTGTGGGCGCAACCGGCTTGATGCGGACGCAGCCCGGAGCGTCATGGGCGTAGCCCGCCGGGGGCGGGCGAAGCCCCCCGTCGCGGGCCGGGTACTATCGCGCTTGGCCGGGGCCGGCGAAGTCCGCCGTTGTCGGTCGGGTACTGTCGCGCTTGACAGTAGGTGCGGAGCCCCGTGCCTGTCACTCGTACGGAGCTCCGTTTTTTTTTTATTATAAACTTATATATATATATATTTATATATATACGAGGGACGGTGCATGGGGGTCATGTGCGGCCGCTTTAGTACCCGACCGCGACAATGTCTCGACTCGACGACACTCTCGTCTCTCGCATCCCCCGAGGGCATGATTGTAGTCCCTTAGCACGTCTGCCCTCTGGGGATGCGAGAGGCGGAGTGTCATCAGGCCGACCGGTGTCTTTCCAATGACTAATGTCTCCTCACGATAAATGTCACCCCCACGAATGCACGACAAATATCACTCGGGTCTCCCATGCACGACTGCTCATACTTAATAAAGGAACATGATAATTGAACAATGGCTGTGTAGGCACCTTGCATATACAACCAATGTTCATTATTAAAATATAAATATAAATATAAAGAACGCATTATTTTTAAATATGTTTCATATGAAAATACAGCCGTATTTCTATTTATACGAGCGACAGTGCACGGGGGGTCCCATATGGCCACGACAGTATCCTGACTACGACAGTGACGCGATGTGACAACACTCTCGTCGTTCGCAAACCCCGGAGGCAGTCTTGCAAAGCGACAACAATCGTGAGCTCGGGGGCGGCGACTGGCGGCAGTGTCGCCGGGGGTGATACTGTCGCTGTTGAGGTACTATCGCAGCCGCGCGGTGGGCCTTGTGCATTTGTCGTAACATTGTATTCAATTTGCCGTGCTCGGGTCCACTAGAACAAGATTTGATTCACATTGAATTCAATGTATTCAATTAGATCAAGGTAGGTCTAACGTGGCCAAGATGCATCAATTAATGTCTTGTGTGTTAATTTGGACCTATTTCATGGATTGTGGACACAATTAACACACAAGAATCTAGAAGTATGCGGGAAAGTTACACAGTTGTTTCAAATTAATTCTTAAAAAAGAAGAAGAGTAAAAAGAACAAAGCTAAAGCAACAAAAGACTGATGTTAACTTAGACTTCATTTGGCGTGGCGGGCGGCGTTTGTGGCAAACGCCGCCGCAAGGCGCGTAACCAAATGGCGGGCGGTGACGTTTGCCGCGTTTGCACACGCCGCGCCTTCAGAAACGGAGCAAAAAACTCCGTTTCGATCCCCCGCCTCCGCCCTCCGGTTCGAAAACCACGTTTGCACCCGCCTGGAGAAACGCCACCGCCACGCCAAATAAAGCCTTAGGCTTCGATTGTTTTGGCGTTTTCGCCGGGCGTTTGGAGCAAACGCGGCCGGATGGCGGATAAACAAACGGGCGCCGATGACGTTTGCTCCGTTTGCACCCGCCGGACAGAGGAAAAGCATCCTGAAACCTCTGTTTCGATCCCCGCCTCCCCCCTGCAGTCCCAAAGTCGCGACTCCACCCGCCGTCTCCGCCCGCCACCGCCCTCAACAAATAAAGCCTTAGATTGGTTTACACGTGAGAACAAACCAAGGTATGGAACCAGAAATCATTAAAATGGTGAAGATAACTGCAAGATTGATGAGCAGATGAATCCAAAATCACAAATTATTATGAACCAGGAAAAAAATGAAATGAGAGAGGGGGGAGAGAGAGACTTACGAAATAAGAGAGACAATCGAACCAGAAAAACGCAATCTGACGAACGGAGGCCGGCGGGCGAAAGCTTAATGGAAATAACGGGACGAAGGAGCAAGGAGGAGGAGGATTTTTTTTTGGACGGAGAATAGGAGATTGTTCGTGTCGAAGGCTCAAAGCTTAGGAGGTTAACAGAAGTTGGAGAACATAGAACGACATCTACCGGGATGGAGGCCGGGATGTTCGTCGTTGCCGCCGTCGAGGAGGGTATTAGGGCACGACTTTGCGAAGAAGCTATCACAAATTTGCACCCCTTCTGCTATTTTTCCGAAAATCATACTTGGGCACGCGGGCACGTGTTTCGCTATGCCTTCACGTGCGTCCCCCCATGTGTGCACACTGTTGAAACCAGTTTCCCGGTTTCAGCGTTCGAAAGGGGGTTGCGACTAACTCTTACTTGACCTAAGTCTTGACTCTTGACCGGTCACTAAGAACTAAGAGACTCGGATTTGGTAACAACTGGAGTCTAGGAACAGACCCCTTAAGCTTCAGCGTGGAGGTCCCACCGCACACCCGGAAGCTCACTCGGAACTTCCCCTCCCAAGCCAATGCTGAGCCTGGGCACCTTGGAGGGCACTAAGGATCACCTCACCGACCACCTTCAACGACAAGGGGAGGGGGAGGGGTAGTGCTTGCTCACGCGTGAGGGAGGGGGTAGAGACCAACCCTTCCCAAGGTGCCCATGGGGGTCTATTTATAGACTTTCCCAAAAATGGACTGCGAATAGCCAAAATCGGACTGCGAAAAGCTAGAATCCCCCCAAAGGGAGGAAACGGGCGAGTGGGGTGCTGCCCCCACTCGCCCCCCTCAAGAGAGGTCGGGCGAGAGGGATGCTGCCCCCACTCGCCCCCTTAAGAGAGGTCGGGCGAGTGGGGTGCTGCCCCCACTCGCCCTCCTTTAGGAGAGGTTGGGCGAGTGGGGGCTGCCCCCACTCGCCCCCTCAAGGGATCGGGCGAGAGGGGGGGCTGCCCCCACTCCCCCCCTCAAGGGAGGTCGGGGCGAGTGGGGTGCTGCCCCCACTCGCCCTCCTTTAGGAGAGGTCGGGCGAGTGGGGGGCTGCCCCCACTCGCCCCCTCAAGGGATCGGGCGAGTGGGGGGGCTGCCCCCACTCGCCCCTCAAAGAGGGGGGATGGGCGAGTGGGGGGCTGCCCCCACTCGCCCCCCAATAGAGGGGGAATAGCCGAGTGGGGGGCTTCCCCCACTTGCCTTGCCAAGCCTTTTTTCCCTCCCTCGGGTCATTCCCTAGCCTTACTTGGTCTTGGTCGCTTCCGGGAGGTCGACCTGCTCATCTCGGTCACCTTAACCTCCGGTTTGGTTTGGCGCGTCGCGGTCACTCTCCCTACCACGACCTCATCTGCGTCGGGTCGCACCGACTCGGAAAATATGAGGGTTGTACACAATCCCCGCTCTTTTCGAGCTTGTCTCAAGCTCGGAAAGAAAGTCCAACCCACCTATTTAACGAGTAGGTGGGACCTGAGGGGGATCCGCGAAGGGACCTGCCAACGGGATACCCCTGCCGAGTCCTCCGGCTGAACCTGACTTGAGGCGGAAGGCGAACCTTTCTCCACTAGACACCCCTCCTGTGAGCCGAGCTCATCAGGAGGTGGAGAAAGCTCAACACCTTTAGGTCGAGCTAAACTCGACCGAAGATGGAGGGAGACTCAACACCTCTAGTCGAGCTGAACTTGACATGAGGTGAGGAACGGACCTTTCTCCACTAGACACACCTCTTGTGAGCCGAGCTCAACAGGAGGTGGAGAAAGCTCAACACCTTTAGGTCGAATTGATCTTAACCTTGGGTGGAGAAAACTCAACACCTCTAGTCGAGCTGAACTCGACCTTTGGTGGGAGGCGGGAACTCCATACCTACCAGGGAGCCGAGCTCACCTGGTGGGGGAGGGACTCAACACCTAACAGGGAGCCGAGCTCACCTGGAGGTGGAGGGACTCAACACCTAACAGGGAGCCGAGCTCACCTGGAGGTGGAGGAAACTCCACACCTAACAGGGAGCCGAGCTCACCTGGAGGTGGAGGAAACTCCACACCTAACAGGGAGCCGAGCTCACCTAGAGGTGGAGGAAACTCAACACCTAACAGGGATCCGAGCTCACCTGGAGGTGGAGGAAACTCCACACCTAACAGGGAGCCGAGCTCACCTGGAGGTGGAGGAAACTCCACACCTAACAGGGAGCCGAGCTCACCTGGAGGTGGAGGAACTCAACACCTAACAGGGAGCCGAGCTCACCTGGAGGTGGAGGAAACTCCACACCTAACAGGGAGCCGAGCTCACCTGGAGGTGGAGGAACTCAACACCTAACAGGGAGCCGAGCTCACCTGGAGGTGGAGGAACTCAACACCTAACAGGGAGCCGGGCTCACCTGGAGGTGGAGGAACTCAACACCTAACAGGGAGCCGCGCTCACCTGGAGGTGGAGGAAACTCCACACCTAACAGGGAGCCGAGCTCACCTGGAGGTGGAGGAACTCAACACCTAACAGGGAGCTGAGCTCACCTGGAGGTGGAGGAACTCAACACCTAACAGGGAGCCGAGCTCACCTGGAGGTGGAGGAAACTCCACACCTAACAGGGAGCCGAGCTCACCTGGAGGTGGAGGAAACTCCACACCTAACAGGGAGCCGAGCTCACCTGGAGGTGGAGGAAACTCAACACCTAACAGGGAGCCGAGCTCACCTGGAGGTGGAGGAAACTCCACACCTAACAGGGAGCCGAGCTCACCTGGAGGTGGAGGAAACTTCATACCTAACAGGGAGCCGAGCTCACCTGGAGGTGGAGGAACTCAACACCTAACAGGGAGCCGAGCTCACCTGGAGGTGGAGGGACTCAACACCTAATAGGGAGCCCAACTCACCTGGAGGTGGAGGGTCTCAACACCTAACTAGGAGCCGAGCTCACCTGGAGGTGGAGGGACTCAACACCTAACATGGAGCCGAGCTCACCTGGAGGTGGAGGAACTCAACACCTAACAGGGAGCCGAGCTCACCTGGAGGTGGAGGAACTCAACACCTAACAGGGAGCCGAGCTCACCTGGAGGTGGAGGAACTCAACACCTAGCAGGGAGCCAAGCTCACCTGGAGGTGGGGGAAACTCCATACCTAACAGGGAGCCGAGCTCACCTGGAGGTGGAGGAACTCAACACCTAACAGGGAGTCGAGCTCACCTGGAGGTGGAGGAACTCGACACACTCTCAGACCGGCTTCTCTTCTTGGAGCCTTACCAACCCGAACGAATCTACCCGACGAGCCACCCAGCGACCGGCATCAACAAGCCCGGGCGAGTGGTCTCCAGTTGAGGACTCGACTTAAAACGAAACCACCTGACGACCCACCCAACGACTGGCATCAACGAGCCCGGGCGAGTGGTCTCCAGTCGAGGACTCGACTTAAAACGAATCCACCCGACGAGCCACCCAGCGACCGGCATCAACGAGCCCGGGCGAGTGGTCTCCAGTCGAGGACTCGACTTAAAACGAATCCACCCGACGAGCCACCCAGCGACCGACATCAACGAGCCCGGGCGAGTGGTCTCCAGTTGAGGACTCGACTTAAAACGAATCCACCCGACGAGCCACCCAGCGACCGGCATCAACCAGCCCGGGCGAGTGGTCTCCAGTTGAGGACTCGACCTAAAACGAATCTACCCGACGAGCCACCCAGCGACCGCCATCAACAAGCCCGGGCGAGTGGTCTCCAGTCGAGGACTCGACTAAAAACGAACCTACCCGACGAGCCACCCAGCGACCGGCATCAACAAGCCGGGGCGAGTGGTCTCCAGTCGAGGACTCGACCTAAAACGAATCTACCCGACGAGCCACCCAGCGATCGGCATCAACAAGCCCGGGTGAGTGGTCTCCAGTCGAGGACTCGACCTAAAACGAATCTACCCGACGAGCCACCCAGCGACCAGCATCAACAAGCCCGGGCGAGTGGTCTCCATTCGAGGACTCGACCTAAAACGAGTCCACCCGACGAGCCACCCAGCGACCGGCATCAACGAGCCCGGGCGAGTGGTCTCCAGTCGAGGACTCGACTTAAAACGAATCCATCCGACGAGCCACCCAGCGACCGGCATCAACAAGCCCCGGCGAGTGGTCTCCAGTCGAGGACTCGACCTAAAACGAATCTACCCGACGAGCCACCCAGCGACCGGCATCAACAAGCCCGGGCGAGTGGTCTCCAGTCGAGGACTCGACTTAAAATGAACCTACCCGACGAGCCACCCAGCGACCGACATCAACAAGCCCAGCCGAGTGGTCTCCAGTCGAGGACTCGACCTAAAACGAATCTACCCGACGAGCCACCCAGCGACCGGCATCAACAAGCTCGGGCGAGTGGTCTCCAGTCGAGGACTCGACCTAAAACGAATCTACCCGACGAGCCACCCAGCAACCGGCATCAACAAGCCCGGGCGAGTGGTCTCCAGTCGAGGACTCGACCTAAAACGAATCTACCCGACGAGCCACCCAGCGACCGACATCAACAAGCCCGGGCGAGTGGTCTCCAGTCGAGGACTCGACCTAAAATGAATCTACCCGACGAGCCACCCAGCGACCGACATCAACAAGCCCGGGCGAGTGGTCTCCAGTCGAGGACTCGACCTAGATGCTATATTTAACTACTTTTGATATATTATAAATAGATTACATACCATTACAATGCGCTTCCTTGCGCTTACTCGGCCACATGCACCTTGGCCTTCTCATCCATCACTTCCTCCATCTCCTCAGCTTCCTCCTGGTCCTTCCGGGTATAGCTGTCTCCTCTCTGTCGAGGTTCTTCTTCATTTCCTTACCTCCAGAAACTCTGGGCATGTGGCTGTCGCGTGGCCCTCCTGCTGATGGAAGTCACAGTACGGCAATGTCATCATCCTTGCTTCCTTCCCTGCGCGGCCCCTCTTCTTATTTCCTCTTTTTCGGCCAATCGTCATGGTTTGCAGGGGGTGGGGTTGCAATGGCCTTGTGTCCGGCTGCCTCCCTGCTGGGTTGAACCGTCCCTCCTTCCCCTAAAAGTTTTCTCTCCCTTGGAAATGACCTCTTCCTTGGCCTCGAGGGGGTCCTCCTGGCGGCCTCCAGGTCGGTAGGGCGACTGATGGTTGAAACTCCCAGCCTTGCTCCTGCCCAACGGGGGGTCCTTGGTGTCCCTGACTCTTCATCTCCTCCTTTCTTCTTCCTCCATGCTCTTTCCCTTCTTCCTCTGCGACCTCGGGCTAACCTAGCCACGAACTCCTGATTGGTAGCCTCACACTCAGTCTCACGATCAACACGCTTCATCAGCTCTTCGAAAGACAGGGGAGGGTCCCGGGTCAGACTCATCCGAAACAGCCCGGGCTGCATCCCAAGGGTGAAGGCTAGCTGCAGGGTGTGCCCGGGCACTTCGACGACAAGAAAGACCTCCGCCTGGAACCTATCCATGTAGCTAGCCAGCGTCTCCCCTGGCTTTTGCCTGACTGCGAACAAGGCCTCCATGCTCTTCCTCCTCTTCTTCGAGGTAGAGAACCTTAACAAGAAACTTCGACGCAGATCCTCGAAGCGATAGATGGTTCCCGCCGGAAGCGAGTGGAACCAATCCCTCGCCTTTCCCTGGAACGTGACGGTGAAAAGCCTGCACATGAAGGCGTCTGACATCTGCCTGATCGTGGTCATGTCCTCGAACCACTGAAGATGCTGGAGAGGATCGTTATCCCCCTCATAGTAGGATATGGCAGGATTGCGAAACCCATCCGGAACGGGGGCTGACATGACCAGCTCGCAGAAAGGGCTTCTCCATTCTTCTTGGTTGGGGGGAGGCGCTCCCATCACTTCCCCGCGGGGGCAGCTGGTCCGGGGCGAACTGTTGAAGAGCACTCGCGCCTGGAGGCTCAAGCCCTCCTCCGAGGCTGGTCCCTTCTCTTGCTGACTGCTTCTCACTTCCACTAGGGGGAGTGAGGGGATCATAAGTGCAGGTGGTGTTGAGCACTCGCCGCGAGCGGAGGATGCGGCCTGCATGAACTCCAGGATCCTCTTGCTGAATTCGTCGAAGTCGCTCTTCTTCACATACTCGCAAGGTGGAGGCGGGTCTCCCAGCTCGTCGCTTCCAGCCATGAGACTTGGCTCAGAGTTTTTCGAACTAGTCGCTTCCACGCTCACCGCACCAGAATGTTGAAACCAGTTTCCTGGTTTCAGCGTTCGAAAGGGGGTTGCGACTAACTCTTACTTGACCTAAGCCTTGACTCTTGACCGGTCACTAAGAACTAAGAGACTCGGATTTGGTAACAACTGGAGTCTAGGAACAGACCCCTTAAGCTTCAGCGTGGAGGTCCCACCGCACACCCGGAAGCCCACTCGGAACTTCCCCTCCCAAGCCAATGCTGAGCCTAGGCACCTTGGAGGGCACTAAGGATCACCTCACCGACCACCTTCAACGACAAGGGGAGGGGGAGGGGTAGTGCTTGCTCACGAGTGAGGGAGGGGGTAGAGACCAACCCTTCCCAAGGTGCCCATGGGGGTCTATTTATAGACTTTCCCAAAAATGGACTGCGAATAGTCAAAATCGGACTGCGAATAGCTAAAATCCCCCCAAAGGGAGGAAACGGGCGAGTGGGGTGCTGCCCCCACTCGCCCCCCTCAAGAGAGGTCGGGCGAGAGGGATGCTGCCCCACTCGCCACTTAAGAGATGTCGGGCGAGTGGGGTGCTGCCCCCACTCGCCCTCCTTTAGGAGAGGTTGGGCGAGTGGGGGGCTGCCCCCACTCGCCCCCTCAAGGGATTGGGCGAGTGGGGGGGCTGCCCCCACTCACCCCCTCAAGGGAGGTCGGGCGAGTGGGGTGCTTCCCCCACTCGCCCTCCTTTAGGAGAGTTTGGGCGAGTGGGGGGCTGCCCCCACTCGCCCCCTCAAGGGATCGGGCGAGTGGGGGGGCTGTCCCCACTCACCCCCTCAAGGGAGGTCGGGCGAGTGGGGGGCTGCCCCCACTCGCCCCCTCAAGGGATCGGGCGAGTGGGGGGGCTGTCCCCACTCACCCCCTCAAGGGAGGTCGGGCGAGTCGGGTGCTGCCCCCACTCGCCCTCCTTTAGGAGAGGTTGGGCGAGTGGGGGGCTGCCCCCACTCGCCCCCTCAAGGGATCGGGCGAGTGGGGGGGGGGGGCTGCCCCCACTCGCCCCTCAAAGAGGGGGGATGGGCGAGTGGGGGGCTGCCCCCACTCGCCCCCCAATAGAGGGGGAATGGCCGAGTGGGGGGCTACCCCCACTTGCCTTGCCAAGCCTTTTTTCCCTCACTCGGGTCATTCCCTAGCCTTACTTGGTCTTGGTCGCTTCCGAGAGGTCGACCTGCTCATCTCGGTCACCTTAACCTCCGGTTTGGTTTGGCGCGTCGCGGTCACTCTCCCTACCACGACCTCATCTGCGTCGGGTCGCACCGACTCAAAAAATATGAGGGTTGTACACACACCACCCGTAAAAAAACGGTCATTCACAATCCTAAGCGATTTGGGGCATAAACCTTGCTCTGATACCAAATTGTAATACTTCGACTGTAACTGCCGTGTAATATTAGTCCGGAGGTAGTGACAAACACATAATTTTTTTTCCGCGCGGCGGAGTGTCAATTTATTTAAGAAAATTCAAATAACAAAAATAAAAAACATGTCTATATTATATTAATGTCACATTTTTTATATTATGTCCATATATTTTAATGATTTTTTTTGTACAATGTCTAAATATAAGAAAAATATGTTTATATTTTTAATGAAATTTTTTGTGCAATATATCTAGATATAGATAAAATATCTACAATTTTTAATATATTTTTGGTACAAAAAAATTTCGGCAAAATTATGATGCCATGAAAAATAGAGCTCATGACCTTTCACTCTAAAAATAAGACCATGACCACTATAGCAATCCTATTTTATTAAAAATTTAGTGAAAGATACCTGTAATATATATGAAGACAAAATAATTTTAATTTAATTTTTATTAGTTGTGTGGGCGGCCGGCCACACTAGGCCCTATGGGCGCCCGCCCCTCCCGGTTGGTCCCCCATAACACACCACCCTTATAAAAAGAGTTTATAATGTTATCCAAAAACAAAAAATAAATAATAATGCTTGCGAAAACATAATATTTAAGAGTTGCCGCCGCCGGTTGCGTACAATTATTAAGAAGTTCATTTCATTACAATAAGAGTTATAGGGCACGGTCGGGCCACATGGAGCACATGATCGTGCGTGAAGAGAAAATCAGAAATTTCCAACAAGTCCGATTTGTTGATTTCACACACACGGTGCCTACTCGTACAAGAATATTAACATGTTCTAAAGGGAAAAATTGGGGCGTTACAAAATGCTCATGATCCTATGTATTATTTGTACATATGTTCAAACAACATTTGCTATATGGCTATCTGAGGATAATGTGTGTTGGGATATAATGCGGAAACAATTCCCTATACGCAACCAAATAGACACAAGGTATACAAGAACTGAAATATGAGCAAGAAACTCTGCATATGTAATAATATAACTGAATACAAAATATGAAAAAATGTACCGACGTCCGTTGCAGAATACACCGCGGAGAGCCGGACTCGCTCGATCCGCGGGAGAGATAATAATATGGACTGCAATCCGCTAGTACAACGGACGCACAAGGTTCACTGAGAACCTTCGTCACCGGATGACGATCAAACCACCGGCAACCACCGGAGAAGCACCGTCAAGGCCAACTGCACCCGCGCACGCCATCGACACCAAGCCGCACCACCGGAGAAACACCATCAAGGTCATTGCACTCCTGCATGCCTTCGCCGCCACACCCGCACCGCCGGAGAGAAACTCCGTTAAGGCCACCGCACCACAACAAGCTTTCACCGCCTCGCCCGTACGACATCATCTCCTCACTTTGCCGTCATCGCACGGTGTTGCACCAATGACAACCACCGACGGAACCTCTACATGAGTCTCCCACCCCTCGCGGTGCCAAGAGCAAGACAACGGCGGCGGCGGCGGCGCGAACTCCTTCACGTGGCGGCTTCTTCTTTCCGTGAACAAGGGCGGCTCCTTCTCTCACGTGAACATGAATTATACCTCTCCCAACATAGGCGGCTGCATATATTTTCACGTGAACAAGGGGAAATATAGAAATCCTGGTGGTGGTTTTAATTCTCACGCAAGAGAGAGACTCTCTCTCTCTCTAAAGGAAAGCAATTAAGGGTCTGTTTGCATGTGATGTATTTTTAGAAAGGAGAATGAGTGATGACAAAAGGATGGTAGTAAAAAGTGATTTTCGAAAATGTCTATTCCAAAATGAGATCTGTTTGGATGAACTCCTTTATTCCTTTTGCAGAGATTTTCAAAAATAAGAAGCACTTTATAAACTGTTTGACAAATCTCCGTTGAGGCGATTTTTTTTATAAAAATACAAGCCCGAGTAGAAAAATGCGCGCCCGGGAGAAAATGAGCGCCCGAGCGAGAATTTTTTACCCGGACATGCAATTTTCGCCCGGGCGAGCATATTACGCCCGGGCGCGCATATTTCACCCGGACAAGCATTTTTCTCTCGGGCGCACATTTTTCTCCGGGGTACGCATTTTTGTCCCGGGCGCGCATTTTTCGCCTGTGCTCTCATTTTTCGCCGGTGTGTGCATTTTTCGCTCGGGCGCGCATTTTTCGCCCGGAAGCGCATTTTTCACCCGAACGCCCATTTTTCGCCCTGGCTCGCATTTTTTTGGCCCGGGCGCGCATTTTTCGCCCGGGCGCGTATTTTTTCGTCCGGATGTGCATTTTTCGCCCGGACGCACATTTTCACCCGATCACGCATTTTTCGCCCGGGAGAAAAATGCGCGCCCGGGAGAAAAAAGCGCACCCAGGCGAAAAAATGTGCGCCCGGGCGAAAACTTCTCGCCTGGACGAAAAATGCGCGCCCGTGCGAAAAATGCGCGTCCGGGCAAAAAATGCGTGTCTGGGCGAAAAAATACGAGCCCGGGGGAAAACTGTGCGCCCGGGCAAAAAAATGCCAGCCCGGGCAAAAAATGGGCGTTCGGGCGAAAAATGTGCGTCCCGGTGAAAAATGCGCGCCCGGACGAAAAAATGCGAGGCCAGGCGAAAATGGGCGTTCAGGCGAAAACTGCTAGCCCGGGCGAAAAATGTGCGTCTGAGCGAAAAATGAGCACCCGGGCGAAAAATTGCGAGCACCGATGAAAATGGGCGCACCGGCGAAAAATGAGAGCGCGGGCGAAAAATGCGCGCCTAGGGCAAAAAATGCGCGCCCGGGGCAAAAAATGCTCGTCGGGCGAAAAATGCGCGCCCGCGCGAAAAATGTGCGCATGCACGAAAAATTCGCGCCCCGACGAAAAATTCGCTCCCCAGCGAAAAAATGCACGCCCGTGTGAAACAATGCGCGCCCGAGCGAAGAATGTGCGACCGAGAAAAAAGTACGCGACCGAGCGAAAAATTCACGTCCGGGCCTGAAATGCGCCCATCGTCGAAGAAATGCTCGTCCGGGCAGAAAAATGTTCGCACTAGAGAAAAATTTGTGCTCGGGCGGAAAATGCGCTAACCTTGTATCGGGATGAGGAAGTCCTTTTCGAAAAGGATTAAAAGTAGGGGCCAAGTGACTTTTCAAAAAGAGGTGAAAAAGGAGTTTTCCGCGGTAGCTTTTCCCACCGGTAGACAATCCAAACGATTTTGTAGGTGCGGTGACGTTTTTCAGAAAACGAAAAAGGAGCTAAAAAGCCTTTCCAAACAGGCCCTAAGAGATTCCTTTTTTTATTCCGATAAAACCAGTGACTTCCATTAATTCTCTCTCTATCTAGAGAGAGAAAGTTCCATGCATGGTGTTTACCAAAAATAAAACTAGATCCGGAACCGATTTGGATTTAGATCCGAACCAAAACTCATCAGATATGCGCCACATCCCAGCCCATAAGCTCCGATGGGTTCCCCCCTATTTATGAGAAAAATAATAACTCCCGCGCACCGGATCTCATTCCCGCACGCTAGATCCCACTACGGCGCAACGGATCCCGAAACCACCGCACACCGAATCCCACTCTCCCGCACCGGATCCCACTACCACGCGGCGGATCCAAACCACCACGCGTCGGATCCAAACCACCTCGCGCGGGATCCCAACCGCCCCGCGCGGGATCGCAACCGCCGCCAACCGCCGCCGACGCCGGCCGCCACCACTGGCCGACCGACCGCCGGCCACCACCACCGGCCCGCCGGCCGCCTCCTCCACCGGCCGGCCGACCGCCGCCGCCGTCCGCCGCCTCCACCGGCCGACCGCCGCCGCCGCCGCCGGCCGCCGCCGCCGACCGCCGCCTCCGCCGGCCAACGCCGACCGGCCGCCCCTTGGCGGCCGGCCACCCATGGCCGGCCACCGCCGTCGCCGCCCTTTGCTCTCCACCGTCCGATCTCTCCAGGCCTCCGCGGCCCTCCGATCGTCTCGCTCAATCACGGCCCTCCAATCGTCATAAACGATCTCGGCCCTCTGTTCGGTGGTTATCCACAATAACCACCGTAACCACCGTAACTTCCACTCCAATGCCCTATAAATACCCCCCTATGCCTCCTTTCAAAGGGGGCTCTCATTCTCTCCTCCACTCTCTCTCTCTCTTCATTTCCTCCTCTCCTCAGAGTTTCTCTTTCTACACTCCGCCACTTCTTTTCTACTACTTGACAGGTTCCTCCTACGAACGCCTCTCACCAGGGAAGAAGTGCTGCGTCGTTCAAGGCGAGCGCCCCGAACCCGAGCAGAAAAGTCACGGCGCTCCGCGAAGTGCTCGCCCAGGAAGTGCGCAACCACACAAGATACGCAGCAAGGCGCTCAACTCCTAAGCGGTGGCCTGTCACCCACGGAGTCTTCTCTCTCTCTCCCACAATTGTAACGAGGCGCGGCCTGTCGCCCTCGCATTCTCCAAGAAAGCACTGTAACAGCCTAACATAGTGGATTTCGGCCAGCACCGCCCTGGCCACGTGGTTTTTCACCCTTTGGAGGGTTTTCCACGCTAAAGATCTGTGTGTACAATTTTCAACATTTACTCTCTACAATATTCTGACTGTGTGCGCGCTCGACCGCCCGGGCTAAGACGAACCGAATCTAAACCGGTCTACCGAGGGCGTTGAGAAGCCGCAACAGTTTGGCGCCGTCTGTGGGAAACGAGTTCCCCAAACTCTGCAAAAGTTCTCTGAAGACAGTATTCGCCTCGCGGCAATACTCGTAACCGACAACAATGGCAAGAAAAAGTGCTCGCACCACTAATGGCTCCATTCCTGAAGGACGCGTTGATCCCGCTCCATCTCATTCACTCATCAACGCACCTCCCGTCGAAGAAGTCCCTTTAGCGCCTGCCGTCGCGCTAGAAGGGCGCATGCGTCAGATGGAGGAGCATCAAACTGAAATGCCGACTCTTCTCAGAAACCTAGAAGCCCCTGCTCCACCTGCTGCTCCGGTCATCCCACCTCCCTTGGTCCCTAATCATGCTCCCTTAGGGGAAGCCGCTCAGGAAGAGGAAATGTACGAAGAAGAATACTCAGATGCGGCCAGCTCTGCGCATCCGACCCGTCCTGGCAGGGGCGCTAGGGGAGAACCCCCACGCCATCAGCAAGGAGCAGGGATCAACCAAGCCGTAAGAGGGCCCACTCGCGAGGAGATCCGCGACGTGATTGCTGAAGAGTATGGACAAGTCGGACGCCGGGGCATCTTTGCCCACCGTCCTCTGCATCACGGCTCCCCCTTGGCGCAGCAACTCCTAGTCCATCAGGTTCCACACGGTTTCAAGCTTCCTAGCATCGAATCGTTTGACGGAATGGAGGATCCACTGGAGCACATCAACCATTTCACCACCATCATGAGGATCTACAACGCTGCCGATCAGCTCCTCTGTCAAGTGTTCCCGGCAACACTCAAGGGGCAAGCACGCACCTGGTTTCACTCCCTGCGAGAAGGATCCATCAACAACTTCACCGAGCTAGCCCGACTGTTCGCAGATCAGTTCGTCGCCAACCGAAGAATCGTTCGAGATCCCTCTCATCTTTCGGGGATCCGCCAGAACGAGGGAGAGACCCTTAAAGATTTTTTCCGTCGCTTCACCACTGAGGCGCGACAAATCTCAGGGGTCGACCCCGAGCTTCTGCGCGGTGTCTTTCTAGGAGGGCTCCGCTCAAGCGGCTTCTATTCCGCTCTAATGAGGGAGACAGTTCCAAATTATCCGGACCTCGTGCACCGAGTTGAAGCTCAGATTGCAGCTGATGAGGCGATTGAAGCGCACCGCCAGCAGTTCGAGGGGAGATCCAAGAGGAAGAGAGAGGAGTCGTTTCCGCGGACGGTCCCTGATAAAAACAATAAGCAACACGACACCCCCAGCCGAGACCGAGGTTCTCGCCAGCATCAAGACTACACTCCCCTGAACACAACCAGGACTAACGTTCTCCTTGCCATCCGCGATCATCCATCTCTTCAGAGGCCTAGGGCTCTTGCACCAAATTCCGGAGACCAATCCAAATACTGCGACTACCATCGAGGTCACGGGTACAAAACAGAAGATTGTTCACGACTGAAATCAGAAATGGAACGATTCGTTCGTCTGGGACTCATTGAAAAATTTCTCCAAACCAAGGACCCTGAACCAACATGTCAAGAATGATCCAGCAGGGGGGAAATCCCCAGAGCGACCATCCCGAAGAATAGCCAGCTCACTGCCCATGGAGCGCCCATGGCACCCGACGTATTTACTTGTATCTCATGTTTTCAGCATCCATGTAACAAACAAGTATCATTCTATCTATTACTTTTCATCATGCGCCCAAACCAAAAGCGTCATTTTCAATTGTACTGTTTCTCCCAAAACAGAGTGTTCAGATCGTCCGACAACAGACTCTGACCTCTCCCAGAACAGAGTGTTCAGATCGTCCGACAACGGACTCTGACCTCTCCCAGAACAGAGTGTTCAGATCGTCCGACAACGGACTCTGACCTCTCCCAGAACAGAGTGTTCAGATCGTCCGACAACGGACTCTGACCTCTCCCAGAACAGAGTGTTCAGATCGTCCGACAACGGACTCTGACCTCTCCCAGAACAGAGTGTTCAGATCGTCCGACAAAGGACTCTGACCTCTCCCAGAACAGAGTGTTCAGATCGTCCGACAACGGACTCTGACCTCTCACAGAACAGAGTGTTCAGATCGTTCGACAACGGACTCTGACCTCTACCAGAACAGAGTGTTCAGATCATCCGACAACGGACTCTGACCTCTCCCAGAACAGAGTGTTCAGATCGTCCGACAACGGACTCTGACCTCTCCCAGAACAGAGTGTTCAGATCGTCTGCAACGGACTCTGACCTCTCCCAGAACAGAGTGTTCAGATCGTCTGCAACGGACTCTGACCTCTCCCAGAACAGAGTGTCCGGATCATCCCATAAGGGACTCTGGCCTCTCCCAGAACAAAGTGCTTGTATATGTCATACAAAAACGAAAACAACCGCACACTCATCCTTCAACAGCAATTTCTACCCAAGGCACCACGAAGATATCAATGATCAAAGCCGCGAGCCAGACTCGTGCAAAAAGCCGCGAGCCAGACTCGTGCAAAAAGCCGCGAGCCAGACTAGTGCAAAAAACCGCGAGCCAGACTCGTGCAAAAAGCCGGGAGCCAGACTCGTGCAAAAAGCCGCGAGCCAGACTCGTGCAAAAAGCCGCGAGCCAGAATCGTGCAAAAAGCCGCGAGCCAGACTCGTGCAAAAAGCCGCGAGCCAGAATCGTGCAAAAAACCGCGAGCCAGACTCGTGCACAAAGCCGCGAGCCAGACTCGTGCAAAAAGCCGCGAGCCAGACTCGTGCAAAAAGCCGCGAGCCAGACTCGTGCAAAAAGCCGCGAGCCAGACTCGTGCAAAAATCCGCGAGCCAGACTCGTGCAAAAGCCGCGAGCCAGACTCGTGCAAAAAGCCGCGAGCCAGACTCGTGCAAAAAGCCGCGAGCCAGACTCGTGCAAAAAGCCGCGAGCCAGACTCGTGCAAAAAGCCGCGAGCCAGACTCGTGCAAAAAGCCGCGAGCCAGACTCGTGCACAAAGCCGCGAGCCAGACTCGTGCAAAAAGCAGCGAGCCAGACTCGTGCACAAAGCCGCGATCCAGACTCGTGCAAAAGCCGCGAGCCAGACTCGTGCAAAAAGCCGCGAGCCAGACTCGTGCATAAAGCCGCGACCTCGCCGTCTCTCCAAGGGCGCTCCTCGCCTCCCGGAGCTCACCCTGGATGGCCATAAACCCGTCCTTCAAGCTCACATAATGATCGTTCCACGTAAGCGCGATCGATGCCTGGGCCTCCATCTGCAAAAGAAAATAGATAAGTCAGAGCCGCAACCTCAGAATGACGCCATACAAAAGGAAGAAGAAATCCTGCTTACCGCCTGGTTCATGGCCTCCAGAGAGGAAGAGACCCTCTTCCCTTCCGACACCTTTCGAGCTGTGCCTCGCTCCGGGGGAGCCCGGGGGGCAGAAGATCGCAGGACCTCGAGCTCCTCATCAACCGGCTCGCCATCAGCTCCAGATACACAAGGAGCCGCCTCCTCCTGAGGAGCATCCTGTACCAGTGGAGGAGCAGGACTTGGCTCCCCAAGACCTCTAAACACCAACTTCCTCTTTCTGTTTCGAACAAGAGGAGCGGCAGCAGCACGACCAGCATCAACGGACAACCCGCATAGAAGCAGGCGCTTCTCGTCCACGAACAGGGAAATATTGTGCAGAATGTTCCCCAGCTCTCGAGCTCTGAAAATCCGAGAACGGGAGAAAACTCCCGCTCACGTCCTCTAAGGCGCCGGCAACGATCTGGTAAAGAGTTCCACACCTCCGGTAGTCCCTCCGGGTTCCTGACGTAGCCAAATAAAGTATTCCCGTAACGGCGGTCCACCCAGGTCTCGAACTCCAGCCATCTCTTGTTGCTAAAGACTTCAATACGACCTCCACCATCAACCCGCACCTCACACCATTCCTTGAAAAGGCCCAAGGAGAACTTCACACCGTGCTCTCGGAAGAAGGCGATCAGCCCCATGATCCGCACCAACCCCTGAGGCGTAAACTATGACACTGGGACGCCGCAAAATTTCAGGATCTCGAGCACCTCCTCGCACACCGGGAGGCGAAAGCCGCTCCGAAGCGAGGACTCGCAAATGGTCATCCAACCCCGAGGCGGATTCTGTACTCGCTCCTCAGGATCCGGGATCCGAACCTCTAATCCGGGGGGCAGGTTGAAGCGCCTCCTCCATATGGCAACATGATCAAGAGTAAGACTCGAGGCCATCCGCATTGGGCGACTTTGCCCGCCACGCCGAGTAGCCTGAAAGACAAAGGGAAAAGCGTCAGCACGAACCTCAGGTAAGGATAAGGGGAGTCCATCCGCGAGGCTAACCACAACGCAAACTTCGCGCGCAGGTAAGCCCCGAGAACACGCGCGCAAGCACGCGGCAGACCCCGCGGGAGCAGCTCGCGCGACTACCCGCGTGGCAACCCGCGCTACCGCCGCGCGGTAGCCCGCGCGGCGGCCCGCGCGCGCACGCACGCTACCGCCGCATGGTAGCCCGCGCGGCAGCCCGCGCGGTAGTCCGCGCGGCAACTCCCGCGCGCGCGCGCGCCTCGGGCGCGGCCCCCGCACGCACCCAGCCGCGCGAGCAAGCGCAGGTGCGGCCCGCGCGTGCGCCCCTCCGTGCGAGCACGCAACCGCCCGTTCCCTCCACGCGACTCCACGCGCCTCTTGTGCGCCCGTTCGCCCGCCTTTGTGGAAGTTGGACCTTTCACCCTCACGCTTACCTTGGCACCGCCATCATCACCGCCAACCTCCGCACCCGAATTCACTCCGACCATCGCTCACGAATGCAAGTCGTAAAAGTAAAATCCTATCGCTCTCCGTGCGCTCCAAGCGTAGGATTTGGGGGGCAAATGATGGGTTCCCCCTATTTATGAGAAAAATAATAACTCCCGCGCACCGGATCCCATTCCCGCACGCTAGATCCCACTACGGCGCAACGGATCCCGAAACCACCGCACACCGAATCCCACTCTCCCGCACCGGATCTCACTACCACGCGGCGGATCCAAACCACCACGCGTCGGATCCAAACCACCACGCGTCGGATCCAAACCACATCGCGCGGGATCCCAACCGCCCCGCGCGGGATCCCAACCGCCCCGCACGGGATCGCAACCGCCGCCAACCGCCGCCGACGCCGGCCACCACCACTGGCCGGCCGACCGCCGGCCACCACCACCGGCCCGCCGGCCGGCCGCCGCCGCCGGCCGCCGCCGCCGGCCGACCGACCGCCGCCGACAGCCGCTGGCTGCCGCCGCCGCCGACAGCCGCCGGCTGCCGCCGCCGCCGACCGCCGCCTCCGCCGGCCGACGCCGACCGGCCTCCCCTTGGCGGCCGGCCACCCATGGCCGGCCACCGCCGTCGCCGCCCTTTGCTCTCCACCGTCCGATCTCTCCAGGCCTCCGCGACCCTCCGATCGTCTCGCTCAATCACGACCCTCCAATCGTCATAAACGATCTCGGCCCTCCGTTCGGTGGTTATCCACAATAACCACCGTAACCACTGTAACTTCCACTCCAAAGCCCTATAAATACCCTCCTATGTATCCTTTCAAAGGGGGCTCTCATTCTCTCCTCCACTCTCTCTCTCTTCATTTCCTCATCTCCTCAGAGTTTCTCTCTCTACACTCCGCCACTTCTTTTCTACTACTTGACAGGTTTCACCTACGAACGCCTCTCACCAGGGAAGAAGTGCTGCGCCGTTCAAGGCGAGCGCCCCGAACCCGAGCAGAAAAGTCACGGCGCTCCGTGAAGTGCTCGCCCAGGAAGTGCGCAACCACACAGGATACGCAGCAAGGCGCTCAACTCCTAAGCGGTGGCCTGTCACCCACAGAGTCCTCTCTCTCTCTCTCTCTCCCACAATTGTAACGAGGCGCGGCCTGTCGCCCTCGCATTCTCCAAGAAAGCACTGTAACAGCCTAATATAGTGGATTTCGGCCAGCACCGCCCTGGCCACGTGGTTTTTCACCCTTTGGAGGGTTTTCCACGCTAAAGATCTGTGTGCACAATTTTCAACATTTACTCTCTGCAATATTCTGACTGTGTGCGCGCTCGACCGCCCGGGCTAAGACGGACCGAATCTAAGCCGGTCTACCGAGGGCGTTGAGAAGCCGCAACAAGCTCAATATTATACATGAGAACAAAAAAGGGCAATGTTATAAGCTAAGTGTGAGCATAATAATCGAAACTCGGAAATCGCTCGGAAATCGCTCGAATTTTTAGTCGAGTCGTACTCGAAATAAAATATTCGAATCAAATCAAATCGATTCAAAATGACTCGAAATTTAATTTCGAGTCGATTTCGAGTCACATTTGAATCGCTCGATTTATGATTCGAGCCGGCTCGTTTTATTAAAATATAATTTGATATTTAATTTGCGTGTCTAACTGTATATAGGAAAGTCGATTAGGCTAGTCCTGCACTCCTGCTGTGAACAGAGGTAGTGTGTCCATGTCGCAGCAGCTTTCCACCGATAAAATATATAATTTTTTAGGCTCTGTTGGCTAGTCCTGCTGGCCGCAGTGCTAGTCCTGCTGGCCGCTGCCTATACAACTATACTAGGATTTATATATAAAATTTGTCTTGTCACAGCAGCTTTCTCTTGTTTTTCGGGTGCAGCAAAGCTTTCTCGGGTGCAGCAAAGCTGCGACTTCTCTTATTTTCCTTTTCGAGAATCGAGACGCCAAGCCAAGAGGGAGGTCATGCCAAGCGGCCAAGAAAGTTTATCGGCGGAAGCGGGATTCCAGAAGGGTGACTGGCTCTGAGGCTTTGAGAACATCTACGAAGGTCGAAGGAGGAAGGCGATCGGCGATCGGCTCTGAGCGCAGGCAACTACTTAGAGATCGGCGATTTCTAGAAGACTAAGGTCACGAAGCAACTAAGGCTTAGGCATCATTCGAGCGCAGGCCGCAGGCATATTCTACGACAGGATCGACGACAACGAAGAGGATGATCAGGTATTTCGTCATTCGAGTTTATCAATGATTTCTCACAGTGTTTTCGATTTAATAGCATGCATCCACTGATCCACTTCGAGACTTAAATCTTGAGTCTTGACCACTGTAATATGGAGAAATGAAACATGCAAAATATTTTCCAAATAACAAATGTCTAGAGCTAGTAATTGCTCTCATTATTAGCTACCAAAATGAAATATTCTCCATTTTAATTTGACCCTAGAGATTACTGCTGTGAACTCAGTTATTTAATTGATATTTTGGGAGTTCTCCTGTGAGAGTTTTTGTTATATTGAGATTTTGAGATGTATTTTGGGAGTACTCACTTGTTCTTATATTGCAAATTTAGGATCTAAGTCTCTAAGACAAAAGGAGAAAGACCTTCAATCAAAGGAAGCAGAATTAAGGTGGAGGGAACAGGTAACTATATCTTGGAAGTTTTTTTGGCCATCCTATGTTATTAGTCATGGTCTATATACCATTGTTTGAGGTGTATTCCTATTTCTGTTTTCCAGAAGATGTATTTGAATAGCTCTCGTTTGCCAGAATGCCAGATATCGTGAAGCTAAACACTTTATTTTGATGAACTAATTAATATTTGAACAGTCAAATTTATTTCAATAGCTCTTGGTTGTGGCATAGATTTATTTCTTATTAAACATAATTGTGAGACAAACTTTTTTGGACAATGCTTTCTTTACACCATCAGTCCATTTTATTACTCTAATTCTGTTTTTCTTGTATCCACTATCCAGCACATCCTATTTGAATCATATATTTGTATCATTTAAATCAATGTCCTATATGCTTCATTATTTGGTGCAGTCAGATTTTATTTTTCCATTCTCGTAGTATCTAACAAATCTTTATTTCTTCAGATATAAATAGTATGGTTTTAGTACAGAATTGTAGTGGCTCATCATCCTCACCAGTGGAGGATGATGAATTCATAATTCCCGACACAAATGCCACCATTGCTGATCTTAATGTCAGAGATATGGAACTCGCACCCTTCTCCACTTGCCCCACTCGTACTGCGACTCCCACTGAACCTTCATTAGGTCAACAATCTACTGAAGTTGATACAGAGAAGAAAGAAAAAAGAAAAAGAAGTGAAGTATGGGAGCACTTCAAAGTTGAGAAAATGAAGGATAGGAGTGGAAAGGTTGTCTCCAAATGGCAATGTAAGCATTGCTTCAAAACATACAAGTATCAGTTATCTGGATCCACATCAAATTGTGCTAGACACATTAAAACTTGTTATAAGCTTATACAAGTTAAAAAAACTCAAACAATGTTTAATCAAGAAAGAGTAAACATGGTAGAAGATGATATCCAAATGCCGACCATTTGTGTGTCTGGATCTTATGACTCGATTATCATTAGACAGTTTCTTGCCAAGTTCATTGTTACTGCGGAACTCCCGTTCTCAATAGTTGAGCAACCTTACTTTAATGTTTACTCTAAAGCCTTAAATCCCAATCATACAAAAATTTCAAGGCATACAATGAAGAATGAATGCATGAAATTGTATGAAACTGAGAGAGATAAACTCATGAAGGTTCTTAGAAGGGTGGATAAAGTTGCACTCACAAGTGATTGTTGGACATCTAATCAATCGATTGGTTATTTATGCATTACTGTTCATTATATAGATTCTAATTGGATTCTCCAACATTCAATTATTAATTTTCTAGATCTTGATCCACCTCATAGTGGTCAAGTCATATATGATGCAATACGAGAGTCAATATTACAGTGGGGTATTCAAAAAAAGATAATGAGTATCACTCTTGACAATGCATCTGCCAATGATTTAGCTGCAAGACATTTGCAACAAAGTCTTGCAAATTCCAATAGTTTATTTTTTGGTGGCAAAGTATTTCATGTTAGATGTTGTGCTCACATACTAAATATTCTCGTGCAAGATGGTTTAAAAGAGATTTCTTCATTGGTTAGTATTGTTAGAGAAGCTGTGTGATATATAAGGAAGTCACCATCACGTCTTAAATGTTTTGCTGAATCAGCCAGATTATTGGGAATTTGTACATCACGTGGTCTTTCTTCAGATGTGAAAACAAGGTGGAATAGTACTTATTACATGCTTGATAGTGCATTTTATTATAGATATGTCATTCATGACTTCTTTAGAAAAGATAAAGGTTTGTTGTGGGACTTTTCTGATGAAACTTGGCAGCAGTATGATAAGATTAAGAACATCTTGGAAGCCTTTGAATCTGCAACAAAATTGTTTTCAGGAACTTCTTATCCAACATGCAATTTGTTTATGCCTGCATTGGTTGCTATTAAGGAAGTATTGGACAAAGCTTCAACATCTCAGAATGAGTTTGTACGTGGTATGGTCAAACAGATGAAAACCAAATTTGACAAATATTGGAGTGATTGCCACTTACTCATGTCTCTTGCCATTATTCTTGATCCTCGACGAAAATTGTTGTTCATTACTTATGCTTTTAATAAATTGTACAACAATTATGATGCAGTCCAAAAAGTGAATGCGGTAAAAGATAGTCTCTTTGAGCTTTTTTCCATTTATTGTGATAACAATGTCACAAAGCATAATACTTCAATCATCAGTTCTGAATCATCTTCTTCAACTCGAGCGGGAGTCATGGGACATTCAAGTACAAACACTCAACCACAACTTATCACAAATTCGGTTCTTCTTGGGTTTGATGACTTTTTGAGTTCTAATTCTTCCACACAACCTCTTAAAAATGAACTTGAAATATATCTAGAGGAAGCACCAGTACAAGTTCCTCTTGAAAATAGAGATAAATTTGATGTCTTAGAATGGTGGAAAATATGTTCAATGAAATATGTGAAGCTCTCTAAGATGGCAAAAGATATCCTCACAATACCCATCACAACCGTGGCTTCCGAATCAGCTTTTAGTGCTGGAGGAAGAGTACTTGATGATTATAGAAGTGCTCTCAATCCCAAAACAGTGAATGCTCTTGTGTGTTCATCAAATTGGATTCGGTCTCAACATAAGCATTGTGCTAATGTAAGTACTTTTATTTATTTATTCATAAATGGTTTCATTTGTATGCTCTGTATTATTTGACGTGTGTTTTATAATTACAGCTTGATGTGGATGACTTAACAAGTCTTATACCAAATGAGATCGTCGGGACTTCAACTAATGACTAATGAATAGTAAGCATTGTTTTCAGTTTGTATCTAATTTATAATCTTCTAGCCATCCAGGTACTTGTTAGAGCCAATTACTGATAGTATAAATCACAGTGCATTTAATCCATCCAATGCCACAGTGCACACTGTAGTGAACTGTAGTGCAGTGAGTAATTACTGCTTTAACCACTTCATAAAAAATTATGCAGAAGTAGTTTAGTATATTTATTTGTATGCAAATGGTATATGCTTTGATACCATCTTCACAATCATTAAATTTTGACAAGTTCTTTTGATATTTGCATAATTGAATGATGTAATATTAGTGTTAAAATTGTTTCTAATGCTTTTTGCTGGGTGTGCAGGACAGCAGGAACCCAAGCAACACCCAGAAAGACTGAAGGAGGGTTGGTGCTGCTTCCGCTTCTACTGTTGCATTTTGAAGATTATGATGTGTTGTCATCTTTTGTTTTGTCGCAGTTCCTTGCGCCTAACTTGGGATTTTGAGTTTCCCTCCAATCATAACGTGTGATTATGTTTAATCTTGTGCGAGTAATGTTTGTCGGGAATGGATAATTGCTCTATGCCTCTATCTGGATGCTCTGTTATGTTTGTAGGGATTAGGGAATGGATAATTTGCTATGCTTGTTGTTATGCCTCTATCTGGTTTTGTTCTTTAAAGTAAGAAGTTTAATCTTGTGAGAGTAAGTTGAGATTACTGTATAAAGTATAAACCTGAAAATAATTATTTTTTAATTATATGTATCATAAATTAATTCATAGTTAAAAAGTATTTTTATTTAATTTCATTTGGAAACAAACAAACAATTTTTATTTTAAAATATATTATTTTACCTCTAATTTGTAATAATTTAATTTCTAAAGAATACTAATTTCGAGCCGAATCGAAATTGATTCGAGTTGGCTCGAAATCGAGTCGATTTCGAGTCGAGCCGGCTCGACTCGAAATCGATTTCGATTTCGAGTCGACTTCGAGCCGACTTCGAGTCGAAAATTTCGATTTCGAGCCGAGCCAAAATCGACCGAACTCGACTCGATATCACCCTTATTATAAGCAGTGCTATAACTGCTAAACACAGTCCAATGATATTCGCAGTTCAATAAATTTAAGTGTTTTTAGAACTGCGAATAGCCGCCTTAGGACTGCTAATAACATCGCCCTAAAATAACCTTCTATTTCATTCGAACATACTTTTACAACACTTACACAATGACATTTCATCGAATAGTCCCAGTCACGTGGAAAGCGGTCTCGAGCATCGAACACACATCGATTCATTAAAATATCAATTTTTGTTGTGTTATTAAATTTGCACACGATTACTTTCAAGCTTCTCATATTGCTTTCACTGGGCTCACAATTAGTCTAGTACGATTATACAAACTATTTCTCGAACTAGAAACTACTTTTCAATGCACATCTTACAATGATTTTAGCAATGATGTAAATTCTACTACATTTGTTTGGATTGTGAATAGTCTTCTTACGACGAATACACCAATCAACGGTCACTGAAGTAGTTATCAACAAGCATAACGGGGGCGTCTGCGCTCTAGTGCGGTTGCAACGAACGTCACCATTATTCATGTGGATCGTTTGTTTTTCCGCCTTTTCCCGCTGTTCCCAGCCGCCGGCCCCTACGAACGGCCGTTCCCTGCCGCCGCCCCTACCTCCAATTGAATCCCCCGCGGCATTTGTCTCCCTTATGAGCGGCCGTCCGAGGCCGTCCGAGTCACAAACAGAGCCTAAAAAAAACTAAAAATAATTCAGTTAATAATAGTAAGACAATGATAAAATACATACATTTATAACGGCACATAAATAAAAAAATAAAAAAAAGTTAAAAAAAAATTCAAATATCCCTTGTATTCTTGCCATCTTGGAAAGCCGGTAGCCTGTATATGTAAATGCTCTCGCGGGCGAATCATTAGAAATTCTTGCACGCGAAGCTTCGCAAACGTTCACGTCCTCTCTTCTGTCGAACCGAAGTAGAACGGGCGATTGGATCTCCCGGCTTTACCGACCGCCTAGCCGGAACCCTAAATAATGTTGGAGCTTGAAGCCGCCGATTCCTTACCACCGGAAATTGGCTCTACCTCAAACCCTGACTTCCTCGACCCTCATATCTTCCCCGACGACTTTTACACTCGCAGTGGCGGGCCTGCATGTGAAATTGACCTTGACATTGACTTCGATGGCATCGATTGGGATATATCCGTGGACGATCTCCTCCTCCCCGAGGTACCGGACCCTTTATCTCATCCGTTTCATCAATCGAGCGACGGATCGCCACCGGAATCCGGCGTATCAATAACTTCCGCCTTTCCGGCTACCTCTGGCGACATAAACGCGTGCTCCCTCGAATCCGGACATTCCGCCAACTGTTCTTACTCCGGTGGGGAGTTGAAGCGCGATGATGAGAGGAGCGGATGGGGAACGAAGAGGAAAAAGGAGCGGGAGGAGGTCAGCGGCAACTCTAACCCTAGCCCTAGGAGCAGAAAATTCCGTCGGTCGGAGGATGTTAGTTCTTGTGTATTCACCGCTGCGAGCGAGGAAGAGGAGAAACGGAAGGCGAGGCTAATAAGGAACCGGGAGAGCGCACAGCTTTCAAGGCAGCGGAAGAAGAATTATGTCGAGGAATTGGAGGATAAGGTTCGGTCCATGCAGTCAACAATCACTGAATTGAACAGTAAGATCTCGGTTATTATGGCAGAGAATTCTAGCCTTAAGCAGCAATTGGGTGGTGTCCCTTCGCCATCTGTTGCCCCCATGCATTTTCCTTGGATTCCTTATCCCGGACTTGCTTTTAGGCCTCAAGGATCTCTGGTTCCATTAATTCCTATACCAAAACTAAGGTCCCAGCAAGCTGCAGCCCCCCAGAAGACTAAGAAAACTGAGAGGAAGAAAGGCGAGCGCAAGAATAGGAAGTTGGCAAGCATCACACTGTTGGGATTGTTGTTTTTCGTGCTGATTTTTGGAGGTCTATTCGGGGAAGTAGATAATAGGTACAATGGAAGCAGAGATTTTGGAACAGGTACAGTCAAAGATGGATTGTTGGATAATCCTCATGGCATGGTTTTGGGGGTTAGTGGCCATACCAGAAGCCTAAACAGTGTTGAGGAGGCTGGATTCAGTGTTGGAAACAAGAGCAAGGGAGTGGGCGGTATGAGTTCTCAGAATGGGAAATTGGGATCAAAAGAGGAATCATGGTCTTCTGATCGCCATATGATTATCCAGAATTCTAGTGAGAGTCTTCCTGCATTGCTGTATGTCCCAAGAAATGGAAAGCACGTGAAGATCAATGGGAATTTGATAATCAATTCTGTTCTGGCTAGTGAGAAAGCTGTTGCTGAAATGAAATTCAGAAAACAGCCTAAGCAGACCTTTGGAACTGAGGTTATGGAGACGAGCCTGGCAATTGCAAGAAATCTGCCTTCCGGGCTCTCTTTATCGGCTAGGGATATTGATAAGCATACCAAGTCTTATGGTAGTTCGATTGAACACCAGCGGGCACTTGCTGCTGATTCTGAAGATAAATATATGGGAACCTCACATGATGGAACTCTTCAACAATGGTTTCGGGAAGGATTGGCAGGTAACATTGCATGTTTGCTTACTTGATTTTCAATATTCTCTTGTTATTTTTTATTTGTTTATAGTATTTGGCTCAATTTTGTCTCCTTAATACTAATTTATTCTCTATTGCCATTTGCAAGCTATTTTGGGTTGAATACCCCGGTGGGGTGAATGCAACTGTAAAATAAACCAAGTTAGAGATCGATGTATGATGAAAGTGCCTAAAATGCTAAGGAGGTGCAATAGAGATGAAAAAAAAATTTCTATTGATCTTTGTTAAATTTAAGAGGACTGAAAATAACATCAAATATGTTGGGTGATTCAGAAATAAGCTCGTAGACAAATTCACCCAATGCAGATTTACATTAACAGTAAACAAGAGTGTTGAAACCAGAGAACTGGCTTCGACGTTCGCAACGGGTACGCATCTGACCCTTACTTTGTCTGAGCTAGAACATGTGACCGGTCGCTGAGAGTCAAAGGACCTTGCACCTAGGAAGACCTGAAGACCAAAACAGACCCCGTGAGCTGCATCATCACGGTATGCAGCTGACCCTTACTGGCTTCGACGTTCGCAACGGGTATGCAACTGACCCTTACTTCCCCCACTCGCCCTGCTACTCCTTTCTTCCCTCCCTCGGGCCCTCCTTTTGCCTCGGTTGGTTTCATTCGCCTCTGAGCGGTCATTTTCACTTGTCACGACCACCTTTGCTATTGCGACCCCATCTGCGTCGAGTCGCACCAGCTCGACAAATATGAGGGTTGTACCAAAAGTTTAATGAAATGACATTAAAATGAATAATGGTGGTTTGAAAAAAATCTTATAGCAGAAAATCGAACATAAAACTAGGCACAATGGGGTTAGTTAATATTAACATGGAATCCCCTTCGCTATCTCGTCGCCTTCTTGATCCTTGATGGTCCTTTACGATGCACACTCTCACTAAAGGAGTTCATTTATCATGAAGGGGATATCATAAAAGGGTGTGATTCCTCACAAAGGCGTAAACTAAATTTCACTTCATCATCAAGGTATCAAAATACATGTAGAAACTCCTACTTTACAAGCTGGAGCTAGGGATTGAGAAGAATAATAGCCCAGGTGGTTGATTATAGTGGCTTCGTCTTGTTGTTACAAGTCGGGAGAGTGGGGAGGAGAGAAGGTGTCTGACGATTTCATCCAAGGAAGGTGGATTCCACATGAGGTTGAGTGAACGAAGGTTAAAGAGGCGAAGCCATGTAGTACTTGAAGGAAGCTTAAGGAGGATTCGTCACGGAGATTACAAAATTAAGGATGTGGGACCACATGCATTTGAAATATCGAAAGTCTTTTATGAAGGGAGGACTTAAAGCAATGGGATTTGACTATTCCACAAATAGAATTTGCATGTTCAAAAAATCGCTCCACCATAAAATCCCCCCTTTGAAGTCGTCTATGGCTATCCTATTCCCTTATTACTTGATCGTCACTCTCTCCTCTCTTTTGAACGAACCTCTTTCGATACTCTTTTTTACATTGATCACTCAAAATCATCGCATAGATTTATCACTAACAATTTACAGGCATCATTTGAGAAATATAAATCTATGACTGATGCACACCTTTGAGAGTTATATTTCTCAGAAGGAGATTGCGTTCTTACTTTTTTTTTTCCAGGAAAGAGAGATTTGAGATTTCCTATGGGCACTATCACAAATTACGACAATGAAATTTTGTTCCTTTTCAGGCGAAGAAACGGCTAGGCGAAAATGCGTATCTCCTTGATCTCCCCGCCTAGTATGGTACTTCACCTATTTTTAATATTACCGACCTGGTACCTTTTTTTTTTGGTAGCCCACCAACCTCTCCACCTCTTCCTCCTGGCCTCATTTCTTACATTAACTCCCCCCCCCCCACCCACACACACACTTTACCACACCTGACACCTATCCTTGAGGAGGTTGATCAGTTATTAGATGTACGCAAATTTCAAATGCGCACATGTGCCTATCAACGTTATTTGGTATCTTAAAAAGGATAAAATATTTACTGATAGCTCATGCATCAACTACACCGAGTTACGACGTTTATATCTGGATCTCTCCATAGCAGGATTCTACGATTTCTCGGCAGAGTTGAGTTCCTTCAACCCCGAGGGAATTGATGCACCATGCAGGGCATCAAATTATGTTCATGCATTTTTACTTCCTAGTGCACTTATGTTTTCACGTGCCTGGTTGTGCAACATTTTTGCAGTTGTTGCATTTTATTTCCTGTTGTATTTTTGCGTCTAGTTGTGCGGCATTTTCGCACATATTGCAATTTGGTTTTGACTTATTGGCCCGACCAACCGATACATCTTTAAATAAATCAGTCCGTCAATGCATATATGGGTGACATGCGGGCAAGCACATGAAATATATAAATATATAAAATAATAACTCTAATTTATCCTGAAATTTAATTTAATTTTGAGTTTCAATATTAAGTGATTTAATGATTTTTTGTAAGTTTCAAGGAGTTTCTTAAGTGGAGTAAAGTCACCCCTTGAAACACCCATTTTGTTTAATGAGTTAACACCCTGGACATCCTATTGGAGCCGAGAGTTTTCTCTGTTTCCGATGAGATGTGCGAGACCGCAACATCCCCTGCGAGGGGTTTTCGTCGGAGGAGTTGGCAGCGGAAAGGGCAGCGGGGATACAAGGGGATTAAAACCTAGAACGGGGAGAAGGAGAAGTTGAGGGAAGGAGAGGAAACCCTAGAGGAGGAAGAGAGTTTAGAGAGAGAGAGGAAGAGAAAATTAGAGAGAGAAAGAAAATACTTTTATTTCATTACTTGCTTCCATTATATGACTCTAAGGGTCCTTATATAAGGCCCTCAATGACATAACTGTGAATTACACAAAATATAAAGAAACGCGTAAAATACTAAAACACATAAAATACCATAACTATGGCCCGACTCATACGACTCAATGTATAAATACATATAATAATATCTAGATAATCGGCGGCTGGACCCATAACACTAACCTCCCTGCCAGAGTTATGATCGGCGCCGACCAACTCTTCAGAGGCCTGGTCGACGTCCGACGAGCCATCCCCGCCCCTCCTCCGTCGAGATCGAGCCTTCCAAGCATCTCCCGTCCTTATTCCAAACACTCTCTTGTTCATCTTCTTTGTATGCAGTTGAATCCTCTACCCCGATGGCTGGTCTCCTCCTTCAATTGACAGTTTGCTACTCCCTCCGCTCCTTTCAGCTAACCTCGCCTCCCCGTTTCCTTCCACAGTTACCCCACCACACTTGAAGCCTACTTGATTCCCTTACTCAGAACTGCAACCACCACCGTTTCCTAGCTCATATCGATAATCTACCAGAAGCCAAACCTCCCTCCAGTAACCTTCCTGAGCCCCTCACTTACTTTTCACAACCAGTGCCTGGGCCCCTTTGACCATCCAAACAACCGTCATTTACACTTGATTAGGGCTTGATTTCGTATCGCAGGTGCCAGAAAAATATTAATGAAGGTAGTCTCTGCTCATTTTTTGTTCAATTCCCGTTGACGTTATTTTACCACCTTTTGTTCTCTTTATTTTACTTACAGACTATTAAGTGCATATCTGTTGGAGGAGGGCAAACAATATTGCTATTAATTTTCTTGCTAATCAACTAATTAAATTATCAAATGCTACGAGTTTCCGAGCAACGTTCAGACTCTCATCAGGAAGGTAATCACTGTTAGAAGCGAGTTTTGTTTCCTTTATTTTTTATTTTTCAAAATTAGGTTACGTCGAAGTCAAAGGTTGATATGACAAGCCAAGAGAATGATGTGAAGGTCCAATGATAACGTGACAATTAAAATTGATCAACAATATCAAATTAAGGAGATTTTAGGCAAATTTGGCTAAGGGTGGATGATTTAGGTTAATTGAGGTTAACCATGACTATGGGTGGATGATTTAGGCTAACTGAGGTTAACCATGACATACATGACTCACACGTCTCTTACAACTCTTATCAACTTACATGACACGAATGAACCATAAAATGTGAGTTAATATACATAAAATCTCGTGCAAATAACACTTACATGACACGCATGACCCATAAAATGTGAGTTAATAATTTAATATACATAAAATCTCATGCAAATAGCTCTTTATTTAAAAATAACACAAGACCCATAAAAATTAAACTATCGGGCTCCTCCATTAGAGAGGAGAAAGATTTCTTATTTTGTTCTAGAAGTTTGGCAATCAATTTTGTATGGACTGCCTTCCACCTTAATCGAGCTTGATTTATTCCTGCTACTGATACGTCGTAATCGTATCAAGAGGGCGAAAAAGAAACTTGCATTGCATTAAACAAACATAAATATACACTCGAGAGGCAAACTCTCGCCAAGCATTCAGAGGCTGGGTCGTTTTTGACACTCCACTCTCCAAGAGAGCTCAAACTGTAAGACTCAAAAGATGAGCAAGACTCCATCCCTAGGGCTCCTTATATAGATGGATCCCCTTACTACAAGACAAAACACTTAAATAATACAATAAAGAAACAAGTCGTTGAGTGACTACCGTAAGGTGAGGCCGAACGTCTGAGCGTATGCGTGAGACGTGTTCCCCAATGCAAATACGTATCAACGCCCCCAGCTTGAAAATTGACCTTTTCCTCAAGGTCGAGGCGGTAAGGATCCCATGAGCCCGACGTGAGACTCGGGCGGCTCTTCTGGTGGACGGTTCTGGTGAAACATCAGAAGCTGAGAGGAGAAAGGTTTCTTATTTTGTTCTAGAAGTTTGGCAATCAATTTTGCATGGACTGCCTTCCACCTTAACCGAGCTTGATTTATTCATGCTACTGATACGACGTAATCGTATCAAGAGCGCGAAAAAGAAACTTGCATTGCATTAAACAAACATAAATATACACTAGAGAGGCAAACTCCTCTCGCCAAGCATTCAGAGGCTGGGTCGTTTTTGACACTCCACTCTCCAAGAGAGCTCAAACTGTAAGACTCAAAAGATGAGCAAGACTCCACCCCTAGGGTTCCTTATATAGATGAATCTCCTTACTACAAGACAAAACACTTAAATAATACAATAAAGAAATAAGTCATTGAGTGACTCCCGTAAGGTGAGGCCAAACGTCTGAGCGTATGCGTGAGACGAGTTCCCCAATGCAAATACGTATCAACGCCCCCGACTTGAAAATTGACCATTTCCTCACGGTCGAGGCGGTAAGGATCCCATGAGCGCGACGTGGAGACTCGGGCGACTCTTCTGGTGAAACATTAGAAGCTGAGAGGCATCGTGGCGGGCTGGTTGCTGCAGAGCTGACATGGGACTGCCTGAGAGGAGAAGCAATGCCATGTTGGCAAAATATCTCATCCGCAAGGTCGAGCGAGTTGCACGCCAGTTGGGCCAGAGCCTCGATCGGAGGACAGATGCTATGAAGACGGACGTCGGAGCCCCATCCAGATCCTGAACGATGACCGTGGGGCCGGAGATTAGGTCGATGAGGAGTGGGGGTAGTGATGAGTGGGAAGGAAACCTGATGGGAAGTCTGGTCGAAGTGGGAGAGTGACCACATGTGAGGGTAGGATAATAGTCGGCTTGAGAGATGATGGAAGCGAGGACGAGGAGTCAGGCGAAAAGAGAGCTGACAGGCGGGTGGGGGTCTCTAAGAAACGACGGGAGCAAAAGAAGCATGTGGCGACGTGTGAAAGGCTGGCAAAGCGCCATGTGGAGCCTCTGTCATGGATATGTCGGAAGGCGAGCGAATGAGAGGGCAACTGGTGGGAATCAAGTGGTGGGGGGAAATTATGGGGGTGCGTGCCGCGGTCGGCAGCCAGAGAACGAAGGGGGTGTCGAAAAAGGAGGAAGTGGCGGCGGTTCTAATGGTCGAAGACCCACGGAGGGGTGGTGGTGGGATGGATGGAGGAAGAGGCTCGTCGGGAAGTAAAGTGGCGGGCTGGGGCTGTAAGGGGGCATGTGGAAGAAGACGATGATGAAGCTCAAGCACCATGGCGAGGAGAGTATCCAGGGCTGCTTCAACTCGATTGCAACGAGCAGGCATTGAGTTCGGAAGGAGAGCCATGGTGAAAAAGTGGGGAGGGCCGCCATAAAGAGGCAGGAGGCTCAGGAGGGCTGCCAAAATGTTGCAGGCGCCGCGGGAGGGCTGCCGGATTGCTACAGGAGCCGCGGGAGGGCTGCCAGACTGCGGTCGGAGCCGCAGGAGGGCTGTGAGGGTGACGAGCGGCTGCTGGAAGGCTGCAGGAGTGCTGGCTGGTCGCTGGGTTGCTGCCGGGCACGGTTGGAAAGGAAGAAAAGCCGTCTGGAGGTGCTGAGAACCGAAGACGCACTGGAATCGTACGCTGGAAGAGGAGCTGGGCGCAGGAAGGCCGGTCGAAGCGGGAATCGGGTGTTGGTGTCGGCAAGGCGGCAATGTCGTCGAGGGCGGAAGCCGCCGAAGGCGTCGTTGCGTGCGAAATCCTGTGATGCATTGTTGAGCTGCGGACGGACGGACCCGACTAGCGAATTCCCGGAAGTGTTGTCAAGTTGCAGATGGGAGTGCTCGGTTGCAGGAACGACGCGGAAGATGAGTGTTGTGGACGTCGACGAAGCCGGAGCGGGCTTAGCGTGCGGGATCGTGGAAGCAGACGAGGCGGCATAAACATGGATTCAATTAGGGTTCGACAGAAACCCTAAACGAGCGGCGGGTTTGACCAATTGATACTTCGTAATCGTGTCAAGAGCGCGAAAAACAAACTTGCATTGCATTAAACAAACCTAAAGATACACTCAAGAGGCAAGCTCTCGCCAAGCATCTGGAGTCTGGGTCCTCCTTGACACTCCACTCTCCATGAGAGCTCAAACCTAAGACTCAAAAGATGAACAAAACTCCACCCCTAGGACTCCTTATATACATGGAGCCTCTTACTACAAGACAAGCCACTTAAATAATGCAATAAAGAAACAAGCCGTTGAGTGACTCCCGTAAGGTGAGGCTGAACGTCCGAGCGTATGTGTGAGATGTGTTCCCCAATGCAAATACGTATCAGCTACTCTTGAAGCAATTTCTGATCAAGATGTTTTCCTTCCATTGCTTTTTGAAGGTTTAAATGCCTTATTGTGCTTTAATGAGTGATGCTGATTATCATTATTAAACATTCAAGAGGCATAGCACAGATGGTCTTCCTCAGTGCTTGAATATATGTTAATTTAGATACAAAAGTGTTGTTGGATGTCAGGATTCTTCATTTTTCTTTAGTTGGAACTTTTTTTGGCAATTAGATCATTACAATTTTTTTATGGTCTAATTAAGATTTTAGCAGCTTACAAGGGTATTCCTTACGGGTTGTCTGTTTAACGACATTTGGAAATTTGTAATGCAATTTAAAATTTTATTGTCCCGGTGCATTTAATATGATTTGGTTCCAAGAGAAAACAAGATTTACACATGCTGTTTATCTGGGAAAAAAACAAGATTTATATATGTTGTTTATCGATCTGAGAAGGCTTATGATAGGATTTCAAGAGAGGTCTTATGGAGAGTCTTAAAAAATAAATGTGTAAATTTATCGTACATTCACGTAATCAAATATATGTATACAATTTCAGTGACGAGGGTGAGGACATCTGGAGGATTAACACAAAAACCCTCTATCCATGTTGAGGTACATCAAGGGTCAGCTTTAAGCCCTTATCTCCTTACCCCTGTCTTAGATGAGCTCACCGGACATATCCAACAAGCAATACCTTGGTGTTTAATTTTTGCAGATGATATTGTTTTGGTCGATGAGACGCGCGGGGGTGTAAACGCGAAACTTGAATCATGGCGAGAAACTTTAGAAAATAAGGGTTTAGGTTAAGCAGGACAAAAACGGAGTATATGGACCTTAAATTTAGTAGTGCAGGATGACTCCGTCATTAAATTGAGTGACCAAAATATTTTTCTAAGTGAGTGCTTTAAATATCTGGGATCGATAGTTCAAAAAGATGGTGTAGATAAAGATGTGATATATAGAATCCAAGTAGGTTGGCTGAAGTGGAGAGGCGCGTCTGGGATCTTGTGTGATTGTAAAGTACCAATTAAAACTTAAAGACAAGTTTTACCACTGCAATTAGACCAACGATGCTCTACGGTTCTGAGTGTTGCACAATGAATTATGTACATGGGCAAAAAATGAGAGTTGCGGAGATGAGAATGCTCAGGTGGATGTGTGGACACACGAGACTGGATAAAATTAGGAATGAATATATCAGGGATAAGACATGACTCATGAGTGACACCAATTGTAGAGAAGATGCGCGAAGCTCAATTAAGATGGTTCAGACACGTACAAAGGATACCATTAGAGGCACCTATTAGGCGTTGTGAGAGTTTAGCCACTAGGCATGTTAAACGGGGGAGATGTAGACCAAAAAAAACTTGGAATGAGACTATAAGGAAAGACATGATGTACTTAGGCATTAGTGAGATTATGACTAAATTTAGGGCACAATGGTGACAAAGGATCCATATAGCCGACCCCACTATGTCGGGATAAAGGCTTGAGTGTTGTTGTTGTTGTAGCGCATTTAATATGATCAAGTTTTTGTAGCCTTCAAAGTATATTGTTTGTGTTGTTTCTCATAGATATAAGATACATGGTTCACACGTAAAAGGAGAAAAAGATACATCGGGAAGAACCTTTTGCAGAATGGGAAGAAGAGCATGACCGAGGCGCCGATGTCAATCATTAGAGCTGACGGAAGAGAGAGTGGAGGAAGGAAGATCCAGAGTGTAGAGCTCATTGCACAATTGCCATGTACGCGTCTGCCGATCCTGCACAACAAAAGAAGAGGAAGAAAAGGTAAGTAGGCAATCATGATCTTGAGTTAGGCAGCTGAGCAGATTGAATTGAGCGTCGGGGACATGAAGAACGGAGCGGAGAGGTAGAGAAGGGGTGATTAATATATCGCCAGATGCAGCAATGGGATTGGTGTCGCCGTTTGCTACTGTAATGAACTTCAGATACGGAGAGTCCAAGTACCGATGTAGTTGTTTAGGAGAGACATGATGAGTGACTCCGGAGTCCACAATCCAGGATGAGCCAAGAGGAAAGGCAGAGAGACAGGCATGGGATGAGGAGACCACGGCTCCAGAGTTGCGAGCAATCAGCCCCCGCAGGTGGCAGAGTTCGTTACGCAGAATGTCGATTTCAGTGAGTGGACAAGGACGGTCAGTGCATCGACGGTCGCAAAACTTATTGTTGTTTGTCTTCTAGTGTTGCTCGGGGTAGAAGGATCTACGAGTGTTCTCATGATAGGACACATGAGACACCCCGATAGAAGCGAAAGCGAGCCGGCCATAGGACTTAGCGGGGCTCGGGGTAGAAGGATCGTGGCGAACACGACTGGCGGGCAGGAATACTTGCGGGCAAGCAAGAACACGGCGAACGCACAGAGGGCTGGCGGACAGGAGCACGACGACCTCACAGAGGAATCCGCGTGAGAGACTGCGAACAGGAAGAGCTCGGCAAGACTGTGATCAGGAAGAGCTCGGCGAGAATGCGAACAGGAGCACGACGACCTCTCAAGGAGAGCTCGGTGAGACTGCAGACAAGAAGAGCTTGCTGACAGATGCGACCGTTGTTCTGACGTTCTTAAGGAACCGCGGGTACAACAGTGGACACACCAACGTACAGTCGATGCGAGCCGTCGTTCTGTCGGGCTCGAGGAACCGTGGGCACACCATCGGACAATTGATGAAATCAAGCGGGCACACCAGCGAACAGAGCAGCGCGCAATCCATCGATCAGTCGAACAGTCGCTGCAAACAAGCGCGCACACAGTCGCTGTAAACCAGCGGGTAATCCAGCGAACATTCGAACATCGCACACCACGAGAGCAGCTCCGCAAACAAGAAGGAACACGTGAACAGGCGCAGCAAACCAGCGAACCGCGGACTGTCAGAGAGGGTGGGCTGAAAGACAGGAGCAAACGCTCAACCGAGAAAAAAAATTGGAGGGATCGAATTTTACTCGCTTTGATACCATATGGAATTTGAGAATAAAAGGGGTCAATATTTATTATCCTCGTAAAATCATATTCTTGTAACAATTTCATTGCATGTTAGAATTTTTGCATTACTTTATGTAGGACAAGCGGCAATTTCAGATTTCACGGGAGGTAATTAATATCATGTTGGTGCGGGGTAAACGATAAATCAGTTGCAGCATATTTATATGAATTTGAGCAGCTGATGTAGGTAAATTTTTTGAGTTCATAACAATATCAAACCTTCACGTGCTATTTTTGGTTCATTTTTCCAGAATCTGGATTGGTCCTTTGAACCGGTTAAATTTATCCCCATATACGTCCACATACATGCAACATCCACTCCATGCCCCAATTAAGTGTTCTCCATATTGTGAATAAAAGCATCTTGATACCCAGCAGACTACTTTGCATGAAAGCTCAGTCGTCGATTTCTAGTGGAGGTGGAGATCGAAGGAGCAGTTGATCAAAGGAATATAGCCTGATCATGTTCGCGCGACAGATTTTTGTGCACCACCTCAACATGTTTAATGTACTTTTGTACCAGTTGCATACTTTTGGTGCAAAGGTGGAGGAAGAAGACATGAAGACCCTCTTCCTTCTTACCTCACTTCTGCTTCCATTCAATCGTATAATAATGGTATAAGGACGCACAAAACTTGAGGAACTAACTGCACCATTGTGGTAGAATCAAATACTGAAAGGCTGCACTCATAGGGGTGAGCATATGTTGGTGGTGGAAGGAAGATGTAGGTCATTTGATATCTCGATGGAGCACGAGTTTGATTAACATGAAAAAAGTGCGTTACTTGCTGTAATTACAAGTAGACATGTCACCTCAAAAGAAATTGTCAAGAGTGTACACATTATGAGATGGATACTCAACATGCGACAGTGGTGATACTCAGATTATAGTAGTGACGGTGATAATTTGCTTATGATCATTGAGAGTATGAATGATACTGATGGATGGATAATGGATTCGAGAGCTTGCAACACATTTGCTCGAATACATCTTATTTCAGCTCCTTAATAAAGAAGACTGTCACTGTCCACCTGAGTGATGACTCAACTTGCGAGGTCATTAGTGAAGGAACAATTGATATTCAGGTGCACACTGATATGGTGCACATGAATAATGAAGTGTAGTTCGTACCAAAAGCTGTGTAAGAATCTTATTTCGTTGGGCATGATGAATTTAATGGGTTGTGGATTTTCAACCATAGGTGAAGTTTTGACGATGATATGCGCACTATGCTCATGAGAGGAGACAAGTTTTGTAACATTTACCAACTGATAGGAGACTTCGAGGTGCTGCTCTTATGATTTTTGCAGGAAAATGACTAAATGCTCGAGATGGTGCAGTAGATCAACGTTTTGTAGCTCAGTTTCAATGAGTTAGCTTTATTTCAGGGTGTGCCATTCTTCTAGTGTGAGCTATTTGCAAAGATGTTTTGTGAATTTGAGCTAAACTCTAGTTCGGAGTTGATTTGTGACTTGTCGACTGATGTCCTATAGAGAGTTATGCATTTTGTGGCAGTGTTTGTTGTGATGGGGGTTTGTGGTGGTGGATTTGTCTTGTCTATTCTTTAATCGCTTCTGCCAGCGATTGTTATTCCGGTGCTGGTACATCCTGCAAATTGTGCCTGATCGCAGATTCGTAGTGTTAGTTTACTGTTCATAGTTTGTCATTTCTCATTTTTCTCTCGTTATTGTATGTCTTTCTGTTGATTTATTCCAAATTTGTATTTGCAACCCTTTCATTATATGTGATGATCTTACGGAAAATTGCTTCACTGTTGCTCTCGTTTCACAACACCACAGATGCATAACATTGTCAATGAGATTATCAATGATCGTCATAGATGTGGAGTAATGGTTTTATAGAACTGAATGAAGTAATAATCAATGCTAAAACGGAACTGTGGCACTGATGTGTATCCGGAGGTGACGGGAGTTCCGAGCATGGGCAAGTTTGTTGGAGTCGTTTGGGATGCAAACAAGGATTAAGACTTTAAGAGCTGTATACAATTTTGGGTGCGAGTATTGAGAATTGTCTGGGAGAATAATACAGTCTCGTGCACTTAATATAAATCACAAGCCTCTCAATCTAGAATCTTTTAGGTTGGAACTTAGCTTCTACATGTTACCAGAGTGGGCTAGGCCTATCACAGACCTCCAACAACAACGACAACACTCATGCCTTTTATCCCACCATAGTGGGGTCGGCTATATGGATCCTCTGTCGCCATTGCGCCCTATCTTTAATCATAGTCTCACTAATGCCTAAGTACATCATGTCTTTCCTTATAGTTTCATTCCAAGTCTTTTTTTGGTCTACCCCTCCCCCGTTTAACATGTCTAGTGACTATACTCTCACGATGCCTAACAGGTGCCTCTAATGGTCTCCTATGTACTTGTCCGAACCATCTTAAACGAGTTTCTCGCATCTTCTCTACAATTAACGCCACTCGTCTTATCCCTGATTCATTCATTCCTAATTTTATCCAGTTTCGTGTGACCACACATCCACCTAAGCATTCTCATGATCTCATCTCCACAACTCCCATTTTTTGCTCATGTACACCATTCACTGCCCAACACTCAGAACCGTAGAGCATTGCTTGCCTAATTGCAGTACGATAAAACTTCCCTTTAAGTTTTAATGGTACTTTACGATCACATAAGATCCCAGACGCGCCTCTCCACTTCAACCAACCTGCTTGGATTCTATGTATCACATCTTTATCTACACCTCCATCTTTTTGAACTATCGATCCCAAATATTTAAAGCACTCACTGCGGGAAATATCTTGGTCACCCAATTTAATGACGGAGTCATCCGACCTTCTTGCACTACTAAATTTAAGCTCTATATACTCCGTCTTTGTCCTGGTTAACCTAAAACCCTTCTTTTCTAAAGTGTCTCGCCAAGATTCAAGTTTCGCGTTTACACCCTTACGCGTCTCATCGACCAAAACAATATCATCTGCAAATATTAAACACCAAGGTATTGCTTGTTGGATATGTCCTGTGAGCTCATCTAAGATAAGGGTAAAGAGATAAGGGCTTAAAGCTGACCCTTGATGTAAGCCAACAACAATAGGGAATTCTTGTGTTAATCCTCCAGATGTCCTCACCCTGGTCACTGAATTTGTATACATATCTTTGATTACGTCAATGTATGATACATTTACACTTTTCTTTTCTAAGATTCTCCACAAGACCTCTCTTGGAACCCTATCATAAGCCTTCTCTAGATCGATAAACAGCATATGCAAATCTTTTTGTCTTTCCCGATAGTTGTCAAAGAGTCTCCTCAAGAGATATATAACTTGCATGGTTGACCTCCCTGACATGAATCCAAATTGATTCTCTGAGATGTTAGTCTCTCGTCTAACTCTTCTCTCTATTACACGTTCCCATAGTTTCATAGTATGACTCATTAATTTAATTCCCCTGTAATTGACACAATTTTGTATATCTTCTTTGTTCTTATACAAAGGTGCCAAAATATTTTCTCTCCATTGATCTGACATTCTCTTTGTATTCAATATCTTATTGAAGAAACTTGTAAGCCATAAAATTCTTTCCCTCCCTAAGCATTTTCATATTTCAATGGGTATATCGTCTGGTCCAACCGTCTTTTCATTTTTCATTTTCTTCCGAGCGTCATCTATCTCTGATGCTTGAATTTACGATAAAAAGATATGTTTCTATACTCCTCTGATTTACTTAACTCTTCTATGTTCAGTTCATTGTCTTTTCTTTCATTGTATAGTTAATAAAAATATCTTTTCCATCTCTCCTTAATAGCCACATCATCCGTCAAAACCGTATCTGTTTCATCTTTTATGCATTTAACTTGGCTTAAATCTCTTGATAACACGTTCTTTCCACTAATCTTTAAATGAGAATACATAACTTCCCATATGACACTAGGATCAACATAAAATTCATCAACTAGTTGTTCTATAACCGCTGCCTTGAAAGCAACATGTTTTTCTTTCTTCAAGCTATCGCAGACTCCAATGTAACAAAATTAAAAGAGTGAGTAGAATCGACGTGTTAGAGGACAGAAACCCTACACTTGAGGACGCACTGAGAATAGTGCTACATTGGGAAAATAAAATAACGTTGCACACTTAGTATAGATCTTTGCCCCCTCCTCTTACAATTTTAGTTTTAAGTTAGATGTTTTTTAGTTTTCGTCCATGACGTGTGGGGGAGACTGGGAGAGAGACCTAATATTCTGTTCTTTTTTGTCTTTACTAAGCAAACTTTGAACTGGTTAATTTCTGGATATTAAACTAATCAAATTAACTTTAATACTAAAATTTCAATTAAGTACTTTAGTGCGACTAATTAAATAATAATGTGTAAATGTATCCATTGTAAAGAGCACAATGAACTCGGGAACCTGCTTAACAAATTGAAATTTGCCCCAAAATTAATTTAATTCTGCAAAAATATAAGATCTTATAAACATATTTAGAAAAGGATAGTGTATGCCTAACTTTTTTTGTAAAGAAAATGCAAGCAGTCTAAGTAGAATTCCTGTCGTAGTTTGATCTGCTATTGTGCCCACGAGTCTGCGAGTGATGGGAGTTTGTTGAGCGATCAGCCGCACTCCCGAGAGCAAATAATTTCTGTTGTATGCATGCAGATTATGAGTTTGATTTATCATTCAAGCTTAATTGCCTTTAATTTGACAGTCTATAATAATAATAATAATTTCTCAGGCCCGATATTCAGTTCAGGCACGTGCACAGAAGTTTTCCAATTTGAAATCTCCCAATCATCATCATCCACAGCAGCGAGTGCAGTCGTGACTGCTCCTCCAACCGTCGATCCAACCAAAAGCGCACGCGCCAACTCATCATCGCCGCACAGAACAGAGCTGAGGAATCGAAGGTTTCTATATCCGCATGCCATCCCTCTCCCAGGTACCAACTTCAACAATACCGAGGGCATACCCAAAGCACCAGAGAGTAATAATAATGCCTCCGCGCCTCCCATGATCGTCTCCGTCTTGGCCGATCCCAGAGAAGTCGGTGACCATGATGCGGATGGAAGGATTTCATCGCCCAGTAAATCACTGCCACGTATATTTGTAGTGGTGCTTCTCGACAGCATCAAGTACGCCACTTATTCCTGCGTGCTCCCATTCAAGATCCCCACTCATCTTGTTAATTAAGGCCTGTTTGGCGCGGAGTTCCGAGTTCGCTCCCTCACACGGGAGCATGAAAGTGCTGGTGCATCTTCGCGGTCAATGCTGGTCGGTGTTCCTCCGTCCGGTTGCGGCGTCAGCAGCCTGCCCCGTCGGAGCGAAAACTCGGCATCAAATAAGCTCTGAGGTTAGTTTGCTCACGCTATATTTTCTTTTCTTGCTGTAGGCTTTTATAAATGTAGTTTAATTTGTAGTAAATTATGAGAGGAAAAGAAGAGAGAATTACATGACTGAACACAACCCTAAACCTAACTGATAAGGTAGAGACGATTAACTATAAGTTTGACTCAATTCCTGAGTATTAGATTCATGGGTTCCGCTGGAACTTTGAATTCTATTTATCTCGCTTATTTTTCTGAGTTGCTTTGAGATTTGTGCTTGTCCTCTTGGAGTTCAATGGATTTTGTGCCGGCTTCATAATGGTAGGTTGTGTGAGATTGTGAATGCAATTTTCCCTCTTTTTCGCTTAAAGTTTTGAATTGAATTTTTAAAAAAGAAGTCTTCACTGGAGTTTGTTACATGTTAGTGGTCGTGTTTTTCTTTGACTGCATTGTATTCGCGTTGTGGTCGGTTGTTGTGTTTTCGCTCCGACGGGGCAGGCTGCTGACGCCGGCTGTGTGGGTTAGAGAAAAGTAATCTGGATAGTCGAACAATCATCTGTTGAGTATGCATCGTTATGAAGTCGACGAATGGTATTTTGTGGCCCGTTTGGTCATGGAATTATAAAAGGGAAGAAAGTTCTCCCTCTCCTAATTAGGGTTTAGGGTTTGGGAGCTCCTCATCGAGTTCCTGCTTAGGAAACCGCGGCGAGGACTCCACAATATCCCCCCCTCTGGCCCACTCTCCGGTGAGCTCCCGACATGTTACACGGTGCTCATGAACTGTCGTTCGTGAACGCCCGACCTCACCAAAAAAATTCATGCATTTTTATGCTCAAAACTAGTTTATTTTCTTGGTAGCGGTCATAACCTTTGTCTTGCCAAACATACAATCCATGATAATGGTTTTTTTGACCCAACTCATCAGAGCAAATAAGCTACGCCAAACGTAGCCATAATGACTTAAAAAACTACTGCTCCAAACTATCATCTCAATTAAGCCCTTAGTTTTGTGCCCCAATTTCCTCAAGTAAGCATTTATTTTTATCTTATCTCCATTATTATTTTTTCGCCACCTCACCCTCCATACTTTGCATTAGAAAGAAGGCAACACACATCTGATATGTGTAATAGAACACCTTAAAAAAGCCAAGGGTCTGCCCAATTTGGATGAAATTCAAAATTGATCATGAAATTACATTTCTATTGAAATTGATCTGAATTAAAAAAAAAAATCAGATTTCAATCCAATTATTAAGGGTTTGCTTGGGTCGGTGTTGGTGGTCGGAGATAACGCTAAAATAATGTTCTTTGATGAAGTTTCCTTCATACGGTTGGAATCTGACTATCGGTGGTTCCAAATAAAGGCTATTCAAATGAAAAAGAAATAGTCTCTGCATTTCTTGAAATCATAATTGAAAAAAAGAATGCTCAAATAAATTGAGTCCTACAATTTTGTTGTTCGAATGAGTTCAACGAATGTGATTATTTTCTCACTTCTGAGATTAATTTTCACTAATCACTACTCAACAAATTCATATGATTTTCAGAAATATAATTAAAATTTTTTCAAATATGATGAAACAAAATACCAAATATTCAAAATTGTCTACTATCGTCTTATTGTTTTATCTACTGACTTAACATATATTATAAGTTATTTAAAATGTTCATTTAAGTAATTATATTCTATTCTAAAATTAAAAATAACGATGAAAATTCATAAAATTGAAAAAGTTTTTAGTAGAGCTTTTATACCTACTATGGTAGATTATCATTAAACATGGCAACATTATTAAAGTTGATTTGAAATGTAACGATGAAAAATAATTAATTTAATTTATAAAAGTATTGATAAAAAATAATAATATATGTATAATGATAAAAAATTTTTAACAAAAAATAAAAAAAAGGTGTATGATTAATTCACATTAATTAATTAATAATATATTAGTGGCGGAGCCCTCTGCCTGTCGCGATTGGGATACTTTCACAATCAGTCAATGTATTATCGTGGTTGGCGTAGGGGCGAAGCCCCATGTCCATCACTCGTGAGTTTTTAAAAATTAGAAATATTAGAAATGTAAATAGATTCTTGATGCGATTCTGCTATGAGATTAATTTAATGAAAATAATATGATCACAAACGTGGTGTAAAAGCAAAGCGAAGATGAGTAATACCAGGCTGTGGGAAATACCGAGTCAAGAATCGGGTTTTTTTTTTAATGTCAAACTAGACCCAAAACAACCAAATCAATAGTTAAACCAATAATTTAATCCGATCCACCCATGGCTAAACAAAAAAATAATAATAATAATAATATATGATAATAATATATAATTGAAACCCGGCTTAGACTTGACCAAACCAGCAAAATTTGGACCTCTGCCTAATCTAAAATGGATATATCATCATAGAGAGCAAAGAGCATACGCATACTTATTCACAAAAAGTATAAAATAATCATTTATATAAGCATATATAAAATAAAATAAAATGTCTGCAGAACAGAAAATAAGGAAGCGATTCGTCAAAAAATATTTTATTTTAAAAAGTCATCCACATAAAAGTTGTAGATCTCGATGAGATCTACAATTTTCATGTTGGCCACTTTTTGATTTGAAGTCATTTAGGCCCCCGATTTGGGCCCTGAAAAAAGTCACGCTGAATCCCGGACGTCAAATATATATTCGGCGTGACTTTTTTCGGCCCAAATCGGGGGCCTAAACGACTTCAAATCAAAAAGTGATCAACATGAAAGTTGTAGATCTCATCTAGGTCTACAACTTTCATGTTGATACTTTTTGAAATAAGATATATTTTGACGGATTTCTCCCGGTTCTCTCCCTAAGAGGGAGAATCGGTTCTCTCCTAAAAATTCCCCATATATATATCTATACTATTCTAAAAAGAAATATGATGGCCTGCGAATAGCGTGAGATCAAAAATCCCCAAAAATTAGGACCGTGGGATATATGGCTTCAAAATACAGGAGCCGTCCGATCAAATACAGTTGGACTGCAAATAACTATTCTACAAAAATTCAAAAACTCATCTCCTCTCATTTCTCCGATACCAGCCCGCCAGCCTCGCCTCCTCCGCCATTACCCTTCCCCGCGGCTACCGGAGTAGCCACCGGCTTGACCGGAGACCCCCGACGAGTTCGCCGGACCCCGGCGAACCTGCCGGGGTGAGTCCGGCCACGCTCCGGCAGGGCCACCGCCGGAGGTGGCCCTGACCGTGAGGCCCAGATCTGGGCCTCACGGTCAGGGCCACCTCCGGCGGTGGCCCTGCCGGAGCGCGGCCGGACTCACCCCGGCAGGTTCGTCGGGGTCCGGCGAACTCGCCGGGGTCCGGCGAACTCGCCGGGAGTCTCCGGTCAGGCCGGCGGTGGCTCCGGCGGCGGCGAACGACGAAGTGGGGGGCGACGGTTGCGATCGGGATTTAAAAAAAATCAAAATTTAAAAATTTAGATAAATATATATATTATAAAATACAGAGTTTGACGAACAACGATTGCGATCGCGAATCACTCCTGCGTTCGACGAACGTCGGCACTCCTGCGTTCGACGAACGACGAATCACTCCTGCGTTCGACGAACGACGACACTCCTGCGTTCGACGAACAGCGAATCACTCCTGCGTTCGACGAACGACGACACTCCTGCGTTCGACGAACGACGAATCACTCCTGAGTTCGACAAACGGCGAATCACTCCCGCGTTCGACGAACGGCGAATCACTCCTGCGTTCGACGAACGGCGGCACTCCTGCGTTCGACGAACGGCGGCACTCCAGCGTTCGACGAACGGCGACACTAAAATCTTAGTTAGAGATCTGCCAGTGGCCTCACGCCGGCGGCAACTCAAAAGAGGGCGGGAAGGAGGGGACGGAAGGGGGGCACGGGAATTTGCATAAATTTTTTTTTATATTTATATAATAAAATAAATAAATATATTAGATTTAAAAAATATATATCTTATATTTAAAATAAAATGAATATATATAATTTCATTCAATTTTTAAATCATAAAATAAATAAATAAATATATATATATATATAATTAGTTAATACATATATATATATACACTTAGTAAATTAAAAGGGGCGGCTGCGGGGCGGGCGAAGCACGCCGGGGGGGGGGGGGGGTGTACAACCCGTATTCGCCGAGTGGGTCCCACAGGCCAACTGGCGAGACCTAAGCCAGTCAGATCATTCGCCCCGGCTCAGACAGGTGAAAATGCCCCCGGGTTAGTGGGGGTAAGCTGCAGGAGAGAAGGAGCTAGGCGAGTGGTGCCCTCACGGACCACTCGCCCGGAAGCGTGGGCATTCGCCCAGCTAAGCGGGTGCCCAGCGGGTGGTGCCCTCACGGACCACTCGCACAAAAGGCTTTGAGGGGGAAATGACCATAATACCTCTTGTGGGCTGCAAATAGCCCTTCAGAACAGCGGAGTTAGGCTATTAACAGACCAATTTGGGGTGCGGTTAGTAAAACTAAAAGACGGATTCATGTTATTTGCAGACCAGCCTAGAAAAATCTATAAATAGACCCTTAAGGTCACCTTGGAGGAGATCCGATTTTAGAGAATCCTCTCCTCCAGGCTAGTTCCTGGTCGGCTACTAAGGCCCTCCAAGGTGCCCGGTTGAGCTCTGGTTAGGGAGGGGAAGCTCTCTAAGATCTTCCGGGTGTGTGGCGGGACCTCCTCGCTTCAGCCTTGGGTCTATTCCTATTCTCACATCCACCATCAAGAGAGTCTAGTGAGGGAGAAATAAGCATCGGCTACACCCCCAGTGGGTCCGAACTCAAGAGACCGGTTGCCGGTTTCAACATTTTTGGTGCGGTGAGCGTGGACCGTAGCTGGTGAAGGAAAATCTCAAGCTAGGTTCGATGACAGGAGATGGGGGAAATGGTTCTGACTCAGGCCACTCGCAGCCGCCAGCAACAGGGGAGTGGCTGGAAATGTTTGAGAAGTTCAAGCGAGAAGTCCTGCAGACAGTTCTCGCTGGGCGGAGCGAGTGCGAGACCCCGGCAGTCCCCGTGGTTCCGCCCCTGCAGATCGACGAGAACGCACCGGGGCAGCGGCTGGGGAAGGAGGTGCCAGCAGAAGGCAGTGCGCGAGATCTCCCCGGGCGGCAGCTGTTCAGCTGCCCGGCGAGTGCTGAGGTGTGCGAGCTGGCTCCGCGCGAGAGGACCATTCGCCGAGCAGGGGAAGGGAGCCCCTTTTGCGAGATGATCCTCTCGGCCCCAGTGCCAGAGGGGTTTCGAGGGCCGGAGATGTTCTACTACACCGGCAAGGAGGACCCAGTCGTACACCTGCAGTGGTTTGAAGACATGACATCAATCCTTCCCATGTCGGATGCTTTTCAATGCCGACTCTTCGCAACCACCCTGAAGGAGAAAGCAAGGGACTGGTTCCACCAGCTTCCCGCAGGTTCCATCTACGCGTTCGATGATCTGCGCCGAGGCTTTCGGCTGCGCTTCTCGACGTCAAAAAAGAGGAAGAAGGATGCAGAGGCTCTCTTTAAGATCAGGCAAAAGGAGGGGGAATCCCTGGCACATTACGTGGATAGGTTCCAGGAGGAGATACACCTTGTGCAGGAGGTGCCGGGATTCGCCCTCAAGATGGCGTTCATCGTAGGGTTGCGAGACGGGTTTTTCAAGATGGACCTGAAGAGAAGGCCTCCTTCGTCCTTTGAGGAGTTGATGGAGCGAGCAGCAGAGGAGATTGAAGGGGAGGCGGCCAACCCGGAGTTCTACAAGAGGTTGGCGAAGATGAGCGAGCCCGAGGTGAGGCAGCAAGAAGGAAGAAGGCGAGAAGAACCCAGGGGTCAGGGGTTCGAAAGACCGCCTCGGAATTGGAGGAATCAAGAGCCCAACAACAGGTTGGGCTGGAGGCCCCAGGAAGGACCAGCGAGAGGTCAGGAAGGGGGTATCAAGGAAGAGAGGCGGGATGAATAAATCCGGGGTGGAGGCAAGGTCCCAGACCCCCTCACCCCCCAAGGGAGCAAGCTATGGCAGTAGGCCGAGGAAGAGGAGGTAGAGGAGCAAGAGGAGGGAGGGGAAGAGCAGGAAGAGGGGACAGGGTGGCGTTGCCCTATTGTGACTTTCACCAGGAAGAAGGTCACGCGACCGCCACCTGCCCAGAATTCTTGGAGATGAGAGGGAGAGGTCAGCCACGCCGGCAGCAGGCCAGGATCGAGGAAGTCCTCCCAGAGGCGGAAGAGGACCGATGCGAGGACAGGGCGGATACAGGAGCCAGGGGGGAATCGGGGTGATTCATGGTGGGGTTGGGATAGAAGCCTCTCGCAAAAGGAGCTTCCAGGAGATGTTTCGGAGAGACGTCGCCTCAACTTCCCAGACCCCACCCCCCACAGAGAAGCTCACCTTCTCCTCGGAAGATATGCCCGATTATGAGGACCCGTTCTGCGACGCCCTGGTGATCCAGACGGCGATAGAAAACTTCACGGTCTCCCGGATCCTGGTGGACAATGGGAGCTCGGTGAATGTTGTCTTCAAGAAGGCTTTCGATGCGATGGAGGTGGAGAAGAAGAGGGTGCAGGCCTCTGATGGGCCGCTGTTCGGTTTCTCAGGAGAAAGAAAGGAGGTTGAGGGAGGCGTCGACCTCCAGGTAACGTTAGGGGGAGTCCCAAGGAACTGCCGGTTCGTCATCGTTGACGCTCCGAGCAGCTACAATGCCATATTTGGGCGCCCCCTCATCAGTGCCTTCCGATGTGTGCCCTCATCATACCACCAGTGCTTGAAATTCCATAGTGGAGGAGTCCAGATCCGAATCCGGGGAGATGCAAAGGTGGCCAGGCAGTGCTATGTGACTGCCGTCAACACCATCTCTTAGATGACGGAGGCTGAGAAGATGGATGAAGAGATGAGGAGGCCGGAGGGGCCAGGAAAAGGAGTGGAGAAGAGGGGAGAAGGGGGAGAGGGCAGTGCCCGAGGAAAGGAGATGGAGGTAGCTCAGGAGGAGCAGGTCGAACCAATGGAGGAAGAAGGTGCGGCAGAGGAGAAGGCCAGGGTAGAAGGGCGAGAAGCGAGGGGCAGATGGGAAGAGCCGGCCCGGCTTGAGGCGGCAGAGGAAGTAGTGGAGATGGAGGTTCTCACCCGGGGAGGAAGGGTGGAGAAGGTGCGTGTCAGCGGGGGCCTCAGCTCGGAGGACAGGGTAAGGATGCTGGAGTGCATCCAGAAGAACGTGGACATCTTCGCATGGAGCGCGGCAGACATGCCATGCATCGAGGCGGACGTGGCTTGCCATCGTCTCAACCTTGAACCAGGAACCCGCCCCATCCGGCAGAAGAGGAGGGCCTTCGCCGACAAGCTCGAAGAACCGATCCGCGAGGAAGTGGCCAAGCTCCTTGAAGCAGGTTTTGTATCGGAGATCCAGTATCCAGGCTGGGTCTCCAATGTCGTCATGGTAAAAAAATGCGATGGTCGCTGGCGTATGTGTATTGACTTTTCTTTATTAAACAAAGCCTGCCCTAAGGATTGCTATCCCCTGCCTCGGATCGACGCGCTGGTTGATTCAGCCGTCGGTTTTTCTGTGATGAGTTTTTTGGATGCTTTTTCAGGTTATCACCAGATCAGGATGCACCCCCCGGATATCAAAGATGTCTCTTTCATCACCCGGGAGGGGTGCTACTGCTATAAGATGATGCCCTTTGGGCTGAAAAATGCAGGAGCAACCTACCAGAAGATGATGGACCGGGTCTTTAAGGAACAAAGGGGAAGGAACTTGGAAGTCTACGTGGATGACCTCATGGTGAAAAGCAAGAACGCGAGCTCTCACATCCAGGACCTCGAGGAGACCTTCGCTACCCTGCGCAAGTACAAGATGCGCCTGAACCCCCTGAAGTGTGTGTTCGGGACCAGCAAGGGGAAGTTCCTAGGACACCTTCTCACCCCTTTGGGGGTAGAACCTAACCCGGACAAGGTCAAAGCCATAATGGAGTTGGGATCGCCTCAAAATGCCAAGGAGGTTCAGCGCTTGACAGGAAGGCTCGCGAGGTTGAGCAGGTTTCTCTCCCGGGCCGGGGAGAAATGCTCCCCCTTCTTCAAAACGTTACGAGGCAACCAGAAATTCGAATGGACAAAGGAATGCGAGGAGGCCTTCCAGGCCTTGAAGGGTCAGCTCACCAAGGCTCCGCTACTCCAAGGTCCCAAGGAGGGGGAAGATCTATCCCTATATCTCGGAGTCGGGACTGAGGCTGTAAGCTCCGTCCTGGTCCGGGAAGAAGGCAAGAAGCAGCTGCCTATCTATTACGTGAGTAGGGTCCTGAGGGAGGCGGAGCTCGGATACCCGATCTTGGAGAAGTTGGCCTTTGCTCTGGTCGTCGCAGCAAGAAAACTCAGGCCATACTTCCAGGCCCATTCAATTCAAGTAGTAACGGACCACCCTCTTTGCCAGATCTTTGAAGGAGTGATGCATTCGGGGAGGCTAGCGAAGTGGTCGATAGAACTCAGCGAGTTCAATATCACCTTCGTCCCTCGGCTATCCATGAAGGCACATGTGGTGGTGGATTTCATGGCAGATTATGTGATCGAGATGGAGGAGGATGGAGCCCCTCGACATGTTCCTTGGAAGCTGCTGGTGGACGGGGCTTCAGGCAAGAATTCTCTCGGAGGAGGGGTGGTGTTGGAGAGCCCCCATGGGATAAAGATCGAGCAGACGCTGGTAATACATTTTTCAATCACCAACAACCAGGCAGAGTATGAGGCGGTGATCGCCGGCCTGCGGCTGGCCCAGGAGCTCGGGGTCCATGATGTGGAGGTTCTCACCGACTCAATGATAATAGCCTCTCAGATCAAGGGGGAGTTCGAGACGAGGGAACCTACACTCATAAGATACTTAGCCAAAGTGAGAAGCCTCATTGGAGCGTTCAAGACTTTCTCCATCAGGCACATCCCTCGGGAGGAGAGCGCCCAGGCGGATCGCTTGGCCAAGGCCGGTCCCCGAGCCGGAGGAACCCTAACAGATCTGTTCCGCCCTTCGATCGAGGAAGGGGAACTCATGGAAATAGAGCAGCGGCCCTCTTGGAAGGATCCCTTCGTTACCTTCCTTGCAACAGGGAAATTGCCGGAGGATGTTCCGGACCAAAGGCGCTTCCGGTACAAGTCTGCCTACTACGTGCTCCATGAGGGGGATCTGTATCGGAAGACCCTCTCGGACCTCTTGGCCCGGTGCATCTCGGAAGATGAAGTCCCGAGGATCTTGGAAGAAGTTCACTCCGGCGAGTGCGGCAGCCACTCGGGGAGCAGGATGTTGGAGGCAAGAATAATGAGGCAGGGATACTTTTGGCCAACCCTAAGCAAAGACGCGGCCACCTTTGCCAAGAAATGCCATAAGTGCCAGATGTTCGCCCCGCTTCAGCTTATGCCAGCTCAGAGGCTAAGGAGTATCACGGCACCCTGGCCATTTGCCATATGGGGGATGGATCTGGTAGGACCCTTCCCCCAGGCTAGTGGGCAGAGGAGATTTCTCTTAGTCATGATCGACTACTTCTCAAAGTGGTTGGAGGTCAAGGCGCTGGCTAAGGTCACCTCCCAGGTGGTCCGCAACTTCATATGGGGGGAGATCATCTGTCGGCATGGTCTTCCGCAGGCCATAGTCACGGACAACGGTTCGCAGTTCGCAAGCGAGGAGTTCATCAGTTTCTGCGGCCAGTTGGGGATAGACCTCAGGTTTGCATCCGTCCACCATCCCAGGAGCAACGGGCAGGTGGAGGAGGCAAACAAGATTATCGTGAACTTGCTCAAGAAGAAGGTGGAAAATCTTAAGGGAAATTGGGTGGAGCTGCTCCCCTCGGTCCTGTGGGCTTTAAGAACCACCCCCAACACCGCCACTGGAGAGACCCCTTTCAAGCTCTCTCACGGCTGCGAGGCCGTCATTCCCATAGAGTTCGAAGTCATGACGCCACGGGTAAAGGCCGCCACGAATGGAGAGGAAGATTGGAGAGCTGGGAACGAAGAGGAGTTGCGGCTCTCCCTCGACCTCATCGAAGAAGCCCGGGATCTAGCAGCCATTCGCCAAAAAGAGGTCAAGCGGCGGATGACCAAGTACTTCGACAAGCACATCAGGGTCAAGCAGTTCGAAAAAGGGGACCTAGTAATCAAGAAGGTTGACGCGGACGGGAGGTCTGCCGCAGTGGGAAAGCTTAATCCCAACTGGGAAGGCCCCTATGTCGTGGAGGAAGCGCTAAAGTCCGGGGGGTATCACCTCCAGAACGTGGAGGGCCAACCCCTCAGCCACACCTGGAGCGGTGACGATCTTAAACGTTTCTATCCCTGAAACTATGTAATGAAAATGTTTTGAAATAAGAATATTTTGTTTAACATGTGTTTGAGATCGATACTGCAGCTTGTAGGAAAAACTCCGAAAGCTCCAAAGATGGCCCCGAGCGGACCCGCTGTCCAGGCTCTCATCTAGCTGGCAGGTCCGAAGGCTCACTCGGTGGCAGGTTCTATGTTGAAAGAAAAATGGCCCCGAGCAGACCCGCTGTCCAGGCTCTCATCTAGCTGGCGGGTCCGAAGGCTCACTCGGTGGCAGGTTCTATGTTGAAGGAAAAATGGCCCCGAGCAGACCCGCTGTCCAGGCTCTCATCTAGCTGGCAGGTCCGAAGGCTCACTCGGTGGCAGGTTCTATGTTGAAGGAAAAATGGCCCTGAGCAGACCCGCTGTCCAGGCTCTCATCTAGCTGGCAGGTCCGAAGGCTCACTCGGTGGCAGGTTCTATGTTGAAGGAAAAATGGCCCCGAGCAGACCCGCTATCCAGGCTCTCATCTAGCTGGCAGGTCCGAAGGCTCACTCGGTGGCAGGTTCTATGTTGAAGGAAAAATGGCCCCGAGCAGACCCGCTGTCCAGGCTCTCATCTAGCTGGCAGGTCCGAAGGCTCACTCGGTGGCAGGTTCTATGTTGAAGGAAAAATGGCCCCGAGCAGACCCGCTGCCCAGGCTCTCATCTAGCTGGCAGGTCCGAAGGCTCACTCGGTGGCAGGTTCTATGTTGAAGGAAAAATGGCCCCGAGCAGACCCGCTGTCCAGGCTCTCATCTAGCTGGCAGGTCCGAAGGCTCACTCGGTGGCAGGTTCTATGTTGAAGGAAAAATGGCCCCGAGCAGACCCGCTGTCTAGGCTCTCATCTAGCTGACAGGTCCGAAGGCTCACTCGGTGGCAGGTTCTAAATTCTCAAGGAGTGACCTCAAGAGCACTCGCATAGACCACGCGCCGGAACGGTGATCTCACCTCCCTTTCATAACTACCTAAACGCAGCCCCGTGATGCGCGAATGGTCCAAAGGCTCACTCGGTAGCGGGAAGTCAAAAAGAGCGATGCATCCTAGGTCGTCAACGAGCAGCGGCGAATGGTCAAGACAGTTACACTACGGCCTAGCGTCCTAATGAGCCTAGCGAGATATAGCGGCGAATGAGAAAAAATTAAGATAGCACAAAAATTGTAATCAATATATATCTTTCAAGGGGACTCGCCCAGTTCATGATTACATTCAAAAATGAAGAATAAAAAGAAAAAAAAATATACAAAGGGCCCATCTCATGGATCGGCAGGCTTCTCGCCAGAAGATCCATCGCTTTCGCTCGAATCCGGTAGGAGGGCATCTTCTCGCGGCTCGCCGTCCTCATCTTCCGGGAAGGGGATCGGAATGTAGAGCTCGGGGACGACCTGTCGGGCAGAGAGGCATTCGGCCTCCTCCTTCAGGTACCCAGCCTGCCGCAGCGCGTGCTTCACGGCGCTTTGAGCATTCTCCTACATCAGCTGCTCTAGCTCATGGTGGGGATAAAAGTGCCCCCTGCTTCCTGAGGCGAGTGCCAAGGCATCGGCTTCTCGCGCCTGCTGGACCTCGGCCTTAGCCAGCCGGACTTCCTCCTCAAGATTTCCCACTCGCGCGCGAAGCATCTCGGCGATCATAGCGTCCTGAGAAAACGAAGATGGTGAGAAGAAAGTGCGGCAATCATCAACGGTCATTCGCGGGGAGGAGGGAGGAGGGAAATATACCTCTCTGATGGGACGGCTGGCGAGAAGGGCTTCGGCAGCTGCCAACTTCGTCTTGAGTTCCTGCGCCTCGGCCGAAACAAGGGCCCTGGTCTCCTCGACCTCGGCCAGACTCCGCGACAGACTGATGCTCCGGCGCGAAGACATGTGCGCGAGCTCAAGGGCCCGCAGTAGGGCTCGGGCGGTCTCGTGGGCGAGGACTTGAGTCTTCTAGGCATCAAAGACCTCGGCATCGTCACGGCCATAGAGGGCATACGTCATGTAACACCCCAAATCTGGTAGTTCCGCGAAGTAGGCGGAGTGGTAGTGCGGCACGTGAAGCAGGCTAGAATTTTCCCTGTCTGCTCTTAGCGCACGATCAGTGGCCTCATCGCGCACGACCAGTGATCGTGTGCCAGCGATCGTGCGTTAATTCAGAAGAGAATCGAGTTCTGTCTCGGACAGTGCGCACGACCATTTCCCTCTTCGCGCACGACCAGTGATCGTGCGCCAGCGATCGTGCGCTTATTCGCAAGAATTCAGAGTTCTGTCCCGGATAGTGCGCACGACCATTGCCCTCGTCGCGCACGACCACTGACCGTGCGCCTGTGATCGTGCGCCCTGTTTATTCTGTTCCGCGATTTTGAGCGGAGAAGAAGATCGGGCCGTCCAAATCTTTTGAGATCTGATCCGATGGCCAGGATTAGATGCTGGAGGCTTTTAGGGCTTATGAGAGGAGATTAATCCTCATTATTTTGAGGTGTTTCTCTCTCCTAGGCTAGAGGAAGAAGAAGGAGGCAAGGAAGAAGAAGGAAGATCCCGCCATTGACGGAGCTCCGGAGCTCCGTTTCGCGAGCCGTTTCCAGATCCGGAGAGTGCAGCCCGGTGCGGTTCTTTCCCTCCGCGTAGAATCTCGGATCCATGGCGAAGAGGAACACGTCTAGGGTAACGATTCTTCCTCCCGAACTTTGGACTTGTATTTGTCCATTCATTTCTCTTTCTTTGCTTGCATGAGGTATCTCTTTCACCAAATGGGTGAAGTGTAGGATTTCCTCAAGTCCTTCGGGACTCCGGGTAGATTGTGTCCGTCCCCGGCATATTGCATGTAGAGAATCCGGTAGTCGTGCGGATTTAGGCATTTTGTGTGAAGCCTATTCGTGGCCGTGAGCCCGAATCGGTGATGCTTGATTTGCGACGTTGCATTTAGGTTAGACCTAGAATGCGTGCCGGAGAATGACTCCGTGAACTCACCTATAGTATTGCGGGAGTTACGTGTAGGCGTCTTGTGAAGATCCCTACGAAAGCCCCATGCTTTGAGTTTTGGATGAAGGCAAACCTTCACCACGTTATTGATGCGGAGCGTATGTACCTCCTTTGTTGAGAATTCGCGAAGCCTAGATCCTTGTGAAGGGGTTAGGTGCGTAGCGTATATTTTTGTGGAGCACTTGAAAGTGCTAAACCCTTACGGGCCGAGGTGAAGCCGTACCCGCGTCGTGCGATAGATCGCGACGATTAGAGCACGGGCAAAGCTGAACCGAACCCGTTTCCATGCAGATCGGCGAGAGGTCCCTTCCTCATGAAAGCCGTGTGATCATGTGAGAGGTCGTGGAAGGTGTCATACCTAGACCGACCAAAAGCTCTTGTTTCCCACCTAAGGATGTGACCCTTAGGGTGGAGTGTTGTGAATTTGATGTTATGTTCCTCATGCGATTGCTTAGGCGGTTGTGGGAAACCTTCGGGTGAACCCAACCAACATCATGTGCATACCTAGGTTCCCTTCTTTTTGATGCTCAACCTAGAAGATTGATTGTGCTTGAAACCTCACCTCGTGTAGTTGCACTTTCTTTAGTTTAGTACTTGTGCTAGTATGGCTTACTTGCAGGGTAGAATCTCCGCCACCCCGGGAAAGGGGTGGGGTCGTTATAATTTGGTCAGCTGTGCTGACCGTTACTTTGTTTGCCACCGCTTGGTGGAATGTTCTTATGCAGGTGCAGGTGAGCCTAGCGGGAAGTAGCGGGCGTTGGCCCCTTTGCTGTGTTGGCCCTCGAAGGCCAGCCTTTTTCCTGCTTTCTCATGTTTTGCCGGCCTGCGTGCCGATGTATGTTTTGTTGGAGTTTTGTACATTGATTTGATGTAAGGCCCTAAGGCCGTAACTCTCATTTCTGGATTCATTCCAATGATAGTGGACATGTCTATTTGAATGGTTTAATTAATGCTTCCGCTTACGTTTTGTACTCTCGTTAGTTGTTACTTTTCTGGTTATCACCTTTTAACTCCTAGCTAGTGTGGTTTGTATGGCGTGGGGTCCCGGCCGGACCTGCTGTTATACTTTTTGTACTGGCAGGGTGTTACAATTTGGTATCGGACTTAAGGCGTCGATCCGTAGTTTAGCGAATTCGGGACGAATTCCTTTTAAGGGGTGGTGCGCACGGGCTGTGCATTCACCTAAAACGACAAAAACTAATAAGAATGTCCACTTAGGAATGAAAAAACATACTTGTTTGCGGAACCTGAGCGTTCCATGATTGATGTTTGATATGTTTAGGGTCACTAAATTGTGCCTTGCATGATTATAGGTGACTAGAAGTGCTGCGGGGCGGTCTCAACCCCGTAACACCGCTGAAAGTAGTGGGTCGGCTGAGGTGCCAGCGACCACTCCTTCGGCTGAGATGATCAGAATGGTCGCAGAAGCAGTCTTCGCGATGATCAATGCTCAACCGCAAAGGCTTGCACAGCCTGCTACGCCTACTACTGATGCAGCCCCGGTAGCTGAACCTGCAGTGGAACCTGCGGTAGCACCAAGGGTTGATGCCCCTGTGCCAGTAGCTGCAGTGGAACCGGCGTTAGCACCAAGGGTGGAGCGTCAAGTTGCGCAAGTAGTTGCGGGGCGAGCGCGTGACCAACAATTAAAGCACTTCTTGAGCTTTAATCCTCCTACCTTCTCGGGATCTGAGTCCCCAACGGAGGCAGAAGACTGGTTGTCAAGAGTTAGAAGAACTCTGAGGGCGACGGCGACGGACGAAGCCATGATGGTCACCTTAGCCACCTTCCTTCTTGACGGAGAGGCTGTGCTGTGGTGGGAAGAGCAGGAACTGCACAAGTTCGGCGATAGAGACATCACTGAAATAACAATGGCTGAGTTTTCAAAGTCGTTCCTCCAGCGGTTTATCCCCTCTGCCCAACGCATTGCGTTACAAAACCAGTTCCTGAGGTTAACTCAAGGTGATCGCTCCGTTGACGATTACTTACATGAGTTTACCAGACTGAGTCGCTATGCGGGGGCATTGGTGGAGGATGAGGAGACGAAGACGAATAAATTCTATGAAGGGCTTCGGGACGAGTTGAGGCTGCTCCTTGCAGGCCCTATGACGTTTGGCTTCCAAGTGATGGTGCAAACCGCCAGATCTTTGGAGTTGGACATGAAGAGGGTACAAGCAAAGAGTGTTGTAAAGAAACCCGAGTTTCATGCGCCGGCCTCTCAGTCCAAGCCGGACTTCAGAAGGAACAAGCGGAAGTTCAAGCAGGCGGAACCAGCTTCTTCGAATGTTTCGGGAGCCACGACCGCGCGGACTCCTATTACGTGTTTCACCTGCGGGAAGGTGGGACACAAAGCTGCGGTGTGTCGAAGTGGTCCCCCAAAGGCGGCAAATCGAGCGGTGGATTATGCTCGGGCTGCGGAAAAGGGCAAAGCGGCAGAGTCTTCGGCCTCCCAGCACATTCCGACTCAGCCGAGAGTCTATTCGCTTGGCCAACAAGAAGCTATACGACAACCCGATGTCGTCACAGGTACGAATTAGAAGTTAGCTTTTACAGCTATGTTATGATTCTTACTGTGGTACGACTATATGTGTTATTTGTGTACAATTAGGTTTCGTCCTAATTTTCAACCATCCGGCGAGAGCTCTATTCGATACGGGTGCATCGCACTCTTTTCTGTCTGAGGACTTCGTGGTGCGAATCGGAGTGCCGTCTACCTTTGTAGAGGATAGATTGGAAGTAGTGCTACCCAATGGATCTCGAATGAGTGCGGATAGGAAGAGCCGTGTGAAGGTGCGGATCGGAAGTCAAGATTTCGACTTGGAAGCGTCGTTACTACCGTTAGCTGAATTCGATGTGATCTTCGGCATGGACTGGCTCTCGGAGCAGCGAGCATGCATAGATTGCAATACAAAGGAGATCACTCTGGGAACGAACACCGACGATGAAACCACATTCGCCGGTATGCGAGGAGCGAGCAAGACGCTGATGTCTGCTCTCCAGGTGGTTAAGGCGGTGAGAAAAGGCGCCGAGTTGTTCTTCACCTTGTTGGAGGCTTCGGAGCCAAAGCCCAGGTTGTGTGATGTCCCAGTTGTAGCGGAATACGCCGACGTGTTTCCTAACGAACTCCCTGGGGCTCCGCCTCATCGGGAGATTGATTTCTGTATCGAGTTGGTGCCAGGTGCCAAACCTGTGGCCCGCTCACCTTACCGAATAGCGCCAAAGGAATTGGCAGAGTTGAAGGTCCAATTGCAAGAGCTGCTAGAGCAAGGCTACGTACGTCCAAGTTCTTCGCCTTGGAGTGCACCGGTCCTCTTTGTGAAAAAGAAGGATGGGAGCTTGCGTCTATGTATTGATTATAGAGAGCTAAACAAGTTGACCGAGAAAAACCGATATCCGATTCCTAGAATCGATGATCTTTTCGACCAACTAATGGGGTCGACGGTTTACTCCAAGCTAGATCTAAGGTCCGGCTACTACCAACTGCGAATAAGGGAATGTGACATTCCAAAGACAGCGTTCAGTACCCGCTTTGGGCACTTTGAGTTCACGGTAATGCCGTTCGGTCTATCCAACGCACCGTCGGTATTCATGGACTTGATGAATAGGACATTCCGAGAGTATTTAGATCAATTTGTGATCGTCTTCATCGACGACATTTTGGTATACTCTCAGTCGGAAGAGGAGCATGTAGGGCATCTGCACGCAGTCCTGAGCACCTTGAGGAGGAGTCAGCTATATGCCAAGTTCTCCAAGTGCGAATTTTGGCTACCGTCAGTGGCATTCCTTGGTCATGTTGTTAGTGGCGAAGGAATTGCAGTTGATCCGTCGAAGATAGAAGCGATCCAAGCGTGGCCTTTGTTGAAAAACGTAGCGGAAGTCCGAAGTTTCTTAGGACTTGCCGGCTATTATAGGCGCTTTGTGGAAAACTTCTCGAGGATCGCACTTCCTCTCACAAAACTGACTAGAAAGGATAATAAGTTCGTTTGGTCGCCCGAGTGCGCACGAGCTTTTGAAGAGCTAAAGAGCCGTCTGACCACGGCGCCCATTCTATGCTCGCCACAAGGTACGGAAGGCTACGAAATATATAGCGACGCCTCAGGAAGTGGTTTGGGTTGTGTCCTAGTGCAGTTCGGGAAGGTAATTGCCTACGGCTCCCGGCAACTGAAGGTTCACGAGAGGAATTACCCGGTCCATGATTTGGAGCTAGCGGCCGTGGTTTTTGCCCTCAAGCTTTGGAGGCACTATCTATATGGCGTGAAGATCGATATCTTTACCGATCATAAGAGCCTCAAGTACTTACTAGACCAAAGGGAGTTGAACATGCGCCAAAGGAGGTGGATGGAGTTCCTTGGGGACTACACCTTCGATATCAAATATACTCCCGGTAAAGGAAACGTAGTTGCAGACGCGTTGAGTCGTCGGGCTCCCGCGCAAGCAAATTGGATTTTGATGCACGATGAGCGTCTAATCCGTGAGCTAGAAGAAATGGAGATCATATGCATTGATAGGAGAACGTCTACTTCAGCATGCTTGAACTGGACGGAAGTTCACTACGACCTTGCCGACCGAGTTCGACAAGCATTGGAGTTGGACGAGAGCTTGAAACGATACAAAGCGGAAACCGTTGAAGGGTTAAACGCTGATTTCTCCTTCGAAGACGACCTTATGTGGAAGCAGGAAAGGTTATGCATCCCAAACGTTGGTACTCTACGGGCGGAATTGATGTACGAGGCTCATCATACCAAGTACTCGATCCACCCGGGGAGCACTAAAATGTTTATGGATATGAAGAAACTGTTCTGGTGGCCGGGCATGAAGAAGGACATTGCCCTTTACGTGGCCAAGTGTCATACTTGCGCGTTGGTGAAAGCGGAATGTCAACGTCCCGGTGGGTTTCTGAAGTCCTTGCCGATTCCGGAATGGAAGTTTGATGATATTTCGATGGATTTCGTGCACGGATTGCCGAGATCGCAACATGGAAACGACGCCATATGGGTGATCGTGGACCGTTTGACAAAGGTATCACACTTCATTCCGAACCGGAAGGATGATTCCGTAGAGAAGCTAGCAAAGCTCTATGTGGATAGTATCGTGAGACTGCACGGTGTCCCTCGTAGCATCGTCAGTGATCGTGACGGGCGTTTCACATCGAAAGATTGGAGGCTTATCCATGAACTGTTGGGCACAAAATTGAAGTTCAGCACGGCCTTCCACCCGCAAACGGATGGACAGACCGAGAGAACCAACAGGACTATGGAGGATATGCTCCGAATGTGCGCTCTAGACTTTGGAAAGAGGTGGGAGGATCACCTCTATATGATCGAATTCGCCTACAATAATAGCTACCAAGCCAGCATAAAGATGGCTCCTTTCGAGGCCCTCTATGGTAAGAAGTGTCGTACGCCGTTGTCTTGGGCGGAAACGGGCGATACTAAGCTATTGAAGCGAAAGGATGTTGAAGAAGCAACGTCGACGATCCGGGCTATACGCGAAAGGCTATTGGTTGCCCAGGATAGGCAAGCAAAGTATTTCAACGCCAAGCATAGGAACTTAGAGTTCGCCGTCGGTGACCGGGTTTACTTGAAGATCAAACCGTTCAAAGGGGTATCAAGGATTCGACGCTTGAAAAAGCTCAGTCCGAGGTACCTAGGACCGTTCGATATCGTGGAGCGTGTTGGTGCTGCGGCTTATCGGCTTGCACTATCTGCAGAGCTGAGCGGTCTGCACGACGTGTTCCACATTTCAGTGTTGAGGAAGGCTGTGCAAGAGCCTACTCATATCGTTGCGGTCGGCAAAGTTCCGGTCGATAGTGGGTTGTCGACGAAAGTCAAGCCTTTACGCATCGAAGATACCGAAGTAAAGCAGCTGCGGAACAAGTCCATTCGGATGGTAAAAGTCCGGTGGGATAACTGCGGCCGAGAGGAGCTCTCTTGGGAGAGAGAGCAAACGATGCTTGCGGAGTATCCCGAGCTTTTTCCCTCAGGTAAAGTATAACTGTAATTTATGCTATTACTGTTTCCTGGATTTCGGGACGAAATTCTTTTAAGGAGGGTGGAGTTGTAACACCCCAAATCTGGTAGTTCCGCGAAGTAGGCGGAGTGGTAGTGCGGCACGTGAAGCAGGCTAGAATTTTCCCTGTCTGCTCTTAGCGCACGATCAGTGGCCTCATCGCGCACGACCAGTGATCGTGTGCCAGCGATCGTGCGTTAATTCAGAAGAGAATCGAGTTCTGTCTCGGACAGTGCGCACGACCATTTCCCTCTTCGCGCACGACCAGTGATCGTGCGCCAGCGATCGTGCGCTTATTCGCAAGAATTCAGAGTTCTGTCCCGGATAGTGCGCACGACCATTGCCCTCGTCGCGCACGACCACTGACCGTGCGCCTGTGATCGTGCGCCCTGTTTATTCTGTTCCGCGATTTTGAGCGGAGAAGAAGATCGGGCCGTCCAAATCTTTTGAGATCTGATCCGATGGCCAGGATTAGATGCTGGAGGCTTTTAGGGCTTATGAGAGGAGATTAATCCTCATTATTTTGAGGTGTTTCTCTCTCCTAGGCTAGAGGAAGAAGAAGGAGGCAAGGAAGAAGAAGGAAGATCCCGCCATTGACGGAGCTCCGGAGCTCCGTTTCGCGAGCCGTTTCCAGATCCGGAGAGTGCAGCCCGGTGCGGTTCTTTCCCTCCGCGTAGAATCTCGGATCCATGGCGAAGAGGAACACGTCTAGGGTAACGATTCTTCCTCCCGAACTTTGGACTTGTATTTGTCCATTCATTTCTCTTTCTTTGCTTGCATGAGGTATCTCTTTCACCAAATGGGTGAAGTGTAGGATTTCCTCAAGTCCTTCGGGACTCCGGGTAGATTGTGTCCGTCCCCGGCATATTGCATGTAGAGAATCCGGTAGTCGTGCGGATTTAGGCATTTTGTGTGAAGCCTATTCGTGGCCGTGAGCCCGAATCGGTGATGCTTGATTTGCGACGTTGCATTTAGGTTAGACCTAGAATGCGTGCCGGAGAATGACTCCGTGAACTCACCTATAGTATTGCGGGAGTTACGTGTAGGCGTCTTGTGAAGATCCCTACGAAAGCCCCATGCTTTGAGTTTTGGATGAAGGCAAACCTTCACCACGTTATTGATGCGGAGCGTATGTACCTCCTTTGTTGAGAATTCGCGAAGCCTAGATCCTTGTGAAGGGGTTAGGTGCGTAGCGTATATTTTTGTGGAGCACTTGAAAGTGCTAAACCCTTACGGGCCGAGGTGAAGCCGTACCCGCGTCGTGCGATAGATCGCGACGATTAGAGCACGGGCAAAGCTGAACCGAACCCGTTTCCATGCAGATCGGCGAGAGGTCCCTTCCTCATGAAAGCCGTGTGATCATGGGAGAGGTCGTGGAAGGTGTCATACCTAGACCGACCAAAAGCTCTTGTTTCCCACCTAAGGATGTGACCCTTAGGGTGGAGTGTTGTGAATTTGATGTTATGTTCCTCATGCGATTGCTTAGGCGGTTGTGGGAAACCTTCGGGTGAACCCAACCAACATCATGTGCATACCTAGGTTCCCTTCTTTTTGATGCTCAACCTAGAAGATTGATTGTGCTTGAAACCTCACCTCGTGTAGTTGCACTTTCTTTAGTTTAGTACTTGTGCTAGTATGGCTTACTTGCAGGGTAGAATCTCCGCCACCCCGGGAAAGGGGTGGGGTCGTTATAATTTGGTCAGCTGTGCTGACCGTTACTTTGTTTGCCACCGCTTGGTGGAATGTTCTTATGCAGGTGCAGGTGAGCCTAGCGGGAAGTAGCGGGCGTTGGCCCCTTTGCTGTGTTGGCCCTCGAAGGCCAGCCTTTTTCCTGCTTTCTCATGTTTTGCCGGCCTGCGTGCCGATGTATGTTTTGTTGGAGTTTTGTACATTGATTTGATGTAAGGCCCTAAGGCCGTAACTCTCATTTCTGGATTCATTCCAATGATAGTGGACATGTCTATTTGAATGGTTTAATTAATGCTTCCGCTTACGTTTTGTACTCTCGTTAGTTGTTACTTTTCTGGTTATCACCTTTTAACTCCTAGCTAGTGTGGTTTGTATGGCGTGGGGTCCCGGCCGGACCTGCTGTTATACTTTTTGTACTGGCAGGGTGTTACACGTCATGGCGTAGGCCTCGCAGGTAGCGACATCGCTCTCTATCCAAGTCGAATGGAGGGTGGAGAGCGAGACCCGGTTAGTGTTTCTGTCCCACTTCACTAGAGGAGCCCCCGAGGGATCCACGTACTTCTCTCCATTTGCGAAGTTCCGGTGGTCCCCGGGCAGCGGAGGCGGCGGCAGCGACGATCTCGCCTGGATCCCAGTCCCTTCTGGCACACCCGACCCCAAGGTTTGGGTCGGCTTATCTGTCCCCTAGGTTAGGGCCGGCGCGCCCGTCCCCAGGGTTTGGGTCGGAGCACTCGCCCCTAGGGTCTCGCCCAAGATCCCCTTCCCCTTGGCGGAAGGACTTTTCGGCTTCTTGGAGGAAGAGGAAGTGAGCGCCCCGGGTTTTCGTTTCCGGCCGCTAGGTTTGGAGGAGGAAGGTTCCTCCCGGCAGGCATCCGCGGTCGCCTGTGCAAAGGATACGGAAACCCCAGGAGGTCGCGGCGGGTGAAGGGGGAAATTACGCACACCTGCATAAGAACGCGAATGGTTTAGCGAATGACGTAAGATCCACCAAGCTGAAACGAATGCAGAAGGTCTCGAAAACTTACCCTCACCCTGCGGAATGGGCGGGAGCGAGTTGACATTTCGCCGGAGATGGACGAGGTCCATCCCGTGCTGAAGGATGTATTGGTGCAGCTTAGCCTCGTGCCCCCTAAGGTCGGGGGGAGAAAGGTCGACTCCTCCTCCTGCACCGGGGCGAGAAGGGTATTCCCAAGGCTCCCGCCGACGAAGATGAAGCGGCGAACCCAGTCGTGGTTCTTGTTCGGGAGACCGTAGTGATTGAGAGGGTTTTGACCCGAGAAGAAGGAGATGCCGTGTGAGCAGCGGAAGGTGTACAGTTTGCGGAAGACGGGTAGCGAGAACTCGATCCCCTCTTCTCGCAGGTAGCACGCGTACCCGACCAGCATGGCGATGGAGTTGGGATTGAGCTTGCCGGGCACGACCCCGTAGTACCGGAAAGTCTGGCGGAGTTCCGGCCAGATGGGAAGGCGAAACCCCACCTCGAAGTGCTCTAGCGGGATCGCGAGAGCACATGGCGAGATGGAGTTTAGACGCTCCTCCGGCCCGGGCTTTCGCGCCTCGAATGCCGGCGGAACGTAGTCAGCAACTGCGGTCAAGAAGGCCTCCTCGGAGAGGTCGCAGGAGTCGAAGACATGATTGACGAATGCACTGGCACACCTGGCCCTACCTTCAGCGTCGCCACCCATTTCGCGAATGCTGGAGAAGACGGGAGCAGCAGAGAAGAGAGAAGCATGAGTGTTAGCGCGAGGAGAGAGAGGGAGCGGATGGCAAGGTAATTAATATGGTGGTTGAACGGCCTATTTATAGAAGAACTAAAGGACGCTTGGGCTTTCGAGGCAGCGGGTGTGCGGATAGCAATCGCGCCTTCCCGACGCCTCGAAACCCGGGCCGATCCCTCTCAACCATTAATGGCGAATGCCCAGTGGCTATCCGCTCGACAGCCACGCGAAAGAGTTGCGAAAACATTCGGCAATATCATATCATTCGGCATGCTCAAGCAAGTTGCGAGAAATATAAACGAAAATAGAAATAAAGCACTCGCCAAGCACAGAATGGAAAATTATTACGGGCGTAAATATAGTCCAGTATCCTCAGCACCATAAATAGAATAAAAGAAAAAATACAAAGGAGGCGAATGAAGACCAGACTAGCGCTCCTCCCAGTACCACCGACCATGCCCTCGCGGCCCAGCCTCCGGAGGCATTCGCGGGCGATAATACGCGAGCATGGAGGTGATCTCGTGAGACGCCAACTGAAGCTGATCTCGGGCTCGCGCAGCGTGCCTCCCAGGAGAAAGCTCCCCTCCTTCACCTCCCAGGCGCTCCACCGCCGCGAGAAGGCGCGAATAGTCCTTCCGAAGATCCTTCAGCTCGCGCGTGACCTCCATCCGCACATCATCCACCTGGCCGGCGATGTTCCGTTGAATATGGATAAGCTTCCCCAAGACCTCCGTGATTCTCTCCTTCAGGGTCGCATGATCTGAGGAGTCGCCGAGGAAGTCAGGGAGATCCCCGGGAGAGGGGAGAGGCGAGAGCATTCCGTCTTCCCCCTCGTGGTAGGACCCAAAGGGAGAGGCTTCCCGATAGCCTGCGAGATCATAGGCCGGTCAGTCGCGTTAAACAAAGCGAATGCGCTAAATGCAGCAGAGGTCGCTAACCTAGTGAGGGGTCCCCATGATCGAGGGTACGAGACGAATGGGGGTGCGTTTTAAACAAACCGGCGGGAGGTAGGACCTTTCCCTTTCCAGGACGGTAGGGCTGTGAAGAGGAGCTGGAGCATCCGCATGATCATCCGCGCGGTCCTGTTGACCGGGTCCCTTCTCGGGAGACACCCTCGGCTCATCCGCAAGCACGGAAGGATTCGGTCGACCAGGGGAGCTCGAAGGAATGAAGTCCCGCAGCGAAAGGTCGGGGCCGAGAGCTACGAAAAACAATGGTCAGTGACGAGCAGTATGAAGGACGAATCAAGAGGGTTCACAACTTATCGGACTGCAATATGGTCTCGCCCGGAGGGGGGGAGGAGCAAGGTCCAGGTCTGGAGGAGGCCTCTCGTTCGCGAGAGGTGGCACCGTGGCACTGCCCCAGACTGCCCTGTGGCCGGCCTCAGGCACCGAAATCCCCTGCGAACGGCCAGAGCGAACACAGGATAGGGGACAGGAACCAAACAGAAAGACAGGAGAAATCCTCATACCTGCATCCCGGGGTCCGGAGGATTCCTCGCCGGAGGGGTATTCGCCGGAGGGGTATTCGCCGGAGGGGTATTCGCCGGAGGAGTTTTCGCCGGAGGGGTATTCACCGGAGGGGTATTCGTCGGAGGAGTATTCGCCGGAGACTCCGAAGCGGTCTCGCCTCTTTGACGATTCAGCCGAATCGCCTTGGCTCGACGCGAGACGTAGGGGGCACTTGGATCCCGTTTAGACATAAGCCAGGGAGCAAATTTGGCAGCCTTGGGGGCGGTTACACTTTGGGCCGCAGCCAGGCGCTCGATCATCTCCTGCGAGAGGGGTCTCGCGGAAGGTTTGTGGGAAGACATTGATATCGGCGAAAGGCCAAGGGAGAGAAGAAGCTCCGAATCGAGGAATGAAAGCGTTCCAGAAAAATCCGACATGAAGAGATATATACAGGGCAACGGTGGGACCCACAGAATCTTATGGGACCAGTCAGCCAGCACTCACCGAATACCGGGTTGGACTGTTCTTTCCGAGCGCAGGAACCGCTCGCAAAGAGCGGGGATTGTGTACAACCCGTATTCACCGAGTGGGTCCCACATGCCAACTGGCGAGACCTAAGCCAGTCAGATCATTCGCCCCGGCTCAGACAGGTGAAAATGCCCCCGGGTTAGTGGGGGTAAGCTGTAGGAGAGAAGGAGCTAGGCAAGTGGTGCCCTCACGGACCACTCGCCCGGAAGCGTGGGCATTCGCCCAGCTAAGCGGGTGCCCAACGGATGGTGCCCTCACGGACCACTCGCACAAAAGGCTTTGAGGGGGAAATGACCATAATACCCCTTGTGGGCTGCAAATAGCCCTTCAGAATAGTGGAGTTAGGCTATTAGCAGACCAATTTGGGGTGCGGTTAGTAAAACTAAAAGACGGATTCATGTTATTTGCAGACCAGCCTAGAAAAATCTATAAATAGACCCTTAAGGGCACCTTGGAGGAGATCCGATTTTAGAGAATCCTCTCCCCCAGGCTAGTTCCTGGTCGGCTGCTAAGGCCCTCCAAGGTGCCCGGTTGAGCTCTGGTTAGGGAGGGGAAGCTCTCTAAGATCTTCCGGGTGTGTGGCGGGACCTCCTCGCTTCAACCTTGGGTCTATTCCTATTCTCACATCCACCATCAAGAGAGTCTAGTGAGGGAGAAATAAGCATCGGCTACACCCCCAGTGGGTCCGAACTCAAGAGACCGGTTGCCGGTTTCAACAGGGGGGGGAGGGAGGGAGCGGGCGAAGCCTGCTGATTGCCCTCACGTAGGGCCGGAGGCCCGTGCCGTTCGACTCATATATATATATATATATATATATACACACACACACTAGCAGCTCCGCATGGGCTTCGCCCGTGCTCGCTGCTCCCCGACGGCGGCCTGCGGCCGCCTCTACACAGGCTACGCCAAGCAGTAGCTGCGACCCGCAAAGCCTGCCCGGAGCCCGCCCGGCCCAACCGTCTTTCTGATGGCATAAGGGTAAAACACCCTTTGGTGCAAGGGTATTTTGGGAACACCCAATGTTGCACCAAATGGTGTTTTTCCCTTATAGAATAGTATAAGATATATAGATTTTTGGCCGCGGATGCACAATCCCCACGAACAATTAAATACAGAATCACAAGAATATATATATACATGAGTGACAGGGCACGGGGGCCCCCCGTGCGGGCGGCGACATTCTGTGGGGGCGGCGATATTCGACGGGGACGGCGACATTCGGCTGGGGAGATATTCGGCAGGGGCGGCGATATTCGACGGGGGTGACATTAGGCATGGGCAGCGACATTCGACGGGGGCGGTCTATATTTATATACGTATATATAAAACTTAATTCAATGTTGTTCAATAGTTTGTCATCTTTGCTTGACATAGTGGATACCTGGGTTCAAATCTCACCAATGACAATTTTTATTAGATTAAAAAATGAGTCATATGACTCCTTTTTCAATAAATTTAGGGGTAAAATCGTAATTTCATGTTGTAGGGTACTATACATCTTCATAGTTTTAGGTCACACCCTAATAGGTTTAGGAGACCTATGAAAAAGTGGAGAGAGAGAGAGAGAGAGTTGTTTGATCCGACGGCTGATGAAATATCATGCCAGATTCGACGGTCGTAATCATTTCGATCAATGGGTTTAAAATTCATGGATTTGATATTTCTTTATATATGGTAGAGATATATATGTGTGTGTGTTCGTGAATTTATAAATAAAAAAAACATTTTGCAGCTCTTGTCGACTGCAAAAGTGATTTTGGGCGAAAAATTTAAAAAGTGTTATTTCCGGCTAATGTTGGCTCTCTTTGTTTCCGAGTTTTTGCTTGTCTTCATTGGGGGAAAACGCCAACGCTAAAAATTATGGTTGGTAATTCTCCGATTCTCACCGCCATCATTCTTGATAGGTATCCCCTAATCTGGGCTGCGAATGGCCAGAGCACCCGCCTCATTTGGTGAGAGAAATGAGGTTGATCAAAGTAAACCTCACACCAAACATGGGGTGCAAATACTAAAATCCTCCAACATGAGGGTGCAAATAGTAAATTCTTCCATCATGAGGTGCAAATATTAAAATCGTCCAACATGAGGGTGCAAATAGTAAATTCCTCAATCATGTGATGCAAATACTAAAATCCTCCAACATGGGGGGTGCAAATAGTAAATTCCTCATCATGGGGGTGCAAATAGTAAATTCCTCATCATGGGGATGCAAATAGTAAATTCTTCTATCACGGGGTGCAAATACTAAAATCCTCCAACATGTGGATGCAAATTGTAAATTCCTCCATCATGGGGTGCACATACTAAAATTCTCCAACATGGGGATGCAAATAGTAAATTCCTCTATCATGGGGTGCAAATACTAAAATCTTCCAATATGTGGGTGCAAATAGTAAATTCCTCCATCATGTGGGTGCAAATAGTAAATTCCTCTATTATGAGGTAAAATACTAAAATTCTACAACATTTGGTGCAAATAGTAAATTCCTCCATCATGAGATGCAAATACTAAAATCCTCCAATATGAGGGAGCAAATAGTTTTTTTTTTACTTTTCGTTGAAAAACGTTTACTAATTAATGTTCATTATCAAAGTAATATAATAACGAGTGTGAAGAAAGGAAGACCCTTATTTGTGAAGGAACTGGCTTTGATAATTGGATGATAAATTATTTATATTATTTCAAAGAAAGTTTGGGGACTGAATTTTAAAACAACCAAAATTGACCCGAGACAAGTCCTCCAAGCTTTTTAAAAAATGGTGTGTATTTTACGCCTATTTTCACTATGTGCACACCAGTAATACATGCACATGGTGAAATTTTACTTGCAAGCAGGGGAGATCCACATGAGGCACAGTGTGGGTGGCCGGCTACACTGATTTTTTTTAAGAAATCACTAATATAAAATAAATTAAAATGAGTTTTTATCCTTGTATATTATATATTCTAATTATTAATTAAATTTTCAATTCAACAAGATTGACATAACAGTCGTGGTCTTATGTTTTTGAGTGAAAAGTAATGAATTTGATTTTTCATGACATCGTAATTTTGCTGAATTATCCATTACACTGGCATATCCAAGTCCAACTTAAGCCCCAATCTATCTAGAACGACCACTGTTGACGCCAGGAAAATCCTGACCTCAAGATTCGGACTGATGCAGCCGGAGGCTACTCGCTCAGTAGCCCAACGAGATGGCTTGGCTGACAACGACGAAGAAGCTAGAAAAGCAACAAACAGGACCCCAGGTGCTGCGGCAGGGAGGTCCCACCACGTACCCAGAAGCTCAAGAGAGTCTTCCCCTCCGAAACCAAAGTGGCCGAGCTTGGTACAGGGAAGGCACCGGCTTGGCTGAAAGCAAGGGTGACGGGCTCGAGAGTTCGGGAATCGGGGTCCAAAAGCTCAAGTCCAGGTGCCAATCCAAGTACCCCTGGGGTCCTATTTATAGGAAAACCAAAGGGTATGTGGGGGGGGGGGGGGGGGGGGGGGGCTTTTTATAGCCCAGCCCCCAACCCGGCGACTATGGGTTACTCGGCGAGTACCATGCCATAGTCGCCCATCGGGCGAGTATTGGGTGCTGCTCGCACACGCCGGGCCAATACTCGCACAGGGCTTCTGCTGCTTCCTGCGCGTGCCGAGCTATTCTGGTTGATACTCGCCTACCTGGCGAGTATGACCTGCATACTCGCCAGGGTCTCTTATGTTCCTGCCTTGGATTGCTGGTCTCTGTGTTGACCCTTTGACCTTGACTTCTGTCTACGTGGCCTTGGGGGGGTCCACCCTCGGAGAATGAGTGTTGTACACAATCCCCGCTCTTTGCGAGTAACGTAGTTGCTTGGAAAGAATCATCCAACCTTCATTCGACGAGCTTGCCCACTGGCGACTATTGGCCTATACTCGCCCTCTCGCTGGCCGACGCTTGAGCTCTATAAATAGAGGGGCTGGGGTCTCTGATGACACGTCTTTTCTGAACTCGCTCAAGATGACGCGCGACTATGCTGTAGAGGCTAAGGCGTCCATGGCTGGTCTTGTTGGCCTGTTCGACGGTTCTTCGCTCCCTCCGCGCCCAGGTCACGAGGTTGAGGACTTCCTCGCTTCTAAGAAGAGGAAGAGGCTCGCGAAGAAGAAGAAGAAAGGGAAAAAGAAGGTCGCTGAAGAGGAGGTCGCCGCCCCTTTGGGCGACCAACACCAGCAGCTGCTGGACGAGTTGGGGCTTTCTAACGAAGGCAACTCGCTGGCCGCTGATCCGCCTGCTCCAAATGTCGCCGAGGAGTCGAGTATGCCTGGGACCTCGACCCAGAATCAACCGGAGAATCCCGCTCCTGCGCGAGGTGGGAGCTACCTACTCGCCACCTTCTTTGATTGACCTCGACTTGGTCCGAGTTTGCTGAATATTTCTTCTATGCTCGCAGATTCGTCCACCATCGGTGCTCAGGAGGAGCCTCTGGTCGTGCCTCCTCTGAGATCGTCGTCTATGGTCTCGCCTAGGGGTGGTGGGCGCTCGACGCGAGTTCTTCACAGCTCCTTGCTGGAGAAGAGGCCGATGAGCGAGCAACGGGCTCCTCTGGCGGGCAGCGTGCTTCCGCCACCACCGCCTCTTGATTCTTCGGGGTTCGCGAGCAGCTCGCAGCTGCCCGTGGGTGGGCTTCCGCCACCTCCTCCTTTTCCTCCTCCCGTCACGACTCAGGGCGAGCATCGCCCTTCGATTTCGACCGCTCCCTCTACTCACCAAGGCAAATCCTCGCGCCGTGGTGGGACTGAGGGCCCTTCGGGCTTCTTTCCTCCGAGGGGGGGGGGGGGGGGGGAGGGCGACCATCCGATAGTCGCGGTCGTGGGAACGCGCCTCCTAGCCGGGATCAGACCGCTGGGTCCCATCCTACTCGGCGAGGCGATCATCATCACAGCACGTCTCCTCAGCGAGGCAGGGGCTCTCCTCGCTGTCATTCTCGCAGTCCTCGGCCAGGTACTTGGTCGTCATTTGTGATAGTCGTCATTATCTTCACTTGGTTCCTTTAGTCGTCAAAGCCCTGATATTTTTACCCTTTTTTGCAGCTCGCGCTCGCACTCCCATAGGAGCCTTGATTGACGCCGTCGGAGCTTCCTTCTCGCGAGTATCAAGAGAAGGCCACTCGCGCGATCTTGGATCTGGAGGTGAAGCTAGAGCGCTTGGCAGTCAGCGAGCCCCATCGCCGCCTGACTGACATGGAGTCGCGGGTTGAGCGCCTGGCGAGCACTGACGCTCATCGTCGCTTGATCGAGATGGAGGTGCGAGTATCGCGGCTGGAAGAGTTCGATACTCGTCTGGCTGGTGCAGAATCTCTCCTTCACACCGTTAGCGACCTAGAGCGCCGAGTTGCGAGGCTCGAGCATCGCCAGCAGCTGCATCATGACGAGATGGTGGGGATGCGTGCGAGTATGGGCTCGGTCAGTCGGCTAGCGAGGATTGAAGACCAGCTGCGGCAGGGCGAGGACGCGATGTCCGTAGCCTTCGAGCACTTCAAGCGAGCTCGCAGCTTGGGCTGGGTCGGGCGACATCCCCAGCCTCCGGATCCTCATGCGAATATTCAGGCGCCTCCTTAGATGTTGTCTTTCTTTATTTTCTTCTGAAACATTCTTGATTTGATGTAATAGTATTTAGGTGAGTATTGGAAACTCGTCCTCCATTACTTGCTCTGCTTTCTTTTCTTGTGATGGATTTTTTCTATCTTCTTTCGTTTTGGCGAGTATTGTCTGCGTGTCGCCTATGCATGGCGAGCTTCTTTCATGTTTTTTCTTGCAGGTCTTCTCGCCTTGGAGGTCGACTCCTTGCTGACGCGTGTTGTTGAGTTGGCGACTTCAACTTAATACTTGCCACCCCCTTATTCCTGATCGCGCCGTCGTGCTTGATAAGCCAAGCTACCCGACTACTATAAATAGGGGGGGTGGGTGAGTATTTATTACGCTTTCGGCGACCTTCCAACTCATATGCGAGTATCTTCCGTCTTCCTCCCCTCTTCTTATCTTCTTTGATACTCGCCTCTCTTCCATTCTCTCCTCCAAGATGTCTGACGAGGCGATTGTTCGGCGTGCCAATCACGCCAAAAACTTTGCGGCGACCACCTTCAAGAAGTTTGTCACGACTGAGAAGGATTTGGAGGTCTTCAAGGCGAAGTACATCCCGCCAGGGTTTGTCGCTAGGCTTCCTCGCCAGGGCGAGCGTCTAAACACCGTCTTGACCACCGAGCGGGTGTTCCCTACTCGCCACTTCGAGGTGGGCTTGCGACTACCACTGTGGACGGAGTTCTCCCAGATACTCCGTTACTTTGGGATAGTCCCCGCCCAGATCAACCCCAATGGGGTGGCGATGATTGTGGGGTTCCTCTGCTATCTGCGCGACCAGGGGATCGCCTTCAACCTCTCCGTCTTCAGGCGGATATTCCACTTTATGGCGACATGCGAGGGCATCGTCTTCCTGTGCAGCCACGTCTGCACAGCAAATAAGAATCATCGCTGGGGGGAGCGACTAGTCGTCATTGCTGGCGACTTTCAAGCCATTCCTGACAGGTCCTTCCAGCCGCCGGAGAGCGTCTTCGGGGCTTCTCTCCTAAGCGAGGGTGGCGAGAAGCTGCTAGAGTCCTTCAGGAATCGCCGCCTTGATGTGGTGTTCTGGAGGATGCGAGTAGATGAACTCGCTGAGGTTTTCCCAGGCGAAGGTAATCTATCGCGCGAGTATTCGCAATACTCGCTCTTCGTCTTCAATTTGGCGACTAACTGGAATTACCTCTCTTCTTGTTGCAGCAGTCCATGTTCTACCACGCGAGCTTCTTCCCGTGGTGGTGAAGGCGACGGCTTCCACACAGGGAGGTGCGGGGACCTCTGCTCGCGGGGATGGGGTCTACTCGCCCATCGACTTGTCGCCAGGAGGCGATGAACCTTTGATCGTCGGCGAAGGATCGGGGCCTTCGAAGAAGCGGAAGGAGAGGGGCGAGCACTCCGAGCCCTCGAGGAAGAAGAAGGAGGTCGCTCACAGGGACCTCGATAAGAAGGCGGACGCTTCTGAGGCTGGCGAGCCTTACACCCACCCGAATTTCAACCTCGGCAGGCGTGGCGAAGACATCTATGGTCGCCCCTTGGTGACCTGGACGGAGAGTGCCCACGAGGTGACTCTAAGCTCCAACCTTCCCGCCTGGTCGGAGGATTGGGAGGACAAAGGCGAGGCTTACGACGTGACCTTTGCTAACTATGGTCGCACGGATGCCGAAGTCCTGCCGGACGCTTCTGCCGAGTATCTGGCTCACCAGACCTCGCGCTCCTTACTGCGATCTGCCGAGCTGGCCCATTCGACAGCAAGGCGATTGCTCGAGTATGAAGGGGTGATCAAGACCCAAAGCAAGAAGATGATCGCCATGGGGCTCAAAGAGAAGGAGCATGAGGTACTCGCCTCCCTTCTATACTCGCTCCTGGGATACTAGCCACTTTGCCGAATAGTTGTTTTACCGTCTGTGTTTTCCCGTTTTTTGCAGGCCGCCGAGGTGGAGATGGCGAAGAAGACCTCCCAGCTGGAGAAGGAGCTGGAGGACACCCGGCTGGCCCTGGAGGCCGCCCAAGTTCGCATCGCTGAGCTGGAAACTCGGCCTGCCGAGCAACAGCCAGCGGTGGCTGGCCCTTCCAGGGTCGGCAAGCATATCAGGATACTCGGCGACGATATGCCTCGCATTCGTCGGGAGATCGCGCGAGCAACGGGGACTGTCATCCTGAGCCAACTGAAGGCGGACGACCTTCTGAAGCCGGCGACGATGGAGCTGACAGTGGTGGACCTCATCCCGGCGCTGCTCGCCGAGGAGTCCACCTCTCCCTTGCGAGCATCTTCCCAGCTGTCTGGTGACTCCGAGGATGATGACTCCGAGGACGAGGATGATGACGATGGCGGCGATGAACCAGATGCTGACATTGATGGCGAGGATGACGCCTAGTCGCCTGGGCACCCCTTTTTGCTCGCCCGACGACCTTTTGTAAACCTTTGAAAGATTCTTTTGTAACTTATATCAAGTATATAAATGAAAAAAGGGATAAGGTTTTGCTCGCCTGCTTCTTCTGCCTTGCTTCCTGTCTTGAATGTCGCTTAGGCTCCTAGGCTCGAGGCGAGGTTGAGTGTTCGCTAGGCTCTTAGGATCAGGGCGAGATTGAGTGCTCGCTAGTCTCTTAGGTTCGAGGCGAGTTTGAGCGCTCGCACCTGCATACTCGCACATGCATGCTCGAATGTGTATACTCTCCCATCTGGCGAGTATTACATACATACTCGCCTTCGCAATGGTACCTTCTGACTGAGTCGAGTCGTGAGGGGCACTTGGAGGGTCCCAAGGGACACATGCTCAACTCAAGGCCTTGCCTTGCACCTGGTGAAGAGTTTATTTAGAATTATTTAATAACAATGGACTCTTAAGGGGAAAGAGATAGGGAATGACAGTCGGGAAGGTTTGGAGGGACACATCTTCCCGAGGCCTCCATCCTACTTGGATGCCGGATGTCGACGAAGAATGACGTCAAGTAGGGAATGGCGGTCGGGGAGGTCCAAGGGGATACACCATCTCGAGGCCTCCATCCTACTTGGATGCCAGAATGTCTCCATTCTTTGGTCGGTCGAATCGGTCTTGCCCTTTCTCAAGTTGGAAAGTCGGCTTCCAGACTTTCCCCTGGTAATCTCTCCAGTCGGACGAGAAGTGCGGTCGGTGGGAACCGCGGCCAACGTGCAAGGGGGGAGTTGATCTCGGCCGTCATTGCATAGGCTTGGACTCAAGGGAACGCACACCCGAGGAACTGTCCCATCATCCGTTCTGAGTTTTTACGAGGGTCAAGTCGGAGGCTCGTCTTTCCAACTTGTGGTGTCGAATGTTGATGCAGGATGACGTCAAGCAGGGAGTGGTAGTCGGGGAGGTCCAAGGGGACATACCATCCCGAGGCCTCCACCCTACTTGGATGCTGGATGTGGATCAAACCTGCTTCCTGTTGCTCAACAAATTAGCAGGGAGTTAAGCACACTACACTAACTCACATGATCAGACACAATATTTTAGAAAAAACGGCTTGCTTCGCTGCGAGCTTTCAGCTCTTTAGGGTACACGACACCTTTATTCAAGGGTCCCCTGAGCTAGTTAAATCGATCATCTCTTCGCCGAATCGGGAGGTCGGCGTCCAGACTTTTCTCCTGGTAATCTCTTCAGTCGGACGAGAAATGCGGTCGGTGGGAACCGCGACCAACGTGCAAGGGGGGAGCTGATCTCGGCCGTCATTGCAGAGGCTTGGAATTAAGGGAACGCACACCCGAGGCACAGTCCCATCATCCGTTCTAAGTTTTTACGAGGGTTAAGTCGGAGGCTTAGTTCTCAACCTAGCGTGGAGATCGACTTCACTGGCCTTCTTCTTTTGCTTGAAAACTCATTTTCAATTTGAGGTTAATGTAAACAACTCTTTTCTACCCCATGTTTCAGGGGGTGATGAATTTATTTATGAACAATAAATTTACAGGGGTGAGATGCACATACTCCCGCTCAGGAGTAAAACCTTTTTAGGTTGTCGCCGCTCCAAGTGTTTTCCAACAGCTCCCCTTTGTTCTTAGATTAAGCTTCCCGACGGCGGCTGATCTTCCTGCCGCGTCCGCCTTCTTTTGCTTACCTGATAAATCGAAAAGAGGACCGTCCGAGGCCGTCATCCTGCTCGCCTCGACTTCCAGGTTGTCAAACGTGTTCGTGAGAATGACGTAAAAATGACACGGACCGAACCCCCGTTGCACTCCAGGATTCGGTTGACGGTGAAGTCTTCGACGACCGCATCAATCACGCGGGCCTCATGGAAGGGATTCTCATCCCTTAACATGCCCTCCTCCGAGAAGGTGATTTCCTCTAGCGGGGGTGGTGTTTTAGAGGTCGGAGCGACATTCTGGCGGTAGGACTGGTGGAAATTCGTTTTGCGGAAAGATCCGAGCTCCGCTTCTCCAGAACTCACTCCTACCTCCCCGGCCTTGATACTTCCTTGACATCCTTGGCTGACCCGATCCCTATTCCTCCTCCGGTTACCCTTCCGGTTACGTCTGTTCCCCTGACGGACAGCAACCATTGACTCCATGCATCCTTCCTCCTTACGCACTTCTTGCCTAACATGATTCCTCCCCGAGTAGTAATTCTTCGAGGAATCCCTGGACCCCTCCGTCACTGGCGCGACGACGATCTCCTCGCAGAAGGGGCTCCTCCCTCCTGCCCGGCGACGATCCTCCACTTGGCGAGTATCACCACCATACTCGCCATATGGGCGAGTATCCTGGTATCTCGCCTGCTCGCCCGGCTCGCGGAAGCGAATCCCTTGCGAGGTCGGCTGGTAGAACTGCGACCTCCTTGGTCGCTCGGTCTCATCTTCCACATGCTCCTTTCCTGCTCGCCGAGGGGGACTCCTTCCCTTGGTCAGAACCGGGCGATGCGGCGAGGTCGCCGTGACCTCGGCGCGCTGCTGAAGCGCTGCTTGCAAGATCCCCTCCATGCGCTGCGCGAAGGCTTCGAAAACTGCTAGCGTCACGAACTCGCCACTCGCGGACGAGTTGCCGACTACCTCCTCATGGTCGCCAACTACGACCATCTCGCCTTCTTACTGAACTTTCTTCCAACGACTACGATCCACGCTCACCGCACCAACGTGTTGACGCCAGGAAAATCTTGACCTCAAGATTCGGACCGATGTAGCCGGAGGCTACTCGCCCAGTAGCCCAACGAGATGGCTTGACTGACAACGACGAAGAAGCTAGAAAAGCAATAAACAGGACCCCAGGTGTTGCGGCAGGGAGGTCCCACCACGTACCTAGAAGCTCAAGAGAGTCTTCCCCTCCGAAACCAAAGTGGCCGAGCTTGGTACAGGGAAGGCACCGGCTTGGCTGAAAGCAATGGTGACGGGCTCGAGAGTTCGGGAATCGGGGTCCAAAAGCTCAAGTCCAGGTGCCAATCCAAGTACCCCTGAGGTCCTATTTATAGGAAAACCAAAGGGTAGGGGGGCTTTTTATAGCCCAGCCCCCAACCCGGTGACTATGGGTTACTCGGCGAGTACCATGCCATAGTCGCCCATCGGGCGAGTATTGGGTGCTGCTCGCACACGCCGGGCCAATACTCGCACAGGGCTTCTGCTGCTTCCTGCGCGTGCCGAGCTATTCTGGTTGATACTCGCCTACCTGGCGAGTATGACCTGCATACTCGTCAGGGTCTCTTCTGTTCCTGCCTTGGACTGCTGGTCTCTGTGTTGACCCTTTGATCTTGACTTCTGTCTACGTGGCCTTGAGGGGGTCCACCCTCGGAGAATGAGGGTTGTACAACCACATTAACGTCTGGCACTGACGACGCAACCACGGGCCATCGTAGCCGCCACCGACTCCATCCACCTCTCACTCTAAAATTCTATTGAGGCTAAAGTTTTCGTAGAATAATAGATTGAGATACAAGCATCAATCAAAAGAATGGAAGGCAAAATTCGCTATTTTTCACCCTCCGCGACTCCTTTTTAAATATTCGATGATTCGTCACTCCATCGTCTACAGATCAACAAGATAAACCGCCTACTAAATTACCTTAGAATGTCATTCACAAAATTTATAAAGTAGGTTCTTTTGCACCATTTTAATCATTTTGATTAATTCCAAGTCTTGTTTCACTCTAGGAGTCTTGAAATTTACTTATTATATGTAATTAGTATATATCTACAAGTTATAGCATCAGTAGCGGATTCAGAAAATTATAAATGAGAGTGCATAAAAATTTTCTAAACACAAATGTTAGCGGGATGAGTAGGAGGGTCGTGGGTCACATGTTGGAAATTAAATTTGAGGGTGCACATAGCTGAATTTGATCTGCAAATAGTCAACTTTGTTTCGCGAATAACCAATATTTGTCACAAAACAAACTAGTTACGTGACGTGAGAACGCTTCTATCTTATCAGAGTTGTTTCTTCCTCATCTAGCCACCGTTTTTTTACATATAATTACTCAAAATTCATTGCCTCGACGAAAGGAATTCAAATTCACTAACAATTTTGAAAAATAATATGGGTGTCAGTGTTCCTCGCCTATCTAGCCACCGTTTTTTAAAATTGTTAGTGTTTCTCCCTCATCTAACCACCGTTTTTTACATATAAGTACTCAAAATTCATTGTCTCGACAAAAAAATTCAAATTCACTAATAATTTTGAAAAATAATACGGTGGCTAGATAGCCCCCCCCCCTCTGAATCCGGGGGTAATCTTATCAAATTATGATTTTATTTTAATTTCATTTAATTTAGTTTACCTGTAATTAATATTCGAATTATTTACTGCTTCGAAATGTAACCCAGAGATTTGCAAGACGCGCTATAGGAATTTCGTGCACAAATTCCAAAATGTATTTCCAAATGTCCGTCACTTTAGCTTTAAGATTGGTGAGATAAGTAGGAATTCGCATGACATCCTCTGTGGTTGCATTGCACGAATCTCAAAGCTAAATAGATGGCCGGTGACCTTTTTTCCAATACAAGTTTCTGTAAAGAATTCCTCACAAGAGTTTCAGTTGCAGCAAGGCTCGTCTTCTTAACTTCGTCTTCTACCCTCTCTTTTTCCTCTTCATCTTCATCTCCGTCTCTCCATCTCTCCATCTCTCTTTTTCTTTCCCGCTGTCCGCTTCTCTCTCTACCACCGCTCTATCTCTCTCTAGGACTTTCAAAAACAGAGCAATTAATTTAGATGGAGGAGAAGGAAGGTGTTGCAGAGGCCAAGAAAACTCTAGCCGAGATCTACAGTGGAATTCCTGATGATTCTGTGGATCTAACCTTCAATTACCTGACGATTCTGAATGATCGGAACCACAATACGATACCAAAGCCGAAGAACACGGCAGATCAAGGAACGGAGGCCATCGCCTTCAAGGATTACTCGCCGGAAATCAGAGAATCATCGGCTATAGCTCGCGACGAGCATAGCAATCGGGAATTAGAAGATGAAGAAATTAATCGAACTACTTGCTCTGTTTCGAAGGGGAGAGAAGAAATTAATCATCAGCCCCGAAACGGGATTCCACACTCAAATATCTGCGCGATTTGCTCCTCACACCTTCGTATCCATCGTCATCGATGCCTGGTGAGGAAGATCTTCCGCGATGCTCCCTCGACATTAACTAATTACAATAGATTTCAATGCTTTGTATATATACGCCTTAATTTCTCGATCCGTTCTTGTTCTTAATTTGGGGTCACTGGTTAGAACAAAGAATGAGCTATAAGATTAATGGAATTTGATGGATCGAAGAAATAGCTGGTGTGTGTTGATTATGATATTATGTGATTATGGATGATTATTAATGAAGGTGTTTAATGGGTGCAGGTTTGTGGAAGGGTGTACTGCAGGAACTGCGTAGGCATTGGGATGGGGAAGATGACGGAGGGGAGAAAGTGCAAGGACTGTTTGGGAAGACGATTCAGCCAAAGGTTAATTATCTTTCTGCGCTTGCTTTCATTTATATTTAATAATTTTCATTTTCACAATAAAAAATGTTACTTATCCATCAATTTTTTTTATTTGAGGAATCCACTAGTAATATTCAACGAGTATGACAAACTACCGCTCGTTTTACAATGTTAGCGGTTGGAACCAGGACTTGGCCCAAATGAGGAGATCAGACCCCTTAGAGGGGGCAAGTAGCACCTACTGATCCCGCGGAAGAAGCGGACCGGAGACTAAGAGCTCAACACCGACCCTTGACTACAGCACAGAGGTCTCACCACACACCCGAAAGATCTTAGAGTGCTTCCCCTCCCAAGCCAAAGCTGAAGCTGGGCACCTTGGAGAGCCTGAGGAGATAACCAAAGAACCTAGGGAGGAAGAAGCCAGAAATTGGAATCCTCTCCGAAGGTGCCATTCAAGGTCTATATATAGCTTTTCTAGTCTGGTCTGCTAATAGCGTAATCTCGTCTTTTGGTTTTACTAAACGCACTCCAAATTGGACTGCTAACAGCCAAACTCCGCTGTTCTGAAGGGCTATTGGCAGCTCACCAATGGTATCTGGGTAATTTACCCCAAAACGGCAAAACCCCATGGGCGAGTGGTCCATGAAGGCACCTCTTGCCTAACCTCCCACGTACCAGACCTTCCGGCACCTGCGGGGCGAGTGGCCCTTGAGGGCGCCACTCGCAGGGTCCTTGGGCCTCTGGGCGAGTAGGGTCCCGCCCCTCACTCGCCCGATTGTCGTTAAATCCGTGCTACTCTCGCGCGAGTGTCCTGCGAGTGCCCTGCGAGAGAGGCTGCACTCGCTCGGAACCCCTTTTGCCCTTTCTTGACCTGGGCGAATGTCCTCCTTGCTTGCTCTTTTTCCTATCTCAAGCCTGTGACCCTACTCGACAAATACGGGGTTGTACATTAGCAAAGATTCTTCCTGTTGTGCGTGCCGGGGACACACCTTGGGGAACTTTGTGTGAATGTGTGTCTTGGAGAGCGGTGCGGGGCATGCACCGGGGAGCGGAGTGCGAGGGCACGAACTAGAGAGCGGGGCGTGCTCTGTAGAGTGGAGCGGTGGGCGCGTACGACAGAGTAGACCGCGGAGCCACACTAGAGAATTGAGTGTGAGGGCGCGCACGACAGAGTGTAGCGCGTTCTATGAAGGGAGCGCGAGGGCAAACACGGGAAAGTGGAGTGCGGGGGATCCCATTGGAGAGCAGGGCGCAAGGGAACGCACGGGAGACCGGAGGTCCGGAGCGCGAGAGCTCACACCAAAGAGCTGGGCGCGGAAGCGTGCACCGGAGCGGCACTTTCGGGCTTTGCTTGTCGAAAATGGGTCGTAGCACTTTATGGCTCGATGTCTTCCTCTCATCATTCCAGCCCATTCAAATAATGAAAGGGTTGAGCCTATTTTATTGAAGCCGTAGTGTGCAGTTAGATAATTTTGTCTTGTTAATTATTTGACACAGACATAAAAATGTCTGGTTTCTATCCCTCGAATCACCAACTTTGATGGTTGGACAATTTTGCCCCTGGATGGATTATGGTTGCTTGATCAGGTTTTCGGAGCACGGGAGACCGGTGGCGGTGTTAGTCTCGTCGTAACATGAAAGTGCTCGGTACTTGATGAAAATTTCAGAGAGATTTTGTCTCGTTGCCACAGGTTCATTGGTGCCTTGGTGGTGACAATTTCTCCATTGGAGTTCCAGGGCTTTGATAATCGCAGACGAAAGAGCTACATTTCGGTGAAGTAGCTGTCCCGCCAAAGCTTTATCAAAATTTTCGATTGAATAACCAATCTCGTGGCATCTTTTGAGAGCATTCCAGCGCCATTTTTAGATTATAATTTCGTGAGTGGTTAATTAGAGTGAGAGAGACTTCCAAAATGTTGCATCTTAATTTTGAGGATGGTGGAGGAAGGAGGGCATGGGGGCTGCTCATGGCCTTGAGCGCGCCTCTCCGGGCCGCTTGGTGGTTGGTGGCGACAAAAGGGGGCAGCACGATCTCGCACTTGGGCCGGTATGCCCTGACGCGAGGAAGAGGATTACCGGTCCGATTTTGATCGATTCTCAGGTGCTTACTTTGACGAATTGTTTGAGGGGTCAAACATGCTCGAAATCATGCGAAATTAGGTTCCTTGAAATCGTCTCGGCGTGCCGATCACAATCCCTATCTTTCATGCCCAATCCGACCACTTTGATTTTTGTACCAGGAACCTCTCCATTTCAGTCCAAATGGATAGTATCTATTTCACGGTTTAGATTCATTCGTGGCTGATCCGACGGATTCAATAACTCATCCTCTTATATATTTTTTTAATGAAAAAATTATTCACCTTTAAATAATGTAAGAATCAATCGTAACCGTGAAATGGACTTAATCCATTTGGTGTCCCAAATGGAGAGAATTCTGATCCTTGATTTTTAGGGGTACCCATCAAAAAAACTAGGAGAAGAGACTAATTTACTAATTAGTATTGTTATATTCATTTACCTCATATTTATTAAATACGATAATATATAGCCGACTCCTCTTTATATATTTTTTTGGATGAGACTGCTTATACTTCAATAGAAATTAATAGCACATATAATTATCATTAATTTAGAAATCGGTTTTAAATATATTATAATTAATAATTCTTATAATATAATTGATTATATTAAGTGGCACAAAATTATATTAAATTTCTTACGATAATATTCTTAATTTGCATTTTGAATTAATTGGTATGAGGAGTTGTTTGATCTTTGTCTGTCGTGAGATATTATAATATTAGAACCTCACGTTTTAAATATTTCTTAGTTTAATAGCAACCCTAAACCCTAAACACCTATGGGTCAAGCTGTGCTGTCACGGGAGAAGGAGATGGACTCGTGCAGGAGGAGAATGTCCGCGGGGGAGAGAGGAACCCAGCGCGGTAGTCCAGTATGGCCGAAGGGCCGGGGTGAGTGCTGCCGCCTGCCACGCCGCTCCCTCTCTCTTCCCGCCTGCCACATGCGTATCTATAAATAACACAAGGTAACAAGAACACAAATAATAATAACGATCGGCAAACACGCCGACGCACACCCAATTATATATATATATATCAATAAAATGCAAACAGATCTATTATTTTGCCGTGGATCGCGCGTGTCTAGTTCATTCACGGCGTACTCTCCAGACGGTCATTTCTTTCTCCTATTTTTGTATTTGTTTGCATTTTATTTCTTACTCTCTTGCACGGACGAGCACGGGGAGGCGGAGGTAAGGGTGTGCACAGAAAACCGAAACCGACCAAACCGATCCGAACCGACCCAAACCGAACCGAATTTGGACCGAACCGATCAGTTCGGTTCGGTTTCGGTTTAGGGGGGCTGAAAACCGAGCCTATCCGGTTCGGTTTGGGTTTATAGGGTCGATAAACCGAAAAAATCGAACTTATTATAAGTTTGGACTTGGAGTTTGTTCCGTCGTATTAAAACATGAGGTTGTGAGCATTGAGTTTGAAGTTGAACCCAAAATAACGAGACCATGTAATATCACTTATCTTATCCTAAGTTTGTAATAATTACCCGAGCGTGAACGAGTAAATTAAATATGTTGTACTTATTTATTTTTATTTTAAACTAATACTTGAACTTATTGTATTAATTGTACAAGTTAATCTAAATGTAATTGTATTTTTTCAATTTTCTTTCAATGTTGATGAACTGCTTTCTAGATTTACTATTAGAAAATCACTTGGACAAACATTAAAATTTATTTTGGGAGATAATATGTTTTAGGTTTACCGAAAAACCGAACCGATGTTAAAAAACCGAACCAAACCGAACCAAACCGATCCATTTCGGTTCGGTTTCGGTTTTGGGTGTGTAAAAACCGAGCCTATTCGATTTGGTTTCGATTTTATCTAACCGAACCGAACCGAACCACTTGCAGGCCTGGGCGAAGGACTGGTAAGAGGACGACATGGAAGCTGCGGTGGATTGGGTTGAGGCAAGCCAATATTAAGTTAATATATAATGGGGGTGCAACAAGACAAGCCAATATTGAGTTCCGATTAATAATCGCTTAAAATTATTATTTTATTGGGATGATAATTTTATAAATAAGGCAGAAATAAGTTTTATAAACTCTTGGAAGTATCTGATAGAGTTTTGATGCAGGAGCCTCTGATTATGCGCCTGCTCGATCATCCCTGCATTGATTATTATGAGAAAGACATTTATATATTTTAAAAATAAAATATTCATCAAGGTTTTGTTTGTTTTTATGAGACAAATGCATATATTTGGAATAATTGAATTTTTTATTATTTTATAATTAACTAACCATTCAATCGCTTGAGAAGTCCTCAAGATTAATTAAGTATTTGTTGCTTGTGGGCTGAAATTAAAAAATGGATTTGTTTTTCTTCTGCTGAATACTTATGATTGGACCTGAAATTTGTCACCCTACACGTGTAGTTGACCAGGTAAATTAGTCAAATCTTAGTCATCCAAGAATAATTTATGGGCGGTCGATTCTTATGTTCAAAACTAGCATTATTTTTTTGACGGTGGTCACAACAGTTGTCATGCCAAACATGCATTCTATGAAGGTGGTGTTTTTGTCGGAACTCACCGGAGACAAAAAAGCCGCGCCAAATAGAGCTTAAGGCTCCGTTTGGCACGGCTTTTTTGCTCCGGTGAGTTTGGACAAAAACGCCACCGTCATAGAATGCATGTTTGGCAAGACAATGAATATGACTGCCACCAAGAAAAGAAAGCTAGTTTTGATCATAGAAGTGGATGAAGTTCCTTAGATGAGGTCGGGCGTTCACGAATGACGGCTCACAACCGTCTCCACTGTTGAAACCAGAGAACTGGTCTCGACGTTCGAAAGGGGGATGCAACTAACCCTTACTTGACCCGAGCCTGAACCCTTGACCAATCACTAAGAAATGAAAAACCTTGCCCTTGAAGAACACCTAAGTCCGCAAACAGACCCCTTAAGCTGCAACGCGGAGGTCCCACCACACACCCGAAAGTTCAAAGAGAGCTTCCCCTCACAAGCCAATGCTGAGCCTGGGCACCTTGGAGGGCACTAAGGGCCACCTCACCGTCCACCTTCAATGACAGGGGGAGGAGGGGTAGTGCTTGCTCACAATACTTACGCGAGGGAGGGGGGTACCAACATCCCTTCCCAAGGTGCCCATGAGGGTCTATTTATAGACTTCCCAAAATTGGGCTGCGGATAGCCACAATTCTACTATCCGCAGCTCAATTACGAACCTGAACGATCGAGACAGGAGAGGGGGCGAGTGGAAGTCGAGACGTCCATTCCCCCCTTGCCGGAGGCTAGAAAAGTGGATCGAGGTCCACCAACTGAACTGGGCGAGTGGACCTTACGGTCCACTCAGCCAACCGGGCGAGTGGACCATAGGTCCACTCGCCCCCTAGCTCGGGCGAGTGGACCTATGCTCCACTCGCCCAGAGCCCGAGCTGGGAAGCCTCCTCCCGGGCCTTTCTCTTGGTTCGGTCAGTCTTCACTTACCTCCAACTAGTCGATCTACCGCAACCTCATCTGCGTCGGGTCACACCAGCTCGGCAAATATGAGAGTTGTACACAATCCCCGCTCTTTTCGAGCTCGCTCTTTTCGAGCTTGCCTCAAGCTTGGAAAGAAAGTCCAACCCACATATTTGACGAGTAGGTGGGGCTTTAGAATAATCCACGGAGGGCCCTGCCAACGGGTTACTCTTGCCGAGCTTTTCAACTGAACCTGACTTAAGGCGGAAGGCGAACCTTTCTTCACTCAACAACCCTCCCGTGAGCCGAGCTCAACTGGAGGTGGAGAAAGCTCAACACCTTAGGTCGAACTAAACTTGACCCGAGGTGGAGAAAAATTCAACACCTATAGTCGAGCCGAACTCGACCTGAGGTGGACGGCAAATCTTTCTCCACTTAAAAACCCTCCTGTGAGTCGAGCTCAACGGGAGGTGGAGAAAGCTCAACACCTTAGGTCGAACTAAACTTGACCCGATGAGTCTCCCATCTGTCGGCATGACTGAGCCCGAAGAACGGTCTCTAGTCGGGGATCTTACCGATTGGAGGCGGAAGTACCCGTCCGCGTCCTACTTTGGCGTGGTCCAGCTCAGGTTAACTCGAACACGATCTCGATGTTGACGGCCTACGCCTGCTACTTGCGGGAGGAAAGGGTCGAGTTCGACCTGAACGTATTCCGCAAGGTATTTGTCTTCCGAGCGACTCCGGATGGAGTTTGTTTCTTGACTGGCTCCCATGTGAAGGTAAGTGAGACCTCCAACAAGGTCCGCCATTGGAACCACTCCTTCGTGTTCGTTCGGGGTGACTTGGGTGACATCCCCTTCTCTCCCATCCAGAGATCCGAGAAGGTCTGCCGAGCCCCTCTGCTACATGGAGAGGCCGCTGAGCTACATAGTCGCCTTGAGGGTGTGAGCTTTGAGGCTGAGCACCTCCGGAGGAACATCGATCGGCTCGTCTACGTGGAGCCAGGGAAAAGGTATTCGGATCCCACTAACGTCCTTTCCCTTCTTTTTGCCTCCACCTAACGTTGATCACCCCCTCTTAACTTGTGCAGGTGAACGATCCCTCCCGCAATACCCTCCCTTCGCGGGGGGAGGCTCCTCCCCCACCCGCTGGTTCATTGAGGAGGACGCGGCTGCCCGTGTTTCGGTCCCGAAGGTTCCCGAGCCAAGGCAAAGGAGGGACAAAGGTCCGGCGTCAGAGGAGGGGGCACCTTCTCCCCCCCCCCCCCCCCCGAAGGGTCCGAGGATGCGACGGGGGAAAGTCGTCTGCCGGAGGGGTTCTGGGGCACCACCTAGGGAGAGAGGAGAACCGAGCGATCCCCACGCGCTGGCGAATCATCCCAACTTCGGGATGGGGGAGAAAGCTGTGGACCCCTTCGATGACCCCATCGTTTTCTGGGATGAAACGGTGAACCGAATCTCGCTCACATCTCAGCTCCCTTCGTGGGCCGAGGGGAATATCATCGATGACGCCGCATACAACTTCTCCTTCGGCATCTACGGCCGGCAGGATGCCGCCTCCTACAAGGAGAGGTCCATGCGCGATCTCGCGTGCGCAAGCTCTCAGGCCCTGCTTCGCGCAACCGAGCTCTCTCACATGGCCGCCCGTCGAGGTCTTAGTCTCTCGAGCAGGTGTAGGCTAGCCGATGCGTCGAAGCTGGCGGCGGAAGAGAAGGCTGCCAACCTCGCGACACGCTTGGGCATTGCTGAGAGACTCCTAGAGGAGTCGTCTGGAGGCTTGGTTTGTGCTTATGTTGATGGCTCCTTTCCTAACCCCTTCACCTATACATGCTCCAATCATTCTGTTTTGCCTACTTGTAGGGACCCGGCGCTGCCGACTCGCTTAGGAGACGGTGCGAAGAGTCGGACAAGGAGGTGCATGACCCGAGGGCTCATCTAGCTGACACCCAAGGACAGTTAAAAGAGAAAGGGAGGGAAAGAGGCGGACCTTCGAAGGCATCGACGTCCGTCCCGCCTCGCCCGGCTGAAGCCGAGCGTGCTCGGAGGAAGATCGTGACGTCAACAGCTCAGGCCTTGGTGAGCCGCCTTCACGAGGCGGATGCTCTCCGAGATACCTGGAGGGGGGTCTCTGTCGATGACATCCTGCACGAGTTCTTCCCTTCTCCCGGGCGTCCCGACTCATCTCCTTGCAACGGTGGTTATTCCCCCTGAATGTCATGGTGGTCAGGGGCCCCTTCTTACTTGCTGCTTCTTATAGGAATCATGTATCTCTTGCATGTGCTCTTTTCTTCATCTTGCACATGTCAGTAAGGGTGGAGCAACAGTTTATGTAATATACGTCGCTGCCGAACCAGCTATTGTTCTAATGAATCTCTTAGCTTGTTCTCCCTTACTTCACTTCTCTACCGCTTAGGGACTCGATACCCTCTTGAGCCGATCCACGTCGTATGTGCTTTGCTTACCTGGAGACGGGGGAACTCAACGCCCTCCCAATCCAATTGGAGGCGGAAGTACCCACCCGCGTCCTAGGTGCATTGCTTACCTGGAGACGGGGGAACTCAACGCTCTCCCAATCCAATTGGAGGCGGAAGTACCCACCCGCGTCCTAGGTGCCTTGCTTACCTGGAGACGGGGGAACTCAACGCCCTCCCAATCCAATTGGAGGCGGAAGTACCCACCCGCGTCCTAGGTGCATTGCTTACCTGGAGACGGGAGAACTCAACGCCCTCCCAATCCAATTGGAGGCGGAAGTACCCACCCGCGTCCTAGGTGCCTTGCTTACCTGGAGACGGGGGAACTCAACGCCCTCCCAATCCAATTGGAGGCGGAAGTACCCACCCGCGTCCTAGGTGCCTTGCTTACCTGGAGACGGGAGAACTCAACGCCCTCCCAATCCAATTGGAGGCGGAAGTACCCACCCGCGTCCGAGGTGTCTTGCTTACCTGGAGACGGGGGAACTCAACGCCCTCCCAATCTAATTGGAGGCGGAAGTATCCACCCGCGTCCTAGGTGCCTTGCTTACCTGGAGACGGGGGAACTCAACGCCCTCCCAATCCAATTGGAGGCGGAAGTACCCACCCGCGTCCTAGGTGCCTTGCTTACCTGGAGACGGGGGAACTCAACGCCCTCCCAGTCCAATTGGAGGCGGAAGTACCCACTCACGTCCTAGGTGTCTGGCTTATCTGGGGACGGGAGAAACCTAACGCCCTTCTAATCAGTTGTTGGGCCGCGAGTCGACCTGACGAACCCTCGATCTACTGGCATGACCAAGCCCGACGGAGGGTCTGCAGTCAGGGATCTTGAACCGGGATATTTACCTAGAACCCACTTTTCATTCATAGTTTACCTGCTTACAACTTCCTTACGCTACGCCCCTCCGGGCAACTCATTACACCTCGCCCTTTTCTTGGCACTTCATTACATCTCGCCCCTCTCTGGGCATTTTACTACATCTCGCCCCTCCCGGGCTCACTCGGCCGAATGCTCCTTGGCCATCTCCGCCATTGTTTCTTCCATTTCTTCAGCTTCATGCATCCATCCGATTGTATTGACTGCAGTGACATAGCATTGACGCGCCTCCCGGGGATCTCCCCTGACTCTTATCTGGACCTCTTCGGAGTTGTACTTCAGGCATTGGTGGTAGGAGGACGGCGCGCACTTGTACGCACTGATGAGGGGGCGCCCGAAGATAGCGTTGTAGCTGCTCGACGCGTCCACGATGACGAACCGGCAGTTCTTCGAAGTTCCCCCCAGGGTGACGAGGAGTTCGACTCCTCCCTCCACCTCCTTCCTCTCCCCGGAGAATCCGAAGAGCGGCCCATCTGATGCCAGCACTCGCCTTGCCTCGACCTTCATCCCCTCGAAGGCCTTCTTGAATATCACGTTCACCGAGCTCCCGTTGTCGACTAGGATCCGGGAGACCGTGAAGTTCTCGATCGCCGTCTTGATGATAAGTGCGTCGCAGAATGGGTCCTCATGGGACGGCAAGTCCTGGGTCGAGAAGGTGATCTTCTCGCTCGAGGGTGGGGATCGGGAGGTCGAAGCGATGCTCCGGCGGTATATGGCGTGGAGGCTCCCCTTTCGGGTGGCCTCTTTGCCCACTCCTCCATGGATGACCCCGATCCCTCCCAGGGCCCCTACGTCGACCCTCTCTTCGCATGGGTCATCCTCCTCCTTGCTCTTCCCCTTCTCTCCTGTCCGTGGGCCTTCCAGGCACAACTGCTTCCCCCTGCTGGGGCTCTTCCTCCTTCTCTCATCTCGAGGAACTCCGGGCAAGCCGCGGTCGCGTGACCTTCCTGCTGGTGGAAGTCACAATACAGCAGCGCCAACTCGTTCTCTTGCTTCTCCCAATGTCCCCTCTTCTTCCCTCCTTTCCTCCGACCAATGGCCATGGATTGCAGGGGCTGGACTTATAGCGGTCCCGAGTTCTGTTGCCACCCTGCCGGGTGGAACCGCCCGTGCCTCCCCTGAGAACCTCCTCCTCCCTGGAAGTGGCCCCTTCCTTGGCCCTGAGGGGGACCTACCTGTGACCTCCAAACTGGTCGAGCGGTTGTTGGTTGCGACCTCCAACCTTGCTCCTGTCCAACGGGGGGCCCCTGGTGTCCCTGACTCCTCACTTCCTCCTTCCTTCTTCCTCCATGCTCCTTCCTCTCGTCCTCTGCTACCTGGGTGAATCTTGCCACGAAATCTTGGTTGCTGGCCTCACACTCGATTTCCCGACCAACTCGCTCCATCAACTCCTCGAAAGACAAGGGAGGGTCCCGAGTCAGACTCATCCTGAACATTCCCTGTTGTAGCCCAAGGGTGAAGGCTAGCTGCAGGGTGTGCCCGGGCACCTCGATGACAAGGAGGACCTCCCCCTGGAATCTATCCATGTAGCTAGCCAGCGTCTCCCCTGGCTTTTGTCGGATCGCGAACAAGGCCTCCACCCCCTTCCTCCTCTTCTTCAAGGTAGAGAACCTCAACAGGAAACTTCGGCGCAGGTCCTCGAAGCCGTAGATGGTACCCACCGGGAGCTGGTGGAACCAGTCCCTCGCCTTTCCCTGAAACGTGACAGCGAAGAGCCTGCACTTGAAAGCGTCCGACATCTGCCTGATCGAGGACATGTCTTCGAACCACTGAAGATGTTGGAGAGGATCACTGTTCCCTTCATAATAAGACATAGCGGGTTCGCGGAACCCATCCGGAACGGGTGCTGACACAATCAGCTCGCAAAAAGGGCTCCTCCATCCCCCTTGGTTGGACGGAGGCGCTCCCATCATCTCCCCGCTGGGGCAGTTGGTTCCGGGCGAGTTGTTAAAAAGCACTCGCGCTTGGAGGCCCAAACTTTCCTCCGAGGCTGGCTCTCTCCTTTGCTGACGGGTTCGCCCTATTTCCATTACCGGTGGTGAGACGACCATAGGTGCAGGTGGTGTCGAGCACTCGCCGCGAGTGGGAGGTGCGACCTGCAGGAGCTCCAAGATCCTCTTACTGAACTCATCGAAGTCACTTTTCTTTACATACTCACAAGTAGGAGGTGTGCCCCCCAACTCGTCGTTTCCAGCCATGAGACTCGGCTCAGAGCTTTCCGAACTAACCGCTTCCACGCTCACCGCACCAGAATGTTGAAACCAGTAACCCGGTTTCAGCGTTTGAAAGGGGGATGCGGCTAACTCTTACTTGACCCAAGCTAAGACCCTTGACCGGTCACTAGGAGCTGAGAGACTTGCCCTTGACGATTGCTGGAGCCTATAGACAAACCCCTGAAGCTGCAGCGTGGAGGTCCCACCACACACCCGGAAGCTCACTCAGAACTTCCCCTCCCAAGCCAATGCTGAGCTTGGGCACCTTGGAGGGCACTAAGGATCACCTCACCGACCACCTTCAACGACAAGGGGAGGGGGAGGGGTAGTGCTTACTCACGCGTGAGGGAGGGGGTAGAGACCAACCCTTCTCAAGGTGCCCATGGGGTCTATTTATAGACTTTCCCAAAAACGGACTGCGAATAGCCAAAATCGGACTGCGGATAACAAAATTCCTCCAAAAGATGGAGGCCGGGCGAGTGCCCACTCGCCCATGGCCGGGCGAGTGGAGCACTCGCCCATGGCCGGGCGAGTGGAGCACTCGCCCAAGGCCGGGCGAGTGGAGCACTCGCCCATGGCCGGTCGAGTGGAGCACTCTCCCATGGCCGGGCGAGTGGAGCACTCGCCCAAGGCCGGGCGAGTGGAGCACTCGCCCATGGCCGGGCGAGTGGAGCACTCGCCCATGGCCGGGCGAGTGGAGCACTCGCCCATGGCCGGGCGAGTGCTCACTCGCCCATGGCCGGGCGAGTGCTCACTCGCCCAAGGCCGGGCGAGTGGAGCACTCGCCCAAGGCCGGGCGAGTGCTCACTCGCCCAAGGCCGGGCGAGTGGAGCACTCGCCCAAGGCCGGGCGAGTGGAGCACTCGCCCATGGCCGGGCGAGTGCTCATTTCTCACTCGTCCGACCCGCTTTCACCTTAGCCAGTTCCGGTTGTCTGTGAACGGCTAGTCCCCTTAACCGCCTCGATTCCGCTGAGTCTAGGGTTAACCAAATCAGCTCGGCAAATATGAGGGTTGTACAGCGACCTCATCTGCGTCGGGTCACACCAGTTCGGCAAATATGAGGTTGTACATCCACAGTGCCAAATGAGGCCTAAATCGTATTGGGAATTTAAGCTCCGTTTGGGATAAATGTGGATTTGAGCTACGTTTGATACGAAGCTGCCGGACTAAACACAGTGGTTAAAGTTCATTGAGTTTGGTAAATTTCGTGGCCGAATTTCTTGCCCAAACATTAGTTTTTGGGATATTAAAAAACATGTACTCCTCTCCCAAACTCCAAAAATTGCTTTGGGCTTTGTTTGGGACATGTTACGCGTTTTTGAAAATGTGCTAGTAAACATCGTGGCGTCATGCATTCACTACCTTTAACATATGATCACACATGCTTTGACATTTTGAAATAAAATGTCGTGTTCTGAAAAAAACAACTTAACCACACGTACCCAAATACTATCTCCCACCGCTACATTCACAACTACTACCACTACTCTCCCACCGCTCTTCCAAACATAGACTTAGGGTCCATTTGGCACGATGGTCATGAATGCAGTGTTTACGAACATGAACTCCCAATCTCACCTAAGGAACTCCATCCTTTTTATGTTCAGAATTAATATTTTTTCATGGCGGCAGTTATAACCGTTGTCATGTCAAATACATATTTCATAACAATGACGTTTTTGTCCAAACTCATCGGAGCAAAAACATCGCGCCAAACCGATGACAGTTCGTAACCACCCCCGTTCACGACCGCCTCCGCCGTGCCAAATAGATCCTTAAATCACACAATGGCCTTATGCACTTATATAAAATAATCTTGGACAACTCATGATAGACCATTTGCTTTACATTTGATGGTTAGATTATAACGTGATATCGTAGCGGATTAAGTCCAACTCTTGTGCCATAAGAATTTTTAAGATTTTAAAAAAAAAAATCAAAACTCAAGCAGCATTGTGCATTTAATATAAATCTTGCTTCAGTCTATTTCTAATAAAATGAAATCTTTATTTGTTTTAGTATTTGTTTGTGCAAAAATTAATCACCTAAAATGTTTGTTGTTTATATTTAGATATATTAAAAGCGCTGGGAGGTTTGGGTGCTGTATATGGTATCCCAGTGAAGTGAAGCAGCAGGAGCTTATATGGGCCGAGAAGGGCCCAAGTAGAAAATATAGCAGTGGGCCTAAATCAGGCCCACAAAGCCTATTTATGTCTGGGAACCCACAAACACCAAAAGCCCGCAACGGCCCGGCTTTCATTGTGACGATGTCTCCTGGATTCTCTTTAGGCTCTCAAGGTGCTGGTTTACCAGGGAAATGAAGAAAGGCGTAAAAAAAACTTTAATTTTTTGCCTCATACAAGGTGAATTGAAATAATGTATTGCGAAATTTATATTATAAATTTGTTCTATTACGGGTCGGTTTGGGAGACAATGACGGTTGTGAAAAGAGTGGTAGTAAATGAAGGAATGCAAATGGAGCTGTAGGAATTTAATTGCTGGAAATAAATATTTATTTGGATGATCGCTATCTATTCAAACTCCTAATTTTTTTTTGAGTTGTTTGGTAAAATACCCGTGTGAAATTAATGTTAAAATAATAACTGCATGTATAAATCAATGTATAGAATTTTAACTAATACATAATTTACTATTATTTATTATCAGCCAAAGCAGCTTTTGGTCTTGTTGCGTACCCATAAAGGCCTTGAGGTTCGTCTAGAGAAAAACACCGCTAAAGAGAGGAGGGGGGACCAGTCGAACCCCGGATCGCGGAAGAGGAGGACCCGCCGCGCAAGTACGACGCGCTAGAAACGGCGTCAGGTAAGCACAAAGCCGCACCCCACTACCGGGGTGCGGTTAGCCCGCACCCCACCCACATGGGGTGCGGCCGGGTCGGCCAAGCCGCACCCTCCCCCCATAGGGAGGTGGGGCCAAGTCGCACCCCACCATGGGGGGAGCGGCCAAACCGCACCCCCATGGGGGGTGCGGCCCAACCGCACCCCCCAAAGGGGGGTGCGGCCAAGCCAAGCCGCACCCCCCTATGGGGGGTGCGGCCTGGGGGTGCGGCCAAACCGCACCCCCCATGGGGGGTGCGGCCCAACCGCACCCCCCATAGGGGGGGTGCGGCCAAACCGCACCTCCCCATGGGGGGTGCGGCCAAACCGCACCCCCTATAGGGGGGTGCGGCCAAACCGCACCCCCCATGGGGGGAGCGGCCAAACCGCACCCCCTATAGGGGGTGCGGCCAAACCACACCCCCCATAGGGGTGTGCGGCCATAGGAGGGTGCGGCCAAACTGCACCCTCCCATGTGAGGTGCGGCCGAGTCCCCCTCCGCGGGGGAAGCAGCCAAAACCGCATCCCCGCGCCGGGAAAGGTTGTAGTCCGCTTTTCCTGGCCTCGCTCACTTTTCCGCCTCGCCTCTCTCACTTTTACGCCTCGCCCAAGACTTCATTTAAAGGATCCGGCCTTCATGACTAGAGAGAGCTCCTTGAAGATTTCCACGGAATTCTCCTTCGGTGCTTGAAGATCTTCTTCGTGGACTTAGAGATTTCCTTCTTCGCGAAAGCGGACAAGGCTCTCACTTTCGTTCTCAGGAAAGCGGACAAGGCTGTCTCACTTTCGTTCTCAGGAAAGCGGACAAGGCAGTCTCACTTCTGCCTTCTCAAAAGTAGACAGGGCAGTCTCACCTCTGTCCTCTGGAAAGCGGACACGACCTTCTCACTTTCGTTCACCGCTGTACTCTTAGGAAAAAGACTTAGTTTTTCCGAGAGGTGGCCTGTCATCCTCGGAGAACTCTCTCTCTCTCTCTATTGTAACGAGCAGCGGCCTGTCGCGTTCGATCTCTCAGCATCTAATTGTAACCTCTCTGGAGATAGTGAAATTTGGTCGGCACAGCTCCGGCCACGTGGTTTTTCACCCTTTCCGGGTTTTCCACGCTAAAAAGTCCCTGTGTACTCAGCAAATCTCAAATTGACTGTTTGCGCGCTTAGTTCGCTCCCGAGCTAAGGTGGTTCAATTGAACTGGTCTACCAAGAGCCCTAAGCGACCCGCAACAGTTTGACGCCGTCTGTGGGAAAAGTTCCCAAAACTCCCTGAAGGCCAACTGCAATGGCAAGAAAGAGTGCTCGCACTACTGAAGGATCAATGCCGGAGGGGCGCGTCGACCCAGCTCCCTCCCACTCGCTTATCAATGCACCTCCCTGGGAGGAGGCAGTGCCTGCTCCCGTAGCTGGGCTGGAAGTGCGCATGCATCATATTGAAGAACACCAAGCCGAGATATTGGCTCTCGTGAGGAATCTCGGGGCTCCTCAAGTCCCGATTCAACCGCCGGCCCTGAACGCACCGCCACCCCCAATTCCGAACCATGCCCCGAATGGAGAGGCCGTTCGGGAGGACGAAGCCTCAGAAGGATTCTCCAACGCAGCAAGCTCCGCTCACCTCGCCCCGCCAGTTAGGGGCCCAGAAGCTGACCACCATCGTAATCACCCAAGAAGGGATGCCCCTGTTCGAGCAACAGGAAGAACCACGCGAGAAGAAATACGTGACATGATAGAAGAGGAGTACGTCCGAGCAGGGCGATGCGCAGTTCTCGCCCGTCGTCCCGTGCACCACGGCTCCCCACTATCACCTCAAGTCCTGGCTCATCCAATCCTGAACGGCTTCAAGCTTCCCCCTCCCGAGGATCGACCAACTCGTCGACGCAACAGCCGGCCACGAGCTACTTAGCTTCATGGACGCTTACTCAGGTTACAACCAGATAAGGATGAACCCGGCGGACGAAGAGCATAATTGCTACAAGGTGATGCCCTTCGGCCTTAAAAACGCTGGAGCCACTTATCAAAGGCTAATGAACAAGGTCTTCAAGAACCTCATCGGAGAGACGATGGAGGTTTACGTGGACGATATGCTGGTGAAGAGCGTCCACCATTGCGACCACTTGAAAGACTTGGGAAAGTGCTTTCAGCTTCTCCGTCGCTTCCAGATGCGGCTCAATCCCAGCAAGTGCGCGTTTGGTGCGACGGCGGGAAAATTCTTGGGTTTCATGGTAACCCATCGAGGAATTGAGGCCAACCCCGAAAAGATCAAGGCGTTAGAAGATATGTCGCCACCTCGTTCAATTAAGGAAGTGCAACGTCTGAACGGGAGGATTGCTGCGTTATCCCGTTTCCTATCACGGACAGGAGACAAATACCTCCCTTTCTTCAAAATCCTCCGGGGAGCACGCCACTCCGGTTTCCAATGGACTGACGAGTGCCAGGTGGCCTTCGAGCTCCTCAAACAATACCTGGCCTCGCCACCGCTTTTGTCAAAACCCACCCCGGGAGAGACCCTGTTCTTGTACCTAGCGATATCACCTACAACTCTCAGGGATGAAGGGGGGGGGGGGGGGGGGGGTGCAACGACCGATTTACTACATCAGCAAAGTCCTCACCGACACTGAAACCAGATACCCCGCAGCATACAAGACGGCCTTGGCTCTTGTCTTCTCAGCAAGAAAGCTTCGGCCCTACTTCCAGGCTCATACCGTGAAAGTGTTGACACAGCTCCCGCTACGAGCAATCCTCCAGAAACCAGAAGTCTCAGGGAGGCTAGTAAAGTGGGTCGTAGAGCTCGGCGAATTTGACATTAAATTCCTACCTCGACCTGACATCAAGTCACAAGTACTCGCTGACTTCGTCGTGGAATACACCATTCCACCAGAAACAAATCTAGCCAAAGATGCCCCTAGCCCCCGGTGGACTCTCTATGTCGACGGTGCCTCAGGAGCAGAAAGGGTCGGAGCAGGAGTGCTCCTCGTAAGCCCCGATGAGATCACCTTGGATTACGGGCTCCGGTTAAAGTTCCCCGCAACAAATAACGTTGCAGAATACGAGGCGGTGATCGCCAGTCTCCGGCTCGCCATCGATTGCAAGGCGGAGAACCTGACGATCTACGCCGACTCCCAACTCGTAGTCTCGCAAGTCGAAGGAGACTACGAGGCCGAAAGCGACCAGATGACGAAATACCTCGCGCTCGCAAAGTTGCTACTTCAGAAGATCTCGACACATCAAATCTTGCACGTCCCCGAGAGCAGAATTCCAGGGCGGATGCCCTGTCCAAGCTCGCCACTTCGCCATCCAGCTACCAGTCTCGAAGACGCCGGATTGAAGAGATCGTGGTCCCAAGCATCCAGGGGCCATGGGAGATCGCAGCCATCCACCAAGAAGAGTTATCCTGGATGACTCCATTACGAGCTTACCTTGAACACGGACGCCTCCCCGAAGATAGCTTAGAGGCGCGAAGGTTACGGATGCGGGCGACATCATTCACCGTTATAGACGGAGTTTACAAACGGGCATTCTCGGGCCCATATCTAAAGTGCCTACCGGCGGACGAGGCGGACTACGCCCTCCGAGAAGTACACGCGGGAGTCTGCGGAGAACACCTAGGCGGGAAAGCGTTGGCGCGAAAAATACTACGTCAAGGTTTCTATTGGCCAGCAATGAAGAGGGACGCAATCGAGCTAGTTCAAAAATGCAGGAGCTGTCAACTGCATGCCAACGTGCCCCATCAGCCCCCGGTCTCACTTTCCGCACTCCAAAGTGCGTGTCCATTCGCACAATGGGGAATCGACCTTCTCGGCCCGCTGCCTCTAGCATCCGGGCAAAGGAAGTTCATCATCCTGGCCATCGATTACTTCACCAAGTGGGTAGAGGCGGAGCCCCTGGCCAAAATCACAGAAGAGAACGCTAAACAATTCGTCTGGAAGAGCATCGTCTGCCGCTTTGGCATCCCAGCAACAATCATTGCCGACAACGGCACCCAGTTTACTGGGAAATCCTTCACCAAGATGTGCGAAGACCTGAAGATTAACCTCCGTCATACCGCAGTAGCACATCCACAAGCCAACGGACAAGTAGAAGTCACGAACCGCACCATCCTCAAAGGATTGAAGACGCGCTTAGAAGAAGCTGGGGGACAATGGGTGGATGCACTCCCAAATGTACTGTGGGCATACCGCACAACAGAGCGGACTCCCACGGGAGAGACGCCTTACAATCTCTGTTACGGTACTGAAGCTATCATCCCCGTCGACATCGGTGTTCCAAGCACTCGGGTGCTAACCTTCGATCCCAGCAAGAATGACGGGCTGCTTCGGGAAAATCTCGACCTAATTCCCGAGGTTCGGGATAGCGCTGCGCAACGCGCCGCATCCTACCAAAGGCGCATAGCCCGAAGCTATGACAGGAGGGTGAAACCCAGGCCAATCAACGTTGGAGATCTCGTCCTACGCAGCATCGAAGCAGCCGACAAAGGCCCCAAAGGAGATAAGCTCTCACCAGCCTGGGATGGCCCATACGTTGTCACTACGGTCGTAAAGCCCGGAACGTACAGGATCAGAACAGCAGAAGGAAAGACTCTACCGCGCACCTGGAACGCCCAGAACCTGCGCCGCTTTTACCAGTAACACAGTCTCCTATCATCAACTAAGCCGCGAGCTCGGACTCGTGCAAACTTATCTTACAATTTATTATGTAAAAGCCGCGAGCTCAGGCTCGTGCACCTATCCTATTATGTAAAAGCCGCGAGCCCAGGCTCGTGCAAACCTATCTTATGTCATTTACTAAGCCGCGAGCTTAGACTCGTGCAAACTTGTCTTGTGTTGAAAAAACTATGTTTAAAAAGACTTCTTACTACAAAAATAAGCACATACCTCGCCACCTATATTTAATAAAGGAAAATTTTTTACTTTGGGGCCCTGCCTCAGGGACTTTGCACCGCCGTCGATTGAAGGTCCGCCCTTCTCCTCCGCCGTCAAGTCCTAGCGTCGTAGGGGCCTGCCCTCCCTTACGTTCGCCCCCGGTTTGAATACACCCGCTATTCACCGGCCACTTCGGGGCCCTGCCCCGGGGACTTTGTACCGCCGTCGATTGAAGGCCAGCCCTTCTCCTCTGCCGTCAAGTCCCGGTGTCGTAGGGGCCTGCCCCCCTTACGTTCACCCTCGGTTTGAATACAAACGCTATTCACTGACCAAGCCGTGAGCCAAACTCGTGCAAAAAAGCCGCGAGCCAGACTCGTGCAAAAAAGCCGCAAGCCCAGACTTGTGCAAGCTAACTTTCTATTATATAAAAGCCGCGGGCTCAGAACCGTGCAAAATTTTGCAGGAAACCCTCAAGCTGATATCAATACTAGGCAGCAGATCCTACCCAGGGCGTATTACTTTTATGCCCTTTGGTGGATTTGTGTTACGGACATTCACGACGAAGAGCGTCCATGGCGGGTTTACAAGCGGCGGGAACCGCGTGGAGTGATACCGGACGGCGCGGAACCAAACGATGAGGCGAATTAATATTAACTAGTTTAATATATTGGTATTTTATTTTGTTTTAGTTTGGCTATTGGCATCTCGCAGTTATAAGAGGGCTTGTTAAACCTTATTTTCTTTTGTCTTGGATGTGCTAAGAAAAGGGCTCCTCCATTATTTTCCTCTCAACCCTAGCCTCCCTCCCTTCTCCTTCTCCCTACCACCGGCCCTCCCTAGCTGGATTCTTCTCATCGGTATTATTTGGTCCGACCTGCCCACTATCGTAGCCGCCAGCCATCGCCTGCATCTCGCCGACGTCTGCCCCGGCTCCCTCTCGCCGACCGCGCGGGCTCTCGCTGACGTCTGCCCGGCTCCCTCTCGCCGACGTCTGGTCCGACCGGCTCGCTCTCGCCGACGTCTGCCCCAGACCTGCTACCGCTCGGGATCGACCTCGCCACTCGCTGCCTTCCCTTCTAACCATCATGGCCCCGACGACTCGCCTTCATCTCGCTCTTCCGACGCTGATACTTCCAACGATGTCGTCCAACATCGCCTCGACGCCCACGATTCCCAATTCGCCTTCATCCAGACCACGCTACAGGCGATCCTCGCACGCCTGGACGCCTGCCCCGCCTCGCCCGCGCCCGCCACCAGCGGCGGGTGCACCTCTCCTGCCGACGAGAGCTCGCTGCTCGGAGATTCAAAACCTCCGAACTCCTCGCAACGAGATTCAGACTCCGGAGGTTTGGGGGGCTTATATTGCGTACCCATAAAGGCCTTGAGGTGCGTCTAGAGAAAAACCCCTCTAAAGAGAGGAGGGGGGACCAGTCGAACCCCGGATCGCGGAAGAGGAGGACCCACCGCGCAAGTACGACGCGCTAGAAACGGCGCCAGGTAAGCACAAAGCCGCACCCCACTACCGGGGTGCGGTTAGCCCGCACCCCACTAAGTGGGGGGCGGTTAGCCCGCACCCCACCCACATGGGGTGCGACCGGGTCGGCCAAGCCGCACCCTCCCCCCATAGGGGGGTGAGGCCAAGCCGCACCCCACCATGGGGGGAGCGGCCAAACCGCACCCCCCATGGGGGTGCGGCCAAACCGCACCCCCCATGGGGGGTGCGGCCAAACCGCACCTCCCCATGGGGGGGGGGGGGGAGGGGGGTGCGGCCCAACCGCACCCCCCCCATGGGGGGTGCGGCCAAACCGCACCCCCTATAGGGGGGTGCGGCCCAACCGCACCCCCCCATGGGGGGTGCCCCATGGGGGGGTGCAGCCAAACCGCACCCCCTATAGGGGGTGCGGCCAAACCACACCCCCATAGGGGTGTGCGGCCATAAGAGGGTGCGGCCAAACTGCACCCTCCTATGTGAGGTGCGGCCGAGTCCCCCTCCGCGGGGGATGCAGCCGAAACCGCATCCCCGCGCCGGGAAAGGTTGTAGTCCGCTTTTCCTGGCCTCGCTCACTTTTCCGCCTCGCCTCGCTCACTTTTACGCCTCGCCCCGCTCACATTTCAGCCCCGCTCACTTTTCCGCCTCGGCTCGCTCACTTTTTGTCTTTTCAGTTTCTCACTTTTCAGGAATGGCTTGTCGCCTTTCCTCAAAGGGCAAGATGGTCATTTACGAAAAATGGTGATCCGAGTGCCCCAAATCGGGAAATATGATTCGTCCTCCAAGGTGGTTATGGTGGTTACAACGGCGAAATTACCGGGCTACCCCCGACCAAAGCTATAAAAAGGCCCCCAAGGCTTCATTTAAAGGATCCGACCTTCATGACCAGAGAGAGCTCCTTGAAGATTTCCACGGAATTCTCCTTCGGTGCTTGAAGATCTTCTTCGTGGACTTAGAGATTTCCTTCTTCGCGAAAGCGGACAAGGCTCTCACTTTCGTTCTCAGGAAAGCGGACAAGGTTGTCTCACTTTCGTTCTCAGGAAAGCGGACAAGGCAGTCTCACTTCTGCCTTCTCAAAAGTAGACAGGGCAGTCTCACCTCTGTCCTCTGGAAAGCGGACACGACCTTCTCACTTTCGTTCACCGCTGTACTCTTAGGAAAAAGACTTAATTTTTCCGAGAGGTGACCTGTCACCCTCGGAGAACTCTCTCTCTCTCTCTATTGTAACGAGCAGCGGCCTGTCGCGTTCGATCTCTCAGCATCTAATTGTAACCTCTCTGGAGATAGTGAAATTTGGTCGGCACAGGTCCGGCCACGTGGTTTTTCACCCTTTCCGGGTTTTCCACGCTAAAAAGTCCCTGTGTACTCAGCAAATCTCAAATTGACTGTTTGCGCGCTTAGTTCGCTCCCGAGCTAAGGTGGTTCAATTGAACCGGTCTACCAAGAGCCCTAAGCGACCCACAACAGGTCTTAAATCGGCCGGGATAAGGGACATGCATTGCTTGACACGTGGAATTGTTTACGAGTGTTCAAGGCGAATTCACGGCTTCTAGGAGAGGAGCTTGGAATATCCGGCAACCCGACATCTCCGATGACCCTAAGCTTGTCAATTGTACATGGAAGTAACGACAATTTTTAGCTCGGAGGAAATGCGACGCAGTGACCGGGGGTCGTGAAGGCCCTAAAACATGAGCGTTCCCACCGGAGAGTGGGAAAACAAACGTCAAAGCAGCTCCCGTCGCGTTTGGCCCAAATTGAACGGAGATGAAACTCTCTCTCTCTCTCTCTCTCAAAATAGTGTTCTTGATTGGAGCTCCCTCACTCCGATTGGAATCAGTCCTAAAATGATGTTTTAGGGATTGAAATAATTAAAAAATAGCGTGTGCTCTATAGAAAAATGCAACGATGAAAAATATGTATGCCGGAGCACAGCCTAGAGGCTCAATCATTTGGGTACTGTCACTTCATTCATGGAGCTAACATGCTCCGCAAATGCTACATTATTTTAAGGGTCTGTTCGTTTGGGCAGAATTCAGAGAATGAAATTGACAGTGTTCGGCTGGCCTAAAAATTGGGCGGAATTAGAATTCATTTCAATTCCCTCTAAGAAACCTAATAGCTCATTATTCCTCCTCCCCGTTTTCGACATTGCCCGGTCCGACTTCCCGATTCCTCCCGTGACCCCTACGCTTCCACCTGTGCGTGCGACTCGCCGCTCCTCTTGCCGACGACTGAAGGCCTCATTCATCTATTCCTTCTCCTCCAGCGACGTCCTTAGTTTTTTCTATTAGAAATTTGTAAATAAAACATTTGTTTATAATATTTTATTAGATCCTTTATGGCGTTTGGTGTATGGCTATTCATATTTGATAAAAAGCTCCAAAACCAAAATTGGAGAGAACCCAAATTATTTGAAGGGAAACCTTTCATGAATGAAATGATGAACCCATTAGTCCCACCATGCTCATTTGCTTTCTAGCTAAAGAGTATATATTTGTTTTCACTCTTTCTCATTTGTTCAAAAGAACGTAAGGAAAAACAATGAACCACACACGCGCGCGCGCACGCACCGCACCGGACCGCGCACGCACCGCACCGGACCGGATCCGGATCCGGATTTGGGATTTGGGGTTTGGGGTTTGGGGTTTGGGGTTTGGGGTTTGAGGAAGAATTGAATTGTATTTTTTGTACAAAACAGTTTTAGACCTTTTATTCGGATTTGTGTCGACTCGACGAACTCCATCCTGCGTTCGGCGAACGCCATGCTCCAGTTCGACAAACTTGTCAAGGTTCTGCGATCGACGAACTTCGGTTCTGTGTTCGACGAAATGCTTTCTGCGATCGACGAACCTCAGTTCTGCTTTCGACGAACTTGCTAAGGTTCTGCGTTCGACGGAATGCTTTCTGCGTTCGACGAATTGATTCAGATCGGCGATGACAGGCCGTATCGTCGATTGCGAGTCTCGACGATAAGTTGTATCGTCTGCGACAGGTCGTATCGTCGATTGCAAGTCTCGACGATAAGTTGTATCGTCGTGACGCGCGGTCTCGACACGTTTTGTCGTCGAATAGCAGACTGGTCTCGACGATAAGTTGTATCGTCGATTGCAAGTCTCGACGATAAGTTGTATCGTCGTGTAGTCTCGTCGTGACCTCATTCTTTGACGTTTTCTCTTGCAATTTGCTTCATCAAGTGGAAGTTCGGGTGCTCTGTGCTTCTTCGGTGTCCGCGCACATCGGAGTTTTCGGGATCTAGCCGGGTGTTGTACCTTGGAGGAGTGAGCATCGGTCGAAAGCCTTGCCGGAGGGTGGTACAACTTCTTTAGGGCAATGACCACACGCCTTATCAGGCTTAATTCCAACCTAAAGATTACTCTCTTTTATTTCTCACCTCCTTCATGAAATTTTGATATTGATGTTCATATATATATATTTATATGTTATTTCTACAAAGTTTTAAAATCGAAAAATTATATTATTTTGTATATTAATATAGGAATACAGACAAATTATTCCAACATCTTCTCCTCCGGCGGCTTTGAATTTTTTTTAAGATTTAGTGTCTTCCAGTGGCAGCTTGCTTGGAATCAACTCATTAGGTAGTAATGAGTTGTGTGTGCTTGGATTTAGCTATTTTGAGCATGGATTTAGATATTTACGTTTCCTTTTTATTTTTTGTTGAACTATAGCCTTCTATAATTAGGGCTTGAAATCCTCCAAGTGAATGTGCAAGTTTTATGTTATCTTTGTTCACAGATACTTTCACATTTTCATTTTTGTTTGTATTTGTGTGTATGCATGTGTGATTTATGTTGAAATCAGAAAATTGGATTCAATGTTCGCAACGAGTATGCAGCTGACCCTTATTTGATCTGAGTTAGAACACGTGACTAGTCGCTGAGAGTCGAAGAACCTGCACCGAGTGGGGACTTGAAGCCCAAAACAGACTCATTGAGCTGCAGCGAGGAGGTCCCACCACACACCCGGAAGATCAAATAGAGCTTTCTCTCCCAAGCCAATGCTGAGCCTGGGCACCATGGAGAGCACTATGGAATACCTGCCTGCCGACTAGTCGGACATGGGGTAGGAGTGCTAGCTCACAAGAAACACGCGAGGGAGATGATCAATAACCCCTTCCAAGGTGTCCATGGGGGTCTATTTATAGATTTCCTTAAAATGATCTGCAGATAGCCAAAATGGTCTATCAATAGCCGACTTCCGTTGCTTGAAAATACCATCCGCGATCCTTAGCTTCCAACTTCACCTGGTGCTGGGATAATTGCAATGCACTTTACGGTAAAGTGCACTGATCCAACAGTCTGTGTGGATCATTGCAATGCACTTTGCGATGTGTGCACTGATCCACGCGCACCGATGGAATCAGTGCACTTTACCTTAAAGTGCATTTGGGCATTTTATTCCCCCTTCCCCGTTGACAATAGAGCGGTGAGTAATAGAGAGGAGTGACTACGGTCTAAAAAATGACGTTTTAAAGTGGTGACGTTGAGAATTGGAGGGTTGCCAAATTTTTTTAGCGTTAGCGTTTTCCCCCAAACGGAGATGGAGCAAAAATGCCCAAGAAAGCAGAGCCCTAGTTGGGCACTTATTTTATGACCATAACAAATAAATTAGGCGCATATGAATTAGAATGATGTTATTTTTAAAAATATGCGCTATTTAGTTAATTTACGGTTTTAAGTTTTTTCTGTTATTAGATTTCGTTAACTCTACGGCGGATTTCCAATTTTCATTAAAATTGGAGGCTATTTTCTTGCTTTTATAACTTTAAGAACCTATTTCACAAAATGGTATATTTTATGGACCCGGATCCCCTGGAGTTCGTGCGGGAACTCCAAGGGTGGATTTCAATCCAATGGCGCGAGATCAAAAGGCGAGATTAATCCAACGAGAGAGATCATTTATCTGCTAGAAGACAAAAGAGGAAAAAGTAAAAAAACAAAAAAAATATATAAAATAAGGGGGCTCTCGCCCGTTGGATTGAAATGGTATATTTTTATGGACTGCTTTACGGTTTTTTGCCAGCAGAATATTGTTTACAATTTCGAGCTATCCTTTTTAACAGACTGAATATATATATATATATATACTATATTAAAAAGAAATATCAATTATAGGTCTATGACAAGATAAATAAAACATCTATGACAAGGAAAATGAGACACAAGAAGATCCTAACCATTGAATAAAGTGATCACCGTCCAATTTGAACAGCGTGTGGCCATCGCGAGAACATATCTCCTGTTGCGGCTCATTCTCGCGCTACTCTTCTAACCCTAAAGCTCGACATCTCCCATGCTCTGCGCCGCCCTACCACTCTCCAGCAGCCACGCCTCTGTCATCGCGTTCTCCACGCCTCTGTCATCGCCGACGGTGATCGCATACCACAACGCGACAACATCGACTTCTCCGGTCGCAACTACTTCTTTGTTCTATTTCTTCCCGCACTTCTTCCTTCTTCAATGCTTCTCATCTTCTCCCCTGCGACAAAGGGCCACACAGTTCTCCCTGTTTCGCTAAGGTGATTGGTTGTGTACTCTATCAAAATCAGAGGAGGTTCTCCAACCATTCTAGGGTTCCCTTTACATTTTTCAATCATCTAGACCGAGCTTCACAATCTTTTCATGCTGTCTTCCAGCTCTTCATTTGCTTGCAGGTTGCTTAATCTGATCGGAAACCTCCCCTCCTGATGTCATGGGACTTTGTTGGAGATCAATCCCGACTATTATACCATCTGCTTCCGTACATTCGACCAATCCTGAAAGGTACATGATCTGACCAACTCCTCTCCATGCCAATCTTTTTCCCATGGAATTCACAACGATAGCCAGATAAGCATTTCTTATTCTTCATGAAAATTTCCAATTTGGTTTATGCCTATGATATATTTGATGAAATGCTCAAATGAAATTTATGACCTATTAGGTGCTCAGTTGACATTTTACAATCTTAGGTGCTCAGAACTGCTATTTTATAAGCATTCATATACTCAACTAAATGAGATATAAATGAGATATATCTAAAAGTATGCATTTATAATTTATATAAACTTCTTGGAAGTGATGATATACATATATAAATGAGATACAGTTACGTGGATGTACAACCCTCATTCTCCAAGGGTGGACCCCCCAAGGCCACGTAGACAGAAGTCAAAGGTCAAAGAGTCAACACAGAGACCAGCAGTCCAAGGCAGAAACAGAAGAGACCCTGGCGAGTATGCAGACAGTACTCGCCAGGTAGGCGAGTATCAACCAGAAGAGCTCGACACGCGCAGAAGACAGCAGAAGCCCTGGGCGAGTATTGGCCCGGCGTGTGCGAGCAGCACCCAATACTCGCCAGATGGGCGACTATGACATGGTACTCGCCGAGTAACCCATAGTCGCCGGGTTGGGGGATGGGCTATAAAAAGCCCCCTACCCTTTGGTTTTCCTATAAATAGGACCCCAGGGGTATTTGGATTGGCACCTGGACTTGAGCTTTTGGACCCCGATTCCCGAACTCTCGAGCCCGTCACCCTTGCTTTCAGCCAAGTCGGTGCCTTCCCTGTACCTAGCTCGACCACTTTGGTTTCGGAGGGGAAGACTCTCTTGAGCTTCTGGGTACGTGGTGGGACCTCCCTGCCGCAACACCTGGGGTCCGGTTCATTGCTCTTCTAGCTTCGTCGTCGTTGCCAGCCAAGCCCTCTCGTTGGACTGCTGGGCGAGTAGCCTCCGGCTGCATCGGTCCGAATCTTGAGGTCAGGATTTTCCTGGCGTCAGCACTTTGGTGCGGTGAGCGTGGACTGTAGTCGTTGGAAGAAAATTCAGTAAGAAGGCGAGATGGTCGTAGTTGGCGACCATGAGGAGGTAGTCGGCAACTCGTCGGCGAGTGGCGAGTTCGTGACGTTGGCAGTTTTCGAAGCCTTCGCACAGCGCATAGAGGGAACCATGCGAGCAGCGCTTCAGCCGCGCGCCGAGGTCACGACGACCTCGCCGCATCGCCCAGTTCTGACCGAGGGAGGGAGTCCCCCTCGGCGAGCAGGAAAGGAGCACGTGGAAGATGAGACCGAGCGACCAAGGAGGTTGCAGTTCTACCAGCCGACCTCGCAAGGGATTCGCTTCCGCGAGCCGGGCGAGCAAGCGAGGTACCAAGATACTCGCCCCTATGGCGAGTATGGCGGTGATACTCGCCGGGTTGAGGATCGTCGCCGGGTAGGAGGGAGGATCCCCTTCTGCGAGGAGATCCTTGCCGCGCCAGTGCCAGAAGGGTTCAGGGAAGGAGGATCCTGTCCGGCACATCCAGTGGTTCGAGGATATAGTCTCTATCCGAACCATGTCGGATGCCTTTAAGTGCAGGTTGTTTGCCATCACCTTCCGTGCAAAGGCCTGGGACTGGTTCCACCAGTTGCCCGCCGGCTCGATCTACTGCTTTGAAGAGCTGTGCCGTGGAGTGACGACCCGGTTCGACACGGCCCGGAAGCTGAAGAAGGAGGCAACGGCCCTGTTCTATCTGGTGCAAAGGCCGGATGAGACGTTGGGACCCTACATCGAGCGCTTTCAGGAGGAGGTTCTGCAGATCCAGGAGGTGGATAGCAACATCCTGTTACTGGACTTGACGTTCGGTATAAGTCAAGGCCTCTTCAAGTTGGAGCTCAGTGAGAATCCTCCCTATTCCTACGACAACCTCATTCAGAGGGCCAACAAGTTTGTCCGAGGAGAGGCTTCCAACCCTGACTTCTTGGCAAGGCTTGCTAAGGTAACCGGAGGCGAGGAAGAAGAGAGGGATAGGATCCCTGAGAAGAGGAAGAGAAGAAGAGCCCTGGAGGGAGGAAAGGAAGAGGCCGGAGCGGCGAGAAGAAAGGAGGAGAGAAGAGAAGAAGAGGGAGGAGCCCAGGAGGAAAGAAGCCAGAAGGAGCGTTGAGAGGAGGCCCGTCGAGTCCCAGGAGCGTCAGGAGGAGGAAAGGCGCTATCAGGTCCCCGTCAACCGGCCACCTTGGAGGCCGGCTGGACGGCACCAACGTCGGGATCAAATGGGGAGATCCCCAGAGAGAAGACCTTTTCGCCAGCCGGAGAGGCGTTAGGAGAGGAGGAGAGACGAAGCGATGGCGGTAGCCGGGCGTGGCCGCCGTCAAGGAAGGAAGAAGCAGCGACAGAGGAGGCCGCAGGCAGGGGAGGTTCCCCTCTACTGTGACTTCCACCAGGCGGAGGGGCATGCCATGGCTGCCTGCCCAGACTTTTGGGAAGCCCGGAGGAGGCTAGCAGCAGGATAAGGTGGAGGGGAGCAGCGGAGGATAGAGGCCCCTGCCGAGCCTCAGGCAGGGCAGGCTGCCGTCGTTCGAAGGAGGAACGAGGACCGGGTCGACCAGGGAGGTCGGGGAGACCTGGTTCAGGGAGGCAGAGTCGGAGTAATCCATGGGGGAGCGGGGATGGAAGCTTCCCGCAAGGGGAGCCTCCATCAGATCTACCGCAGGAGTGTCGCCTCGACCTCGCAAGCACCACCCCCGATGGAGGAGATCACCTTTTCTGAAGAGGACATGCTAGGGAATGAGAATCCCTTCCATGATGCCCTCGTGATTCAAGCCGCAGTGGAGGACTTCACCGTTGATCGAATCCTGATCGATAACGGTAGCTCCGTAAATGTCATCTTTAAGGGGACGTTTGACGGACTGGGAGTCGGAGCAGCAAGGGTTCGGGCAGCTAATGGTCCCCTCTTCGGCTTCTCCGGAGAGAAGAAGGAAGTAGAAGGAGGAGCAGATCTCCTTGTAACGCTCGGTGGCACCTCCATCAGCTGTCGATTTGTCATCGTCGACGCCCCGAGCTGTTACAGGGCTATCTTCAGGAGGCAGCTTCTCAACGCCTTCAAGCCCGTCCCATCTTCCTACCATCAGTGCTTGAAGTACTGCAAGGGAGATGTCCAGGTGAGGATCAGGAGCGATCCAAGAGCCGCTCGGGAGTGCTATCTCAGTGCCGTCAGTACCATCAGCTGGATGGCTGACGCAGAAGAGTTCGGAAGAGTGCTGGAGAGCCCGGCCAGGCTGAAGGTTGCCGAAGAAGTTGAAGAAATCGAGGTACTCTCCGCAGAGGGAGTACCTGGGTTGCTGAATATCGGCGGGTCGCTGAAGACGGAGGAGAAGATCGAGATGGCGGCGTGTCTGCAAAAGAACGTCGACATCTTCGCTTGGAGTGCCGCCGAGATGCAAAGGATCCTAAGACAAGGTTACTTCTGGCCTACTATCCGGAAGGATGCCGAGACCTTCTCGAAGAAGTGTCAGAAGTGCCAGCTCTTCGCCCCTCTTCAGTTGCAGCCGGCCCAGCAGCTCCGATCAATCACCGCCCCATGACCGTTTGCCATCTGGGGGATGGACTTGATCGGCCCTTTCCCTCAAGCAAGTGGCCAGAGGAAGTTCGTTCTCGTCATGATCGACTACTTCTCCAAGTGGATCGAGGCCAAAGCTTTGGCCAAGACCACCTCTCAAGTCGTGAAGAACTTTATCTGGGGAGAGATCGTCTGCAGATTTGGAATCCCTCTCGCCATCGTCACCGACAACGGTCCCCAGTTTGCCAGCTTGGAATTGGATGATTTTTGCAGACAGCTGGGAACTGATCTTCGATTCGCCTCCGTGCATCATCCCAGGAGAAATGGTCAAGTGGAGGCCGCCAACAAGCTGATCATCAATCTGCTGAAGAAGAAAGTTGAGAACCTGTGTAAGACCGCAAATCAGAAAAGTCAGATTTCTGGAATTCTTCACTGTCGCCGGCGACAGCGGTTGTCGCTCGGCGATAGCGTTCTGATAAGAAGGGTTCTGGGGAGGCTGTCGGGCGGCGTTAAGTGCTAACGCTGGCGACACCGTGGCGTGTGTCATGCACTGTTCAAGGCAGTGGCGTTGACGGGTCAAAGTCGGTTCCTTGCCGCTGTCGTCAGGTGACAGCGGCTGTCGCCGGGCGACAGCTCCAAATTGTACTTGGCGGCCGAAATCATGGGCATTGATGGCACATTGACTTTGGGGCCTTGTTTTGGACAGGGAGGCTCGGGGGATGGCATAAGGAGGCCGAAACCCCTCTTCCCTTCTTTATTCTCTTAAGGGTTTTAATTAAGAGTGAGAGGGAGAGCTTGGAGAAGGAGATCCAATAGTAAACCCTAGCTTGGAGCTTGGGTTTGGTGGAGCTACACTCATCTGATCCCCTCGACGTTGGTGGCTACGCGTAGAGGAGGGCAAGGCGCTCCTTTCCATCCGTGCCAAAAGTCGAACCATGGGCTCGAAGCGGCGTTTAAGGGTAACGATCTTTCCTACCCTCATTTGGACATGTCCTAGTCCATTCCCTTGCATCGTTGAGGCCCCTACCCAAAAGGGGGAGGTCGTGGCCTCCGACGGGTCGATTCGTGTTATCCCCGTCAAAGCTTGCATTCATATAGAGCCCATGCGTAAAATGGGCGTAGGCGCGCTGTGTGAAGCCCATCCGAGATGGTTCGTCCGGATTGGTGATACTTTGTGGTATTGTGCGTGCCGGGGGAAAACCCTGTGTTATTATACTGCTTCGTAGGATTAGAGGGTGCTACTGCATGCGCAGCAACGTCCGGGGGTGTGCCCCAGGGAGCACCCGAAGTTAGGAGCAGAAGTGGAGCTCTGTTCAGCTGTCGCTGGCGACAGTGACTGTCGCCAGGCGATAGCTTCCCAGATTTGGTTCTGGCGATTTTGGGCGTTCTGAGACAGTGGGAGTGCTACTGCATGTGCAGCAATGCCTGGGGGTGTTCCCCGGGAAGCACCCATAGCTAGAAGCCAAAATAGGGTTTTGTTCACTGTCGCTGGCGACATTGACTGTCGCCAGGCGACAGCTCCCAGACTGAGCTCTGGTGATGTTGTTGTGCCCACCTGTTGAGAGGACCTGAGGCCGGTGTGCCTGACCTGTAAGGGTGTCCTGGTGGATGACTTAGCGGCCCGTGGAGCCGGCTAATTGAGAATACCTGGGCTGAGGGGACGCCATACCCGCTCTTCGTGTTGAACAACGAGAGCTGTGAACAACGGGCATTGAGCGAACCTGAAACCGCACCATCGCAGCACCTGATTAGTAAGGCTCGTACAGCATGTCGGGAGGCAATGAGAAAGAGTCTTCGGACTACGCTATGTTCACAATTAAAGCACGGGGGAGCCCTGGTATTCGGGCCACCGACTTTAGCCTCGAAGGGCAAAGCCATCAAGAGTGGATGGTGGTGGAAGGCGGAGTACACCAAAGAGTGCCTGAGAGCACGAAACGTGGAGGCCATTCCCACGTTTGTGATGTTGCATATATATGAATTATTATGGGCTTTGCTAGCCGCACTCTTATATATATATATGCTGCTGAGACTGTTTTGCAGGGACGGTTAGAACTGCCACCCCCTCGAAGGGGTGGGGTCGTTATAATTTGGTCAGCTTTGCTGACCGTTGCCCTGTTTTGCCACCGTTTTTGGTGGGCTTGTTGTTCAGGTGTTGGACCGAGCGGGAACATAGCGGGCTGAAGTCCTGCGCTGCTGCGGCCCTTGAAGGCCCCTTTTGATGTTCCTTTTGCTCTTCATGTATGGTCGGTCTGCGCGCCGATGTTGGTAAACTGTAAGGCCGTCGTGCCTAAATTTTGTGTTGTAAAACATTTTATTCCAAGTAATAGAAGTGGACATACCCAGGTTCGGGTTTTGATGGTTTATTCATCTTGTCTCTTTTCAGCTTCCGCTTAGAATGCTCTGAGTTAGGCTTCGTTTTATAGTGTCGTTGCATATTCAATTAAGTGATGTTCCCGTTTGTTTTGTAGTATATGACGTGGGGCCCCGGCCGGACCTTCTGCTATATGCTCCCGAACGGATGGGGGTGTTACAAATTGGTATCAGCATCTATGGTTTCCGTATCCTTCTACGGAATTCGTGGACGAATTCTTTTAAGGGGTGGTGAGCACGTGTGTGCGCTACCTTCGAGACGTAAAATAAACCCAAAAAATGTCCACTTAGGAATAAAATGTAACAACAAACTAACAATAATTGCATGATTTTGGAACCTGAGTGTTCCTTTTGTTGTTAGTTGCGACTGTGCTGTCGCCTAACTGTGTGTTGCACTTGTGTAGGGCACTCGAAGTGCAGCGGGACCGTCGCGTCCCCGTGACGTGGGTGAGAGTAGCGGGTCTGCTGAGGCCCCTACAACTCCGTCTGCTGAGTTGGTTCGGCTAGTTACAGAAGCCGTTCTAGCTGCGTTGAATGGTTAGCCTGGAAGGCAAGGTCAACCGCTGGTGCAGGAAGTGGCCCCAGAGCCACTAAGAGTGGAGCAGGTCCCCGTGAGGCGTGCTGCTGACCAGCAACTGAAGCACTTTCTGGGATTTCGACCTCCTCCGTTTACCGGGGTTGAATCCCCAGCTGAGGCCGAGGACTGGCTGTCGCATGTGGAGCGAATTCTGACAGCGACACAGTCGGATGAAGCGCAGAAGGTGACCTTCGCTACTTTCTTGCTGGAAAAGGAAGCCAGGCGATGGTGGGATGAGGTAGAGAGGCGCCAGTTTGCGGGAAGGCGACTGGTTGATGTGCCGATGGAAGAGTTGTCGAAAATCTTTCTGGCAAGGTATGTGCCTCCGTCGCAGCAGATCGCGATGGAGAACCAGTTCTTCGCTCTGACGCAGGGTGGTAGACTGGTTGATGACTACTGTATGAGTTCACCCGCTTCGGGCGTTACGCTGGAACTTCTTTCGATGACAAGGGGAGAAGGGTGAACAGGTTTTACGGTGGTTTGCGTAGTGAGCTGCGGTACCTCCTGACAGGGCCGTTGACGCAGGGTTTCACGACCCTCGTTGGTTCTGCCTGAGCGCTTGAGCAGGACATGCTTAGGGAGAAGGGCAAGGCGGCTGTGGTCGAGGCAGTGCTGGAGGGCAAGGCGCCGAGTGCGGGGAATTTGCGGAAGTTGAATCGCTGGAAGAAGGCTCGATTATCTAGGCCAACTCCCTCTGCTTCGGGCGCGTCGTCTGGACGTGGCCCTCTTACCTGTTTTACTTGTGGCAAGCCTGGCCATTTCTCTCGGGATTGCCGCAGTGGGCTTCCAAGGCCAGAGAAGAAGACTGGGCCAGCTTATTCTGAGAAGGGGAAGGCAGCTGGGTCCACTGCCTCACGTATGGCTCCCCCGCAGCCCAGGGTCTTCAATCTTGGTCAGCAGGAGGCTATCCAAGCCAAGGACGTCGTGACAGGTATAATTTAAGATACAGTTCTTACTGTTTTATATACCTGCTTTAATGTTCATGCTAACTTGTTTGGCGGCGTAGGCTATGTAAATGTTTTAGGCATTCTTGCGAGAGCGCTTTTCGATACTGGAGCTTCGCACTCCTTCTTATCGTCGGACTTCGTCCAACGTATTGGTGCGCCGTCGATGGCTTCTGCAGTGGACTGGAGGTCCTACTGCCGAATGGTTATTCGATGCGTGTGGAGATGAGTTGCTGCGTGAAGGTTCTAGTTGGAAGTCAGGAATATGACCTGAAGGCATCGTTACTCCCCCTGGTTGAGTTCGATGTAATCTTCGGTATGGACTGGATGTCGGAACAGCGTGCGTGTATCGATTGCACCACCAAGGAGGTGAGGTTTGGGCAGTGTGCCGATCGTGAGACGGTCTTCGCGGGCATGCGTGGATCGAGCAAGATGTTGATGTCTGCTCTCCAGGTGTCCAAGGCAGTGCGACAGGGAGCAGAGTTATTCTGTGCTCTTGTGGAGGCTTCAACGCCGAGGCCCAGCCTAGTGGATGTTCCGGTAGTTTCAGAGTTCCCTGATGTGTTCTCAAGCGAGCTCCCTGGTGCTCCACCGCATCGGGAGATAGATTTCACGATTGAGTTGGTGTCAGGCGCTAAGCCTGTGGCCCGCTCGCCATATCGTATGGCTCTGAAGGAGTTGGCGGAGTTGAAGCTGCAGTTGCAGGAGCTGCTTGAGCAGGGCTACGTGCGTCCGAGTTCCTCACCTTGGAGTGCACCGATCCTCTTTGTCAAAAAGAAGGACGGTAGCCTGCGGCTTTGCATCGATTATCGGGAGCTGAACAAGCTGACCGAGAAGAACAAGTATCCTCTTCCGAGGATAGACGACTTGTTCGACCAGCTCGTTGGTTCGACAGTATACTCGAAGCTGGACTTGAAGTCCGGCTATTATCAGGTGCGGATCAGGGAGTGCGACATCCCGAAGACTGCCTTCAGTACAAGGTACGGGCAGTATGAGTTCACCGTGATGCCGTTTGGGCTGTCTAATGCGCCTTCAGTGTTTATGGACTTGATGCACCGAACTTTCCGAGAGTACCTCGACCGGTTTGTGGTCGTCTTCCTTGACGACATACTAGTCTACTCTCAGTCCGAGGAGGAGCACGGTGATCACCTGCGAGTAGTCTTGGAGGTTCTGAGGAGGAACCAGCTGTATGCCAAGTTCTCGAAGTGCGAGTTCTGGCTATCTTCCGTGGCGTTCTTAGGCCATGTGGTTAGTGGTTCGGGTGTGGCGGTAGATCCGGTGAAGGTTGCGGCCATCAGGGAGTGGCCTGTTCTTTCTACTGTAGCGGAGGTCCGTAGCTTTCTCGGGCTGGCCGGCTATTACAGGCGCTTCGTGGAGAACTTCTCACGCATCGCGCTGCCTCTTACGACGCTGACACGGAAGATGCAGGAGTTTATTTGGACGCCCGCGTGTGCGCAGGCTTTCGAGGAGTTGAAGCGGCGGCTTACCACGACCCCGATCTTATGTTTGCCTTGCGGCACAGAGGGGTACGAGATCTACACCGACGCTTCTGGGAGTGGCCTTGGCTGTGTTCTGCAGCAGCATGGCAAGGTGATAGCGTACGGCTCTCGCCAGCTGAAGGTGTACGAGCGGAACTATCCGGTCCACGACTTGGAGTTGGCGGCCGTGATATTTGCCCTGAAGCTTTGGCGGCATTATGTGTATGGCTTAAGGATCGACATCTTCACGGACCATAAGAGCCTGAAGTACCTTCTGACGCAGAAAGGGCTGAATATGCGGCAGCAGAGGTGGATGGAGTTCCTGGAGGACTTCACCTTCGAGATCCACTACACTCCCGGGAAGGGGAATGTTGTTGCGGATGCACTCAGTCGCAGGGCTCCACCGCAGGCCAACTGGAATCAGATGCATGATGAGCACCTGATACGTGACCTAGAGGCCTTGGGTATTTCTTGCGTGGAGAAGAGGAGCAGTGTCGGTGCCTGTTTGGGTTGGACTGAGGTACAGTACGACCTCGCAGTTAGAGTCTTCCAGGCTTTAGAACGCAATCCAAGTTTAAAGCGCTACGCGGAGGAGTCTGGTGGTGGGCCGGATGCCCAGTTTCAGTTGCGTGATGGGTTGCTGTGGAGAGGCGACCGTTTGTGCGTCCCCAAGGCGGGTGAGTTGCGCGATGAGTTGATGTACGAGGCGCATCGTACCAGGTATTCAGTTCATCCGGGGAGCACGAAGATGTACAAGGACATGAAGGTCCTTTTCTGGTGGCCGGGTATGAAGAGGGACATCGCTCACTACGTGGCCAAGTGCCACACTTGCGCGCTAGTGAAGGCGGAATGTCAGAAGCCCGGTGGCTTTTTGAAGTCATTGCCTATTCCGGAGTGGAAGTTTGATGACATTTCCATGGATTTCGTGCATGGGCTGCCGAGGTCGCAGAGCGGGAACGATGCCATCTGGGTAGTCGTAGACCGGCTGACGAAGGTGGCACACTTTATCCCCAACCGGAGGGATGACTCGGTGGAGAAGTTGGCGAAGCTGTATGTTGATACTATAGTACGACTGCACGGGGTGCCCCGTAGCATCGTCAGTGATCGAGATGGACGCTTTACTTCGAGCGACTGGAGGCTAGTCAACCTTCTATTGGGTACGAAGCTGCAGTTCAGCACGGCCTTTCATCCTCAGACGGATGGCCAAACTGAGCGTACCAATAGGACGATGGAGGACATGCTCCGGATGTGCGTCCTGGATTTTGGCAAGGGGTGGGAAGATCACCTCTTTCTTGTTGAGTTCGCGTACAACAACAGCTACCAGGCGAGTATTCAGATGGCTCCTTTCGAGGCCCTCTATGCCAGGAAGTGCCGCACTCCCTTAGCTTGGGCGGAAACGGGCGAGACGAAGATCTTCAAGAGGAAAGACGTCGAAGAGGCGACTTCGACGGTACATATGATCAGGGAGAGGCTTTTGGTTGCGCAGGATAGGCAGGCGAAGTACTATAATGCGAAGCACCGCGACGTCCAGTTCGCCATTGGCGATTGGGTTTACTTGAAGATCAGGCCGTTCAAGGGTGTATCCAGGATTCGGCGCTTGAAAAAGCTGAGTCCGAGATACCTTGGACCGTTTGAGATCATCGAGCGCGTCGGCGAGGCGGCTTATAGGCTTGCACTATCGGCGGAACTGAGCGGGCTACACGATGTATTCCACATCTCCGTGTTGCGGAAGGCAGTGCAGGAGCCTACGCAGGTGGTCGCGGCGGATCAGGTGCCCGTGGATAGTGGGCTTAAGACGGCGGTCAGGCCCGTTAGCATCGAGGATGCTGAGGTGCGTCAGTTGCGGAACAGGGCGATCCGTATGGTAAAGGTCCGTTGGGACAACTGCGGTCGCGAGGAGCTCTCATGGGAGCGTGAGCAGACCATGATGGAGGAGTTCCCCGAGCTGTTTCGGTGACGTATATCTTTTTCCCCTTTGTGTAAAGACATTTTTGGATATATATATATATATATATGCCTGTTTTTACAAATTCCGGGACGAAATTTTTATAAGGAGGGGAGGGTTGTAAGACCCCAAATCAGAAAAGTCAGATTTCTGGAATTCTTCACTGTCGCCGGCGACAGCGGCTGTCGCCCGGCGATAGCATTCTGATAAGAAGGGTTCTGGGGAGGCTGTCGGCGACGTTAAGTGCTAACGCTGGCGACACCGTGGCGTGTGTCATGCACTGTTCAAGGCAGTGGCGTTGACGGGTCAAAGTCGGTTCCTTGCCGCTGTCGCCAGGCGACAGCGGCTGTCGCCGGGCGACAGCTCCAAATTGTACTTGGCGGCCGAAATCATGGGCATTGATGGCACATTGACTTTGGGGCCTTGTTTTGGACAGGGAGGCTCGGGGGATGGCATAAGGAGGCCGAAACCCCTCTTCCCTTCTTTATTCTCTTAAGGGTTTTAATTAAGAGTGAGAGGGAGAGCTTGGAGAAGGAGATCCAATAGTAAACCCTAGCTTGGAGCTTGGGTTTGGTGGAGCTACACTCATCCGATCCCCTCGACGTTGGTGGCTACGCGTAGAGGAGGGCAAGGCGCTCCTTTCCATCCGTGCCAAAAGTCGAGCCATGGGATCAAAGCGGCGTTTAAGGGTAACGATCTTACCTACCCTCATTTGGACATGTCCTTGTCCATTCCCTTGCATCGTTGAGGCCCCTACCCAAAAGGGTGAGGTCGTGGCCTCCGACGGGTCGATTCGTGTTATCCCCATCAAAGCTTGCATTCATATAGAGCCCATGCGTAAAATGGGCGTAGGCGCGCTGTGTGAAGCCCATCCGAGACGGTTCGTCCGGATTGGTGATACTTTGTGGTATTGTGCGTGCCGGGGGAAAACCCCGTGTTATTATACTGCTTCGTAGGATTAGAGGGTGCTACTGCATGCGCAGCAACGCCCGGGGGTGTGCCCCGGGGAGCACCCGAAGTTAGGAGCAGAAGTGGAGCTCTGTTCAGCTGTCGCTGGCGACAGTGACTGTCGCCAGGCGATAGCTTCCCAGATTTGGTTCTGGCGATTTTGGGCGTTTTGAGGCAGTGGGAGTGCTACTGCATGTGCAGCAATGCCTGGGGGTGTGCCCCGGGAAGCACCCACAGCTAGAAGCCAAAATAGGGTTTTGTTCACTGTCGCTGGCGACATTGACTGTCGCCAGGCGACAGCTCCCAGACTGAGCTCTGGTGATGTTGTTGTGCCCACCTGATGAGAGGACCTGAGGCCGGTGTGCCCGACCGGTAAGGGTGTCCTGGTGGATGACTTAGCGGCCCGTGGAGCCGGCTAATTGAGAATACCTGGGCTGAGGGGACGTCATACCCGCTCTTCGTGTTGAACAACGAGAGCTGTGAACAACGGGCATTGGGCGAACCTGAAACCGCACCATCGCAGAACCTGATTAGTAAGGCTCGTACAGCATATCGGGAGGCAATGGGAAAGAGTCTTCGGACTACGCTATGTTCACAATTAAAGCACGGGGGAGCCCTGGTATTCGGGCCACCGACTTTAGCCTCGAAGGGCAAAACCATCAAGAGTGGATGGTGGTGGAAGGCGGAGTACACCAAAGAGTGTCTGAGAGCAGAGACGTGGAGGCCATTCCCACGTTTGTGATGTTGCATATGTATGAATTGTTGTGGGATTTGCTAGTCGCACTCTTATATATATATGCTGCTGAGACTATTTTGCAGGGACGGTTAGAACTGCCACCCCCTCGAAGGGGTGGGTCGTTATAATTTGGTCAGCTTTGCTGACCGTTGCCCTGTTTTGCCACCGTTTTTGGTGGGCTTGTTGTTCAGCTGCTGGACCGAGCGGGAACATAGCGGGCTGAAGTCCTGCGCTGCTGCGGCCCTTGAAGGCCCCTTTTGATGTTCCTTTTGCTCTTCATGTATGGCCGGCCTGCGCGCCGATGTTGGTAAACTGTAAGACCGTCGTGCCTAAATTTTGTGTTGTAAAACATTTTATTCCAAGTAATAGAAGTGGACATACCCGGGTTCGGGTTTTGGTGGTTTATTCATCTTGTCTCTTTTCAGCTTCCGCTTAGAATGCTCTGAGTTAGGCTTCGTTGTATAGTGTCGTTGCATATTCAACTAAGTGACGTTCCCGTTTATTTTGTAGTATATGGCGTGGGGCCCCGGCCGGACCTTCTAGTATATGCTCCCGAACGGATGGGGGTGTTACAACCTAAGGGGTAATTGGGCAGACCAGCTCCCCTCGGTCCTTTGGGCTTTGAGGACCACTCCTAGCTCAGCCACTGGGGAGACGCCGCGCCGTTCAAGCTCTCTCACGGGTCGGAAGCTTCATTCCAGTAGAGTTTGAAGTTAGAAGCCCAAGGGTGGTAGCCGCGGAAGACGGAAACGAAGAATGGCGATTGGAAAATGAGGAAGCCCAGAAGCTGTCCCTCGACTACATCGAAGAGCTCCGAGACCTAGCCTCAACTAGGCAAGAAGAGATCAAGCGCCGAATGGCAAGACATTTTGACAAAAATGTCCGCCTCAAGCACTTCCATGCAGGTGACCTGGTCCTAAAGAAAGTGGACGCGGCAGGAAGGTCAGCAGCCATCGGAAAGCTTAACCCGAACTTGGAAGGACCCTTCATCATCCAGGAAGCTCTCCTGACCGGAGGGTACCGCTTGCAGAACCAGTAAGGCGAGCTGCTAGGGAACACCTGGAGCGGCGATGACCTGAAAATGTTTTATCCCTAAGAGGAATGTACATGCCCCCCTTCTTTAGAAAATTCATTTACAGATAAATAAAAATTTACGTCTCCCTGAAAAATGGGATGAGATAGTCCTTCCTATCTCAGAAAAGTCTTTTAAGGAAGAAGGCCAGTATAGCCGATCTCCACGCTAGGTTGGGAAATTAGCCTCCGACTTAACCCTCGTAAAAATTCAGAACGGATGATGGGACAGTGCCTCGGGTGTGCGTTCCCTTAAGTCCAAGACTCTGCAATGACGGCCGAGATCAGCTCCCCCCTTGCACGTTGGCCGCGGTTCCCACTGACTGCATTTCTCGTCCGACTGAAGAGATTACCAGGAGAAAAGTCTGGACGCCGACCTCCCGATTCGGCGAAGAGAAGATCGATTTAACTGAGCTCAGGGGACCCTTAAATAAAGGTGTTGTATACCCTCGAGAGCCGAGAGCCCTTAACAAAGCGTTGTGTTTCCAATTATTTCCTCCAATTGTGTGAGTTTGTGTACTTAAGTGTGCTTAACTCCCTGCTAAATTATTGAGCAACAGGAAGCAGGTTTGATCCACATCCAGCATCAAAGTAGGATGGAGGCCTCGGGGTGGTGTGTCCCCTTGGACCTCCCCGACTGCCACTCCCTGCTTGACGTCGTCCCGCATCAACATTCACCGCCGCAAGTTGAAACACGAGCCTTCGACTTCGCCCTCGTAAAAACTCAGAACGGATGATGGGACGGTGCCTCGGTAGTGAGCTCTCCTAATACCAAGCCTCTGCACTGACGGTCGAGATCGGATCCCCCCTTGCACGTTGGTCGAGTTACCCTCCGACCGCATCTCTCATCCGACTGGAGAGATTACCAGGGGAAAGCCTGGAAGCCGACATCCTGACTTGGGAAAGGGCAAGATCGATTCGACCGACCAAAGAATGGAGATCTTCTGGCATCCCAGTAGGATGGAGGCCTCGGGACGATGTGTCCCCTTGTACCACCCCGACCGTCATTCCTTACTTGATGACATTCTTCGTCAAACATCCGGTATCCAAGTAGGATGTAGGCCTCGGGAAGATGTGTCCCTCCAGACCTCCCCGACTGCCATTCCTTATCTCTTACCTCTTAAAAAGTCCATTATTATTAAATGATTCTAATGAACCCTTCACCAGGTGCAAGACAAGGCCTTGAGAGCATGTGTCCCTCGGGACCCTCCAAGTACCCCTCACGACTCGACTCAAACAGAAGGAACCATTGAAAAGACGAGTATGAAGGTAATACTTGCCGGATAGGCGAGTATGCACGTGCGAGTATACACGTGCGAGTACGCAGGTGCGAGTATGCATGCGCGAGCACTCAACCTCGCCTCGAGCCTAAGAGCCTAGCGAGCACTCAACCTCGCCTCGAGCCTAAGAGCCTAGCGAGCATTCAATCTCGCCTCGAGCCTAAGAGCCTAGCGAGCATTCAATCTCGCCTCGAGCCTGAGAGCCTAGCGAGCACTCAACCTCGCCTCGAGCCTAAGAGCCTAAGCGACATTCAAGACAGGAAGTAAGGCAGAAGAAATAGGCGAGCAAAATCTTGTCCCTTTTTCCTTTATATATCAGGTATAAATTACAAAAGAATCTTCAAGGGTTTACAAAAGGTCGTCGGGCGAGCAAAAAAGGGTGCCCAGGCGACTAGGCGTCATCCTCGCCATCAATGTCAGCATCTGGCTCGTCGCCACCATCGTCATCATCCTCTTCCTCGGAATCCTCATCCTCGGAGTCACCAGACAGCTGGGAAGATGCTCGCAGGGGAGAGGTGGACTCCTCGGCGAGCAGCGCCGGGATGAGGTCCACCACTGTCAGCTCCATCGCCGCCGGATTCAGAAGGTCGTCCGCCTTCAGTTGGCTCAGGATGACAGTCCCCGTTGCTCGCGCGATCTCCCGACGAATGCGAGGCATATCGTCGCCGAGTATCCTAATCTGCTTACCGACCCTGGAGGGGCCCGCCACCGCTGGCTGTTGCTCGGCAGGCCGAGTTTCCAGCTCAGCGATGCGAACTTGGGCGGCCTCCAGGGCCAGCCGGGTGTCCTCAAGCTCCTTCTCCAGCTGGGAGGTCTTCTTCGCCATCTCCACCTCGGCGGCCTGCAAAAACAAGAAAGCCCAGAAGGTAAGCAAACTATTCGGCAAAGTGGCGAGTATCCCATGAGCGAGTATAGAAGCGAGGCGAGTACCTTATGCTCCTTCTCTTTGAGCCCCATGGCGATCATCTTCTTGCTTTGGATCTTGATCACCCCTTCATACTCGAGCAATCGCCTTGCTGTCGAATGGGCCAGCTCGGCAGATCGCAGTAAGGAGCGCGAGGTCTGGTGAGCCAGATACTCGGCAGAAGCGTCCGGCAGGACTTCGGCGTCCGCGCGACCATAGATGGCAAAGGTCACGTCGTAAGCCTCGCCTTTGTCCTCCCAGTCCTCCGACCAGGCGGGGAGGTTGGAGCTTAGAGTCACCTCGTGGGCGCTCTCCGTCCAGGTCACCAAGGGGCGACCATAGACGTCCTCGCCACGCCCGCCAAGGTTGAAATTCGGGTGGGCGTAAGGCTCGCCAGCCTCAGAAGCGTCCGCCTTCTTACTAAGGTCCCTGTGAGCGACCTCCTTCTTCTTCCTCGAGGGCTCAGAGGGCTCGCCCCTCTCCTTCCGCTTCTTCGAAGGCCCAGAGCCTTCGCCGACGATCAAGGGCTCATCGCCTCCTGGAGACAAGTCGATGGGCGAGTAGACCCCATCCCCGCGAACAGAGGTCCCCGCACCTCCCTGTGTAGAAGTCGCTGCCTTCGTCGCCACGGGGAGAAGTTCGCGTGGCAGGAAGCGGACTGCTGCAACAAGAAGAGAGATAACTTCAGTTAGTCGCCAAATTGAAGACGAAGAACGAGTATTGCGAATACTCGCGTGGTAAGTTACCTTCGCCCTGGAACACCTCAGCGAGTTCATCTACTCGCCTCCTCCAGAATACCACATCAAGGCGGCGATTCTTGAAGGATTCGAGCAGTTTCTCGCCACCCTCGCTTAGGAGAGAAGCCCCGAAGACGCTCTCCGACGGCTGGTAGGACCTGTCGGGAATGGCTTGGAAGTCGCCAATGATGACGACTAGTCGCTCTCCCCAGCGATGATTCTTATTTGCTGTGCCGACCAGCGTGCAGACATGGATGCACAAGAAGACGACGCCCTCGCCTGTTGCCATGAAGTGGAATATCCGCCTGAAGACGGAAAGGTCGAAGGCGATCCTCTGGTCGCGCAGGTAGCAGAGGAACCCCACTATCATCGCCACCCCATTGGGGTTGATCTGGGCAGGGACTATACCAAAGTAACGGAGTATCTGAGAGAACTTCGTCCACAATGGTAGTCGCAAGCCCACCTCGAAGTGGCGAGTAGGGAACACCCGCTCAGTGGTCAGGACCGTGTTTAACCGCTCGCCCTGGCGAGGAAGCCGGGCGACAAACCCGGGCGGGATGTACTTCGCCTTGAAGAGCTCCAAGTCCTTCTCAGTCGTGACGGACTTCTTGAAGGTGGTCGCCACGAAGTTCTTGGCATGATAGGCACGCCGAACGGTCGCCTCGTTAGACATCTTGGAGAGGAGAAGGGAAGAGAGGCGAATATCAAAGAAGACAAGAAGAGGAGAGGAAGACGGAAGATACTCGCGTATGAGTTAGAAGGTCGCCGAAAGCGTAATAAATACTCACCCACCCCCCTATTTATAGTAGTCGGGTAGCTTGGCTTCTCGAGCACGACGGCGCGATTAGGAATAAGGGGGTGGCGAGTATCAAGTTAAAGTCGCCAACTCAGCAGCGCGCGTCAGCAAGGAGTCGACTTCCAAGGCGCGAAGACCTGCAAGAAAAAGCATGAAAGAAGCTCGCCATGCATAGGCGACATGCAGACCATACTCGCCAAAATAAAAGAAGATAGAAAAAATCAAGACAAAAATCCATCACAGAAAAAGAAAGCAAAGCAAGTAATAGAGGGCGAGTTTCCAATACTCGTCAAATAATATTACATCAGAAAAACTTAAAGTGTTCGAGAATTACAGGGATACTCGCCAAGGGCGACATAACATGGAAAGAAGAAAATAAAGAAGGACAACATCTAAGGAGGCGCCTGAATATTCGCCTGAGGATCCGGAGGCTGAGGATGTCGCCCGACCCAGCCCAAGCTGCGAGCTCGCTTGAAGTGCTCGAAGGCTACGGACATCGCGTCCTCTCCCTGCCGCAGCTGGTCTTCAATCCTCGCCAGCCGACCGACCGAGCCCATGCTCGCGCACATCCCCACCATCTCGTCATGATGCAGCTGCTGGCGATGCTCGAGCCTTGCAACTCGGCGCTCTAGGTCGCTGACGGTGTGAAGGCGAGATTCTGCACCAGCCAGGCGAGTATCGAACTCTTCCAGCCGAGATACTCGCACCTCCAGCTCGGTCAAGCGACAATGAGCGTCAGTGCTCGCCAGGCGCTCAACCCGCGACTCCATGTTAGTCAGGCGACGATGGGGCTCGCTGACCGCCAAGCGCTCTAGCTTCGCCTCCAGATCCAGAATCGCGCGAGTGGCCTTCTCCTGATACTCGCGAGAAGGAAGCCCGACGACGTCAATCAAGGCTCCTATGGGAGTACGAGCGCGAGCTGCAAAAAGGGTAAAAATATCAGAGCTTTGAAGAACTAAAGGAACCAAGTGAAGATAGTGACGACTATCACAAATGGCGACCAAGTACCTGGCCGAGGACTGCGAGAGTGACGGCGAGGAGACCCCCTGCCTCGCTGAGGAGACGCGCTGTGGTGGTGATCGCCTCGCCGAGCAGGATGGGACCCATCGGTCTGATCCCGGCTAGGAGGCGCGTTCCCGCGACTGCGATTATCGGATGGTCGCCCTCCTCCCCCTCGGAGGAAAGAAGCCCGAAGGGCCCTCAGTCCCGCCACGGCGTGAGGATTCGCCCTGGTGAGTAGAGGGAGCGGTCGAAGTCGAAGGGCGCTGCTCGCCCTGAGTCGTGACGGGAGGAGGAAAAGGAGGAGGTGGCGGAAGCCCACCCACGGGCAGCTGCGAGCTGCTCGCCAACCCCGAAGATTGAAGAGGCGGTGGTGGCGGAAGCACGCTGCCCGTCAGGGGAGCCCGTTGCTCGCTCATCGGCCTCTTCTCCAGCAAGGAGCTGTGGAGAACTCGCGTCGAGCGCCCACCACCCCTAGGCGAGACAACGGATGACGATCTCAGAGGAGGCACGGCCAGAGGCTCCTCCTGAGCACCGATGGTGGACGAATCTGCGAGCATAGAAGAAACATTCAGCAACTCGGACCAAGTCGAGGTCAATCAAAGAAGGTGGCGAGTAGGTAGCTCCCACCTCGCGCAGGAGCGGTATTCTCCTATTGATTCTGGGTCGAGATCTCAGGCATGCTCGCCTCCTCGACAACATTTGGAGCAGGAGGATCAGCGGCCGGCGAGTTGCCCTCGTTAGAAAGCCCCAACTCGTCCAGCAGCTACTGGTGTTGGTCGCCCAAAGGGGCGGCGACCTCCTCTTCAGCGACCTTCTTCTTCCCTTTCTTCTTCTTCTTCGCAAGCCTCTTCCTCTTCTTAGAAGCGAGGAGATCCTCAACCTCTGGACCTAGGCGCGGAGGGAGCGAAGGACCGTCAAATAGGCCTACAAGACCAGTCATGGCCGCCTTAGCCTCTGCAGCATAGTCGCGCGCCATCTTGAGCGAGTTCAGAAAAAATGTGCCATCAGAGACCCCAGCCCCTCTATTTATAGAGTTCGAACGTCGGCCAGCGAGAGGGCGAGTATAAGCCAATAGTCGCCAGGGGACAATCTCGTCGAATGAAGGTTGGATGATTCTTTCCGAGCAACTACGTTACTCGCAAAGAGCGGGGATTGTGTACAACCCTCATTCTCCGAGGGTGGACCCCCCCAAGGCCACGTAGACAGAAGTCAAAGGTCAAAGTGTCAACACAGAGACCAGAAGTCCAAGGCAGAAACAGAAGAGACCCTGGCGAGTATGCAGGCAGTACTCGCCAGGTAGGCGAGTATCAACCAGAAGAGCTCGACACGCGCAGAAGACAGCAGAAGCCCTGGGCGAGTATTGGCCCGGCGTGTGCGAGCAGCACCCAATACTCGCCAGATGGGCGACTATGGCATGGTACTCGCCGAGTAACCCATAGTCGCCGGGTTGGGGGCTGGGCTATAAAAAGCCCCCCCTACCCTTTGGTTTTCCTATAAATAGGACCCCAGGGGTACTTGAATTGGCACCTGGACTTGAGCTTTTGGACCCTAATTCCCGAACTATCGAGCCCGTCACCCTTGCTTTCAGCCAAGTCGGTGCCTTCCCTGTACCTAGCTCGGCCACTTTGGTTTCGGAGGGGAAGACTCTCTTGAGCTTCTGGGTACGTGGTGCGACCTCCCTGCCGCAGCACCTGGGGTCCGGTTCGTTGCTCTTCTAGCTTCGTCGTCGTTGTCAGCCAAGCCCTCTCGTTGGACTGCTGGACGAGTAGCCTCCGGCTGCATCGGTCCGAATCTTGAGGTCAGGATTTTCCTGGCGTCAACAATTATGTTTTTTTTTGAGGTGGCTCCATGCAGATGTCTTCTCAATTACAATCTGCTCCTCCGTTTCTCTCAATCAGATTTGATGATTTTTATAGCTTATATAATTGTTGCTCGGCGTAATGGACCATTTGTTGAGCTCGGCATTGCTTTGTTTTTACCATTTCCCCATTGTAATTACTTTTTCTTTCGCAGGAAGCATTTTTATTTAGACATTTTTGTGGCATGCATTGTTAAAGATCAAATATTTTAATGCGATTTGATTTTCATGTCATTGAAACTTCTTCAATTAGATAGATAACATATACTACTGTTTACTTAATAAACTTCTTAAGTTCTTCAAAAATCTATTTAGTTTTGATAGAACAACACAGAGATTTACTCATGATTCTCACTTTTGAAGAAGAGCCTCAATCTTCGCTAGAATTTTGTTTGCTGCGATTCTATTTGACTAATATTCACTATATTGCGTCCGTTAACAAGTTTTGAGTTAACTACTAATTTCATATGAAATAACTCCAAGACAAAAACACCCGCGACAAATTCAGCACCTGGAAGTGTATTTCCTTGACATTTTTTACTCCTCCGTCTGTACTCATCTGTTTACAGGTAATAATTAAAAATTTGGGGTTTACTAGGAAGTTGTTTTTTAGCTGAAGATTAACATCAATTTAAATAATCAGGTCTTATTTATTGATTAAGTTTGACAAATATTTTTGAACAAGAAATCGAATGCAGGTAAACTTATTTGTATATTTGCATGATATAGCATGCAAATAAGAGACTTGAGAGAGAATGTTTATGAGGTGGGGAAGATGTGCGGTTTTTTAGAGGGAGCTAAGTTTTTCGTTCTTATGTTGATTTTGCAGGTGGACAAGCAGGACTGATCTCATGACGACTGTTGCATCCAAGTTGAATGTTGTAACCACGACAAATGTTGAACCACGACGAATATTGCTCCCGCGACAAATGTTGCCCCGACAAAAACTTCTCCAAGACTCCAAATTTCGGGTCAAATGCAACAAATATTTAATTAGTAATTAATTAAGAATTTTTAACCGGTCTTCTTTTGTTTTGGCGTTTTCGCTGGGCGTTTGGAGTAAAGGTTGCTGGACGGTGGGTAAACAAAGGGGCGTTGGTGGCGTTTGCACCAGCCAGACAAAGGCGCGTCTCCACCCACCTCCCCCTCCAGTCCCAAAGCCGCGTCTCCACCCGCCGTCTCCGCCCGCGACCGCCTAAAAAAATAAAGCCTCAATCTAGAGCTCCATTTTGGGGGAAATTTTTTTGTGCTGGAATAAATACCGAGCTTTATGCGGAGCTACCTCATGTTCAAAACTCTCGCTCCCATTGCGAAATTTTTGGCTCCAAAATAGTCTCTCCCACCGTGTGTCGAAGAAGAAGTAGCAACTCCCCTCCTTGCCTTTTTCGCTGCATTAGCCGACCGAAACTAGCAGCTCCCCTTATTGTCATCTTCGTTGCATTATCCGATCGGCTTGAACTACGAAGACCGCTATTTATTCCCGCATCATGATGAAGGTGTCTGATAGACCTTCTCTTGAAAACACTATTCCCAATGAGAACGACATTACATAACATGAGGTCCGTTCGAGTGCTTTTTTATCAACCTGTCCGCGCGCGTTTTGTGGATCGAAAATCAGACGTTTAAGCATAACTCATCTCAATCACATGAGTCATTTTCTGTCGGCTATGCTTTGCTCCTCTTCTTGGACTTCATTCACATGATCATCGGGCTCGCAGCGGGGGCGCGTAATTTAGTGAAGATAAAGAGGGTAGAATTGTAAAGAAAATAATAGTCAATTCTGTATTCACTAGATTATCAAGCCAGATGTACTCTATATCCATTTGGCCGACTGTAATAACAATGCAGAAGAAGTTAAGAATTTGATTGTATCTATACTATATTAAAAAGAAGTATGAGTGGTTTTAAAAAGCCATGAATTAAAAAGCCATCCAACAAATATTAACCGTTGATTCATCCATCAGATTCTCAGATCCGCCTAAAATTTAAACAAAAAGGCAAGGTAAACACTCTTTGGCTTTAAAAAAAACCCACCACTCTTTCCATTCCACGCAGCCGTCGGAATACCTCTGCCGCGAAGCCCTCGAAAACCCTCTACCGCGCAATCCTCCACTTCACTCCTCCGCAATCTTCATCCAGCCGCTCCATGGACGCAACGATCTTCAACGACCCAAATCATGGACGCAACCTCCTCTTCCGATAGATTACCGCTCCATCGCCTGTGAGGACCTCCGCCCTCTTCAACCTGTTAGATTTCACAGTTCAAACGCCCATCATTGGTATGCATCATGTTTTCTCTCCTTCAATCATTTCTCGAACCTTGCATTTAACCTTTACCCTGCCCCCGGCCATTATCGACCTTATTCTTACTTCCTTTCGATTTCGCTGTGCAGGATTTGGGCGTAAAAGGATTCCTTTTCCTCCCTCATGTAAGACCTTCCGATTCCCTTTCCTCCCTGATTTCTGCACTGCCATGCTTCCTCTAAATCGTGTTCTTCCTGCCCCCAACTCCCGTATTTTCAAAACAAATTACTAACGTGCTTTTCCAAGAACTTCTACCAAAAATCAATACATATAACATGATTTTGCTAGAAATATTTGTTTTTTACCCAGGCGCATTCAGATATTCTAAAATATGGCACTGCTTTTGTTGCTTATTCTTTATGTATCATTGGTATTTTTCATAACAGTTATATTTTGGTTGGCACTGCTTTTGTTGCTTATTGTCATTCTTCTCAGATTAAGATTCTTTGTTGGTATATATTCATAGTTCAAAGTGTTTCTGCCACCCACGATAATTGTCGCCATCCACGACAATTGTAGCCACCCACGACAAATGTCGCCCACCACAACAAATGTCGCCCCCACGGCAAATGCCGCCGCCTCCGACAAATGTCGCCCCCCCCACAACAAATGTCGCCCCCACAACAAATGTCGCCCTCACGATAAATGGCGAGGAACTCCAACACCAACGAACTCCAACACCGGCGACCTCCAACACCGGCGACCTCCAACACCGACACCGACGAACTCCATCACTCCATCTCTGAAGCCGCATCTACGGATCTTCCTTTCAGGCATCGCAGATCAGCGACAGTGGGCTTCACTCCCGTAGAAAGTCGCCGCCCCTGCCGAATATCACCCCCGCCGAATGTCGCTGCCCGCACGGGGGGTCCCCGTGCCATGTCACTTGTAAATATATATGAATATTTGTAGTTTTCTGAAATATTATTTTTATAGATATCTTTTTAAATAGACGGAATATATATAAATCTCATCCATCTATTAAAAAAAATGAATATTTAGTGTCCTTCCCGCCAAAAAACTTGGTCAAGACTCCAAACTTCGGGTCAAATGCAACAAATATTAAATTAGTAATTAATTAAGAACTTTTGACGTAGAGCCCCTAACTTGCTTACAGATATTAAATTAGTAATTATTTCAGTTAACCAAATTATTATTATTATTTTCAATGTGTATAGTTATATATAGGGGTGTTTTCGAACCGAATCGAATAACACATTAATCGCATGAAGAGATTCGGATTTGATCGAATATTTGAATTCAGATTCGGATTCGTCGTGAAATCATGGATTCGAATTAGGATTCTTGCTTGGAGAAGTTTAATTTGTGTATAAAAAAATTATATTAAGACTTCGAGAAGTGAGAAGTTTAATTTATTATATAAAATTTAGTAAATTATACTTTTCCATTATTCGCAAATTTTTATAACGGAGATAATGTTATCCGAATTTTAATTCGAATATGTTGCGGGTGGCACGATTTTTCTCCGATCCGGGGAATCGAACCGCCTTAGCTCCAAGTTGGACCGGCGCGCAAACAATCAAAAGTAAACCAAGCAGCCATGAAGCGTCGAGATGTTTTAGTGTGGAAAACCCGAAAATAGTAAAAACTTTTTTAACTCCGGGTCTATGAATTGGGTGCATATTTATGTGCCGAGAGATGAAGCGTTTGAAGAGTTGAAACCGGACGCATTTCCAATGCAGAGAAGTTTCATGATTTTTAGACTGCGATTATATTAAATAAAACGAGAAATTTTAGGGTTTTTTTCCGGCATGAATAGTCATTTTAGGACTGCTTATAACATTGCTCTAATATTACAACATACTGTGTCCTATTTCGTATTATTTATTTTATTATAGAAATGAAGAGATTTGACGAGGAAATCCTAGCAATTCAGGCATAACCTTTCTTTATTATTATTTGTCATGCTGTGCTTAAGTAGTAAATATTAAGGCATGTTGCGGGTCGCTTAGGGCTCTTGGTAGACCGGTTTACTTGAACCACCTTAGCTCGGGAGCGAACCAAGCGCGCGAACAGTAAATTTGAGATTCGTTGATTACACTGGGACTTTTTAGCGTGAAAACCCGGAAAGGGTAAAAAACCACGTGGCCGGAGCTGTGCCGACCAAACTTCCACTATCTTCTGGGGGGTTACAATTTGAGACTTAGAAGTCGAGCGCGACAGGCCGCTGCTCGTTACAAAATAGAGAGAAAGAGAGAATTCCGAAGGTGACAGACCACTTCTAGAAAAACTAAGTCATTTCTCCTTCTGAGAAAGGTGGAGAGCAAAAGTGAGAACGCCCTGGAGAACAAAAGTGAGCGTGCTGAGTCGCCTTTCGGGAAAAAGGAAATCTAGTCCGAAGGAGAATTCCGCAAAAGTCTGCAAGAAGCTCTCCCGGGTCCAGAAGGCAAGGTCCCTTGAAATGAAGTCATGTGGCTCCTTTTATAGCTTTGGCCGGGGGTAGCCCGGTAATTTCGCCGTTGTAACCACCGTAACCACCTAGCGGACGAATCATATTTTCCTGTTCAGAGCACACGGATCGCCATTTTTCGTAATTGACCATCTTGCCCCTCGGGCAGTTTTGTTGGAGGCGAAAAAGGTGACAAGCTATTCCTGAAATGTGAGAAACTGGAAAGACGAAAAGTGAGCATGCTAGAAAGACAAAATGTGAGAAGTCAGAAAAGACAAAAAGTGAGCTGAGCGCGCTCAGAAGCGTTCTGAGCGCGTAACGAACGGGGAATTACTCTGAACGGAGCCCGGAGCCCGAAAAGCGGGCGGCGAGCCGGAAGAGGCTCGGCCGCACCCCACTAGGGGTGCGGCTCGGCCGCACCCCACTAGGGGTGCGGCTCGGCCGCACCCCAAGGGGGTGCGGCTCGGCCGCCCCCCGCTAGGGGTGCGGCTCGGCCGCACCCCGCCGCACCCCCCTGAGGGTGCAGTTAGGCCGCACCCTTAGCGGGGTGCGGCCAAGCAGCGCTACCGCGCGGAAGCGCTACCGCGCGGTAGCGCTACCGCGCGGTAGCGCTACCGCGCGGTAGCGCTACCGCGCGGTAGCGCTTCCGCGCGGTAGCGCTTACGCGCGGTAGCGCTTCCGCGCGGTAGCGCTGCTTGGCCGCACCCCGCTAAGGGTGCGGCTTGGCCGCACCCCGCTAAGGGTGCGGCTTGGCCGCACCCCACTAGGGGTGCGGTTAGGCTGCGCCCCCGTGGGGGCGGCCTGCGCGCTACCGCGCGCGTTATCGTGCGGTAGCGTCGCGCGGTAGCGCTTCCGGGCGGTTTGGCGAGGGCGGTTGGCCATGGAGAGAGTGGACTTGCCCACTCCCTCATTCTCCCTCCATCATGGTAGTGGCCTTGGGGAGTAACTACTTCCTCTTACACATATAAATGAGCAGGAGCCTTGCATGAATACGCATCAAGGCAAAAATCCTACTTTGGTCCCTATACTTTGTAACTTTTTTTATTTCAGTCCCTGAATTATTTTTTGTAAGATTTCGGTCCCTCAAATATGCTAAATACAAGAAATCAATCCCCCCTTTCTTTATCCATTAAATGTCTTGGATTAAAAGTTAAAAATCAGATTCTTTTTATAACTAGTCTCCTTTTCTAACTTCAATGTTATAATATATTAAAACGTCATAATTTTTTTTTTAAAATAGCATTTTAGCCGCATTAGTGTAGATATTTGGTATTTTTAATGACATGATCGCTATACTTTAACCTTTAAGTTCGATCGTATTAGATTAAATTAATTTACTGGATGTATATTGTAGTAATTTTTAGAAATTTGATTTATAGGCAAGTCAAATTAATATATTCTAGTAAGGAGTCGAGCCAAAATTTACTCCGGAATATTTCTTAAAAAAATTTGAAGGAGTCATAAATTGGAAATAAAAGTCATAAATTGAACGAAGTAAGCCGGCGAAAATTATTATGGCATGTATCTTAGTTCAAATTTGTACAGTGATATTATGATAATTTTTTAGTCGAACAACAGCCTCGCCTCTTGTGCTCTGCTCCCAACCTATCACAACCCAATGGCTGCCATGTGGGTCCTTTTGGTGTTTGCAGCCAACACCAGAGGTTAGAAAAAAGACAAATAATAATTTTGAAAGTCTTTATCTGCAAAAATGCCCATTTAACAATTTCTTGAGTTAACTTCAAAAATGAGTGCCAAAAATTACAATAAATTACAAATATGACAATATTAGTTTAGCATTTGCTACGCCCAAAAATTTCACCAAATTTCCAAATGCTTCTCATAAACTTCAACTCCAAATGAAAAAGTTAGGGTTAGGGTTTTATGAAAGGAGAAAAAAAATGTGGCTATTTTATGAAAGGAGAAAAAAAACGTGACTATTTTTAAAAAAATGAAAAGGTTTTAGGTATTTTAAATAAGGTAGTTAATGCAAAGGACTGATTTTAGGTAATTATTAAAATTGAGGGACGAAATCCCCCCCCCCCCCCCCCCCCCCCCCCAAAAAAAATAGGGACTGAAATAAAAAAAGTTAAAAGTATTGGAACTGAAATAGTATTTTTGCCAAATATTAACTATTTTTTAGTCATGATTGAAATAATTATCTAGACTTTTGGACAATTAATTTTTGGCCTCCAATAACTACCTATATTATCTTATATAAGCCTTCAATACCCCCAATACCTAAATATGATTTGATTAGTGGCGAATTAAAAATTTTAGTTCAGTTTGGGAATCAAATAAAAAACAAACATTTATAACAAATATTTTAGTTAACACAAATCTTTTTTTAAAAATGCATTAACACCAAAAACAAAATAAAAATATATTAATGAAAATACTTGCCAATCTACCAACAATTTTCATGTGCACATGTTTTTATTAGTAATAGATTGATTTTTTTTTTATGATTTATATGTGCAGACCTATTTTGACTAATGACAAATCAAGTTTGATAAAAATAAGATTTTTTTTCCTCCTCAAACCAGATTATGGGTTAAGGTTTTTTTCCTCCTCAAACCGACTATGGGTAGCACTATAACAATGTCTAAATTCTTCATCTTCTTCTTTCTTGTCAAACTTTGCTCCCCAGCGACGATACTTCAATGGCAGGCTGCCACACGCCTCACAATGTCCGTTGTGTACAGCAAGATCCTACATATTTAAAGGAAAAATGTCTCTTTCTCAGTTTCTTGTCTCGGGCGACTTTCCCTGGTTTGTTTTCAGCTCCTTTACATTCAAAATTACCTGGCTGTCGCGAACGAGGAAGATGTTCTCCTTGACCGGTCGGTAGCTCTCGAGGTCCAGCTGCAGCGGGATTGGAGGAGAAGAAGAACGTGCATTGCTAATTTTTCCTTTGGAAAGACGGCTTCATCTAGCATCCGCATTTGTTTGATTCACCGAATTCTCCCCCAATTTGATATCATCAGTAATCTCCGCAAGATCAAAATTCATTCTCAAAATGATGAAATCGAGTCCGATCCCTCACTAGAATCAACCCGCCATAAACCTTGGAAACAAGTTTTAAAAATTCCCGGCAATCCCCACACATTCTTAGGTTACATTTTGGTCTGCAATTATCGCCAAGTGGGCTGCTCGATCGTGGATTGCGCAATTGAGCCTTAGGGTGCGAAATGTCAGATTTTATACACACAATGTTTCAAACATTGAAGGGCAAAATCCCCAAACAGTGAAATTCTTATATACATAAGACAGAAATATAATTCATACGAATAAAAAAAAAAAGTTCAGCATGATAATCTCCTAGGAAAATAATGCGAGCATAATAATAATTTGTTTTCTATGCAATATCTAACCTATATAAACTCAGCTCTAAACCAGAAGAGTTGACAGGGGAGATCATTGAGATAGCAGAAATGGAGTTACCGTCTTTTCTCCTCCTCGTCTTACTCCTATCGCCTTCGCTCTCTCCAACCACTGCCGGAAAATGCAACAAGAGCGACAAGCGTGTTCTGCTCGCCATCAAAGCCTCCTTCAACAACGGCGTCAGCTTCCCATCCTGGACCAACACCTCCGCCTGCTGCGACGGGTACGGCATCGAATGTGATCCCGGCATCCCCGACGGCCGCGTCACCGGACTTCAAATATTGGGCGATCCAAGTGTCTCCGGCTCTATTCCCTCCGCCGTCGGAGATCTCCCCTTTCTCACCAGCATCATTTTCCATAAAATCCCCAGCCTCGTCGGCTCCATCCCTCCTTCCCTCACCCGCCTCTCCCGCCTCTCCTTCCTGTTAATGTATTAATATGTCCTGTCGTGTCAAGACCGACTCGGAATAGCCTAATAGGTTCGTGTCACACTAGGACTTGGTCCTATGCTGGAAGTACTATTTATACTCATTCCAAACTTGATGAGTTAGGTAGAATACTTTGAGCAAACCCTCCAACATTCTCAATGTATTATTCCCGCTGCTAGGGTTTGCTCCCGTTCCGCTCGTTCGCTCTGGTATTCCGCCGCTCTCGCGATCTCTTTTCCCGTTCGCGATTCAACTGCGGTGCCGCTCGGTTTTCTGCGATTTTGCTCGAGTTTTGCCGATCGTCGAAGGAGGAGGCGCTGTTGTCGCTCCCAGTACTCTGCCGCTCGCGAGCTCTTCCTGCACCGTTTGCGTTTTCTGCCGATCGCGTTTCCTGCGCTCGTTCTCTTCGCCGATCGCAAGAAGACCCCAGATCCTGTCGTTCTCCAGATCACGACTGAACGAGAGAAGGAGGTTATCGCTCCTCTCCTGTCTCAGATCGCAGGGAAAGTCCTTCCCGTCGCCGGCCCTGTAGGAGGGTTTCGGCCTCCAGTAGCTTCAGATCTGTTATTTTAAGATCTGCAATTTAGAAGAGGTTCGGCCTCCTGCAGCTCCAGGTTACGTCGTGATCTCCGATTACAAACAAGTCGCCGACTGGATCGGTTACGCCGTTTTCAGATCTTGTTCTTGCCGGAGCCTTCTTCATCAGGAGTTCATTTCGCCCCTGGTAAAAACGAGGAAGCCGGCTGCTAGGTCCTGCAGTAGAGAAGATCTTGTATACTGAAGGCGCACGGCTGCTGTTCAAGAGGGTCGGATCCTTCATTTTGATAGGGGACGATCACCTCTGTCAGATCCATGATAAGAAGCAGATCATTTCTCTCTTGTCGGAGAGGAGGAGCAAATTTTTCGTGGGATTGGATCCGAAGACCGTGAATCGTCTCTACGCAACTCAGGTGATCTCTTTTCAGTTTTTCGATCTATAGCTTTAGCGAGATGCAGAAGGTTACATCCTACGACATCGTCAAGCTCCAGTCGTTCGATCTCTCCGACTTCCATGCTTGGAGACTGCACGTCCAGCTTGGAATGAAGGAACGGAGATCTTCTACACTGTTTTGAGTGATTTCGACACAACCGAAGAGGACGTGGACGATTATCAGTGGAGAAAAGACGAAGACTTCTGTAGAGACTACCTCCTTAATTCACTCAACCCTAGACTTGTTATAAAACCGCAAAGGAGATTTGAGACCGCTTAAATGCGAACTTCCAGAAGGAAGAAGGATTGTCGAGGGCTCTCCTCGGAGAGAGATTCTTTAACATGAAATTTAATTTAAACTCGACAATCACCTCCCAAATAATTGAACTAGAAGCCCTGCGTCAGAAGTTGGAGGACGATAAGTCCGGTATCTCTGATATTCTCTTTGTGTGTTCTATTTTAAGCAAGCTACCTCCTGAGTGGTCGACCTTCAAGACTGAAATGCACAGACTGGAGAAAAAGATCGCTCTCGATGAACTCAAAAGGTTCATCCATATCGATGATCAAAACATTGCCGGAAAGAGACAGGAACAAGGTGCTCAGTCCTCACAGACTATCAATTTTGTGTCTCGGCCCAGCAAGCCTCGTAGGAAGCCACCAGCACCTAAGATTGAAGTCACTACACAGATTGGGCCTAAAAAGCCCTCTTTCAAAAAAAAAAGAGGGGCAAGTGCCACAACTGTGGTAAGTGGGGACATTGGGCGGCTGATTGCAAGGCTCCAAAGAAGCCAAAGGAGGAAGCCACACAAAATGTGGCGAACATGCTGACAGATGCTTCAGATCCCAAGTCCTTCGTGGCTATGATCTGGAGCAGTCACCGCAGTTCGTCTGCTGAGTGGTGGCTGGATAACAGCGCTACCTATCATGTAACGAATGACAGAGGATTACTGACTGAGGTTAAGGCGGTTAAGGAGAGAGTGGAGAACTGCAACGGAGGAGAGACTCAGGTGACCCATGCTGGGACAGCCGAGCTGGTTCTCTCGTCAGGTAAAAGTTTATTTTTAAAACATGTTAAAGTAGTTCCATCTTTAACTAAAAAACTGATTTCAATAAGTCTACTAGATAAGGCTGGGATGACCTTCACAACTCAAAATGGTAGAATGACTCTTATGATAAATTCACATTATTTTGGGTGTGCGTATCTGATCAATGGAATGTATAGACTTAGCTTAAACATCGATAGCATCAACCAAGTAGTTCGAACCTTATAGATCCTAAGTTGTTACATAACAGACTTGGACATGTGAACTATAGGAAGATGCTAGATCTAGCTAAGAGTCAAAACATCCCCTTAGATCTGTCGATTCGTTTTGACAAGTGCGAGGTGTGTGCTAAAAAAAAAATCACTAGAAAGTCTTTCAAGTCAGTTTCTAGGAGCACAAAACTTCTTGAATTGATACATTCAGACCTCTGTGATTTCCGCAGTCATGCCACCAGAGGGGGTAGAAAGTATCTAATTACTTTCATAGACGATTTTTCTAGATATTGTCATGTGTTTCTGTTGAAATCGAAAGACGAAGCATTTGAGGCGTTAAAGACATTTAAGTCTCGTGTTGAAAATCAGTTAAGCCTGAAAGTTAAGAGATTTAGAAGTGATCGGGGAGGAGAATACACTGCTACTGGATTCAAGGAATTCTGTGCCTCTGAGGGAATAATTCTTGAAACCACAGCTCCTTACTTACCTCAATCAAACGGTGTTTCCGAGCGCAAGAATAGAACGTTGACAGAGATGTTGAACTCTATGCTTCTAACAGCTGGCATGCCTAATTCCTTTTGGGGAGAAGCAGTCCGTACTGCAAATCACATTCTAAATAGAGTACCTCACTCTCAGCTCACTTCTACATCGTATGAGCTGTGGCACGGTCATCCGTGCAGGTACGATACTCAAAAGACTTGGGGTTGTATTGCCTATGTGCGTATACAAAACCTTAAAAGGCCTAAGGTGGGACCTAAGACGATGACATGCGTCTATCTAGGTAGTGGAGAAGATAGTGCAGCAGACAGATTTCTCGATCTATCCACGAATTTCGTGATAGAGTCTAGAGATGCCATATTTTTTGAAGACAAATTTGTCAAAGATCATGAATTATCTGTCTCCGGGTCCAATAATATGATTACTGAATCTATCATTGAACCTAAAGCTGGCCCTTCTGGCACTGCTCCCCAACCTGTAGAGGTGGAACCTATTCCACTTAGAGCATCTACCAGAGAAAGAATCCCTAATGATTTTGGTGAGAATTTCATCACCTATCACTTAGAGGATGATCCATTCTCCTATCAGGAAGCAATGAGGTCTAGAGATTCGTTGATGTGGGCAGAAGCCATTGATGATGAGATGGACTCGCTGTTACATAACAATACCTGGCATCTAGTTGACTTACCGAAAGGTGCTAAAGTCCTAAGATGCAAGTGGGTTTTAAAGAAGAAATTACATAGCTATGGATCTATAGCCAGGTATAAAGCGCGTCTCGTAGCTAAAGGTTATAAGCAACAATGGGGAATTGACTATTTTGACGTCTATTCACCTGTGTGTCATCTATCGACTATCAGGATTCTTCTTGCATTAGCCTCTATTGAGAACTTTATAGTTCATCAGATGGATGTCAAAACTGCATTTTTAAATGGAGAGCTTAATGAAGAGATCTACATGACTCAAACTGAAGGTTATGTACACAAAGATCAAAAAGACAAAGTGTGCAAACTCGATAAGTCAATCTATGGTCTTAAACAAGCACCTAAGATGTGGCACATGAAGTTTGATCAGGTGGTAAAGAGCATTGGATTCCAGCCCAGTCTCTCTGACAAATGCCTTTATTACCGCTCCTTGTCAAATCAAACAGTTATCATATGCTTATATGTGGATGATATGTTGGTTTTAGGGTCTAATCTTGCTGCAGTTAGGGATGTTAAATCCACTCTGGCAGAAGTATTTGACATGAAGGACCTCGGTCCTGTTGATACCCTGTTAGGTATGAAGGTTAGAGTTGACAAGGGTCGAGTTACTCTTAGCCAGGCTCATTATATTGAGCAACTTCGCTCTACCTGGGGATATGATAAGTGTAGGCCGATTGAGACACCGTTTGATCATAATGTTAAGTTCAGTCCTAATCTAGAGGCCAGCATTGATCAAGTCAAATATTTCAAAATAATTGGTAGTCTCATGTACGCTACAACTTGTACGAGGCCAGATATTGCTTTCCCGGTTAGCGCGCTGAGTCGTTTTACCAGTAGTCCTGATAAAGAGCATTGAGTTTGTAACACCTCCCCTGTAATGACCATATAATATGGGTCCGGCCGGGACCCCACAGCATATAACCGCCACAGCTTTAGTATTACAAGATGATATTAACTACCCAATCTCATAACTCAGACAACACAGCGGAAACAAACTAAGCCACAGAGATTGTCCATACTACAAAGGAGTCCAACTGACCTTAAGGCCTTACAAAACAATGTCCAAAACATCAAACATTCTATAATAAAAGACATCCCAACAAAAGGGGAAGGATAGTTTTTCCCTATACTGCCTCGGCATGCAAGCCGGATATAACAAAGTACGAAGAAAGTAATGCAGGAAATCAACTAAGCATTTCGTGAGGCTTTAGGCCTTTTTGGCCGGCGCGCTGGGTCCAGCCTGCGATTCTTGCCCTGCAACCAAATCACAAAGAGCGGTAAACGAGGGTCAGCTATGGCTGACCACAAACGGTGTAACAACATCCCTCCTCCCGGCCGTCCTAGCGGACCCCGGGGAACTACTTCACCCTGCAAGTCAGCACTTCGTATGCAAAAGTACATAAAGGAAAGCAACATAAATACTGACATGAGTGTCACAAGCATCATCCACGTTTCTATGTTGAGCAGGTAATAAAAGGGGCCTAACAATGCAAAATGAGTGGAAGCCCGGGTTTCACCCAAGGCGCCCTAAAGCGTATGAATCTAACACATCATCATACATCACCAACACAAGGGTACTCATTACTTCCCCACAAGGGCATCAAAACCCAAGGCCAAGCGCTCTCGTTGAGACCCACCTCGCCTGGCCCACCATGCCATCGGGCTTGTCTGACAGCTCACACGTTCGGGCCGCCAACAACGCACCAAGACCGATTCTAAGAATTCTGGCCAATCAAAACGTCCCAAGGCCCTGGGCTTACTCTCGGGACAACGTCCACCGATTGCCTCGCCTGGCGACCGTCAACGGACTCAACCGTAGCACAGACATTCTCGTCAGTCAACAATCGAAGGGACTAATCTTGCCGGGACACTCTCCACACGTGAATCTCAGTCTTCACGGGATAGCCAGCCGACCACAAAGACCAATCGCGCCTTCGCACAACACTAGACATCACAAGACCCATAATCCGCACATTATTTCTCCGCCCTAAACCCAACATTCGTTACCACACGAAGCTACAAGGGCATCACAACGACGAGTTCGCCGTAATCGGATTTCTAACAAAACCCCTAAAATGTGCGTAAATCAACATCACCGGATCGGACCAACGGCCACAAATCCGGCTTCACCCACAATGCCTAATCCGCTAGCGGAGCGGATCTCTAGTGCAAAACATGCCGGGGACGGACACAATCAACCCGATGGTTTCTCTTGAACCAAGGCGACCCGGATCCCTCTCACTCGACGGATCCGGTGCCAAAATGCAGAAAAGAAGAGATGCCAAACACGCATCCTAAAGACCGGGAGGAGAAATGTCGTTACCTTTTGAGATCTCCTCCTAGCTATGAGAAGCTTGCAAACAAACGGTGGAGAAGAAGCGCCTTGATGCCCTCTACGCACTGCCGGTCTCGGATCGGCGAACGGAGCTCCGAAGCTCCGGCAATGGCGGATTCCCCTTCTTCTTCCTCCTTGCCTCCTCCTCCTTTCTCCAACCTAAGAGAGAGAAAGCCTTGGAAATAATGAGGGTTTAACTCCTCTACCAAGCCCTAACCCCCCCCCCCCCCCCCCAGCCATCCATCGCAGCCGTTGGATCAAATTCCAATAGATTTGGACGGACCGATCTCCTTCTCCGCTCAAAATCGCGGAGCAGAATAAACAGGGCGCACGATCACATGCGCACGGTCACTGGTCGTGCGCGAAGAGGACACTGGTCGTGCGCACTGTTCGAGACAGAACTCCGAATCCTTGCGACTAACGCACGATCACATGCGCACGGTCACTGGTCGTGCGCGAAGAGGACACTGGTCGTGCGCACTGTTCGAGACAGAACTCCGAATCCTTGCGACTAACGCACGATCATTGGCACACGATCACTGGTCGTGCGCGAAGAGGAGAAATGGTCGTGCGCAGAGAACTGCTATGGAATTCCTAGCCTATCCCGAGCGCAGCACTACCACCCCGCCTACCTCGCTGAACTACGATTTTTGGGGTGTTACAACTCCACCCCCCTTAAAAGAATTTCGTCCTCGAAATTTCAGAATTTAAACAGGAAATTCATAACGCATACCTGGAGCGAAAAGTTCCGGGAAATCCTCCCGCATCGCTTGCTCACGCTCCCAAGAGAATTCGTCTCGCCCGCAGTTGTCCCATCGCACCTTTACAAGTTTGACTTGCTTGTTACGCAACTGCCGGACTTCTGAATCCTCCACGCACACCGGGCGAACCCTCGCCCCCAAGTTCTCCATCACCGGCACCGCCGCCGCTTCGACCACGACACTCGGCTCTACCAAAGCTTTCCTCAGCACGGAGACATGGAAAACGTCATGTAATCCACTCAGCTCTGCGGACAACGCCAAACGATAGGCTGCTTCGCCTATACGCTCCGTAACCTCGAACGGACCCAAATATCTCGGACTCAACTTCTTGAGTCGCCGCACCCGCGAAACACCCTTGAACGGCTTGATCTTCAAGTAGACCATGTCGCCCACTGCAAACTCCACATTTCTGTGGCGCGCATTAAAATACTTCGCTTGTCGATCCTGAGCAACCTTCATGCGCTCCTGAATCGTCCGCACAATCTCGCAAGCATCTTCCACCACTTGCTTTCCCAAAAGCTTAGTGTCTCCCACCTCTGCCCAAGACATCGGCGTTCGACACTTCCTTCCATACAAAGCTTCGTATGGCGCCATCTTGATACTCGCCTGGAAGCTATTATTATAGGCGAACTCCACCATGAAAAGGTTGTCCTCCCAACCTTTGCCAAAGTCGAGAGCACACATCCTCAACATGTCTTCCAACGTACGGTTCGTTCGCTCCGTCTGACCATCGGTCTGCGGATGGAACGCGGTGCTAAACTTGAGCTTCGTGCCTAGACTTTTCTGCACTAATCTCCAGTCCTTCGATGTGAATCGCCCATCGCGATCACTAACGATGCTCTTCGGAATCCCGTGCAACCGCACAATGTTTCGAACATAAAGCTCCACGAGCTTCTCCACGCCATCGCTCTTCTGATTCGGAATGAAGTGGGCCACCTTCGTCAGGCGATCCACTATCACCCAAATCGCATCGTTACCCTGCTGCGATCGAGGCAAACCATGCACAAAATCCATAGAGATGTCATCAAATTTCCATTCGGGGATGGGAAGAGGCTTCAAGAACCCGCCGGGCCTTTGGCACTCAGCCTTCACCAAGGCACAAGTCTGACATCGGCTCACGTACTCGGCTACATCCCGCTTCATCCCAGGCCACCAAAAAGATTTCTTCAAATCCGCGTACATCTTTGTACTTCCTGGATGAACGGAGTACTTCGTAAAGTGAGCTTCAAACATCAACTCCTCGCGAAGCTTGCCGAAGCGCGGAACACAGATCCTTCCGTCTCTCCTCAGAATTCCACCAACCATCTCCAAAGCAGTGCCTTCGCTTTGTTGAGCCTCCAACACCAACTGTTGGCACTCCTCGTCCGCACTGGTCGCCTCTCGGATTCGATCCGTTATATCACACTGCATTTCAATCCAGTTCAAACGGGCTATGCTAGACTCACCTCTAGCCACACAAGAAATGTCAAGAGACTCCAAGTCTCGAATCAAACGCTCGTTATGCGCCTCCATCCAATTACCTTGTCCGGAGTACTTCCTACTCAAAGCATCTGCCACCACGTTGGCTTTACCCGGCGTATACTGAATCTCCACGTCGTAGTCCCCAAGGAACTCGACCCACCTACGCTGCCGCATATTCAGATCATTTTGGTCTAGGAGATACCTCAGGCTTTTGTGATCCGTGAAGATCTCCACCTTCGCACCATAAACATAGTGTCTCCACAGTTTTAGCGCAAAGATTACCGCCGCCAACTCCAGATCATGGACGGGATAATTTCTCTCATGAGTCTTTAACTGCCTTGACCCATACGCTATCACCTTGCCGTGCTGCACCAGCACGCAACCCAACCCGCAACCTGACGCGTCGCTAAAGATCTGAAATCCTTCCGTCCCACTAGGAAGACTAAGGATTGGGGCAGACATCAATCTTTCCTTCAAATTATCGAATGCCCGGGCACACTCCGGTGTCCAAACAAACCTCTGGTCCTTGCGAGTGAGTGTGGTGAGGGGCAACGCCATCCGTGAAAAGTTCTCCACGAACCTTCTATAATAACCGGCTAGTCCAAGGAAGCTCCGGACTTCCGCCACGGTTCTCAATACAGGCCAACCCTTAATGGCTTCAATCTTCGCTGGATCTACCGCCACCCCATCTCCACTAATTAAGTGCCCCAAGAAAACCACCTTCTCGATCCAAAACTCACATTTTGAGAACTTAGCATAAAACTGATTCTCCCTTAGAGTCTGCAATACTTGCCTCAAGTGAGACTCATGCTCTGCCTCCGATTTTGAATACACCAAAATATCATCAATAAACACCACCACGAATGAATCTAAGAACGGGCGAAAAACCCTATTCATCAAATCCATGAACACAGATGGCGCGTTCGTCAAACCGAACGGCATCACCGAAAACTCGTAGTGGTCATACCGAGTCCCAAACGCTGTCTTGGCAACGTCCTCTTCTCGAATCTTCAACTGGTAGTACCCCGATTTCAAATCCAACTTGGAGTACACCACCGACCCCACTAACTGGTCGAACAAATCATCGATTCGGGGAATCGGATATTTATTCTTAACGGTCAATTTATTCAATTCACGGTAATCGATACACAATCGCATACTTCCGTCCTTTTTCTTCACAAACAAAACCGGTGCGCTCCACGGCGAAGAGCTGGGCCTAATGTACCCTTGCTCTAACAAATCTTGCAACTGAACCTTTAGCTCGGCCAGTTCCTTCGGTGCCATCCTAAACGGAGGACGCGACACCGGCCTCGCACCCGGTACCAACTCTATCGAGAAATCGATTTCACGCTGAGGAGGTGCTCCCGGAAGCTCCTCGGGGAATACATCCTCAAATTCTTCCACCACCGGAACTTCTCTAATAGCCAACTTTGTGGAGTGAGCCTCCAACAAAGCTAAAAACGCCTTGCCTCCTTGATTCACCGCACGCCTCATTTGCATAGCGGAAATCAGGGAGCAAGCCACTCCGCTTAGGCCTTCAAACTTGACCTCTGCTCTACCTTCAGCTCTCAGGGTTACCACCTTCAACTGGCAGTCGATACTAGCTCGCTGCTCCGCAAGCCAGTCCATTCCCAAGATAACATCGAATTCAGCTAGTGGCAGAATCGCTGCTACCAACACGAAATCACAATCGCCAATTTGCATCACAATGCGTCCCTTCCTCATGGTAGTCATGAAAGACCCATTCGGCATACGCACACTCAGCTCCACTCCTGCCACTACGGGCTCAGCACCAATCTTCCGGATAAAACTTTCCGCAAGAAAAGAGTGTGACGCCCCCGTGTCGAACAACACTCGAGAGGGGTAGCCCGAAACTAGCACGAAACCTAACCACATGCAAAACAAACATGAAAGGTCGCAAACTACATTATAGTAACAAACGGAACTTAAACCTTTCGTACCTGTCACCACATCGGGTTGACGTATCGCTTCCTGTTGCCCAAGATTATAGGCCCTAGGCTGCACTGGAGGGAACCGCGAAGCACTCGACTCCGCCGCTTTCCCCTTCTCTGCAACACCGGGACCCGAACGCCCCGATTGTTCTTGTCTCGGCTCTGGCCCAGCTCCGCCTTCGGTACAAAAACGACTAATGTGACCCACCTTGCCACACTGGTAACAAGTAACCGGACCCTTGGAACGGAAATCTCCCGAAGGTGCGCCACTTCTCTCCCCAGGCCAATTAGGACGGGGCTTCTTCTTCCATCGGCTGCCCTCGGACTTCCACTGGGACTGAGACTTAGGAGGCTTTCCTTCTCCCTGCCTTGCCGCAACACCCTTTCGCCGTTGAGTTCGCTCCAAGTCGCTCTCCAGCGTGCGAGCGGCTTCGACCAACTCATTGAATCCCGCATTCTTCAAGGCTATGAGTGGTTGCCTTAAATTTTCCCTCAACCCTTGATAAAAGAGGTTATCTCTCTCTTCATCATCTGCAATTGTCGTTCCCGCATACCGACCCAACCGAGTGAACTCTTGCAGATATTCATCCACCGTCTTCTCCCGCTGCACCAAATGCAGAAACTGCCGCTGCAGTGCTAACCTTGTTGAAGCCGGAATGTAACGCTTTAGGAAAGCGTTTCCGAACTCCTCCATGGACGGAACACGCCCAACAAAAAGTCGACCGTTATGGTTCACCCACCACAACTTCGCATCGCCCTCTAACATGAAGCTCGCAAAGTGAGACTGCCTCTCAGCTGGGGTCTCAGCTGCCTTCAAGAGCTCCTGGATCCTCGAAAGCCAATCCTCGGCATCCGTTGGAGTGCCCACTCCCTTGAATGTCGGAGGGTGGAAACTCAAAAAATACTTCATGAATCGATCACCCATCGGAATAGCTCTCTCCGCTAGAGGCTCTGCTTGCCTTACTTCGACATCCGGTGTATCCGGTGTATCCGGCGTAGCCGCCGGAGTGACAGGGGTCGCAACTTGCATCACCGGCGTAGGAACCCGTGGCATCGCTCCAACTTGAGCCGCTACCATTGCCTCCGCTAGCATGGGACAGAAATCAGCCGGGGACATGCCCACATTCATGAGGCCTGGAGCAGTAGCACTACTCCCCGAAGGCTCCTCTTGCCTCCTCGATGTCCCCGCATCGTCGCCAACATCCTAGAATAGGCAAGGAAACAAATAAACGCTCATCAGGATCTAAACGCAAGACCCGAACACAGGGATACTCATGATCCCGCACTATACTCCTATGTGAACAATCTCTTACGCGATCCAAAAACACTAGACCTCGCAAGAATACTAGAACAAACCTGGCTCTGATACCAAATTGTAACACCTCCCCTGTAATGACCATATAATATGGGTCCGGCCGGGACCCCACAGCATATAACCGCCACAGCTTTAGTATTAAAAGATGATATTAACTACCCAATCTCATAACTCAGACAACACAGCGGAAACAAACTAAGCCACAGAGATTGTCCATACTACAAAGGAGTCCAACTGACCTTAAGGCCTTACAAAACAATGTCCAAAACATCAAACATTCCATAATAAAAGACATCCCAACAAAAGGGGAAGGATAGTTTTTCCCTATACTGCCTCGGCATGCAAGCCGGATATAACAAAGTACGAAGAAAGTAATGCAGGAAATCAACTAAGCATTTCGTGAGGCTTTAGGCCTTTTTGGCCGGCGCGCTGGGTCCAGCCTGCGATTCTTGCCCTGCAACCAAATCACAAAGAGCGGTAAACGAGGGTCAGCTATGGCTGACCACAAGCGGTGTAACAACATCCCTCCTCCCGGCCGTCCTAGCGGACCCCGGGGAACTACTTCACCCTGCAAGTCAGCACTTCGTATGCAAAAGTACATAAAGGAAAGCAACATAAATACTGGCATGAGTGTCACAAGCATCATCCACGTTTCTATGTTGAGCAGGTAATAAAAGGGGCCTAACAATGCAAAATGAGTGCAAGCCCGGGTTTCACCCAAGGCGCCCTAAAGCGTATGAATCTAACACATCATCATACATCACCAACACAAGGGTACTCATTACTTCCCCACAAGGGCATCAAAACCCAAGGCCAAGCGCTCTCGCTGAGACCCACCTCGCCTGGCCCACCATGCCATCGGGCTTGTCTGACAGCTCACACGCTCGGGCCGCCAACAACGCACCAAGACCGATTCTAAGAATTCTGGCCAATCAAAACGTCCCAAGGCCCTGGGCTTACTCTCGGGACAACGTCCACCGATTGCCTCGCCTGGCGACCGTCAACGGACTCAACCGTAGCACAGACATTCTCGTCAGTCAACAATCGAAGGGACTAATCTTGCCGGGACACTCTCCACACGTGAATCTCAGTCTTCACGGGATAGCCAGCCGACCACAAAGACCAATCGCGCCTTCGCACAACACTAGGCATCACAAGCCCCATAATCCGCACATTATTTCTCCGCCCTAAACCCAACATTCGTTACCACACGAAGCTACAAGGGCATCACAACGACGAGTTCGCCGTAATCGGATTTCTAATAAAACCCCTAAAATGTGCGTAAATCAACATCACCGGATCGGACCAACGACCACAAATCCGGCTTCACCCACAATGCCTAATCCGCTAGCGGAGCGGATCTCTAGTGCAAAACATGCCGGGGACGGACACAATCAACCCGGTGGTTTCTCTTGAACCAAGGCGACCCGGATCCCTCTCACTCGACGGATCAGGTGCCAAAATGCAGAAAAGAAGAGATGCCAAACACGCATCCTAAAGACCGGGAGGAGAAATGTCGTTACCTTTTGAGATCTCCTCCTAGCCACGAGAAGCTTGCAAACAAACGGTGGAGAAGAAGCGCCTTGATGCCCTCTACGCACTGCCGGTCTCGGATCGGCGAACGGAGCTCCGAAGCTCTGGCAATGGCGGATTCCCCTTCTTCTTCCTCCTTGCCTCCTCCTCCTTTCTCCAACCTAAGAGAGAGAAAGCCTTGGAAATAATGAGGGTTTAACTCCTCTACCAAGCCCTAAACACCCCCCCCCCAGCCATCCATCGCAGCCGTTGGATCAAATTCCAATAGATTTGGACGGACCGATCTCCTTCTCCGCTCAAAATCGCGGAGCAGAATAAACAGGGCGCACGATCACATGCGCACGGTCACTGGTCGTGCGCGAAGAGGACACTGGTCGTGCGCACTGTTCGAGATAGAACTCTGAATCCTTGCGACTAACGCACGATCACATGCGCACGGTCACTAGTCGTGCGCGAAGAGGACACTGGTCGTGCGCACTGTTCGAGACAGAACTCCGAATCCTTGCGACTAACGCACGATCATTGGCACACGATCACTGGTCGTGCGCAAAGAGGAGAAATGGTCGTGCGCAGAGAACTGCTATGGAATTCCTAGCCTATCCCGAGCGCAGCACTACCACCCCGCCTACCTCGCTGAACTACGATTTTTGGGGTGTTACAGAGTTGCCCTAGATAGGCTGTTGAGATACCTTCGAGGTACAACAAACTATGCTCTGTGCTACACTGGTTACCCACCTACCGTGGAAGGACATTCTGATGCCTCGTGGTGTTCAGAAGTCGGAAACAGCAAGTCCACCAGTGGATTCATATTCACCTTGGGAGGAGCTGCTATCACTTGGAAATCCAAAAGACAGACCTGTATAGCTTTGTCGTCCATAGAGGCCGAGTTGTTTGCATTAGCTTCAGCTGGAGAAGAGGCGGACTGGATCAGAAACCTGATTTTAGACACTCCCCTGTCTAAGTTACAAGTCAACTCGTTGAGCTTGTATTGTGATAATCAAGCAGCAGTTCAAGTCGTTAAGAATACCCTCTATAATACTAAGAGGAGACATGTACGACTGAGACATGCGTTGTTGAATTATCTGAAAGAACAAGAAACCATCACTTTGATTGATGTACGTTCAAAGGATAACCTTGCTGATCCACTAACGAAAGGAATGCCCAAAGATCGGTTAATCAAAACAGTGGGGGAAATGAGACTAAAGGCGATTTAGTTCGGTCTTAGTTCAGTACCAGGCGATTCAGTTCAGCCTTAGTCCAGACGTTTTGATTATTCCATATTTCCTTTGTCAATGCAAGTATGTTGTGGTCCGTTGATGCTCTTGGTTGCTGAGCTCGGATCTGGTAAGCTGTTCATTCCAAACTTGATGTTAACAGCTTCATCAGATTCAGCTTTTGCCTTGGAGGAGAGTGTTATTCCAAACTTGATAACACAATCTGACTTGGTTTGTCTCTTCTTCTGAAGATTGGTCCATTCCAAACTTGATGAGTTCCAATTGACTTTAGAAGGGCAGTAACCGTGAAATTCCATATAGGATTACAGATATAGCTGCGATGTCCAGAAGTCTGATAATCGTTTCATTTAGAAACAGATAACAGATTCTGAGGTTAAACTATAATAACTCTGTAAACGTGTCCTCCCAGCACCTTAATAATAATCAATACTAAGTTTTATGCTGAAAATAGATATCTGCAAATTTACAAAGGATAGAATTTATTCTAAAATGAAATTCTCTGTTAATTGCAGGAGTTCCTGGGATAGGAGGAGCACTGGTTGTCTGGGATCCGGAGGAGGATGATCCTTTGGATGACTAGCCTTTTGAGCGTTATTTTGTTTATTTACTGTACTTCTGTTCAGAGCATTGTTTAGCTCTTATTTTATAGCACTGTTTGTTTGGACTTTAGATCTCTGTTTGTTTTGGGACACCAGGTGTATATGGCCTGTGTCTCGATTGTACCTGAGACGTTTGTGTTGCAGCTGAGTTTTATTTACTTATGTGTGTATGTTAATTTGTGTTATAGTCCGCTTTTATCTTAAACAGGTGCTTAACACGGTTGTGTATGTTTCACTTCTGGTTGAATATTACTCAAACCACCCTCTACCCGAAGTCTGAGTTCACGACGGACATAGGAGGAGATTGTTAATGTATTAATATGTCCTGTCGTGTCAAGACCGACTCAGAATAGCCTAATGGGTTCGTGTCACACTAGGACTTGGTCCTATGCTGGAAGTACTATTTATACTCATTCCAAACTTGATGAGTTAGGTAGAATACTTTGAGCAAACCCTCCAACACTTCCTATTGCTCAGCTGGAACTCCCTCTCCGGCCCAATCCCCGCCTTCCTCGGACAGATCCCTACACTCTACGACCTAGATCTCTCCTTCAACAAATTCCATGGCTCCATACCGCCTGAGCTCTCCCTCCTCCAAAACCTCGCCGCTCTCCGCCTCGACCGCAACCAACTCACCGGATCCATCCCCGCATCCTTCGGTCATTTCAACAAGTCCTCGCCGCCAGATCTTTACCTCTCCCACAATAATCTCTCCAGCGAGGTTCCGCCTGAGCTTGGCGCGGTGGCATGGGAAATTATCGACCTCTCCCGGAACCGGCTTATTGGAAACCCCTCGGTACTGTTTGGGGAAGCCAAGCCCACGGCACATATTGACCTGTCAAGGAATTTGTTCTTGTTCGACCTGAGTCGGGTCACCTTCCCGGTGAACCTCACCCTGCTCGACCTGAACCATAACCAGATAACCGGCTCGATTCCGGCTCAGTTAAAATCAGGTAACTCGTCTGTATTTGTTCAACGCGAGTTATAACCGGCTGTGTGGAGAGATACCGGTCGGCTTGGTTACGGCAAAATTCGGTTCCGACGTTTATTTTCACAACAAGTGCCTCTGCGGTTCACCGCTGCCCGCATGTTGAGCTTTGAGATTCGTGCATGATCAATGTAACTCGTACTGTGCTGTTGTTGTGTTCAGTTAAAATCAAATAAAAGTTATGACGTTTTTGTTCTTGCGAAACTACAGTAGTGGATATAAAAGCAAACACTTTCCTTAATTCGATCACAAATTATGGAAACGAAAAATATTTTAATTTTTAATTGCATAATTGTTATGCAATAATTAATATTAATTGAATCAGTACTCTTAAATCGGTTTAGATTATCATTCTTTTATTTAGGATCTCATTTGTAGTGATCATAGATGCATAAACTTTCTAATGAGAAGAACAATTTTCTCCTTTCATTACTAAATGAGTCTATGTACACGTACGGTAATTATCTTGAAGAAGAAGACTACGAAGAAGAATAATCCTTGTATTGTATTACATAAAAGAGCTTCCTTTTTGATTATGTGATTCTTCATTAGAAACTTCTGTAGGGTACTCCTTACCCAGAGGACTAAGTAAACTGTACAGGCAGGCAATAGCCGGTGCACCGAATGCAATACAAATGCATATAAGAACACCAGAAATCGGTCGGCTCGATCTGGCGTACGCCAAGTTGAGCCCGCATAACGCGTATTGAGCAAAACAATTCAGGTGGAGAAGTGCGACGACGACGGAGATATGCGCCCTCTCGTCAGGCTTCTGCATTCCATTTTTACAATATGCTGCTCTCAAACTCAGAACATCCTCTGCGCTCCAGCGGATTAAGAGTGCGAGATGAAGAAATCGATTCGGATGTTGGTAGAGGCACATGAGAGTGAACAGAGCATTTAGGATTTGGTTGTTGACTTCGAACCATATGTCTCGTTGAGATTTCTTTGGTAAAACTCCATTAAGCATTCCGGTCATGACCATGAACAGGATTGCGCCAGAAATGACGACGCAGATGAACCAAAATAGAAGGGCCGTGTTCATAGGCTTCATTATCCAGGTCTTAATCGTGCTCCAGAGCAAGTCCCAGTTTATTTTCTTATTGAAGATAGAAAAATGGTTGCAGGAGCTAGGATCTGTATCATTACAATCTTTCCGCGTCTTCGAACTCCATTCTTCTTGAATTTCAACACTGCAATTTGAACTTTCAACAGATACCATTCTGTTTATAAGCAGACAGGGGGATCTAGAAGAGCATTCAAAAAGTCAAAAAAAAAAATCAAATTGGAGATTAGGAAGAAAACAAAAATCACAATCTCATATCGTAACAGCTTCCTATTGAAACTGTTTTTCACCTAATTAAGATGTGATTTATCACATAATACTACTATGTTATGGGAATCCCATCTTAGAGTCCGTTGGGCACGACGGTAGCGGTCGTGAACACGGTGATTATGAACCGTCGTTCGTCAACTACCAACCTCGTCCAAGGAACTTTATCCACTTTTACGTTCAAAACTAAACTTTTTTTCTTGATGGCAGCAGTAAAACCATTGTCATGCCAAACACATATTTTATGATGCTGACGTCTTTGTCCAATCTCACCGGAGCAAAAATGCCGCGCCAAACGGATGTTCCTAAATTTTTTTTTTGAACAATTATATAGAAAGTTCAATCCAATCCATGGATGCCAACGAAATGGCTAAACAAAAGCTTGTATATTATTTAACTTTAAATGCATTTGAAGCATATATAATGCAACAGAGGTACGTAGTATAATCTCTGATATTCTGGTAGATTTTGAATAATTCAGCTGTGTTGAGCTCGTACACAATGCATTAATGCTAATATTGGTTTGGCGTGCCAGCGATTCATGAACATGTGCTTAATTATTGCAGAATATGAACAAATTTCGATCTGGTGCTTAATTTAGAGGGTAAGTGTTCGTATGCTATTGATTTCATCATGCAAAATCAATTCACCATGTAAGTAGAAGAATATATATAGCATGTGTTAGTTAGCTCTGGGAAATCATGAAACCCAATATTAGAAAACATAATCTAATATTAATTTGATGTGAAATCCAGACGAAGAAGAGGAAGATGAAGAAGATACATATGAAATGAAACTATACCTTTCCCCCTTTGTTTCTTCGCCGCTCTCTCTCTCTCTCTAGCCTCAACAAGGTTGTGCAAACGAAGGGGCCGGGAATGGAGCTGGGAAATGGGAGAGAGAGAGAGAGAGAGAGAGAGAGAGAGAGAGAGAGAGAGAGTGGTACAGTTTGTGGTGGAGATATTTGAAGATAGAGGAAGCTAGCTTGGAAGTTGGAAAGCCATGAACTTCTGGAACTTCTGGAAGTCCAAGCGCGTCACCTTTTAAAGTAACACTAAAAAGGACCGCTTTGACTTTATTCTCGTATGTGTTGTGTCTAAAAATAAAATTTTGCCAAGAGTATAACATATGTTTACACAAAAAAAGGTGTTTATATTGGCAGCCTGCAAATGGCTATTGGCAGCCCAAATAAATTTAAAAAAAAAACACAAAATTTATTTTGACTCTTCTCTAATAGCAGCCCCACTTAAAAACTCTTCATTTCCGCTTGTTTTTTCCCGTTCTCGTTGAAATCCTCCGAAAACTTCTGATTTCTCGCCGCCGGTCGCACACTACCATCGGAGAAGAACCTTTCGACATCGTCAAGCTCCTATGGATATTTTTGGTGACACTGACGAACCCTTCCAAAATCTGGTTTATTTTCTCCTACTTTTCATTTTTTTGTACCTCATAAATAATATTTTTCATTTACTTTATCATTTAGTGAGAAAACATATTAATTTTTTTCACTAAATATGGTTTCTTTGCCTTAAATTTTGTTTTCGTTTTGGGTTGTCAATATCTATCGGGTTGCTAATATCGCTTTGTTGGACTACTATTATCATTGGGCTACGAATAGCCATTTGCGGGCTGCCAATATAAACACTCCAAAAAAAATACGTTATTGTTTTTTGTTGCGGCGCAAGTTGTGTTTTGTTATTATTATTTTTTTTTTGTAAAGTGATGTTTGTATATCATCTCCTCAGGTTCTAAAAATGATTATTTAATTGCTAAAAGTAAGAAATAAATTGAATGTCAAGACTACATTTGTTAAAGAGGTATTTCATGGGCACTGCATGAATCAAATTAATTAAACACTGATAACCATTTGGGAGTTATAATCATATTAATTTTCAAACATAAGCATATACTATTTTTGCAAATTACCTAAATTAATTTAATGACAACCTACCAAAAAAAGGTTACTTAAAAATAATATTCTCAGTGACACCGATCAAAAATAATATTTTTCATAATTTGAGACCGGAGCCTGCAGCTCACTATTATCATTTTCACCACTCCAATTCTCACTGCTTAAATAAAAAAAATTATCTCCACTATACTACACCCTTACAACCAACCAAAAAAATTATCATTCAAAGATTTTTGTTAAAAGAATATTTATCGTGATGCACATATCATTGCACATGCCAAATCAACTTTAAAAGTTGATTTGTTTAATGATAGCTCATCGAAAATACTGTTGACATGCCTAATAATAATTTTCCTCGAAAATAATGTTATCATGTCTAATAAAAGTCTCTTTCGAAAATATCGCGGACATGCATTTTAATGACAACTACCTACCATATTGTACAACCCTCATATTTTCCGAGCCGGTGTGACCCGACGTGAGTAGGGTCGTGATGGAGAGGGTGACTGTGACACAACGAACCTTGGATCCAAACCAGAGAGAGGAGGCCCGAGGGGCAGACTTCCCCACTCGCCAACCCCTTGGGGGAGGGTAGGGGAGGTTCCCCCCTCCCCACTCGCCAACCCCCTTGGGGGGGGGGGGGGGGGGGGGGGGGGGGGGGGGGGGGGGGGGGGGGGAGGCGGGTAGGGGAGGTTCCCCCCTCCCCACTCGCCAACCCCCTTGAGGGGGGGGGGGGGGGGGGGGGGGGGGGGGCGGGTAGGGGAGGTTCCCCCCTCGCAACTCGCCAATCCCCTTGAGGGGGGCGAGTAGGGGAGGTTCCCCCCTCCCCACTCGCCAACCCCCTTGAGGGGGGCGAGTAGGGGAGGTTCCCCCCTCCCCACTCGCCAACCCCCTTGAGGGGGGCGGGTAGGGGAGGTTCCCCCCTCCCCACTCGCCAACCCCCTTGGGTGGTGGGTGGGGGGGGGGGGGGGGGGGGGGGGGGGGGGGGGGGGTGGGGGGACGAGTAGGGGAGGTTCCCCCTTCCCCACTCGCCAACCCCCTTGGGGGGGGGGGGGGGGGGGGGGCGAGTAGGGGAGGTTCCCCTCTCCCCACTTGCCCGCCCCCTAGGGGGGAGTGGGAGAGCTCCTCACTCACCCTTCTTGGGCATGTGGGGTCTCGAGTAGCCTAGTTTAGACCTCCGGCAAGAGGGGGAGTGGGTACCTCGAGTCCCACTCGCCCCTCCTCCTGCGTTGCCTGTTCGTGATCATGGTCGGACTGCGGATAGCAGGATTCTGGCTATCCGCAGTCCAATTTTGGCTATCCGCAGTCTATTTTTGGGAAAGTCTATAAATAGACCTCCATGGGCACCTTGGGAAGGGTTGGTCTCTACCCCCTCCCTCGCGTGTGTGTTGTGAGCAAGCACTACCCCTCCCCTCCCCCTTGTCATCGAAGGTGGACGGTGAGGTGATCCTTAGTGCCCTCCTAGGTGCCCAGGCTCAGCATTGGCTTGGGAGGGAAAGTTCCTTGAAAGCTTCCGGGTATGTGATGGGACCTCCGCGCTACAACTTAAGGGGTCCATTTGTGGACTCAGGTGTTCATCAAGGGCAAGTCTCTCAGTTCCTAGTGACCGGCCAAGGGTCTAGGCTTAGGTCAAGTAAAAGTCAGTCGCAACCCCCTTTCGAACGCTGAAACCGGGTTGCTGGTTTCAACATTCTTGTGCGGTGAGCGTGGAAGCGGCTAGTTCGGAAAGCTCTGAGCCGAGTCTCATGGCGGGAAGCAAAGAACCAGAGAGCTCGCCTCCTCCCAGCAAGTTGCGGCCGTTGACAGGGGAGGAGGAGGCAGATGAGGCAGATCATGTGTTGTGTGATTTGACTAAGTTGGAGGTGGCAGAGGAAGTGAGTGAGAAAGAGGTCATTAGCGGCAGTGGAAGGTCGGAGAATATACGAATTAGCGGGAGGCTGAGCGGGCAGGATCAAGAGACGATCCGAAGATGTGTCCAGCAGAACATAGACATCTTCGCATGGAGTGCTGCGGAGATGCCAGGTATTGACGCGGATGTGGCATGTCATCGCCTCAACCTCGACCCGAACGTTCGCCCCATTCGCCAGAAGAAGAGGAAGGTGTCGCCCACCCTCGATGGGCCGATCAGAGAGGAGGTGGGGAAGCTGCTAGAGGCTGGGTTCGTGGAAGAAATCCAATACCCAGGATGGGTTTCAAATGTAGTGATGGTGAAGAAGGGAGATGGGAGGTGGAGAATGTGCGTGGACTTCACTATGCTGAACAAAGCATGCCCTAAAGACTGCTATCCGTTGCCCCGGATCGATGCGTTGGTGGATTCAGCAGTCGGCTTCCCGGTGATGTGCTTCTTGGACGCGTTCTCCGACTATCATCAAATTCGAATGCATTCGCCCGACATCAAGGACGTCTCGTTCATCACAGATGATGGATGTTACTGTTACAAGATGATGCCATTTGGGTTGAGGAATGCGGGGGCGACCTACCAAAGGATGATGGATCGAGTCTTCAGAGAGCAGAAGGGGCGCAACCTAGAGGTCTACGTGGACGACTTTATGGTTAAAAGCAAGGATGTGGAGTCCCACCTACAAGACCTAGTGGAGACCTTCGCTACCCTTCGGAGGTTCAAGATGAGGCTGAACCCTTCTAAATATGTCTTTGGAGCGAGCCGTGGAAAGTTCTTGGGGCACCTACTCACCCCGGAGGGGGTCGAAGCCAATCTAGACAAGGTAAAAGCCATCTTGGAGTTGGAATCGCCGAGGAACGCGAAGGAAATTCAGAGGCTGGCGGGGAAGTTAGCAGGGCTGAGTCGGTTCCTCTCCAGGGCGGGGGAGAAGTGCTCTCCCTTCTTCAAAGCCCTGCGCCAGGGTCAGAGATTCGAATGGACACCAGAGTGTGAGAAGGCTTTTCAGGCCTTGAAGGAACAACTAACGCGAGCCCCCTTGCTCCAGGGGCCGAGGGAAGGAGAAGACCTTTTTCTCTACCTAGGGGTAGGGGCCGAGGCAGTGAGTTCGGTCCTGGTCCGGGAGGAGGGGAAGAAGCAGTTGCCGATCTACTACGTTAGCAGAGTCCTGAAGAAGGCAGAGCTCAGGTACCCTGTCCTGGAGAAGCTGGCATTTGCTTTGATCATCTCAGCCCGGAAACTCCGCCCATATTTCCAGGCTCACTCGATCAGGGTGGTGACCGACCATCCCCTTCGCAACGTTATGGAGGGAGTAGAGCATTCGGGCAGGTTGGCAAAGTGGTTGGTCGAGCTCAGCGAGTTTGATGTCAGCTTCGTCCCCCGGTTGTCGATGAAGGCGCAGGCGGTAGCAGACTTCCTGGCAGAATACGTCAAAGAGGTGGATGGGCCGTATCCCGCCGGTTTGGTAGCGTGGGATTTATTCGCGGATGGAGCATCAGGAAAAAGTTCCCTCGGCGGAGGGGTGATCCTGGTCAGTCCACATGGGACCAGGATCGAACAAGCGATCCACATTCGGTTCCCTGTGAACAACAACCAGGCCGAGTATGAGGCAGTAGTGGCAGGGCTCCGTCTGGCAAAGGAGCTGGAGATCCGGGACGTGAAGGTTTTCACAGATTCAATGGTAGTGGCCTCCCAGGTTCGAGGGGAGTTCGAAGCAAAGGAGCCGACCCTCCAGAGGTACCTAGCGAAGGTTAGGGACCTCGTCGGATGGTTTCACACCTTCTCCATTCAGCACATCCCAAGAGAGGAGAACGCCCGAGCGAACCAGTTGGCGAAGCACGATCCTCGCGCGGGAGGGACGGTGACCGAGCTGTTCCGCCCATCCATCGAGAAAGGTGAGCTGATGGAGATTGATCAAAGGGCCTCATGGATAGACCCGATCCTCACCTTTCTGACTTCAAGCAAGTTCCTGGAAGGGGACCTTGATAAGAGGCGGTTCAGGTACAAGTCAGCATACTACATGATGCGTGAAGGGAGTTTGTACAGGAAGACCTTGGCCGGGCTCTTAGCGAGGTGCGTGACCGAAGATGAAGTTCCAAGGGTCTTGGAGGAAATCCACTCCGGAGAGTGCGGGAGCCATTCGGGGAGTCAGACCCTAGAAAAGAGGGTGCTAAGGCAAGGGTATTTCTGGCCGACTCTGCGGAAGGATGCCATGGAATTTGCAAAGAAGTGTCAGAAGTGTCAACTCTTCGCACCACTTCAACTTCAGCCCGCGCAGAGGCTCAGAACGATCACTGCGCCTTGGCCCTTCGCCATCTGGGGGATGAACTTGGTCGGCCCATTCCCTCAGGCTAGCGGTCAGAGGAGATTCTTGTTGGTTATGATCGACTATTTCTCCAAGTGGGTGGAGGTTAAGGCCTTGGCAAAGATGACCTCGCAGGTGATAAAGAATTTCATCTGGGGAGAAATAATTTGCAGACACGGACACCCCCTTGCCATAGTAACAGACAACGGGCCACAATTCGCTAGCGATGAACTCATCACCTTCTGCGGTCAAGTGGGCATCGACCTCCGCTTCGCCTCTGTCCATCATCCTCGAAGCAATGGGCAGGTGGAGGCCGCCAACAAAGTCATAGTCAACTTGCTGAAGAAGAAGGTGGAGAACCTGAAGGGGAACTGGGTGGAGCAACTTCACTCAGTCTTATGGGCCTTGAGAACGACTCCAAACACGGCAACGAGAGAAACGCCGTTCAAACTCTCCCATGGGTCAGAAGTCGTGCTCCCAGTAGAGTTCGAGGTCAGATCCCCCCGGGTCGTAGCTGCCGAGGAGGGGGATGAGGACTGGAGAATGGGCAACGAAGAGGAGCAACGACTCTCGCTGGATATGGTTAAGGAGCTCCGGGACCTCGCCACGGTTCGACAAGAAGAAGTGAAGCGCTGAATGGCCAGGTACTTCGATAAGAACATTAGAATAAAACAATTCATCCCAGGAGATCTAATCCTCAAAAAGGTCGACGCCGCGGGAAGGTCGGCGAACGTAGGAAAGCTCCAGCCCAATTGGGAGGGGCCCTATGTGATCCTGGAGGCCCTGAAGTCAGGGGGGTATCGCCTTCAAAATGTTGAAGGGATCCCTATTGGAAATACTTGGAGTGGAGACGATCTGAAACGTTTCTACCCTTGACAAGTGTTGAGAATGAAAAATATTCAGAGAAGAATAAGGAGGGGATGAAGGAGATGGCCAAGATGCATGTGGCCCAGTAAACACGAAGAAGCATATTGTAATGCTATACAATCTGTTCATGATATATCGAAAGTAGTTAAAGATAGTATTTAAGTTAAGACCTCGACTTGAGATCACTTGACCGGGCTTGTTCATGCCGGCAGGGCAGGAGAACTCACTCGGCGAGGCGAGGTGATTCAAGTGGATTAAGGCCCCGAGAAGAGACCGCTGACCGGGCTTGTTCATGCCGGCAGGGCAGGAGAACTCACTCGGCGAGGCGAGATGTTCATATTGGTTAAGGCCCCGAGAAGAGACCGCTGACCGGGCTTGTTCATGCCGGCAGGGCAGGAGAACTCACTCGGCGAGGCGAGATGTTCATATTGGTTAAGGCCCCAAGAAGAGACCGCTGACCGGGCTTGCTCATGCCGGCAGGGCAGGATAACTCACTCGGCGAGGCGAGAAATTTGGTTAGGCCCCGAGAAGAGACCGCTGACCGGGCTTGTTCATACCGGCAGGGCAGGAGAACTCACTCGGCGGGGCGAGAAATTTGGTTAGGCCCCGAGAAGAGACCGCTGACCGGGCTTGTTCATGCCGGCAGAGCAGGAGAACTCACTCGGCGAGGCGAGAAATTTGGTTAGGCCCCGAGAAGAGACCGCTGACCGGGCTTGTTCATGCCGGCAGGGCAGGAGAACTCACTCGGCGAGGCGAGAAATTTGGTTAAGGCCCCGAGAAGAGACCGCTGACCGGGCTTGTTCATGCCCGCAGGGCAGGAGAACTCACTCGGCGAGAGGAGAAATTTGGTTAAAGCCCCGAGAAGAGACCGCTGATCGGGCTTGTTCATGCCGGTAGGGCTGGAGAGCCCACCCGGAAAGGTAAGCTATTTATTTGTCTTTAGCTAAAGATCCCAAAGAGACGAAACGGTAGAGCTCACTCAAATAGCAAAAACGGTGTGCAAACTAGAGAGACCGGAGCGCGGGCTCTTGTAAATTACCTCCACTTCCAGTTGAGTTCGACTCCCTGGAAGGTGTTGAGTCGTCTCCATCTCCCGTTAAGCTCGGTTCACGGGAGAGTTGTTAAGTGGAGAAAGGTTCGTCTTACGCCTAAAGTCAGGTTCAACTAATAAACTCAGCAGGAGCATCCCGTTGGCAGGGCCCTTCGCAGATTCCCCTCAGGTCCCACCTACTCGTCAAATAGGTGGATTGGACTTTCTTTCCGAGCTTGAGGCAAGCTCGAAAAGAGCGGGGATTGTGTACAACCCTCATATATTCCGAGCCGGTGTGACCCGACGTGAGTAGGATCGTGATGGAGAGGGTGACTGTGACGCAACGAACCTTGGATCCAAACCAGAGAGAGGAGGCCCGAGGGGCAGACTTCCCCACTCGCCAACCCCTTGGGGGAGGGTAGGGGAGGTTCCCCCCTCCCCACTTGCCAACCCCCGTGGGGGGCGGGTAGGGGAGGTTCCCCCCTCCCCACTCGCCAACCCCCTTGGGGGGGCGGGTAGGGGAGGTTCCCCCCTCCCAACTCGCCAATCCCATTGAGGGGGGGGGGGGGGGGGCGAGTAGGGGAGGTTCCCCCCTCCCCACTCGCCAACCCCCTTGAGGGGGGCGGGTAGGGGAGGTTCCCCCCTCCCCACTCGCCAACCCCCTTGAGGGGGCGGGTAGGGGAGGTTCCCCCCTCCCCACTCGCCAACCCCCTTGAGGGGGGCGGGTAGGGGAGGTTCCCCCCTCCCCACTCGCCAACCCCCTTGAGGGGGGCGGGTAGGGGAGGTTCCCCTCTCCCCACTCGCCAACCCCCTTGGGGGGGCGAGTAGGGGAGGTTCCCCCCTCCCCACTCGCCAACCCCCTTGGGGGGGCGAGTAGGGGAGGTTCCCTTCTCCCCACTTGCCCGCCCCCTAGGGGGGAGTGGGAGAGCTCCTCACTCACCCTTCTTGGGCATGTGGGGTCTCGAGTAGCCTAGTTTGGACCTCCGACAAGAGGGGGAGTGGGTACCTCGAGTCCCACTCGCCCTCCTCCTGCGTTGCCTGTTCGTGATCATGGTCGGACTGCGAATAGCAGGATTCTGGCTATCCGCAGTCCAATTTTGGCTATCCGCAGTCCATTTTTGGGAAAGTCTATAAATAGACCCCCATGGGCACCTTGGGAAGGGTTGGTCTCTACCCCCTCCCTCGCGTGTGTGTTGTGAGCAAGCACTACCCCTCCCCTCCCCCTTGTCATCGAAGGTGGACGGTGAGGTGATCTTTAGTGCCCTCCAAGGTGCCGAGGCTCAGCATTGGCTTGGGAGGGGAAGTTCCTTGAGAACTTCTGGGTATGTGGTGGGACCTCCGCGCTGCAGCTTAAGGGGTCCATTTGTGGACTCAGGTGTTTATCAAGGGCAAGTCTCTCAGTTCCTAGTGACCGGCCAAGGGTCTAGGCTTAGGTCAAGTAAGAGTTAGTTGCAACCCCCTTTCGAACGCTGAAACCGGGTTACTGGTTTCAACACATATAGTACTTATATGAGTTCTACTATAAACTTTTTGATTTTATGTATTTTCATGATTACTTTTAATTCAAGGATATAGTGTAATTAATTGAATGATATTATATTCTAATTTTTTTTACATAAATTATAATATATGTTAAGTAATTAGATTAAAACAATAAGATTATCTTTGAGAAATTTGAATGTTTCATCTATACTATATCTAAAGAGCAAAATACTATTTTGGTGAAACATTCAACTTTTTAATTTTACTCTTCTTTATTGCAAATTTTTCATTTTTTTTTAATTTAAATGTTTTTTCTTTAATTTTAAAAAATGTGATCTCATGTAAGTAAGTTTTTCTACCTACAATAAAAAATGTGTTCTCCTCGTGGCTCGTAAACCCCCGTGCATGCACACGGCAAAAAATGAGCGATGAGCGACGTATAACGCTCAGTGGTTTGTGAACGATGGGAGCGTTGTCGCGCCAGGACAATGCTGTGTCCGAAATATTGGGATTGAGAGTTACCCGTAGGAGTGGAGTCTCGTGCCTTCCGGCTTCCACTCATCAATTGTATAAATATTCTCACTTCTACCTAGTAGGTTAATATCTAGAAGCTATCTAAAATTTTCAACCGTCCAATTTCAATGAAATAAAGTCACTGTTTACGTACACAGATCAATCGCGAGAGTATCTTTATCAGGTCAAAAATAAGGTTTCACTTCTATCAATTAATTAATGCAGTTTAAAATAAACACTCTATCAATTAATTAATGCAGTTTAAAATAAACACACTATCAATTAATTAATGCATAAAGTAGATATACAATAATTTACAATTTTGGGTGTAAAAAAATTCTTATACTGATACAAATATTATCGCACATGTCAAATCAACTTTAATAAAGTTGATGAGTTTAATGATAGCTTCTCAAAAATGCCGTTGACATGCATAATAATATTTTCCCTTGAAAATATTATTGTCATGCCTAATAACAGCCTCTCTGGATGATACCGTTTTTTATAGGCCGAATTCTTTGGTCGATCAATTCTATTTTCCATGCCCGCTACTTCCCAAGGGGTGACTTCTGTTACGTCAAGCTCGAACAATGCCCTTCTCTCTGTTGGTCTAGCATTCTTTCGACACGGGAGGAGCTAGTTGGGGGGTTCACGTCTTGCGGTGGGGTTGGGGTGGGATATATATCCACATTTGGACGGATCGGTGGTTACTGCTCTCCTCCTCTTTCGGGTGTTATCTCCCAGGCCGAGTGTTCCTTGCCCAGTGCGGGTTGGGGAGCTTATTCTTCCAAATGGTCGGGGGTTGGACTATGCTATGGTTGAGGCTCTTTTCTCCTCGGAGGATATGATGCTCTGGTAATCCTAGCGATTCCTTTGGGCCGGGCGCCATATAATCAATGGACCTGTGGATTCAACATTTTTCTCATTATGATTATTCTCAGTTCGGAGTGCGTACCACAGAGTTTCTTGCGCCGCCTGGTTGGAATTTTTTATGGGCGGATGCTGTTTCACCGTGTGTTAGGTTTTTCTGTGGAGACTTGAAAGTGATATCCTTCCCACGGTGGTTAATCTTCGGCGCCGACACTCGATGACTTTATTGGCTTGCCCTTTTTGCGGTCACCCCGATGAGAATGTGCGCCACACAATTTTTTGTTGCCCGAGTGTGGCTCCTGCTTGGAGCACTAATGGTATCCCAGGGCTATCATCATGGTGGAGCGCTGGTTCCTCGGAGCTTTGGATAGATTCGGGAGGCACATTGGTCCTTTCGCGGGATGCCTTTGCTCTTATGCGATGCTATGCTGGGCACTTTGGAGGAGAATTAAATAAGATAGTTTGGGATGGTGTGACTCAACCTGCGCAATTGTCGGTGATTTTTGCTCGTTCATTTTTCACTGCTTTTTTCGGAGATTATGCGGGTGGGGTTGCCTACGGGGCTGACTGGAACTTCCTATCGGATACCCCTGTGGGTGGATGTATAAAAGAAATTTTGATGGTGAGTCCGTCGGGGTCCTAATAGGGTGGGAATGGGTGTTGTTGCACGTGATTCTAGGGGTCTTGTGATTGATTGGCGGGTGATCTTTCTCCCGCATGTTAGTTGCCCGGCGGCGGCGGAAGCTCTTGCGGCTTGGCTCGCGGTTAATCTTGCTATTTTTTGGGGTTGGCATGATGCATTTGAGGGAGATTGTGCTTTTCTTATTGGTACTCTTATGGAAGGGGTGGTGCCTTTTTCTATGGATTTGCCGATTGTTACTCTTTATCATTTGTGCATCGATCGGGAGGTAAATCAGGTGGCTAATGTTGTTGCTGTTATTTCTTTTGATGAACCATTTCGTCTACCACCACATGTACATGAGCCGATGTCTCTTAGGCTGCGTTGACAAACCAGCGTGACGCCTTTCTGGCGGGGCCGATCTGGAGGCGAGGTGTTTGAAAAACCAGGGCGAGCTCCCTTTAACGACGGCCGACGTAAAAAGGAGCAAACCGGCAGTTCTGTCGCTGGCCCCGCGAGCACCAGTCCATGCTGTCGACGATCATTTTCTCTCTCCTTTCCGGCGTGCCAGCGGGGGCTGGTTTGTCAAGCACAGCCTTGTCAAATACATCCTTATGGCTGGTTTTTCAAAAAAATATTCTCACTTCTACCTATTAGTCTAAATTCTAGAAGCTCTCTAAAATTTTCAACCGTCCAATTTCAAAGAAATAAAGGCTTCGTTTGGCGCGGTGGCGGCGGCCGTGAATGCAGCGGAACATACATTCTATGGTAATTACATTTTTGACCAAACTCACTGGAGCAAATAAGCCGCGCCAAACGAAGCCAGTCAGTCACTAGTCACTGATTACATACGCAGATCAAGACCGCCCGTTCAGGAAAGTACCACGCATCTGATGCGCATGAACGTCCGAGATGTTCTGATTAAGAATTTCCCATAAAAAAGGAAATGTCGACATTCATGGGTTGGCCCACCAGCACGATGCGGCTCGGCCCATGCAGGATGACCACATCGTGTCCTCACAATGCATTCCCGTATTTACAATTATACCCTAGTAAGTTCAAAGTTGTTGAGGGCATTTTAGTCCGACCATAGATTAATATTAATTAAACGCCATCATCCGATCATCGTCTTAAGTTTGACGGCGAAAGTGACGCTCTGTCGACCTACCGGCCCAAGGAGGAAGACGAAGACGATGGCGGGGTGGGAGATCAAGGCGATCTCCATTGTTATGGGCGTGGCGATGAGGAAGAGCTTCTGCAGATTCGCAGTGTTAGCGCAGATGGCTCTCGACTTCATCGCCGTCTTCGCCTCGGCGTTCAACATCTCCGCCGCAGTTTTCCGGCCGCTTTCCGCTGACAACAGTCGACCTCAGCGCCCCCCAATTCTCACCACGATTTCGAGGCTCGATTGATCTGCTCATCGTTGCGGCCTGCGGGTAGAATTTTCAATTTTGCTCTTCCATGGCACGCAGATCTCTCTCCCTCTTTTAGCTCATGGTCTCTGCGTGTTTGATTGCGAATTAAGCGCTTCGTGTATATACTTAAGCTTAATATTATTATGTGCGCTGATTTTAAAAATCTTATTAATTTTCTTAATTCAATTTAGTAATTTATGATTGCAGGCGGATCTTTTTTTATTAGCAGTTCATACTTCCACACCCCTCTTTGATTGCGGCAGATTCGGATCAGGTGTCGGGCACGTGAGCTTGATTGGAAACCCTAGCAGACACCCTCGGCCGCGGTTCGATCGACAAAATCGCGCTGCGTTTTTTTAAAACCCCGTGTTTGGCAATTCATACCGCATGATGCACATGTTTTGGTGTCATATTCGTAAATTCGTCATCGTTCAGGGTCTCGTCGGACGGTTCATGCTCCGTGCTCGCGGTATGCGGTCGGCCTCTTCATCATGCGCTCATTGATCGAGCTTCCATCCCTTCATGAGATCACCGGGACTCATTTAGCGGCACCTCCGATTCATTAATTGCACGAGAATTCCATTAGATGTGGAAAAGAAATTATTTATGAAGATCTACATCTAATGGAATTCTCGTACAATAATTAAGAGCTATCAAGAAAACATTGATGTATGCAAAGGACTGACAAGAATATGAAGATTGAAGACTATCCATAGTAGGAGATTGGGTTTGTTTAAAAATGAAGCATTTTAGTGCAAATCCGCTAGATTCGAGAGTTTGGGCAAAGCTGCGTCGCTCGATTTATCAAAAAACGGAGGTTATTGAAAAGAAAAAAAAAAGTCTGGCAACCTACATAAAAACTACTCACAATGAGTCAGGTTTCATCTCTCAAAAGTTTTATAGTGAACCCCGAAAATATAATCATGATATCTACGATTCAAGCGGATTTTGATATGTCGAGTCCAACCAAAGCCTTTAAATTATCGACAGACAAAGCAAACTGTTGTTCATCAGAGCGAATAACGCTTTGAAGGTTTGATTGAAGGGTTTAGGGTAACATGAGATCTCTTTCCTTTCTTGTTTAATAGGAGATCGGGACTCATTGAGCGCCCCCCATTCATTGTACGAAAATTCCATTAGATGTGCATGGAAAATAAGTTCTTTATGAAGATCTGCATCTAATGGAATTCTCGTACAGTAATAACTATCAAGAAAACATTGATGTAAAGGACCTACGAAGACTATCCAGAAACCGCTCGAAATCGTAAATGACCGACAGACAAAGTATTGTGTTTGATGCAAAGCACATGCATGGATGTAACTCTCACAGTAAATGACCGGGTTTGTTTAAAAATTAAGCGCATTAGTGCAAAACCCGCTAGATTCAAGAGTTTAGGCAAGCGCCACAGATTTATCAAAAAAAAAAGAGGTTATTGAAAAAAAAAAGGTCTGACAGCTTACATATATATCAACCTTACTAAGATACTACTCACAATGAGTTCATATTTCACAGTTTTATACTAAACCCCGAAATTATAATCATGATATCTGAGATGCAAGTGGATTTTGATATGTTGAGTCCAACAGAAACCTTTAAATAATCGATAGACAAAGCAAACACTCGTGCAACAACTATCAGGATCCTATCACGGTTCAGATGAAATGCTTGTTGATCCGACGGGTTTACCATTTCCCATTCTTGTATAATTTTTTTAATCAAAAAAATCTCCAACCACTAGATATCTTTTAGACTTATCTTATTCATTAGATGATGAAATGAATCACCTCCATTTCGTCAGAAATGAAGAGGATCCGGATCCTGCAGCCTTTCTAAGAACCTAGATGAGGCCACATGGTGAAAAGAAGATGTAACATGAAATCTCTTTCATTTCTTGTTTAATGCATGATATGTAAGCATACATTTTTTGACAAACAAAATTTTATACAATAGAGAGATTATATAAAAGCATGCATTAAAGATTGAAGCCTGAATTAGGTTGCGTTTCGGACGACTTATCGTGACTTAGGCTCCGTTTGGGAGGACTTATTTTCACCGGTCAAGCGATTACGACCGCATGAACCGGACCTTAGTTAAGGTCCGGTTCATGCGGTCGTAACCGCTTGATCGGTGAAAATAAGTCCTCCCAAACGGAGCCTTATTTGCTGCGGTGAGGTTGGACAAAAATGTCATTGTCATTTGGTATGACAAATGTTACTACCGCTACCAAAAAATAAACTAATTTGGGGCATAAGATTTTGGTATGACAATTACATTTTTGTCCAACCTCACCGCAGCAAATAAGCGAACAATAAGCCGCGCCAAACGCAGCCAAAATATTATGTGAACCAAATTATTTTACATGAATAATATTTTAAATAAATGCATATTTTCTGTATTTATATTTCAGATATTTAAATATATTCTCACAACATTACAAAACATGCATCCATGCACAAAATACCTCTCTGGGTAAATTTTCGGGGGGGGGGGGGGGGGGGGGGGGGGGGGCTTTTTACGCTTGGCTGTAGGGACGGAGCCTCGTGTCGGACACTCATAATTTCAAAAGCAAAAGAGGCGCATCTTGTAATTTAACAAACTTAATTAGAAGGGAGGGCCCTGTAGAAGCTAGCTTAATTTTGGATAATTCTCACCCATCAACTTTCCTAGACAACCATTAATGGAAGGAATGTTGTGTTGTGCTCAGTTGGTGATAGAGGTCAGCATTAAGTTCCTTTATCTAGGAGGTCGCGGGTTCAAATTCCCACCTCAACAACCCGCTGCAATTATATGGACCACGTTTTGTGTGCAGAGATGGGACAAAAATGAAAACCTGCGAGGATCGTAACAAGCTCCACACAGTTCATGAAAACAACTCTCCATTAAATTTCATATGACTATTGTTGCGGAACGCTTAGGGCTCTTGGTAGACCGGTTCACTTGAACCGCCTTAGCTCGTGAGCAGGCTAAGCGCGCAAACAGTTAATTAGAGGTTCGTTGAGTTCGCAGAGACTTTTTAACGTGGAAAACCCGGAAAGGGTAAAAAACCACGCGGCCGGAGCTGTGCCGACCAAACTTCACTATCTTCTGGAGGAGTTACAACTTGGAAGCTAGAACTCGAGCGCGACAGACCGCTGCTCGTTACAATATATGGAGAAAGAGAGCTTCGAGGGTGACAGGCCACCTCACGAAAAAACTAAGTCCTTTTCCCCTCAAAGACTGCTAGTCGCCTTTCCGGAGTTGAGAAGGCTGGTCGCCTTTCCCTTCTGAGAATTGCTCGTCGCCTTTCGGAATCGAGAAGGCTCGTCGTCTTTCTCTTCTGAGAATTGCTCGTCGCCTTTCGGAATCGAGAAGGCTAGTCGACTTCCTCTTCTGAGAACTGCTTGTCGCCTTTCGGAATCGAGAAGGCTAGTCGACTTCCTGGAAGATGGGAATCTTCAAGTCCCGAAGGAGATCTTCAAGTCCCGAAGGAGATCTTCAAGTCCCGAAGGAGAATTCCGCAAAAGTCTGCAAGGAGCTCTCCCGAGTCCAGCCGTCCAGCCCCCCCTCAAATGAAGCCATGGGGCTCCTTTTATAGTTTTTGTCGGGGGCGGCCCGGTAATTTTGCCGTTGGCAGTTTCCATAAATGCTCGGTGGACGAATCATATTTTCCGGTTTTGGGCACACGGATCGCCATTTTTCGTAAATGACCACCTTGCCCTTCGGGCAGCTTGGGCGGCTCGGGCAGTTCGGGCAGTTCTGTTGGAGGCGAAAAAGGCGACTAACTGTTCCTGAAAAGTGAGAAGCCTGAAACCCAAAATGTGAGAAGCCGGAAAGACAAAAAGTGAGAAGCCGGAAAGACAAAAAGTGAGAAGCCGGAAAGACAAAAAGTGAGAAGCCGGAAAGACAAAAAGTGAGAAGACTTCCCGACTGCGTTCAGAAATGTTCTGGGCGCGGGTTAGCGCTGAAGCCCCCCAAATGCGCGTCGAGCCCCGGAAAATGCCTCGGGCGGACGGCGAATCGAGGAGCCGTTCCCTAGCGAGCGGTTGAAGTTCTCCGGAGGGTAGCGGATGCCGGACCGCACCCCTAGAAGGAGGGGGCACGGTCGCGCACCCCCAAGTAGGGAGGGTGCGGATCGGCCGCATCCCAAGGGGTCGGTGCGGCTTGGCCGCGCCCCATGGGGGGGGTGCGGCCCGGCCGCACCCCATGGGGGGGGTGCGGCTTGGACGCACCCCCTTGGGGGGTGCGGCTTGGCCGCACCCCGCAAGGGGTGCGGCTGGGCCGCACCCCCTGGGGGGTGCGGCTTGGCCGCACCCCCTTGGGGGGTGCGGCTTGGCCGCACCCCCCAAGGGGGTGCGGCTGGGCCGCACCCCTTGGGGGGTGCGGCCTGGCCGCCCCCCCCCCTTGGGGGGTGCGGCTTGGCCGCACCCCACAGGGGTGCGGCTGGGCCGCACCCCTTGGGGGTGCGGTTTGGCCGCACCCCCTTGGGGGGTGCGGTTTGGCCGCACCCCTCAAGGGGTGCGGCCGGGCCGCACCCCCTTGGGGGGTGCGGCACCCCCTTGTGGGGTGTAGCCGGCTCGTTCCCCCTTGGGGGTGTGGTCGGCCCGTACCCCCCTTGAGGGGTGCGACTTGATCGGCCATTCTTCTTGCGGGGAGGGGTGCAGCCCGCGTGCTGCCGTGCGCTTTTGCGCGCAGTTGTGTACATATCTGGGGCTCGTGTGTGCCTCGGTCGCTATCCCCATCCCTCTTCTGCGAGGTTTCCTTTGAGCGAATCCTGAGGCCTTCACGGGTATACAACAACTATGAATCGCTGGATCAAATCCCAATGCATAAATCTGTGAACCCAACAAATGAAATTGGAAGTAGTTTAAATTTTCTCCTTCCAAATCAGTTGTTGATCACAAATATTATAAGTAAGGCTGATATACAAGCCAATATGAACTGAAACTCATCAAAATTAGAGGAATTTTTACTGAGCTTGAGTAATAATGGTTTAAATCACAAATATCATAAGCATTTTTCTACTTAAGGTATAGATATCTTAAGAATTGCATAATTAAATGAGTTGAGTACTAGAAAGGGAGGATTTAAACAAAAATTATATGTATCGTTCGGCCAGTGCTCTAATCTTTGTGTTACTTGATATTAGTGAAAATGGGGGGCATTTGCTCAACAAAGAGATGTTGAAGCAACATTTAGAAAAATGAGAGTAATCGAATTTGTTTTCATTTTGCAAAAGAAATTTTGGGAATCAGTTTTATGCAAAGCATTTCAACATCAATCTCACGATATATTAAATGCTATAAATTTTGATTTCAACAACAAAGACTGTGATTCAGAAATTGCGGGAATATGACTGGAAAAAGTTCTTACAAGATGTGAACATATTTTGTGAGAAAAATGAAGTCGAAGTTCCTGACATGAATACTCAAAATAATGAGAGCCGGTTTTGAAATCCACGTGATATCATTACAGTGAAACATCATTTTCGGGTGGACATTTTCAATGTCACAATAGATTGTGTTGCAGGAGCTAAACTCTAGATTTAATGAAAATTATATGGACCTCCTTTGTCTAAGTATGACATTAGATCCATGTCACGGTAAATACAAAACTTTCAATATTGTTGATATATGTGTTCTTACAAAGAATTTCTACACTCAAGATTTTAGTGAAAATTATATGGAACGTCTTTGTCTAAGTATGACATTAGATTTAAGTGATGAAATCTTTCAATATTGATGATATATGTGCCCTTACAAAAAATTTCTACACTCAAGATTTCAATGAGCATGAAATTTATGTATTGAATATTCAATTGCAGTATTATCAATTTGATGTTCCTCCTCATAAGGATCTAAAAAATTTCCCTACAATTTCCAAGCTTTATGAGAAATTGGTGGAAACAAAAAAATCGAAGACCTATTATCTATCTTATTGACAAATTGGTTCGACGCATTTTGACTCTTTCGATCTCAACAGCAACTACAAAAAGGTCATTTTCTACTATAAAATTTGTTAAAATGAGACTTCTCAACAAGATGGATGACAAATTTCTAGCAAATTGCATGACTTTATACATTGAGGGAGAAATAACGGAGAAAAATGACAGACTATATTATAGATGAATTCTATGAAGTGAAAATCGGCGTGCATAACTAAATTAAAATGTATCTATTTGTTTGTCTTTTTTTGCTTATTGAGATTGATGATTTATTTTATCCAAAATTTATCTATATTATTTTTATATTTAATTTTTTTACAATTTTATTTATTTTTATTTTTTGGCTTCGCCATTTGACTCCCCCATAAGTCAAATTTCCTGGACACGCCCCAGAGTACGAGTAATTCTTAGAAGCATGACGTCCTGAAAAGTACTCATAAGTCATCTAATAAAAGATAAAATGATACGGTTCAACAGAGCATTTTTTTGGCACTTTAATTTTCACGTCCCGTCGATTGTGCGATTGACCGACATCGCATCACACCTCCTCTCAAACCCTTTGAGGAAACTACTCTGAAGGCCAAGGCTCTGTTTGGCAGTGTTTTTGCTCCTGCGAGTTTGGGCAAAAACGTCAGCATCATAGAATGCATGTTTGGCAAGACAATGATTATGACCGTGGCCGCCACCAAGAAAAAAAACTAGTTTTGAATATAAAAATGGATGAAATTCATTAGGTTAGGTCAGACGTTCATGAACGGCGGTCGGTTCATGACCACCACCACCGTGCCAAACAGAGCCTGACTTAAAGAATTTTATATGCAAAACCCCAGATAAGTGAGGTGACTCTCTTCTATTTCATATTTATATGTTTGAATCTCAAATTCATTATTATATGTTAATTTGATTCTCTAGTTAAAAGTAGTACTGATTTTGACCTAAACCTTTACTGAAAATTAGGATTCTTGGGCTCTGTATGATATTTCCCCCAAGGAATCTGGAAGCATTAATTTGGATAAAAATAATGGTATGACTCATGTAAACTCATTCTCAAATTAATTTCATGTATGTGGAAATATACAAATTACATGCAAACCTACAAATTCATTCTCAGATTTTATGCATGTAAGATGCTCATGTGTTATAGTAAAGCATCTCATTATTAAATGTTACTAACAAATGACAATATGAGGCTCTACCATTCAATAATAAACATTTGATATTAAACCTATTTGACCTCAAATCAACGAATGGGCCTCGTGGTTGCCGGATTGAGCCAACAAGGATGGGACCCCACTACATGACTCGGTTTGGGCGCTCGAAGGCCCAACCTAGAACCCGTTGGGTTGCATTTTGGGGTCATACTGGGTTCTAGTTAGAGTCGGGTGGGCTTCGACTCAATCATAAGGTGGTCCATCATTTAAAATAACAATTGCAGAGAGAAGTAAACTATACATATACATATATATGGCCATTTACCAGAACATCCTCTCTAAGTTTGCTAAATTACAGGGGTGCAACCTGTAATTATGCTAACTTTCAAAAGAAGTTTTGGTAATTATTCCTAAATATATATTCACAAGGCTTGAGGAAACTACAATATAATTTTCCTTAGAAATTCACCTCAGTTATGGTGGTTATGAAAAGCAATAAGATGGTTTAGTTGGCAAAGTGCTGGAAGGTCTCAATGATAGGAAACAAAACTGTAAATTAGAGAGTAAAAAGGAAATTAGAGCGCTATGATCTCATATATACAGAATCTAGCTTAATATGAGGTTTGAACAGATACAATTTCTTTCGAACTAGTAATGATCGGAATCGGCTCCCAGAATCTGCAAAATACTGTGCAAAACCCGCCTGGAGAATTGCTTCGAATGACTTTGAACCACCATTCATTGTCATCTGTGCTTCCATGTAGGATCTAGTATATATCAGCATTCTATTGTATTTTGTGCTCCTTAAATTATTTTCTCATCTAACACTATAGAGTGTAGCAAGTAATGGCTCTTCATGTCGTCCGGCTGTTGCCCGCCCTTTTTGCTGCAAAGAGCAGGCGGAGAAAAGAAAGTTTTCGTCTGGAGCGACTTGGGGTAGTAAGAGCGGCATTGCTGGTGTCATTAGTCTCCGGAGGAGCGTCGGGCTGCGGAGAAGATAGGGGGAGAGTGAAGATGAAAGCATTGAGCATGCGAATTATCTGGCTGAAGCCTGGCCGCATATTCGGATCCTCGACCCAGCATGATCTCATGATGAAGTCTAGCTCTGGCGGCGTGTCCTCGGGTATTTGTGGCCTCTCTTGCTTTAGAATTCATTAAACCAGCACGCACAAAAAAACTACAGAATTTGAATTCTAGCTAGAGTTTGGTAATAATGAAGAAGAATAAGAGATGGAGATGATCTTCTTCACCTTAAAAGCAGCAGCATAGGCTGCCTGTAAGTTGGACATCCCTTCAAAAGGCAGTCGGTTTGTGAGCAACTCCCACAGAACAATGCCGAAACTGTACACATCAACTTTGTTTGTGTAGTGCTTCTTTTCACCTCTGCGCAACGTAACAGTACTGTACAGCTGCAGCACCGGAATTTAATTACTTTAGAGACACGAGTTGAGCTAACTATTCGCAGAATAAATCAAAGTTAAGGAATTTGGCGATCTAAGACTTTGTTTGGGAGAGCGGATTGTGAAGGGGGAAAACACCGATAGTGTTGTGTGGCTGCAAACGCTATTTTCCCATCAAAATCATCCATTTGAGGAGCACAGCAGTGGCCGCGAACGCCTTGATCCTAAAAAAGAAGTTTGGGGGCAAAAATAATATCCTAGAAGTTTCAAACGGGTAAAATTTAGCGGGAAAAATACAGGTAGTGTTCGGGTGGCTGAGATCGCGGACGCAATTTACTCACCATAATCATCCATGTGTGGTGAGATAGCGGAAGCGTAGGCCTTGATCTTAGAAAACGGAGTTTGAGGCAGAACCATTATCCTAGAAGTTTCAAATGCAGGGAAATTTCATGACTCTTGCTTACTACCACACTTTCATACAACCGCCACTCAAACGTCACATCAGTCCCAGAAAGAGCTAGAGTTAAAATGCGACAAACCTCAGGAGCCATCCAGCGATAAGTGCCAGTTTCAGCCGTCATCATCTCCGTCACCGTCTCTTCTCTAGCCAATCCAAAATCAACAAGCTTCACACTTTTCTGATTCGCTGTGAGCAGCAAATTATCTGCACATTTGTAGCTTTTCGTATAAGGGCTGAACACAGAGCTTAAATAACAATAAGTTTGACATGGTAACTCGGATTACTTTTAACAATGAAATTCACATGGTTTAGGGTTCAAAAAATAGACAGATAAGCTATCCACCTTAACTTACTCCATCCACTATGCTATTTCCTAAGTTCAATAAATGTAGAAAATAGAATTGTGCTTGCTCTGAGATCTGAAGATATGCTAGACAATAATTACCACTAAAAATTAAATTGAAATGACAGTTTATATTGATTGGATTGAGTTTTTCTGCGTGAAAAATGAAAAAGCAGTGAAATGAAATAAATTCTTCTTCTTTGAAGACTCCTCATAAACTGAGAGTGGGGTTTTTAATCTTTCAGCAACGAACTTGCCAGCTATAAGGGCGTGTTTCTCAGCTGTAAGGTCGGGCGGGTGCATGGGTGTGCGTAGGTGTAAAATGTATGTATTTTTAATAGAAGTAGAAAAAAATCTCACATAACTTATTTTTCTTAACTCATAAAAAAAGTATTTTTATTTAAATTTCTCAAATAATTTATATTCGACTTTCTTTAATGTTATAAAAGTTGCCAAAACTGGACACCATTACTAGACAAAAAAACTAAAACCATTGAAACTGCCTAAACAGGATACAGCAACTCCTTGATGGACAAACTCAAACTTAAAACCTTGACAGGAACTACATGAGCATGGTGAAAGAAAAACAAAATAACAGTTACTAATACAGTATTACTACAACTAGAATGCAGTCACTTTTGTCGGCTTTTACCTTTCTTCTCCTTAGTACCAAGTTTGTTATATAAAACATTAAAAGATCTAGTTTTTTATGTGTTCATTATATTCACAATCCCACCCAAGTAAAGCTTTGGAACCAATGATCCCACATGTGCAGCATGGCACTGTCTTAGTCCACCAATGACCGCATATGGGGTAATTTCTGCATCAATAAGCTCGGCGGAGCTTTTTCAATCACCCGATAGCAGTGTTCCTTCGGCGAGGTTCATCGTGCAGGCCACCCATTCCTTGCTCTCAAATTAGGCACTGTTTCCGATGGTAGCATTGCATACCCCAACAAATCTTTACAGCCCATCTTTGTGGCCCTCATGCCTCCCATATTCGATGTGTTCGTCCGAACCGACCTCATTGGTTGGATTACTCATGCTAGCAATTTCTTGATCTTCAGTACACTCTGAAAATTAGAAGGTCTCCCTATTTACCATCTACATGAAGGGCTCCCCTCTCAGTTAGATCCATTGGACACGCCATATCAACCCCTTCTTGTCATATACACTCATGGAGGAAAAAATTTGTCACGATGACAATCATCAAGCGGGTAATAACTTCGAGCGACTTGGAGCAATCTCTCAATTGGAGTCAATCTCTCAATTAGAGTAAGTTACTTCCTAGATTGACGATTCATCGAGATCATTTTACATGTTCTCAGACTCTCCATTACCATTACGCGGGTAACTTCCTCACTAGGTTGCAAGCCCACATTCGGTTCCGCCTCCATATGCGCAGCCCTATGGCCCCGGTCACCCTTACTCGAGCTATGAAGAAAGTATGCGTCGAAGGCCCCCTTCCCACTAGCGACCACTCTCGCTCTACATACCAACCATTCCTTCACCATTCCTACACCACCACTTCCAAACAAAACCTCCGAACCTTCATACCAACATCGATCCCCATGCTCCACCAAACCACCTTTTACCTTATCCACCACCACCAACACATCCTTAACCTTTTAGAGTCAAACCACTGCCATAACACTCTCCCACCAGGAATACCTGGAGCACCGCAACAAGGGAATTTGTTTCCATTGCAACAAACTTTATTCTCCCACTCATGATTGCCCTGATAAAGAGTCAAGAATTTTCCTCAACGTAGAAGACGGTGACATCTGTTTGGCAGACTTTGAGGTGCTTGAGGCGGATGATGAAACTTCGTGACACATTGCATGGTAAGAAAGTTGTGGTCATGATCGACAGTGGAGCCATCCACAACTTCCTTTTTCACGGCCTCGAAGCAACTTTGCAACTAAAGGTCAACCCAGTCAATGACCTCCAAATTAACTTGGGTGACAATTGTTGCTCCTCCGCAACAGGAAAGAGTGTGGCACCACCCTTACAAAAGGATCGCATTTTCGATGATAGATTTGAATGTCTTCGGTCTTGGCGTTATTAATGACATTCTAGGGGAAGCATGACTACAAACTCTTGGAGAGGTCAAAATTAACTCGATTCACTTCATCATTGCATTTGACAGGTAAGGGGTCACTCATCATATTCAGAAGGGCCACTTGATGGCACGCACATTTTGTCCCTTTGTTCTATATTGAAGAGATGTTCTCGTTTAGTAGATCAGCGAGGCGTCCACCCCCATCCACGATTCCACCCACTCAGACATATAGAGCCTTCTTAGCCACCACGAATTTGTATTCCAGCCATCACAAGGGCTCCACCCTCCCCGATCCTCGAATCATAGGATCCCACATACTCGAACATTTCCTCTAACTCGATCTGCACGTACCAATATGGACACTCATAAAAAGATGGCATGGAAAAGATGGTTGCGAACATGTTACATGCAGGTTCAATCAAAACAAGTTTTAGTCCTTAATCCAATCTGGTCCTTGTCGTGGGCAAGGACAATGACAACTAGTTTTGAGGTGGACTACTACGAGCACAAAAACACACAATACTTGACAAGTACCTTATTCCACTAATTCATAAGCGTCTCGATGAGCTAAAGAGCAACTATTCCAAGCTAAATCTTCGATACGACCGCCGCCATATTCAAGTTAGCGTCGAGATCATCCCAAGATTGTCTTTCACACCCATGATAGCCAATATGAGTTTCTAGTCATGTCATTCGGCTTGATCAACGTGTTTGATACTTTTTATTAGAATGACATTTGCTGGCATTATTTGTGTAAATTGATGCTAATATTTTTATGACATCATGGTTTACAATGTGACTTGACAACTACATATATACCACCTTCCCATAATAGATCATCGTGTGGAATCATTGGCATAGATTTACTAAATCAGGATGAGACCCTTAAACAGTTGAAGATGAATCTCCCAAAGGCTCAACAACACATGCTCCACCAAACAAACTGACGCCAAAAGGGACCTTACATTTACACCTACATATTTGATTTTTATGAAGATGCGGAAACATAGACGGGTCTCAGTCTCTAATCAAACTAATCTCAAGTTGTTTGCTTGATACATCGGCTTGTTCCTTATCCTCGAGTACATTGGCAAACTAGCTTATCACCTCCAACTTCCAACTCATAGCAGAATTCATTCATTCTTATGTATGTCACAGCTCAAGAAGGTAGTAGGGGAGGAACACTCAATTAGGGAAAAACTACCAGCAAAATTAGCCCTTGACTACGTTCCTGTTAGGGGTAAGGCTTCACCCGTACCCGTGGGCAATACCAGCTGCTCAAATACCGCACCACGCGAAGCAGTCCACGACAATGATCCATAGTGGCCCCCAATCGGGATCCCCTAACAGGGCCGCGGCCCCCACACCCCAACCCGTCTCCTCAACCAGTTTAATTGAGGCGGGTTGTTGAGGCTGGGATTCGATCCCCAGACCTCCTTGATAAGGAGCCTTCAACACGGCTCTCATCACCAACTGAGCCACCCCCAATCCGCACCACGCGAAGCAGTCCACGGCAATGATCCATAGTGGCCCCCAATCCGGAGCCCCTAACAGGGCCGCGGCCCCCACACCCCAACCCGTCTCCAGGACCAGTTTAATCACTGGCGGGTTGTTTGGTCGCTTCAAAATCGCTCGGTTCGCTTCTCATCAAGGGGTCGGGGGATCGAATCCCCGCCCCAACAACCCGCCAGTGATTAAACTGGTCCTGGAGACGGGTTGGGGTGTGGGGGCCGCGGCCCTGTTAGGGGCTCCGGATTGGGGGCCACTATGGATCATTGTCGTGGACTGCTTCGCGTGGTGCGGTATTTGAGCAGCTGGTATTGCCCACCGGTGCGGGTTAGGCCTTACCCCTAACAGTTCCACTATAAGAACTGATGGGGATCCATCAGAGCATGCATCGGGAGGGGTTCGCCGCAAGGCGGGACCCACGTTCGTGTACTTGCGCAGGAGGACTTGATCGGATCGCCGATCCAACTCCGCGGATGCGCCCAGATCCGCGGATGCGCCCAGATCCGCGGATGCGCCCAGATCCGCGTTCCGATTTAATTTCATATATTATTGTGTCATTTTTGCATTTACTTTGATGTAATCGGGTTACCCCACCTCCGGCCAATCATAGCCGTCGATGGTGGGATGCCCTAGTTTTCTTTTTATTATAAATAAAGGGGTAAGGGTGTTGATTAGGGCATTGCAGATTTTGGAGATATCAATCCCGGAATCCCGCGATCATCTCACGGTGCCGACTCCGTGGAACCCTAGGTGACGACTCCTGGGCGCTCATCTTCCTCCCCAAGGTACTACCTAACCCTAGCCACCTTCCTCTCACCCTTAATCCCTCTACTGCCACCTCCATAGCCTCCAACAGCAGTTGTCGCTTACCCCACCTCCGGCCAATCATAGCCGTCGATGGTGGGATGCCCTAGTTTTCTTTTTATTATAAATAAAGGGGTAAGGGTGTTGATTAGGGCATTGCAGATTTTGGAGATATCAATCCCGGAATCCCGCGATCATCTCACGGTGCCGACTCCGTGGAACCCTAGGTGATGACTCCTGGGCGCTCATCTTCCTCCCCAAGGTACTACCTAACCCTAGCCACCTTCCTCTCACCCTTAATCCCTCTACTGCCACCTCCATAGCCTCCAACAGCAGTTGTCGCCGCCCTCCCTCCCCCCCCCCCCCCCCCCCCGCCCCCATATCCTTGCTGCCACAAGCCGCCCGCAACCACCATTTCCCCCCTCCCCCACATATGCCGCCCCTTTCCACCGCCCCAACAGCAGCCGCCTCTTCCCCACCCTCTACAGCCACCGCCGTCCCTTTTCCCATCCCCACGGCAGCCCCCTCTGCTGTCAAACAGCCTCCGCGCCTTGCTACCGCCGCCCCTCGTGCGTGGAACCACCTCCAAACCCCCTCCTCTACCCGATCTTGTCCAGATCTGCACAATCCATCCCAGATCCAGCCACCCCATCTACCCGATCCACCTCTCACAGCCCGGATCCGCTCCCAAACCGCCGGTTCCACCCTCCCGTCGCCCGGATCCGCCTCCACATAGCCGGATCTACCCCTTCCCGGCCCGATCCCATTTCCCACCGTCAAAACCAGCCGTCTTCATTGTCATCCTGCCTCCGGTTCCACCTCAGATCGCCATCAAAGCGCTTCCCTCCCTGAAATCTCCACAGCCTTGGACAGCCCCTTATTCGGTGAGCCACTTGTTGTATTGGACGATTATTTTCAGCATTATTATTATCATTTGGGATCTTAGGCTTGCCTAGATAAACTGCTTGTGGATAGCTCGTTCTCGAATCGCTTGTGATTTGCAGGTGGGACTCATTTACCGCGCGTTTGCTTTGGCCCTCCGAGCGGAGGAAAACCATTAAATGCTTTGCTAATTGAATGTTCTTTTCTCCTTTTAAATATTATTGCTTGGGTTGATTATTATTATTGCTCGTACTAATTTGTCCTCGTCATCGACGGAAGCACTGCATATAGAAAAGGGATTAACGTGTCAAGTTCTCATTTCCATCCCTAGTAGTCTTGGAGTTGCGCACCCCTTAGCCTACCCTACATCAAAAACCCTTCGTGGTTCTCTCATGTATCATGCTTATCCAGGAACAAGAATGGCAGCAACTGTTAATTAAGGGAAGAACTTGCTAGGATAGAAGGTGAGAGATCAAAGTACAATTCATGTTCATCGACCTTGGGTACAAGGTCGCATTTGAAACCATGATCATTCCAGCAGAGCGATTCATGTGTCTACTCATGCAAGCCGTTTCCAATTCAGACATTTGTGAACTAACCAACAAAACCCAGTTTCTATCTTTATTTCTTTACGTTATTTTGTGTTTTGCTTGGTTTGAACCCCTCTATATAAAGCTGCTTGTGCCGTGTTAAGGCAACATGTATAGTGATACTGAATAAAAATAGGCAACCTAGTGTTGATATTTAATACTTCCTCGCAAATTCCTCATCTAAAAATTGTAACATCTTCGCGTGTCACATCTTGATAGTAATTCAATAAACCTTAGAACACATAAGAACTAATCACATAGTAATATCCTCGCCAATAAAAATTTATAATGGCAATCATCACATCAGAGTATATTCCTATCAATATTATTCTCTTTGAACTCTATCCACCACTATCTCAGCCTCATTCCTATTATTAACATTACCATAATAATAAAACTTATTGCTGTAATGTGGGCCGCGCCACTCTCCGCAAGAGTTTACGCCCGGCCCACATCAGGACTGCAGTCCGTACACCCCAACCTACTCTTCACTCACCGCAAGAGTGGTAGGTTGTTGAGGTCGGCCTTCGAACCGCCGACCTCCTTTATAAGAGGGCACTCACACTTTCTCTTATACTCAACTGAGCTGCAACTCAGTTGGATATAAGAGAAGGTGTGAGTCCCCCCTTATAAAGGAGGTCGGTGGTCCGAATCTCGACCTCAACAACCGACCACTCTTGCGGAGAGTGGAGAGTAGGTTGGGTGTACGGACTGCAATCTTGATGTGGGCCGGCCCGTAAACTCTCGCGGAGAGTGGCGCGGCCCACATTACAACAGATTTGCTTAGATTGGGTTTAACTGGTACGGGTCCGTCGCCAATTATCTTAATATATTATTATTATAATGTATCATTTTTATTATGTTCTGTCTTTATAATGTATTGACTTATTATGTTTAGGGTTAATTACACTCATGCCATTGGGAAGTCTTATATAACCCATGGAGTCATGTAAGTGAAAATTTATGAAATGAAATATCATGTTCCTTCTCTCTAAAATTCCTCTCCCTCTCTCTCTCTAAGCCCTCTCCTCTTAGGGTTTTTCTCTCTCTCTCTCTCTCCTCACCCACCCTCTCTTACGTGATTCATCTTCTCTCTTCTCCTCCATTTCTAGGGCTTGCCCGTGTACCCCCTCCTCCAACGATCCACCGAGGGAAGCCCATAACAACTTGGTATCAGAGCCTCCGATCCTCTTCCCCATTTCTGTTGATCGGATTCTCCTTCCAATCACAGCTTCGGGTTTTCTACTGCTTCTCCGCGACCGCAGCTACCAACCCGCAGACCGACAGTCACGTCGCCCCCCCCCCCCCCCCCCCCAGCAACAGAGCCCAGCAGCTGTTGATCGGCAGTCACGCCGATTCCCTCCATCTGCAAGCCGTCTTCTTCTTTCTTCAGGCACGCCGACGTCCAGCCACGTCTCTCTCGTCTCCTTCCAGCGCTCGGCAAACCATCCCCTTCCGCCGCTGTCAACGTCTCCATCGTGTATTCTAGTCGACCATGTAACCCTCGCCTTTGTTCCTTCCAGACGACGACGCATCTCCGCTGGTTTCCCCTGCATCACAGCATCGACGACATCAGACTGCCACGCCAACACCCCGTCTTGTCCATCGCGTGCGCTCTCTGCCACAACCTGCTGTCTCGAGCCCCTCACGCTCTTTCTGCCGCAGACGTTATCGAGTCAATCCCTCCCCAAGCCACCCACCTTTGGCTGTTACAAGCACGCCTCGCCCGTTGGCTAATCATGTCGCTCGTTTCATTACTTCGTTCTGATCTCTTGCATAACAACACCTTACCTAATTAATTAATTATTGTGTTAATCAAGTAATTACTTATTTTAAGTAATTATTTAATTGACTATTAATTAATTAACATTCTCATCATGTCGCTCAACGTCGCCGACCGTATTGAGCTGCTTGACCGGCTCGCCAAGCTGGACCGTCGAATTGCTCATCGGGAGGCTCGACTCGGCCACCTCGATGATCAGCTCGACCTCAAGCTCGCCTCCCTCCGCATGTCTCGGGACTCGTTGGTGGTTTTTCTGTCATCGCCAACACCGGAGCCGGAGTCGTCGTCGCCCCCTCCAATGGTGGTACCGCAACCGCCTCTCGTCGCACATTTGGTGCCGCCCCCGACAGTCCTCGCCGCTCCACTCACCACGATAGTTGCCCCGGCCACCCTGCCGCCAACACTCCTAATGCAGTCACCTTCGATTTTGCCTCCTCTCCGGTCACCCGCGCCGCCGGCCCCCACTCTGCCAACTCCGGCCATCTCGCCACCTCCTTCACCGGCTCATGCTCCGTCGGTCGCTGCTCTGCCGGGCCTTGTGTCGTCGACATTGACTCGCCTCGTGCTGTCGCCGCCGCCGCTGGACGCTGACGTACCACCTATCTCCACGGTGGTAGTCCTTCCACCTTCTCTCCGAATCACCCGCTCTGCCGCCTCCGGCCATCTCACCTCCTTCGGCCATCTCGCCGCCTCCTCTACCGGCTCTTACTATACCGACCCCTGCCTTGTCGCCTCCTCCGGCCATCTCACCGCCTCCTCTCCCGGCACTTGCGTCGCCGGCCATTATGCCGCCTACGCCGTTGGCCCCTGCCTTGCCGGTCCCTCCAGCCACCTCGCCGTCTCCGGCCACCTCGCCTCCGCTTCTACTACCAGAGCTCCCTCCGGACACATGGCCATGGCTCCTCACCGCTGCTCCGCCGGATCTACTTCTGCAGCCAGCCCTCGCCCCAGCCATCTTGCTGATGTTGCACGCCACCGTGCCGCCAACACCACCAGACCCAGTCCTTATGCCCCAATCTTTCGTGGGCGCTGTCGCTACTTGCTACCACCACGGCTGCCGCGACACGATATCAGACGCTATTCTGGCGCGAGATCAAGATGCCAGATGCTCCGACCAGCCACATGGAGTTCGAGCTTGAGGTCAAGCTCGATGTCAAGGACGGATGGTGTGTTACGGGTCCGCCGTCAGTTATCTTAGTATATTATTATAATAATGTATCGTTTTTATTATGTTCAGTCTTTATAATGTATTGTCTTATTATGTTTAGGGTTAATTACACTCATGCCATTGGGAAGTCTTATATAACCCATGGAGTCATGCAAATGGAAATTTATGAAATGAAATATCAAGTTCCTTCTCTCTAAAATTTCTCTCCCTCTCTCTCTAAGCCCTCTTCCCTTAGGGTTTTTCTCTTTCTCTCCTCACCCACCCTCTCTTAGGGTTTCGTCTTCTCTCTTCTCCTCCACCATTTCTAGGGCTTGCCCGTGTACCCCCTCCTCCAACGATCCACCGAAGGAAGCCAATAACATTAACACACCTCAGGACAGCACTCAGGATAGATAAAATGGAGTATTCAAAATCCTGGCCACAAATTTGGATAAGCATGAGAACAGAAAACTGAGCTCCATTAAAGGGGCAACTCTTCCAATAGAAGAAGATATTAAAGAGTAAGCAAGTTATCACATGAATAAATTTCTTTTGGAAAAAAAAAACGAAGGCGCATACTGACATGCTCATAAATATGTACATGTGTTACGGACCCGCACGCTACGGATCCGGGGCTCCTATCAACATGTGAGTGCGAATAGTGCAAGTGTGTGTTTATTAATGCACACAGAGAAATACCAACCAGGTTTCAAGTCTCTGTGTATTATTCCATTTGCATGCAAGCACTCCATAGCGTGAGCAATATCAACTGCAAAGCTAGTTGCAATATGAAGTTCTAGTTGCTTCGGTCGAATACTTGCCAAATATTTTTTTAATGACATTCCAGGTAGTAACTCTGTTACAATAACCATGTAAGTATCATTGCAAGCTCCAATGAACTGCATGAGAAACATAGATAGTTCTTAAGAAACAGGATGAAGTGAGACTTATATTTAAATTTCCAAAAACTAAACCTACCTTGACAAGATTTTCATGTTTAACCCTGGACATCATATTGACTTCTCGAATAAAGCGAGACTCAACGGCTGCTCTTTCCTCAGGTGTGCTGCCACCATTGATAATTTTGAGTGCTACAACTTGCTCATTAAATCTGAAAGGAGGGAAATATGTTAACCAAACTTGTAATAATTTAACTTTCTAAGTTCAAAATAAATGAATAAGGCAAACCCAAAGCAATAAATAGGTTTCCTCCTACTAAGTAACAACTTAAACTTAGAAATAAAAAATAAAAAAAATCTGCTGGCGAGGATTCAAAACCGTGACCATCCACTATGAAGGTCAAAGAAAATAACGCCCAAATAAGTTATTGGTGGAAGAGCAACCTCTCTATAGTCATCTGAAAAGCCATGATTGAGTCATCAATCATCTTGTATCTTGAATTTTAAAATTTTGAATCTAAATTTAGAATTGAGTCAATTATTCAAGTTGGTAAGAGTTAGTACATTTTGATTTTTGATTTTTTTTTTTTTGTAATTAGGTGAAGAAACATGTTACATGCGGATATAAACAAAATTAAGTATGGATTTTGCTTTTTGCATATCGCGAGAACAGACAGTGTGTACATCTTACTCCCCTGCACCTGACCATGGCAGTGACATTAGTGGAGGGGCGCTGATTGCGCCATCACCGCCATGGTGTGCACCATTAACTAAGAAAATAGTATACGCAAAGTTATTTTAATTTATAAACCGTTATTATAGCATATTGTTATAGGCATTCACATCTAGTTATCATGTTACGAGTCTACGTGTCTAGTTTAAGTAATATTAGTCATTAATGTCTTTGAGTCTAGCTATGCAATTCTTTAATCATCAATAATTTCCTTGAGAATAAGTTAAATTTGCATATTTAAACTTTGCCAAAGTAGACAAGTTCCACGTTCCATTTAAGCATAAATTATTGTGATGTGAGAAACTCACAATTTATTCGAATCCAACGTTCCATTTTAGCAAAAAATGTTGTTTATGTGAGGACTCATAATTTACTAGATAATCCAAATGGAAATCAGCTTGATATATATAGATGTCAAGTAGATAGTATGGTTTTGAGTATATAAGATGTATATACATATGTCTTATACATACGTGTATATATATAAGAAGAGGTGCACGGGATCCCTTTGTGTGTAGGCAGCAACCATACTATCACCGTTCGGCGTTGGCCCCTCCCTTGTGTAGTGTGAGACAACAAGGGTACTTTGGTTACTGTTGGTACTTGTCATGAATCAGTTTTTGTAACAACGGGACTTCGATTTACATTGCTAATTGTTGTCGTGAATCAATTTCTGTACATAGGGAACGGTGACTGAATGTCAGGTACCATTGTTGTCTCACGCTGTGCAAGGAGAAGGGGAAGAGACGGTGGTATTGTTCTCTTAGCGCACAGTGCAACCTGATTGCTACCTACTCGTTTAAAATATAGAGGGCATTAAATTAGTAGAACAAATATTTAGTGCAAGATAAACATTTATAGTGGGTCTATTTTATCGAAAAATAAAGGTCACCTTTGAAATACATTATTCATAAGAATAAGAATATTCATATATGATGATATTCTCACTAAAGTTAAAGATGGAGGGTTAAAATGGTGAAATGCATCGGGAGGACGATGTCATGAGAAGAAATAATAGAATCTTAAAGGTAAATTTAATAAAATCACAATTAGGTCGATGATGTTATATGGATTTGAGTATTAGGCAATAAATAATGGGGGCTCGGTGAACGGTGAATGAAGGCTTGCAGTCAACGAATGAAGACTTGTGAACGAGAATTCGGTGATCGGCGAATGGAGGTTTGCGGTCGGCAAATGGAGGCTTGCGATCCGCGAATGGGGGCTCGGCGAACGGCCAATGAGCTTCGACGTTCTGCCAGTGGAGGTTGCGGACAGCGATTGGGGGCTCGGCAATCGGCGAATGGAAATTTAGAGGATTGGCAAATGGGAATTCGACGATCGGCAAATGGCAGTCCCCAGTCGGCGATTTTGGCACGGGTCGAGCTCGGCGATTTCGGAAGAGAAAAAAAGTGTGGCGCGCTGGAGAGGAACCGAACGAAACTGATGGAGGTTGTTGAGGGAGGGTGGGTCTCCGAGCTGATGAAGATTGTTGGAGGCGACATCGAGGCGAGGCGGACCATGAAAGGCGGCGGCTAGAAGCTGGATAGAGGAGGATGTTGATGGAGGGGGGCTAAGAATCAAGCAGGTTGGCGGCATGAACAAAATGGCACGGTTCTGTGTAGTGTGATTCAGCGATCTACGAACGAGAATTCGGGGATGGGCGAATGGAGGTTTGTGATCGGCGAATGAAGACTTGCGTTCGACGAATAGGAGCTCGGAGAACGGAGGATGAAACTTTGACGTATGGCGTCTGCAGGTTGCGGTCAGCGATCAGCGAATAGGAATTCAGCGATAGGGAAATGGCGGTCTCTGGTTGGCGATTGTGGTTGGGGTCGAGCTCAGCGATTTCGGAAGAGAAGCAGTGGAGCGCACTGGCAAGGAACTGAACGAAACTGATGGAGGTTGTTGATGGAGGATGGGTCTCCAAAGCTGATGGAGGTTGTTGGAGGCGACATCGAGGCGAGGGGGACACCATGAGAGGCGGCGACTAGAAGCTGGATCGAGATATGACCAGCACTTCCTTCTGAAGGCAGAGAGGTAGTCTCGTCTTAGAAAGGGTTTTGTCCAGGTTCTCGACTGAGGAAGTTTTGTCCTGCTTGAATGTCATAGCCTCATGCGCTACCGGACCTATTTATTTAAGGTTTTGTTGGACAATAGAGCTAACAAGCCAAAATGCCACACAAATATGACAGTACATAAAATAAAATGGATAAAAAAGTAAAATCGAGTCAACCGTATGTGTAGTAGGATGTATCATAGGTTTTGACGACATTAATAAGATTTGATACTTTCATATTGCCTTTATCTCGTTAAATACTTACTAATGGTTCCTCAATTGGACCAAATTCATACATCAATTTGTAAGATTGTTCAAGTCTTCAAATCCTATCAAAACAAATAATCATGAAAGCTCAACCAGAACTACAAAATCTAAAAAAAAAAATCTGAAATAAATATAGAATAAACGTATATGATTCAAAAGCTAATCCCACAAAGTTGGGATAAATGACTATTGATGATAATGTTGATGATGAATCGTGAAGGCTTCTCTAAAAGGTTGCTACAGAAGTTAAAGAACAAAGAAATATAAAGGACATATGAAAGCATGTCTGGAATTTCCATGAGGCTGCTGCTAATAAGATATTTTTATGAGACTTTTGGATCCTGAACTGGCTCATGGTCATATACTTAAAAAATACTATGTGCATGCACTTTCTACACACGAAATGTTTTTGTAGTACTGATGTTTGGATAAACAAAACATACAAGGCATCAATCAGTAGCATTTAAAGGGGATTTAAGTAGTGAAAGTTGGTGATAGAAGATATATACAATGATAAATTGCTCCCGGCAGTTTAAACTACGAGATCCATAGTACATCGCTTGGTATGTCAAGTTAAATTAGCCATATGTACAGATTAGCGAAGAAAGTGCTGATTCAAAATAGACTAATGATGATTGATTTGGGAAGCTTCGGCGAGTTAGAGGTGAAGTATTCAGGTGTTAAGGAAGGAGATGAAGAGTTAGAAAACTTTGCCAAAGCAAAATTATAATATTAAAATCATGAGAAAGGAACTACATTTCAGTCCATAAATGGATGATTTGTGCTATACCAAAGAACAACGTGAGATTCTTCTTGCGCTTTTTCATATCCGGTTTAGCATTTTAAAGAGGCGGCACACCCACCTGTTGTGGAAGAAGGTAGGTAAACAACAACCTATCACTATTGGATGATGCGCAAGTGGTCGATGCCTCTGTGATGCACAATTAACACCATGCAATCAAAAAAGGGAAACAAAGCATCCATCTTGCTTTAGATAACAACCTTGTTGTAGGATATTATGCACAGGATAATCTGGGCATTGGGCCTTTTTTTGGCATACATAACAAATTGGGCTACATAAGGGAAGATCAAAGATACTCTAGTTCACTAATGCTAGATTATTAACAAAAAAGAGACCGAAAAGTACGACACACAATGCTCCAATAACAGATTATATTTGCCAGCATAGACTTTATTAGCTAAATTGTTTGCTCTTTCCTAAGAACATGGAAGTTCCATTCCATCATCAAGATAGGATGAAGTGTTAAAACTATGAGGTAGAAGACACAACTAGTGATAAAACTATGAGGCAGAGATATAAAAAAACAGAATGAACAGTGTTTGTGTTAATGACTTGTGGGAATAAACATTACTACTAATGTTGCACAACTTACTTGCCCTCGTAGACTTTCCCATGAGCACCTTCACCAATCTTTGATCCCCTATAAAGTTTCTTCGAATCGATCAATAGCTTGTTAGCAATTTCCAAGCACTCGACTGGAAAAGTGATGTTGCGGTCAAAGGACCGCCTTCCTGGATTGATTTTATCTGCCACTTTCTTCAGTCCGGGATGCTTAATCTCCCCAGCTACTACTCGGCCGTTTTGATCATCTCTACTGTAACTCATATCTTGGCAAAACCGGTCGAAGAATCACCACTTTTTACACTCCCCTGAAGAAATCCATACAGCAATCAGAACAGTACCACAAACGAATCGATTGAAGAGTTCCTGTTCAAATCCTCAACAAACCTACAACAGCAACTCCGGGAGTAGTTTTAATTAATTAGCAAGCAACATATATGGTGATCATCATTATCAAAACAACCACTCGCCCCAATTTCAAGGCTTTCCATTTCACCCTAAAACCAGAAGCAAGCTTCCCTCTCCTCTCTGCAAAATCCAACAGATTCGATCAAAAAAACACCAACTACTTCATGAAATTACCGAGGAAGTGAAATAATTAGGATAAACTTACTAAAGTATGAGCTACCTAACTCAGAGTTGCTCCATAAACTTCGCCCTGGAACTTCTCCTCCTCCTCCTCAAAACTGCAGCAAAAACCCTAACCCTAACCTGCATCATTTCCCTGTCTCCCCTTCTCTCCCTCGCTCCATCCGAAAAGAGAGTTGAGACGTCGCTGCGGAGATATTCGGAGCATCATAACTCTCAGCATCAGCCGCATTTTTATAGCGGAGAAAAAAAATGATCAGGACTTTCGTGGAAACATCCAAGCCGATAAGTCTTCGTGCACGTTTTACGAGGAAGGAAGAAGGGGAAAGTGATGGGTGAGGTCACCGCCATAAACCGAAGATCCCCGTGCCCGCCATTGCCGCTGCTGGCTGCGGAGAATTGTTGCTCTCCTGCCTCCGGCGAAATTATACTGCATTACCTTTTGTCATGCAACTGGGTGGATTATTCTAATTATCGTCATCAATTCCTCATAAATGCCCGGGAATCAAACATATCGCGTGGCATCAATTATAATTAATTTCAAGTCTATTTTTCAGTGACATCAATATAATTATATATATAATAATAATGTTAAGACTGATGACTTTTGTGACTTTAAAAAGTCAAAGATAGATGCAAGATTATTTACAAGGAGTTTTTTTTGCCGATTGCTATCCGCACTGCAGTGACTATCCGCACTCTTTTTGTATGAGTTATTACTTGTCTCTTGAAAATAAGTCTTGTGCGTGCATTTTTAGAAAAAGTGATCAACACGAAAGTTGTAGATCTCAGTCTTGTGCGTGCATTTTTAGAAAAAGTGATCAACACGAAAGTTGTAGATCTCGATGAGATCTACAACTTTCGTGTTGATCACTTTTACTAAAAATGCACGCACAAGACGTTTTGCCGTCATGATTGAATTATGTGCATAACTATAGCGAATTTTTGGAAATACGTCTTGTACATGCATTTTTAGGAAAATGTTCAAAACGAAAGTTGTAGATCTCGACGAGATCTACAACATTCGTGTTGAACACTTTTCCTAAAAATGCATGTACAAGACGTATTTCTAAAATGTGCGTAATAACTCATACAAAAAGAGTGCGGATAGCCAAACTGTAGTGCGGATAACAATCGCCTTTTTTTTTGTTATTTCTCAACTCCTATTATTGAAGGGCATTGTTATGAGTAGATTGTACAACCCTTATTCTCCGAGGGTAGGACCCACTCAAGGCCACGTAGGCAGAGGTCAAAGTCAAAGAGGTAAGACAAATCAGCCAGCAGGAGCAAAAGAAGGCTTGGCGAGTATTGGCTAATACTCGCCAGAGGGGCGACTATGGTCGAAGATGCGCGCCGAGCATCCCGTATGTCGCCCTAGGCGTCCGGCAAGCTACAGAAGACCTGTGCGAGTATCGGCCCGGCTTGTGCGAGCAGCAACCATTACTCGCCAGATGGGCGACTATGGTCGGAGATACGCGCCGAGTATCCCATATGTCGCCAGGTTAGGGCTGGGCTATAAACCCCCCCCCCCCCCCCCCTACCCCTTGGTTGCCTATAAATAGGACCCCAGGGGTACTTGGATTGGCACCTGTGCTTGAGCTTCTGGATCCCGATTTCCGAATTCTCGAGCCCGTCACCCCTGCTTGCTAGCCAAGTCGGTGCCTTCCTCGTACCCTGCTCGGCCATTCTTGGTTGTGGAGGGGAAGACTCCTTTGAGCTTCCGGGTACGTGGTGGGACCTCCCTGCCGCAGCATTTGGGGTCCTGTTGTTGCTCTCCTAGCTCTCTCATAGTCGCCAGCTTGATCATCTCGTCGGACAGCTGGGCAAGTAGCCTCCGGCTGCAAAGGTCCGAATTTTGAGGTCAGGATTTTCCTGGCGTCAACACTTTGATGCGGTGAGCGTGGATCACAGCCAGAGGGAGAAAACCTAATCGAAAGACAAGATGGTCGTAGAAGGCGACCACGAGGAAGTGGTCGGCAATCCGTCAGGAACTGGCAGGTTCGTGACGATGGAAGTTTTTGAAGCATTCGCCCAGCGCATGGAAGGGGCTATGCGAGCAGTGTTCCAGCAGGGTGCGGAGGGCACGACGACCTCGCCTAATCGCCCGGTGCTGACCGAGGGCGAGGAGCGCACCCAGCGCGCAGGCAAGGAACACGTCGATCCGGAGATCGAGCGACCAAGGAGGTCGCAGCCCTTCCCGCAATCCTCGCAAGGAATTCGCTTCCGCGAGGTGGAAGAGCAGGCGAGATATCAGGATACTCGGCCTTATGGCGAGTATGGCCATGATACTCGCCAGCTTGAAGACCGTCGCCCAGCAAGTGGGAGGAGCCCATTCAGTGAAGACATCCTTGCCGTGCCTGTGCCGGAAGGATTCAGGGATCCTGTGTTGAAATACTACACCGGGAGGGACGACCCTGTTCGTCACATCCAGTGGTTTGAGGATATTATCTCTATCCGAACCATGCCAGATGCGTTCAAGTGCCGACTGTTCGCCATCACTTTTACAGGGAAAGCCAGGGATTGGTTCCACCAGTTGCCTCTGGGCTCGATCTACTGTTTCGAAGACCTGTGTCGTGGAGTAACGACCCGGTTCGCCACGGCCCAGAAGCTGAAGAAGGAGGCGACAGCTCTGTTCCTTGTGACCCAGAGGCCGGATGAGCCGTTGGGGGCCTATATCGAGCGTTTCCAGGAGGAGGTGTTGCATATCGAGGAGGTGGATCGCACCATCCTGCAGCTGGCCTTGACGTTCGGGATAGGGCAAGGCCTCTTCAAGCTGGAGCTCGGCAGGAACCCTCCCTACTCCTACGACAACCTCATCGTGAGGGCCAACAAGTTCGTTCAGGGAGAGGCTTCCAACCGGGACTTCTTGGCCAACCTAGCGGAGGTGACCAAGGCAGCAGAGGAAGGGAGGGAGAAGGTCCCAGAGAAGAGGAAGAGGGAAGAGCCCCCGAGGGCAGAGAGGAAGAAGCCAGAGCGGCGAGAAGAGAGGAGAAGGGAGGAACCAAGCAGGAACAATGAGAGGCGACCCGTCGTGGTTCCGGAGCGTCGAGAAGAGGAGAGGCGTTATCAGGTTCCGGACAACCGGCCGCCCTGGAGGCCGGCTGGACGGCACCAGCGTCAGGATCAGAGGGGGAGATCCCCCGAGAGGAGGCCTTACCACCAGCAGGGAAGGCGAGAGGGAAGGAGAGATGAAGCCATGATGGTTGCCAGGCCTGGGCACCCTCAGGGCAAGAAGAAAAAGAAGAAGAAGAAGCCAAGGAAGGAGCAGATGAAAGAGGTTCCGCTCTACTGCGACTTCCACCAGGCGGAGGGGCATGCCATGATGGCCTGCCCAGCTTTTTGGGAGGCCAGAAGGAAGCTAGCCGCAGGGGAAGACGGAGGAGAGCAGCGGAGGATCGAGACCCCTGCCGAGCCGCAGGCAGGGCAGGCTGCCGTCGTTCGAAGGAGGAACGAGGATCGCGTCGACCGCGGAGGCCGTGGAGAGCTTGGCCAAGGGAGTCGAGGGGGAGGAGGAGTTGGAGTGATCCATGGGGGAGCCGGGCTGGGAGCTTCCCGAAAGGGGAGCCTCCATCAGATCTACCGTCGGAGCATCGCTTCGACCTCGCAAGCCCCGCCCCCATTGGAGGAGATCACCTTCTCCGAGGAGGACATGCTAGGGAATGAGAATCCCTTCCATGATGCCCTCGTCATCCAGGCCGCAGTGGAAGACTTCACCGTTGATCGAATTCTGGTCGACAACGGTAGCTCCGTGAACGTCATCTTCAAAGGGACGTTCGATGGATTGGGAGTCAGGCCCGACAGAATTCGAGCATCAGATGGTCCCCTCTTTGGCTTCTTCGGAGAGAAGAAGGAGGTGGAAGGAGGAGCAGATCTCCTTGTAACCCTCGGTGGCACCTCCATCAACTGTCGATGCGTAATCGTCGACGCCCCGAGCTGTTACAAGGCCATCTTCGGGAGGCCACTTCTCAACGCCTTCAAGGTCGTCCCTTCCTCCTACCATCAGTGCTTGAAGTACTGACAGGGGGATGTTCAGGTGAGGATCAGGAGCGATCCAAGAGCCGGCAGAGAGTGCTACCTCAGCGCTGTCAGTACCATCAGCTGGATGGCTGACGCGGAAGAATTCGGAAGGGTGCTGGAGAGCCCAGCTAGGCTGGAGGTAGCCGAGGAAGTCAAGGAGATCGAGGTGCTCTCCACAACAGGAGCATCCGGGCTGGTGAAGATCGGCGGGTCCCTGAAGATCGAGGAGAAGATAAGGATGGCGGCATGTCTTCAAGAGAACGTCGACATCTTTGCTTGGAGCGCGGCAGAGATACCGGGGATCGATCCTGAGGTCGCTTGTCATCACCTCAATTTGGATCCCGCGGCCCAGCCCGTCCGCCAGAAAAAGAGGAAAAATGTCACTATCCTGGCCGAGCCAATCCGGCAGGAGGTGAAGAAGCTGCTAGACGCAGGCTTTGTGTCAGAGATCCAGTATCCAGGCTGGGTCTCAAATGTTGTAATGGTTAAGAAAGTAGGGGGCAGCTGGCGAATGTGTGTAGACTTTTCTTTGATGAATAAAAGCTGTCCGAAGGATTGTTATCCCTTGCCTCGAATCGACGTGCTGGTTGATTCAGCCGTCGGTTTTTCTGTAATGAGCTTTCTTGATGCGTTTTCAGGATACCATCAGATCCGGATGCATCCCCCTGACTGCCGCGATGTGTCATTCATCACTGATGATGGCTGCTACAGCTACAAAATGATGCCCTTTGGGCTGAAGAATGCCGGAGCCACCTATCAGAGGATGATGGATCACATTTTCAAGGAGCAAAAGGGGAGGAACCTGCAGGTGTATGTGGACGACCTCTTGATTAAAAGCAAGAGCGTCCAAGAACATATTGTGGATCTGGTGGAGACCTTTGCGACGCTAAGGAGGTTCAAAATGAGGTTGAATCCTGCGAAGTGCGTCTTTGGAGCAGGAAGAGGCAAGTTCCTGGGGCATCTCCTTACCCCGGAGGGAGTAGAGCCTAACCCCGACAAGGTTAGGGCAATCCTCCTGGAGATGCCTTCCCCGAAGACGATGAAGGAGGTGCAGAGGTTGACTGGAAGATTGGCGGGTCTCAGCCGCTTCTTGTCAAAAGCCGGAGAGAAATGCTCTCCATTCTTCAAAAAACACTCTGCAAAACGGAGAATTTCGAGTGGTCTGAGGGATGTGAGCAGGCATTCGAGAGGCTGAAGGAGCAGTTGACTCAGACACCTCTCCTTCAGAGCCCAAAAGAAGGCGAAGACCTGCTCATCTACCTGGGAGTGGGAGCAGAGGCTGTGAGCTCTGTGCTGGTCCGAGAAGAGAGGAAAAAGCAGCTTCTCATCTACTACGTCAGCCGGGTGTTGAAGAAGGCAGAGCTGAAGTATCCGATCCTGGAAAAGCTTATCTTCGCCTTGGTGATGTCGGCGCGGAAGCTCCGACCTTATTTTCAGGCTCACTCCATCCGAGTGGTGACTGATCATCCTCTCTGAAGTATCTTGGAAGGGGTGGAACATTCGGGGAGATTAGCGAAATGGTCGGTAGAACTCAGCGAGTTCGACATTTCCTTCACACCCTGGGTGGCGATCAAGGCCCAGGCGGTAGCGGATTTCTTGGCGGACTTCTCGATAGAAGCAGAGCCCGGGGAAGAGGTGTTTGACCCAATCCCTTGGAAGATGTTTGTTGACGGAGCTTCGGGAAGGAGCTCTGTGGGAGTAGGCATCGTTCTTGTCAGCCCACAGGGAACGAGGATCGAGCAGGCCATCGAGATCCTCTTCCCCGTCACGAATAATCAGGCAGAGTACGAGGCCATAGTGGTAGGCTTGCGTCTTGCCAAAGAGTTAGGGATCCGTGATGTTCGGGCGTTCACGGATTCGATGGTGGTCGCGTCGCAGATCAGAGGAGAGTTCGAAGTGTGCGACATCATCCTGCAGAAGTATTTGGTAAAGGTCAAGGGATTGATTGGAGGCTTCCAGTCCTTCTTCGTCGAGCACATCCCGAGAGAGGAGAACTCGGCGGCAGATCGTTTGGCCAAGTATGGGCCAAGAGCTGGGGGAACCATCACCGAGCTGTTCTGGCCGTCCATCGAAGAAGGGGATATGATGGAGATCGAGCAACGCCCCTCATGAACGGATCCTTTTGTGGCATTCCTTGCCACCGGCCAGCTTCCAGCAACTGAAGGGGATCAGAGAAGGTTTCGGTACAAAGCGGCGTACTATCTTTTGCAAGATGGGGAGCTGTACCGTAAAACCATCTCGGGCCCCCTAGCCAGGTGTATCTCTGAAGACGAAGTACCCCGGGTGTTGGAAGAGATCCACTCGGGAGAGTGTGGAAGTCATTCTGGGACTCGCACTTTAGAGCAGAGGGTCTTAAGGCATGGTTACTTCTGGCCTACTATCCGGAAGGATGCTGAGCTCTTCTCGAAAAAGTGCCAGAAGTGCCAGCTCTTCGCCCCCCTCCAGTTGCAGCCAGCCCAGCAGCTCCGTTCAATCACCGCCCCATGGTCGTTCGCCATTTGGGGGATGGATTTGATTGGCCCTTTCCCCCTAGCTAGTGGTCAGAGGAAGTTCATTCTCGTCATGATCGACTACTTCTCCAAGTGGATCGAGGCCAAAGCTTTAGCCAAGACCACCTCTCAAGTCGTGAAGAACTTCATCTGGGGGGAGATCGTCTGTAGGTTTGGGATTCCTCTCGCCATCGTCACCGACAACGGTCCTCAGTTTGCCAGCTTGGAGCTGGAAGATTTCTGCAGACAACTGGGAACTGATCTTCGATTCGCCTCTGTACATCACCCGAGGAGCAATGGCCAAGTGGAGGCCGCCAACAAGTTGATCATCAACCTACTGAAGAAGAAGGTGGAGAACCTAAGAGGTAACTGGGCGGACCAGCTCTCCTCGGTTCTGTGGGCTTTGAGGACCACTCCTAGCTCAGCTACCGGGGAGACACCGTTCAAGCTCTCTCACGGATCGGAAGCTCTCATCCCAGTAGAGTTTGAAGTCAGAAGTCCAAGGGTGATCGCCGCCGAAGGCGGAAGTGAGGGATGGCGACTAGAGAATGAGGAGGCTCAGAAGCTATCTCTCGACTACATCGAATAACTTAGAGATTTAGCTTCCGCCAGACAAGAGGAGATCAAGCGACGAATAACGAGGCATTTCGATAAAAATGTTCGCCTCAAGCACTTCCAAGAAGGCGACCTGGTCATGAAGAAGGTAGACGCGGCGGGACGATCAGCGGCCATCGGAAAGCTCCGTCCAAAGTGGGAAGGGCCCTTCATCGTCTACGAATCACTCCTAACCGGAGGATACCGCCTGCAGAATCAGGAAGGAGAGCTGCTTGGGAATACTTGGAGCGGTGATGACCTGAAAAGGTTCTACCCCTGAGGGGGATGTGTATGTCCCGCCCTTGTAACCTGTTTTTGTTTTATAAATAAAACCCTCCCCCCCCCCCCCCCTGAAACACGGGACTGGGAAGCTTCTTCTGACACATCGAAAATTTTCAAAGAAAGTCGGTCAAGTTGGTCCACATGCTAGGTTGGACAATGAGCCTCCGATTTAAACCTCGTAAAATCCCGGAACGAATGATGGGACAGTGCCTCGGTTCAGCAACCCTTTAAGCCCAAGCCTCTGCATTGACGGTCGAGATCAGCTCCCCCCTTGCATGTTGGCCACGGTTCGTGCCGACTGCGCTTCTCATTCGACTGGAGAGATTACCAGGGAGAAGTTTGGACGCCAACCTTCCGATCTGGCAAGGAGGCGATCAATTTAACTAGCTTAGGGGACCCTTGAATAAAGGCGTCGCATACCCTTGAGAGCTGTACGCTCCTAAAATAAAAAAAGAAAGCAGGTAGAATTGGTCCACGTGCAAAGTTGAAAAATGAGCCTCCGACTTATACCTCGCAAAATCCCGGAACGAATGATGGGACAGTGCCTCGGTTCAGCAACCCTTTATGCCCAAGCCTCTGCATTGACGGTCGAGATCAGCTCCCCCTTGCATGCTGGCCACGGTTCGTATCGACTGCGCTTCTCATTCGACTGGAGAGATTACCAGGTAGAAGTCTGGACGCCGACCTTTCAATTGGGCAAGAAAGAGGTCAATCTAACTAGCTCATAGCAAAGCATTTCGTTTCCAGCTCCTTCTCCGATTGTGTGAGTTTTTATGCTTAAGTGTGCTTAAACTCCCCTTACAATTGTTGAGTAGCAGGAGACAGGTTTGGTCGGCATTCATCATCCAAGTAGGAAGAGACCTCGGGACGGTGTGTCCCCTTGGAACTCCCTGACTGTCATTCCCTATCGGACGATCTGCTCGTCGATATCCGTCATCACCAGTTAAGGAGACAGACCTCCGATTTGAACCTCGTAAAACCCCAGGGCGAATGATGGGACGGTGTCTCGGTTCAGCAACCCTTTAAGCCCAAGCCTCTGCATTGATGGTCGAGATCAGCTCCCCCCTTGTATGTTGGCCACGGTTCATATTGACTGCACTTCTCATTCGACTGGAGGGATGACCAGGAGGAAGTCCGAGCGCCGACATCCCGACTTGGAAGGGGAAGATGACCGATTCGACCGACCGAAAGACGGAGACGTCCAAGTCAACGGAGGCCCTGAGAATGTGTCCCTGTGGGACCTGCCCGGCTGCCATCCCTCACTTGACGTCATCCTTTGAAGACGTCCAAATCAACGGAGGCCCTGGGAATGTGTGTCCCTGTGGGACCTGCCCGGCTGCCATCCCTCACTTGACGTCATCCTTTGAAGACGTCCAAATCAACGGAGGCCCTGGGAATGTGTGTCCCTAGGGGACCTGCCCGACTGCCATCCCTCACTTGACATCATCCTTTGAAGACGTCCAAATCAACGGAGGCCCTGGGAATGTGTGTCCCTGTGGGACCTGCCCGACTGCCATCCCTCACTTGACGTCATCCGTTGAAGACGTCCAAATCAACGGAGGCCCTGGGAATGTGTGTCCCTGTGGGACCTGCCCGGCTGCCATCCCTCACTTGACGTCATCCTTTGAAGACGTCCAAATCAACGGAGGCCCTGGGAATATGTGTCCCTGGGGGACCTGCCCGGCTGTCATCCCTCACTTGACGTCATCCTTTGAAGACGTCCAAATCAACGGAGGCCCTAGGAATGTGTGTCCCTGTGGGACCTGCCCGGCTGCCATCCCTCACTTGACGTCATCCGTTGAAGACGTCCAAATCAACGGAGGCCTTGGGAATGTGTGTCCCTGGGGGACCTGCCCGGCTGCCATCCTTCACTTAACGTCATCCTTCAAAGGCATCAAGCATCCAAGTAAGAGGAAACCACGGGACGGTGTGTCCCTATGGGACCTGCCCGGCTGCCATTCCTTACTTGACGTCATTCTCCGTCGACCTCAGGCTTTCAAGTAGGAGGGAGGCCTCGGGATGATAAGGCCCCCCGGGTCTCCCCGACTACTGAACTCTACTTCTTCCTTCCCTTGAAGAGCTCCTTTTGATTATTGCATAAATCCTAACAAAACTCTCCACTGGGTATAAGTCGAGGTCCTGGGAGCAAGAATGCAGGTGCGAGTATGTTGGTGCGAGTATGCAGTAGCGAGTATTCAACCTTGCCCGAGATCCTAAGAGCCTAGCGAGCACTCAACCTCGCCTCGAGCCTAGGAGCCTAAGCGACATGCCTTACCGAGCTGTTCTGGCGGAAGAACAGGAAGTAAATACAAAGGCAAAGAACAGACAAGCAATATAATCCAGTTCCTTTCCTTTATGCAAAAAATCTTGTGTACATCAAGTTACAGGTATATTAAATGAACTACACAAAAAGGTCGTCGGGCGAGCAAAAAGGGAGCCCAGGCGACTAGGCGACATCCTCGCCTTCTATATCCACGTCAGCATCATCATCATCATCATCATCATCGTCGTCATCATCATCGTCGTCCTCATCATCTTCATCCTCGGCCTCGCTAGGCTGCGGCGAGGATACTCGCAAGGGGGAGGTGGACTCTTCGGCGAGCAGCGCCGGAATGATGTCCCCCACTGTCAATCCCATAGCTTCCGGCTTTAGAAGATCGTCTGCCTTCAGCTGGTTCAGGATGACCCCCCCCCCCCCCCCCCCCCCCCCGTTGCTCGCGCGATCTCCCGGCGAATATACGGCATGTCGTCGTCGTGCATCCTTATGCGCTTGCCCCTAGGAATGGCCGCCTCTGCCGATTGCTGCTCGCCAGGCCGAGTTTCCAACTCGGCGATACGGATTTGGGCGACCTCCAGGGCCGAGCGAGTATCCTCCAGCTCCTTCTCAGCCTGGGACAATCTCTTCGCTGTTTCTAGCTCGGCAGCCTGCAGAAGGTAAAAAGCGAAAGGTAAGTTTGATAGCTTGCAAGGTGGCGAGTATCTTAGTAAACAAGCAAAGACGCAAAGGCGAGTACCTCGAACTCCTTGATCCGTAGCGCGAGGGCGATCAGCTTCGGACCCTGCACTTTGATCGCCTGCTCATACTCAAGTAGTCGCCTTGCTGTTGCGTGAGCCAGCTCGGCGGACTGCAAGAGGGAGCGCGAGGTCTGGTGCGCCAGATCCTCGGTAGTTGTGTCCTGCAGGACTTCGGCGTCCGCGCGACCATAGAGGGCGTAGGTCACGTCGAAGGCCTCCCCCTTGTCCTCCCACTCATCCGACCAGGCGGGGAGGTTTGAGCTGAGGGTCACCTCGTGCGCGCGCTCAGCCCAGGTCACCAATGGGCGACCATAGGCATCCTCGCTGCGGGTGCCTTCATTGAAGAACGGATGGTCGCTCGGCTCGCCAGCCTCCGAAGGATCCGCCTTCTTGCCCAGATCCCTGTGGGCGACCTCCTTCTTCTGCCTCTTGGGCTCAGCGACCTTAGCCTTACCCGTTCGCTTCTTGGAAGTCCCGGCCTCATCGCCGGCGACCTTGGGATCGTCGCCCCCTGGCGATAAGGCGATTGGGGAGGAGCCCCCAACCTCGCGCGCCGAGGTTCCCACACCCTCTTGGGTGGCAGCCGTCTCCTTCAACGCGGGAGGAAGAGCGTCGCGCGGAAGAGTTTGCACGCCTGCAAACAAGAAGACCAAAGATTAGTCGCCTGATCAAGGCTCAAGGGCGAGTATGGATGATGCTCGCGCAAAAGTACCTTCCCCCAGGCGAACTTCCGTGAGCTCGTCTACTCGCCTCCTCCAGAACACCACGTCAAAGCGACGATGCCTGAAGGAGTCGAGCAACTTCTCCTGACTCTCCCTCAGGAAGGGGACCGTGAAGACATTCTCCGACGGCTGGATGGGCGAGCTGGAGATGCCCGCGAAGTCTCCCTCGATGGCGACTAGTCGCTCCACCCAGCGGTGATTCTTGTTTGAAGTACCCTCCAGAGTGCAGACATGGCTACACAGGAAGATGACGCCCTCGCCGGTCGCCATGATGGTGAATACTCGCCTAAAGACCGCAAGGTCAAAGACGATATTCTGTTCCCGCAGGAAGCACAAGAATCCCATGATCATCGCCACTCCGTTGGGATTGATCTGCGCAGGAACTATCCCGTAGAAGACGAGTATCTGACGGAACTCGAGCCACAGAGGAAGTCGCAGACCAACCTCGAAGTGGCGGATAGGAAGTATCATCGTCAAGGGCGAGGAAGTGTTTAGTCGCTCAGACTGGCGAGGAAGCCTGGAGACATACCCCGGAGTCGCGAACTTGGCGTTGAAGTCATCCAAGTCCTTCTGCTGGGTAATCGGCTTCTTGAAAGAGTTCTCTTCGAAATTCTTAGCATGGTTAGCCCGCCTGATGGCGCCTCGTCAGACATTTTGGGAAGGAAGGAAAGGGAGCGAGTATGGAAGAGGAGAGAAGAGAAGAAGTCTGGAAGATACTCGCTCAAAAAGCCAGAGATCTTCGAAAGCGTATTTAAGACTCACCCCCCCCCCCCCTATTTATAGTAGTCGGGTAGCCTGGCTTGTCAAACACGACTCCGCGGGTACGACAAGGGGTGGCGAGTATCGAAGTAAATCGCCAAAAGCTCAGAGCACGTCAAAGCCCGACCTTCAGTTAGCGAGTACCTGCATCAGAGAAACACAAAGAAACTCGCCGGGATGCAGGCGACATTCAACATTTGCTCGGCAAAAAGCAAAAAGAAGATAGAAGATATCCAAACAACAATAGATAAAGTAAAACAAGACAAGAAGAAAAGCCGAGTATTCAATTACTCGGCAAGTCAATACTACTTCAATAAAGTGTTCACAAATACAAAGCATGCTCGCCAGGAGCTACAAAACAAAGAAAAAGAAACTGAAGAAAGGGGCAGCAGCTAAGGTTGCGCTTGCGTGGTCGCCTGGGGATCCTGAGGTTGTGGATGACGCCCGACCCAGCCCAAGCTGCGAGCACGCTTGAAATGCTCGAAGGCCACGGACATAGCATCCTCGCCTTGTCGCAGCTGGTCCTCGATCCTCACCAGCCTCCCCACCGAGCCCATGCTCGCGCGCATCCCGACCAGCTCGTCATGATGCAGGTGCTGCCGGTGCTCGATCCGTGCCACCCTGCGCTCCAAGTCGCTGATAGACTGGAGACGAGCTTCAGTACCCGACAGGCGAGTATCAAACTCCTCCAGCCGAGATACTCGCGCCTCCAAGTCAGTCAGGCGGCGGTGGGGGTCACTAGCCGCCAGGCGCTCCACCCGCGACTCTACCTCAGTCAAGCGCCGATGAGGCTCGCAGATAGATAGCCGCTCTATCCTGGACTCCAAGTCCAAGATGGCGCGAGTAGCTTTCTCTTGATACTCGCGAGGGGGAGCCCAACGACGTCGATTAAAGCTCCCACAGGAGTATGAGCGCGACCTACAGAAGAATAGGTGAAGAGTCAGAACCCCAGCAAAATCAGAAGAACGGTGGCAACTATCCAAAAGCAGCGACCAAATACCTGACCGAGGACTGCGGGATCGTCGGCGAGCAGGGCTGCGAGAACGCCGATGAGGAGAAACCCTTCCTCGGTGCGGGGAGGGAGAGCGATAAGTGCCATCCCGGCGAGTAGAGTGGCCGCCAGAATGATCCCGGGTGAAGGGCATGTTCCCCCGCCCACGACCATCGCCTGTGCGCCCTCCACCCTTAGGAGCGAAGAAGGCAGAAGACCCACCAATCCCGCCCCTGCGCGAGGACTCCCCTTGGTGGGCAGAGGGAGCAGTTGAAGTGGAAGGGCGCTGATCGCCCGGAGGAGCCACTGAGGGCGGAAGTCCAGGAGGGGGAGGCGGCAGCACGACTCCGGGTAGGTGCGAGCTGCTCGCCGGTTCTGGTCGCGAGGAAGGTAGTGGCGGAGGAGGATTACTGCTTGAGAGAGGAGCCCCATGCTCGCTCATCGGCCTCTTCTCCACAGCAGAACTGTGGAGAATCCTCACCGAGCGACCACCCCGAGATCCACCCTCAGGCGAGATCATCGAGGATGATCGCAGCGGTACAACAGCCAAAGGTTCCTCCCGAACCTCGGTATTCGGCGGATCTGAAAGCAGAAGCAAAAGCGTTAGAAATCTCGCCAGAAATTGTTATTGTAGCAGCATAGTCTTCAGAACAGCGACTAAAAGAGCCCACCTCTCGCAGGAGGAAGGTCCGGTCGGGCTTGAGTTTGGGCCCCAGCCCTACTCGCCTCCGGGGCGACCTCTGCCGAAAGAGGCGGAGGAGCGGAAGCAGGCGAGTTCCCCTCATTGGAGAGGCCCAAGTCGTCCAGCAGCTGCTGGCGTTGCTCGCCCAAAGGGTCGGCGACGTTCTCTATAGTCGCCTCCTTCTTCTTCCCTTTTTTCTTCTTCTTAGCAATCCGCTTCCTCTTCTTAGTGGCGAGGAAAGCTTCAAGTTCGGAATCATGAAGAGGAAGAGCTGGAACGCCGATCAGCTTCGCGAGGTCAGCTTGGGCCTTTTTTGCAGCCTCGGCAAACTCGAGCGACATTCTGAGCGAGTCTGAGCGAGTGCAAAAGGACGGTTCCATCAGAGACCCCCCCTATATATAGAGCCCAGACGTCGGTCGGCCAGATTCCGAGTATCTCCCAATACTCGCCCAGGCAGAAGCTCGTCGAATAAAGGTTGGATGTTTCTTTCCGAGCAACTATGTTACTCGCAAAGAGCGGGGATTGTGTACAACCCTTATTCTCCGAGGGTAGGACCCACTCAATGCCACGTAGGCAGAGGTCAAAGTCAAAGAGGCAAGACAAATCAGCCAGCAGGAGCAAAAGAAGGCTTGGCGAGTATTGGCTAATACTCGCCAGAGGGGCGACTATGGTCGAAGATGCGCGCCGAGCATCCCGTATGTCGCCCCAGGCGTCCGGCAAGCTACAGAAGACCTGTGCGAGTATCGGCCCGGCTTGTGCGAGCAGCAACCAATACTCGCCAGATGGGCGACTATGGTCGGAGATACGCGCCGAGTATCCCATATGTCGTCAGGTTAGGGCTGGGCTATAAACCCCCTACCCCTTGGTTGCCTATAAATAGGACCCCAGGGGTACTTGGATTGGCACCTGTGCTTGAGCTTCTGGATCCCGATTTCCGAATTCTCGAGCCTGTCACCCCTGGTTGCTAGCCAAGTCGGTGCCTTCCTCGTACCCTGCTCGGCCATTCTTGGTTGTGGAGGGGAAGACTCCTTTGAGCTTCCGGGTACGTGGTGGGACCTCCCTGCCGCAACATTTGGGGTCCTGTTGTTGCTCTCCTAGCTCTCTCATAGTCGCCAGCTTGATCATCTCGTCGGACAGCTGGGCAAGTAGCCTCCGGCTGCAAAGGTCCGAATTTTGAGGTCAGGCTTTTCCTGGCGTCAACATAGATTATATTTGGCTACATACAAATCATCACTGTATACAAATTATATGTACTCTAAAATGGCTATATGAAGACAAAATTGTCATATGAAGACCAATGTAAAAAAAAATGTACACAAAACTCCAATGCGTCTCCCTGGAAAGAATTCTAAACCATGTTAATGGCGACGGAAGATAAGCGGCCTGCTGAGATCGAATCTCCTTCGACACTCCGCTGAAAACGATAAGTTTCTTTTCGCCTGCAGTTATGTTCTCGATGAAGAAATTCGAGAAGTTAGAAGGGACTCCATCCCGAAACCAGAACATGTTCTGGAAAAGAAATACATTTGTTGATGGATTTACTTGGATTTGGTCAAAGAAGATGATGATGATGAAGGTAAGAGGAAGTTTGAGAAGTTTAGTTGACTTTGTAGAAAGAGTTGGTAGATATGTGGACTTGTGCACCAGTGAAATGGATCTACCGCCTTCGTCCTTGGAACGTCGGAGGGTTGGTCGCCTGGCTTGAAGAAGCTCCCTGGAGAGGTCGCGGGCAAGTTCCCGGTCGACACTTGGCACCGGCGAGATAGGGAGTGCGCACAGGAGGTGGAAACGGGAGACGAGATTGGGAGCGAATAAGAAGTGTCGAGCAGCTAGGGTAGAGCCTGCGTGGGGGTTTTTGAAAATAATTGAGTATTTTCTCCTTTTAAGTATATATCTAGTTTGTATATAGTAGTAAAGAAGTCCTAAAAAAACTCAAAAAATCGGTTTGTATATAGCAAAACACGGTCTACTTATAGGATTATCCCCGTCATTGAATTCATGATCATACGGCTCAATTTGCTCCCGCACTGTGATTTTTTTTTATCACCGTGCGTTACACGCACCTAAATACCTCTCCCTAAAATGTCTATTCGCACCCCGAAAACCCGGTAAAATCTACAATATAATCTTAGTCCAAAAATTAGAGAGCACTTATTTTTTTTGGATTGTGGATATCAATGGATTGCGAATAGCTAAAATCGAAATGCTTATAGCATTGCTCTCTTCGTAGATTTAGTTTAAAGACTTTGATCTATCCTATTTTTATCGCGCTAGGTCGATAAAAACCGCACCCCCCATGATGGGGTGCGGCCGAGTCCCCCCGTGCCTTGCAGGGGATGCAGCCAAAACCGCACCCCTTAGGCAGGTGCTGTCGGGGCCCGTTTTCTCCTTGGGAGGCACGTTTTCCCATTTCCCGAGTGGCGCGACCTTCGGAGGGCGCATCCTCGTGTTCATTGTGACCGCTCTCCAGCGGCGCCGCCCGTCTGATCCCTTGGTTCTTCATTCGCTCAGAAAGCTCTTATGTTCGTTGCGCGCTCAGAATGCTCTCGTGTTCGTTGCGCGCTCAGAACGCTCTCGTGTTCGTTGCATGCTCGGAACGCTCACGTGTTCGGTGCGCGCTCGGAACGCTCCCGTGTCCGTTGCGCGCTCGGAACGCTCCCGTGTTTGTTGCGCGCTCGGAACGCTCCTGTGTTCGTTGCGCGCTCGGAACGCTCACGAGTTCGTTCCGCCCTCGGAACGCTCCCGTGTTCGTTGTGCGCTCAGAACGCTCACGTGTTCGTTCCGCGCTCAGAACGCTCTCGTGTTCGTTGCGCGCTCAGAACACTTCTGCATTCCCGACACGCGCGCAGTTAACCTTTCTTAATCTCTTAGATTGCAGGTCTCGTTCGTCGTCTTCATCATCTTCAACGAAGCTGCCCGAACTGCCCAAAGGGCGAAACAATCATTTACGAAAAATGGCGATCTGTGTGCTCCAAATCAACCAGCGTAATTCGCCCGTCAGGTGGTTACGATGCTTACGACGGCAAAATTACCGGGCTACCCCCGACCAAAGCTATAAAAGGAGCTCAGTGCCTTCACTTCAAGACATCTTGCTTTCGGCACCCGAGAGAGCTCCGTTGAAGATTTCCTCTGAGTCCTCCTTCTGAGTCCAATCCCGAAAGGCGACTCAGTGTTCTCAGTTTTGTTCTCACTACCGTTCTCTGAAGAAGTACTTATTATTCCGAGTGGTGGCCTATCACCCTCAAAGTTCTTTCTCTCTCTCTCTTTCTCTTTATCATTGTAACGAGCATCCGCATGTCGCGCTAGAGTTCTTAATTTCTAATTGTAAACCCCTAGCAGATGATGGAAGTTGGCCGGCACAGCTCCGACCGCGTGGTTTTTCACCCCTTTTGGGTTTTCCACGTTAAACGTCTTCGTGTCACTTACTAATTCACTCATTGACTGTTTTGCGCGCTCGGTTCGCTTCCGAGCTAAGGTGGTTCAATTCGACCAGTCTACCAGAGCACCCGAGCGACCCGCAACAGTTTGACGTCGTCTGTGGGAATGATGTTCCCAAAAGTCTGTGAAGAATTTTTGAAGTCAGAATTCACTTCGCAGCAATACTCGTAACTGATAGCAATGGCTAGAAGGACTGCTCACACCACTGAAGGATCACTCCCAGAGGGGTGTGTCGATCCAGCTCCCTCGCATTCACTCATAAACGCTTCTCCCGCGGAAGAAGCAGGAAATGCTCCCATGATAACGCGGGAAGGGCGCATGCGTCAAGTGGAGGAGCATCAAACTGAGATGCTAACCCTACTGAGAAACCTCAAGGTTCATCGAGCTCCTGTTCTACCTCCAATGCCGAATGTTCTGCTCCCCCCAGCCATGAATCATGCTCCGATCGTGACAGCGTTTTGGGAGAATGATGTCTCAGAAGAACTGTCAGACGCAGCAAGCTTTATTCAACCCGCTCGTCCAACCAGGGGGCCAGGAGACGACCCCCATCACCAACACCAAGAAAGAATTGGCCCCGGGAAAGTTATAGGAAGAATCACTCGCGAAGAAATTCGCGACGTAATCGCCGAAGAATACAGAAAAATCGGACGATGGGCCGCTTTTGTCCACCGCCCACTTCAAACTTTTGCCCACGACTCGCCATTAGCACCCGAGGTTCTGGCGCATTCGGTACCGCGTGGCTTCAAGCTCCCAAACATCGAGACATTAAACGGAATAGGCGATCCGCTGGAGCACGTCAACCACTTTACCACCATCGTGAGGATCTACAATGCCCCAGATCAGTTGTTATGCCAAGTGTTCCCGGCAACGTTAAAAGGGCAAACGCAAACCTGGTTTCACTCTCTCAGAGAAGGAGACATCAACAATTTTGCGGAACTAACTCGGCGATTCACTGACCAATTCATTGCCAACCGCAGAATCGTCTGGGATCCCTCCCACCTTTCAGGAATACGCCAGAGCGAGGTAGAAACCCTCAAGGATTTCTTCCGCCGCTTCACTACTGGGGCATGTCAAATTCCAGGGGCGGACCCCAAGCTTTTACGAGGAGTTTTTCTTGGAGGGCTCCGCACCGGTGGCCTCTACTCCGCACTAATGCGGGAAACTGTGCCCAGCTACCAAACCTAGTTCACAGAGTCATGGCCCAGATAACAGCTGATGAGGTAATTGAAGCGCATCACCAGCATTTCGAGGGGAGCTCAAAGAGGAAGAGAGAAGAGTCGATGTCGCAGACTGTTCCCAATAAGAACAACAAGCATCACGACAACCCCAGCCGAGATCGAGAATCTCGCCAGCATCAGGACTACACTCCCCTGAACACTACCAAAACTAATGTTCTTCTCGCCATCCGTGATATCAACGCGCTTCGCAGGCCCGAGCCGCTTGCACCGAACAGAGGAAGCCAGTCGCAATATTGCGACTTCCATCGCAAGCATGGACATAGTACTGAAGGCTGCAACCGATTGAAGGAGAAAATTGAGCATCTTGTCCGGTAATGCCTCTTCGGAAGGTTCTTACTAAACCAAGTCCCGAACCAGCACGAACCTAGGCTGACAATCCAGTAAAGGACAACGTTGTACACTGCCATGAATGAGCCAGAGGTACCGGGCAGGGGAACTTTCCCCCTAGTAGAGCGCACACATCCCGCGTTTCATCTATCATGAATTTCTATTTTGTGCTTCTTCCAGTTTTTCGCTTTTAAAACAATAAGCCGCAAGATTGTACTTGTGTGCATGTATACATTGTGTATTCAAAATTACTACAACTACTTTCTGGCTCTATTAGTGATTTGAATCATTTAAAGTGAAGTTACAAAAATTAAGGTCACGACGTTCGATACCAACACCTTGTAGCAAACTCGCCAACGTGGTGAAGAGAAGAGACCTCTCGCGAGTGGAGGATAAGCGTCGAGCACGACAATCTTAATTAAGTCTACCCAAAAGTCAACCTCGCCACCGCGCTGGTTGGACACCTTGCCTCAGCATTGTTTGGGCACCTCGCCACCGCGCTGCTTGGGCACCTCGCAACTGCGCTGCTTGGGCACCTTGCCTCAGCGCTGCTTGGGCACCTTGCCTCAGCGCTGCTTGGGCACCTCGCCATCGCGTTGCTTGGGCACCTTGCCTCAACGTTGCGTGGGCACCTCGCCACCGTGCTGCTTTGGCACCTCGCCTCCGCGCTGCTTGGGCACCTCGCCACCGCGCTGCTTGGGAACCTGGCCTCTGCGCTGCTTGGGCAGCTCACCACCGCGCTGCTTGGGCACCTCGCCTTCGCGCTGCTTAGGCACCTCGCCATCGCATTGCTTGGGCACCTTGCCTCTGTGCTGCTTGGGCACCTCTCCACCACGCAGCTTGGGAACATTGCCTCAGCGCTGCTTGAGCACCTCGCCATCGCGCTGCTGGGGCACCTGGCCTTCGCACTGCTTGGGCAACTCGCTCCTGCGTTGCTTGGGCACTGGCCTCAGCACTGCTTGGGCACCTCGTCACCGCGCTGCTTGGGCATATATATCACTACAACAAACTGCACCTGTTGTAAGGACTTGAATGTAACTGAAACACAGTTTGTTACTAATAGTTATATTTAGTAACAAAGTTTTTTTGTTGTTACAAAAAAGAACTTTTTTGTAACGAATATTTTAAATTTTGTTACAATAATAATTAATTCGTTACTATAACTGTAAGTATTTGTAACAACACTAATGTTACGTTACAAATAGAAAACTTTTCTCACAATAAGTATCAATTGTAACCACACCGTGAAAGTTTTTTGTGACAAAGACATTGTCCTTACTAATAGTAATATTTTATTATTAAAGTTTTGTTACAAAAAATATATCATATTTTATTTTCAATTCTTGTACTATTTTATTATCAAAGTTTTGAATTAATATATATTTTTTGAAAAAAAAATTTTGTATGCACGCGATAGTACCCCGCCTCGATAGTGCTCCAACGCGACGACAGTACTCCTACAGCTCGCAAACATTCGTGCGCGGCTGTCGCAGATATGTGGTACTATTGCGACATGTATTTTTGCGCGTACGGGGTTTTTTATACATCTTTAACTTTTTATAAAAGTTTTTCTGCCTCTCTCTCATGCAGCTCTATCTCTCTCTCACATGAATGAATGAAATATACGGATGAAAATTTCCCTCCATAAAATTTTGAACAAAACAAAACTAAAAATTAAAAATATATTAAATGTAAAAATGAATGCAAATTAATATGACATTAATTTTTTAATATAATTTTGGAATTAAAATAAAATCACGAACGAACCCGCGTGCACGCAAATGCACTCTCGCGCGCACGCAAATGCACTTTCGCGCGCACGCAAATGCACTCTCGCGCGCACGCAAATGCACTCTCGCGCGCACGCAAATGCACTCTCGTGCGCACGCAAATGCACTCTCGCTCGCACGCAAATGCACTCTCGTGCGTGCAGTTTCCCTTTTTTGCTTGAGAGCTAGCGCGTATTGCATGTGTCGGGGCTCAAACACAGACACATGCACACATACAGACACGGACAACTAAACACACAAACATCCATTTGCGAGCTGTAGCAATGTCTTTCAAGTACGACCGCCTCCGTTGTCTCCCCTCTCTTCGACGGTCGCCGCCGCCGTCGCCTCTCTCTTCCACGGCCGCCACCATCGTCGTTCTCTTTCTCGGTCGTCGCTGCGCGCCGTTCTTTTCCTCTAGTTTATTAACTTTTGTCTATTTCCTTCCCTCTCACATTAATGAAATATATGGAGGGAAATTTCCCTCCATAAAATTTTGCACAAAACAAATCAAAAAATTTAAAACATATTATTATAATTTTTGAATAAAAATAACGATCGCGCACTGGCCCCGCATGCACACATATTTTTTCATTGTGCGCAGAGGTGAAATAATTGTACCCTTCGAGCGCCCATTTTTCGCTCGAGCACGTGCTTTTCACTCGGATGCGCGTTTTATTTCCCGAGCACACGTTGTTTTTTCAATCGCGCGCATTGCACTACCAGATATAGACTTTACAGGATATAGACTTTATAACGACGTTTTTATTGTGACGTTTTTTAAAACGTCGCCGTTAATTTTCAATTTGCGACTTTTTTTTTCAAAAACGTCACTAATACAAAATTTTAGCATTGCCCACATTTTTCATAAAAAATGTCAACATACATGTTTATCTTTTGTGACGATTATTTTTAAAACGTCATCAAAACATAATATCTTCAAACAATGCTTGTCATCAAGGATATTCCGTCGAAGGGGATATGAGTGATATAGTGATTATTTAACAAATTATTTATCAAACAATTCATGCTAATAAGTATTAGCTACAGATGCCTATAATTCGTGTCAAAAAAGAAAATATTAGTCATGGTTTGGTTGATTCGTGACGAATAAGTTTATATTAGCTAGCCACGGTTATTACCTAATATGTGACTAATATTTTAGCCCCACTTTTTAAATAATATAGACAATTATTAACCGCAACCCATAGATGACTTTATAAACGTTTTTTATAAAAAAAATTCATATAAAGTTTTTATATAAAACTTTACGAGCAGCTCTGCACGGGCTTCGCCCGTGCTCGCTGACTCTTAGCAGGTTGCGCCCGCATTCTACAGTACCCGGCCGGCGACGGCGGGCTTCGCCCGCAACATATACATATGCGTACTCAAAATGACCGTAAAAAAATATACATCAATATTTTATAATTATTTTTTTCAAAAACATTTATATTTAAAAAAAATCATTTTAAAATTTGTTTATATATAATAGTTAAATATATATAAAGTTTCTTTGTATAAACTTTTATAAAACTTTATAAAAACATTTATATAAACTTTTATATATAATATATAAAACTATTATATAAACTTTTAAATATATATAAAGTTTCGCCCCGCCGGACACATACACACATACACACATACATAGCTAGAGATCACACAGACACAGACAGACACACACACAGACGACACTGACAGACACTGACACACACAGACAGACAGACACACACACAGATGACACTGACAGACACTGACACACACACACAGACAGACACACACACAGACGACACTGACAGACACTGACACACACACACATACAGACATAGATACATGACATAGACAGACACAGACACACAAACAAAGACACACAGACACACATGCACAAACACACATAGACACACAGATACAGACACACACAGGCACAATCACACATAGCTTGCTAAAGATCACACACACACACACACACACACAGAGAGAGAGACAGGTGCAGACATAGACAGACACAGACACCGACATACACATACACACAAACACAGACACACCGACACACACACACACACACACACACACACACACACACACAGACGCAAACACACAGACACAGACACGCACACATACACCGACACACACACAGGCACATACATACATAGACATAGACACTGATATAGACAGACAAAGACACAAACAGACAGACACAGACACACACATGCACAAACACACATAGACACAGACACACACATGCATAGTCACACATAGCTAGAGATCACACAGACACATAGACACACACATAGGCATAGACACAGACACAGACAAATATAGACACACAGATACTGACACACACATAGACACAGACACAGACACAGACACACACATGCACAGACACACATAGAAACACAGACAAAGACACATTCAGGCACAGACACACATAGACACACATAAACACAAACACAGACACATATAGACACATACACACATAGACACACAGACACAGACACAGACCAACACAAACACAGATACACACATACACATAGACACATATACACAGACGTTGAGTCACATAAGTAAGTCTATATAGACTGTTGAGTCAACATATCAAATAAAGTAATAAATTTGCATAAATGACCCTATTTAAAATTATGAGTTGAATATTTCGTTAAGTTGAGTCGCTGAAGTTGTATTAATAAAAAAAGGGCAATGTTATAGGCAGTCCTATTCTCGCTATTCGCAGTCCAATTTTTACGAATTTTTCCGTACTTTTTGAAAATACGCTCTGTACATGCCTTTTTAGAAAAATTGTTCAACATGAAAGTTGTAGATCTCGTCGAGATCTACAACTTTCGTGTTGAACACTTTTCCTAAAAATGCATGTACAAGACGTATTTACAAAAATTACGCCCATGTTTCAATCAGGGCGGCAATACGCCTTGTGCGTGCATTTTTAGGAAAAGTGTTCAACACGAAAGTTGTATATCTCGACGAGATCTACAACTTTTGTGTTGAACAATTTTCCTAAAAATGCATGTACATAGCGTATTTTCAAAAAGCGTGGAAAAATTCGTAAAAATTGGACTGCGAATAGCGAGAATAGGACTGCCTATAACATTGCCCTAAAAAAATGAATTTTATTAATTTTAATATATTATATGCCATGAAATTTATGGAGGGAAATTTCCCTCCATCAGATTAATTGGCAAAACGAAAGATTGCTTTATCAAACATTTCGTCTCCCCCAAGCATCGCGCATTCGTGAGCAGGGAAGCGCGGGTAGGGCATCAACTTCTCAACTCCTCCCAGCCTTCTATGCAACAAGAGGCGCTCCCAGAGGGATTCAGGGGTTCTCTCCATGCCTTGAAATCGTTTTCTACTCTCCATTCGATCGACCTTCAGTTCTATGTTCGCTGCTCCATTCGTCTTCTTTATCTCGGTCTCCCAGCCATCTACTTCGGCTCTTCGTTCCACCGCCAGCTTCTTCGCCCTAGGCTGATAGCAGGTAATCATTCTCTTCGATTTCCTCCTTACTCCGCCTCTACAACTCGATTCATCTTCTAATCATCACCCCTCTTCATCTCCATTTTGACGTGTTCAACGAATTTACTGCAGGAGGTCAACTAACCCCCCTCCAACAGAAATGTTGGAGTCGTGCTTGCAAGAAAATTAGTTTGGCAACCTCTGAAATTTTCTTTCTCTGCTTCCCCGTCCACCAGTCAAGTGAATCTATAGATTTTGGAAAATCTTCACAAGCTGTGTGGATAAGGCAGTATCTGGAGCAAGAAGAAGAGAAGGAAGATGAAGACAAGGAGAAAGAAAAGGTATGTAGATCTTGGAGTACTCCTTCGCATGGTTGTTGAATGATCTATTAATGTCAGTAGCAAAAAAAATCCACACAAAATTATGTTATTGAGCTACTCTTAACTTTATCATCGACTATGAATCTCTGATGCCATAGTTAATTTGAAATTGCATGGTTGGAGGTTTTACAGAAATAATAGCCTCATTTTTTAATTTTAACATCCCAAAGGATAGTTAGGATAAGGATATTGATGATGGTGATGTTGATGAATGTTAGACTGTGATTGGGTTTGAATACCCATTTTAGAGGCTGATATAATTTAGAATTGCGTGGCATTTTTGATAGTGTAATTTTATTGGTCAACTAAAGTTCTATATAATGTGCAATTTACAATGCCACGAAGGTTTCGATAATGTTATAAATTTCAGGAGGTTGATCCATGATCTCCTGCGGATTCAGTTGCTAAAGAGTATCGTCTAGCAAGATTGGGAGCTTTAGAAGCAAAGCAAAAGAGAAACAAGATGAGCCAAAAAAATAATGAAATCATTAGCAAACTTAAGCAAGAACTCACATCTTTAGGTTTCACATTTGCACGCTCAGATCTTTAATCTCATGCTTACAATCTCTAAGTTTGCATATTACACATAATGCTCTTGGGTTTTGCTTTCGTGCAGGACTATCTGAAAAAGATTTAGAATCAGAGATGCACGATGAAATTGCTAGTTCGAAGATGCAGGTGATGCCAAGTGGTTCCTCAGAAAATCCATCGCATCTTGAATATCGTCATATTCTAGGAAATATTGATGAGATATGGAAAAATGTAATGCTTTGTAGCATTATTATCTTTTAATACCTCTGTCTTCATAATGTTACATGCTTGTCCCTATTTGCTTATGCATGTGAAGGTGTCCATACATAAAATGAACACATTTACTTATCCAAAAGACATACAAAAAATGAATAAATCAAAATTGCAAGCATGTAAAATGTAAAGAGATACCTTAACTTAGCATCCATTTCTTTTTATATTGGTATATGCATGGAATTTCTTGCTTATCACCAATTCTTATGTATGGCTACGTTGTCATGGATGTGCATGTTTGTTAATTCTTGTGTGTGGCTTCGTTGACATGGATGTGCTTGTTTACTTTTCTACATGCAATTATTGTTTTTTCATTCTACGATTATTACAAAAAGTGTTTGAGACTCCATTTATTGAAAATATTTGTGATTATGTTAAAAGTACTTTAATTGGTGTATTACAAGATGCAGTTTGAATTTCTTGATCATTGCCCATGCATTATATATATTTGAACTACCCAGATCAACTTACTTTCTTGATTACAGGGTGATCCAGCAAGAATTCCTAAGTCTGTGCTTCAGAAGTTGTGCCAGAGATTAGGATGGGAAGCACCCAAGTACAACAGAGTATCGACAGTAGAAAGTAAGTTTGTTTATTTTGTTAGTATTTTATGCACATCAAGTGGACGCGGCAAGAGCCGAAAAGCTGGTGGTTTGATAAAGATCCATTATCCAAACCAAGATGAAGCTTTTAGATCCACCGAGGTAGCTTTTTTCTCACCGTCTTGAGTGATACTCAACAAAATTATTTTCCAGATTTTTTTTGTAAATTTTATTATATAATTTCATGCTCTTATTCTTTTTCTGGACTAATCTTACCTAAATGTTTTCTTGTATTTCTTAATGAAGGAGATATGTTTTAACTATTTTTTTTCTTGCTTTTTGACTGGACTATGTGTCTCCGTGTGAGGCCCAATTTTGTAGGATGATTGGATATAGGGGCTGACACTCATAGGTTTATGAATGAAATTCCTATAAACATCTGCTCTTAAAGACCTTGATTTTTGAACTGATTATTAAATCTATAAAACTGCATTGTGCAAGAAACTTAAAAATTCCTCCTTTATTTTTCTAGGATGTTCATATGGTAGAGCTCAATATACAGTTCTACTGCTGAAATCTGAACTCATCTGCGATCAAGCTTGTTTTTTCTGTTTCTTGCAACCTGGAGTTATTCACTGCTCAGGTTGCAGTTCTACTTGTTATGTATGCTGCATGATAATATGATAATAATTTTAGATAATTCAATTGTAAGAATTTCCTTATTCACGTATCCTTTTCTCTCCAATGATATACAGATTTGTGTAGTCGGATCTGTGCATCGTGATCCAATTACCAGTTAGTACACTATTAGCGGAACAACATTTGCACCAGTTGTCTGATTTTTGATGCTGCATGGATGCATGTTTTCTTTATTCTCTTTTGTCATGATGTTTTATGATATATCTATTGATAATAGGGTTGACTAACGTTGCCAAATTTAACCCTTATTTCATTTATAAATCTTAAGTACGAACTCCAGTTATTGTAAACGTTCTTTTTTTGTATGGGATAGAAGTTTGCATTATATAAGATATTTTTGTCTGATTAGTGGACTCGAGGAGTCTTAATTTATGTTCTTGTTCTGGCATTATTTGTTATTGTATCTCCAGCATGTGATGCACATGTGATAGCTTATTCCATCTAGGATTTTGTTTGTTTGTTGTTGAAGTTGTGCATGCTTCTGCGGATGATCAATGGCAGAACCTACAATACTGTCTCATGAATTGCACTGAAGTTTGAAAGAGATCATTGTGTCATATAGCGGGCAGCAAGTAATAATTGGCGGTGGCTGGAAAGTGAGCAAGCTGGGGACAGAAAAATAGACCTGGTTTATGGTGGTGGCAGTGTAGGTCTAATGGGTTTGATCTCTCATACAGTTTTTAATGGAGGCTATCATGTCATTGGGTATCCATTTTTCCGCACATTTAACCTTTTTTTTGAGTAGAAATATCAAATTTTTTTCCTCAACTTTGTAAATCCTTTTAGTAAGAGACCAAAACTAAGGCCTAATTGAATTGATTTTGAAAAGCTGAGGATTAAAATCATGCAAAAATTAAAAAAAATCTGACATAGTACTGATTTAAAAAAAATGTTAACACTGAAGGTTTGATTTCATTTGTTTTTCTTTTTTTCTTAGTATTTCTTCTGTGATAATGTCTCATTTAGCCTTCCTTTTTCTCTCTTTTTTGCCTTTTCTTTCCTTTTTGAGGGGAGAAAATAGGAAGAGCTTTACTGCCATATGAGGTAGGAAACCTCCTTCAGATGCCTTGAAACTTCAAGTTTTCCTCTACATCCTAAACTGAGAAATGCATTGTCTTGCAGATTTCAGGACAAACATTTGGAGAAGTGAGAGTTGTTGCAGACATGCATGAGAGGAAGTCAGAAATGTCTAAGCTTTCAGATGCCTTCATTGCCCTTCCTGGTATGCAAACATAAAAGTGACATTTTGCTAAATTTTAAATTTTTTTTTTATCATTCATGTGAATTTTGTTACAAATATGAAGGTGGATATGGGACAATGGAGGAGCTGTTGGAGGTAATAGCATGGTTATAGCTGGGGATACATGACAAGCCAGTGAGTTGTCATTTTATGTTTTTATTTTTTATTTTTTATGATATTAGGTTAGCTAATAGTGTATAAAAAAAGAAAAAAAATGATTTGTAGGTGGGATTATATGATACACTGTGTGCAGAGCCAATATCCTCGCTTGGTAATTGATGATATCCTGCCACTTCCAAGCAAAGCAGAAAAAGGTAAGGAGGGTTGGTAAGTGTTGGCCATTGGCCAGTTCATTTCCTACAAGTACATAAAAATATGTTGAAGTATGGTACGAAACTTTGAGCTTACTTAGGTTGCTAGTAATTGCATTTTTGTTGTTTCCTTTTGAGACTCTTGAAGCCACATTTTTATGAAACTTATGTTTATTGTGGTATTTCTTATTAACTAGTTCCCATGTAAATAATTAGTGGTAAATTTTTATTTATCTTGCACAGAAAAATATTTTTGATAAGAGGATAACAACTGCAGCGAGTTTGCAAACTGCAGCGAGTTGAGTGCTGTGTTGTGAAGTGCTTGTTATTTTTTGGGCAAACTGCATGTGCAGTTTGGGAAAATTGCAGCTAAGTGTATGTGTCAGTGTGTGAGTGCGTGTGTGTTGTTTTTAAGAGTTGTGTAGTAAAGGGAGTGAAATGTTAAGTGCAGTGAAGTGTGTGTGTGATGTTTTTAAGAGTTGTGTAGTGAAGTGTGTGTGTGTGTGGTGTTTTTAAGAGTTGTGTAGTGAAGTGTGTGTGATGTTAAGTGAATTGAAATGTCTGTGTGTATGTGTGTGCTATTTTTAAGAGTTGTGTATGTGTGTGTGATGTTAAGTGCAGTGTGTGTGCTGTTTTTATGAGTTTTGTATGTGCGCGTGTGATGTTAAGTGCAGTGAAATGTGTGCATTTGTGTGCTGTTTTAAGAGTTGTACAGTGAAGTGTGTGCGATCAATGTTAAGTGCAGTAAACTGAGTGTGTGGTGTACGTTTTAAAGAGTTATGTAGTGAAGTGTGATTTTAAGTGCAGTGAAGTGTCATTAACAGGTGATCTTAATTTCAGAACATTACAACTAAACAGTGAACTCCCTCATGACCTTAATTTCAGTGTGAACTAAACAACGGGCGGCAAGTGTGTGTTTTATTATATGCTTGTTTAATGGGGGTGTGTATGGATTATGTATGTATGGATGTGAGTTTGTATGGATGTTTCTGCTCTCATTTATTTGTAGGGTGATCTTAATTGCTCTTTTTTATTTGTAGGGTGCTCGAGCATTGACCGGCAAGTGACGAAAGATTCATTAGTCCGAAAGTGATGGACGATTCATTTTTCAAAAAATGACGGAAGATTTATTAGAAACATGTTGATCTTGTAATGTAATATTATTTTATTTTAGAAGAGATGATAATAACTTGTACTATATGTAATACTTTTTGGTGTGAATAAATACATGTTGATCTTGTTACGAAATATTAAATATATGTGTGTTTTCAAGATTATTATTTGTAATAAAATTTCAGGTACACAAAAAATAGAAATGGAATATTTTTGATATATAAATGAATTGGCTGTAGTAAGAAGAATGGAAAACAAATGTAACGATTTTTTTGTTACTATTGTTTAATCTATTGTAACGAAATAATGTTTATTATACTTTATTGTAACGAAGTTAGTTTATTTTTAGTGAGGAAAAAATAAAACATTGGTAACGAAATAGTTTTAATTGTAACTGTTTTTTTGTGAGGAAAAAACATTCGTAACGAAATAATATTTATTGTGACCAATTTATTGTGAGGAAGAATCTCTTTTTGGTGAGAAAGTATCATTTGTTACAATTGCTTTATTTGTAACGACATGCATACATTCGTTACAAGAACTTTTAGCGTCGAGCTTTAGAGGAGGACCGTTACTTAAAGTTTTTTTCGTTACCAAAGAGTTTTTGTAACGATTTTTGGCACTTACTGTAACGATTTAAGTCCTTACTATAAGTGCAGTTTGTTGTAGGCGCACCTCGCCTCTGCGCTGCTTGGGCACATCGCCACCGCGCTGCTTGGGCACCTCGCCACCACGCTGCTTGGGCGCCTAGCCTCAGCGCTGCTGGGGCACCTCGCCACGGCGCTGCTAGGACACCTCGCCTCCGCGCTGCTCGGGCACCTCGCCACCGCGCTGTTCGGGCACCTTGCCTCTGCGCTGCTTGGGCACCTCGCCTCCGCGCTGCTTGTGCATCTCGCCTCCGCGCTGCTTGGGCATCTCGCCACCACGCTGCTTGGGCGCCTATCCTCAACGCTGCTGGGGCACCTCGCCACCGCGCTGCTCGGGCACCTCGCCACCGCGCTGCTCGGGCACCTCGCCACCTCGCTGCTTGGGCACCTCGCCTTCGCGCTGCATGCGCATCTCGCCTTCGCGCTGCTTGGGCACCTCGCCACCATGCTGCTTGGGCACCTAGCCTCAGCTCTGTTGGGGCACCTCGCCACCGCGCTGCTAGGGCACCTCGCCACCGCGCTGCTAGGGCAGCTCGCATCTGCGCTGCTCGGGCACCTCGCCACCGCGCTGCTTGGGTACCTCGCCTCCGCGCTGCTTGCGCATCTCGCCTCCGCGCTGCTTGCGCATCTCGCCACCGCGCTGCTTGGGCGCCTTGCCTCCGCGCTGCTTGGGCAACTCAACACCGCGCTGCTTGGGCTACTCTCCATCGCGCGTTCGGACCGGCATAATAAGACTTAGAACCGTAAGGGCCTGTCCGTCGTTCGGTCATCCTCGGTTTGAAGACTAACGTTGTTCACCGTCGACTTCGGGGCCCGTTCCCCCAAGTTTATCCTCGGTTTGAAGACTAACACTCTTCACCGTTGACTTAAGGGCATGTTTCCTCTCTAACAAAACACGCCGAAAAAAACACCATATGGAGTAATGGAGCCACAAGACGCAAAAGCTCTTACACAATGTTGTACGAATCGAGAAGAGACTGTAGAACATGAAGTGAAAGCAACCTCATATTCGTCCTTCGGCAACGACTCCGATCCAAGTTGCCACAAAAGAAGATCGTTAAACCTCCGAACTCCTCCACGCAGTAATCCGGACTCCGAAAGTTTGGGGGCTTATGATGTGCACCAATAGATTCATAGACACTCTCGGGATGCGTTTAGAGGAGGCTCCACTAAGGAGAAGTGGAGTTAGTGAGGTCAAAGTCCAAACCATGATCATAGGGGTGGACGAATCCGCCGGCGCGCAATTCGCGCTTCATCAACGTCGGGCACGGTCAAGACCCCACCCCACTACTGGGGTGCGGTTAGCGCGCAACCCGCTAGTGGGGTGTAGGTAGCCCGCACCCCCTTAAGGGGTGCGACCACACCACCCCTTAAGGGGGCGGGTGATGGGGCCCGTTCGAACTGGTATTCGGCGACATTGCCAACGCAACCATGAATGATTGATCGCGAAAAGGGAGGAGAGCCAAGCAAAGCAGGACTGGAGGAGCCGCTACCGGCAGAGGAGAGGAGCCGCTGTCGGCACTGCCATGCTTCCGAAGTCTACTGCTCTTTATTTTTCTCCGTGTTTAGGAAAAAAACGATTGTAATTAACCACACAACAGTTTTGGCTATCCGCACTCAAATTTTAGATCTTTTTCTCTTCCAATACCGATAATCGCACTCTGACAGCACGCCTCTGTTGTTCGCAATATTTGGCCGTCCGTGATTCTGAACGCCAAACCCGCCACCTCCCCGACTTTCTGCTCACCCAGCCACCCCGCTGCCGCCGCCACTTTGCCACAACCACTCCGACGTTCGTTCCCAGCCCGACCCCTTCTCTCATTCGACCAAATGAGATAGTTCATTTAGGATTTCGACGCCAACTAGCATATTTTTTTGAAGGTAATAGCTATTTTTCCTCCTACCACTTCATTCCTTTCATAGTTTAGATCTTAGTTTTAGGTCATATTTCTTTTGTTTCAGATTTTTTTTCAAACTAAAGCAATATTATTGTCATAATAATTTTGATATCTTACTACATTTCATCAATAAATAGGTTGTTTGTTTCTTGGTTTGAGAAGATGTTTTGCTTTGCTAATAACAATTTGATTTGCGGATTTTTATCAAAAAAATGTTTTGCCAATATCAAAAAATTGCGAAAATACATTTTAGTAGTGCTAATAACACTGCCAAAAAACTCTGGCCATTAGATTTAAATAATACAGGTGGCAAAATCTGAGAGCTGCACGTCACAGTACGGTGCAAAGAGAAAAGATTTCTTGCCCCTCTGAGCCCATAATTTCACAGTACGGTGCAACCGTAGAGTCATCAAAGTTCGGTTTCAACGGTACGGTTCCGAAGAAAAGTGAGGCGCGCATTTGCGGTGGGGATGAATTCCATGGTTCTGAATGCGATACTTGAATTTACAATGAGTGGTCAAGATTGATCGGCCGTCAGAATGAAAGCGACGTCGGGATTTAATTGGATATGCACAGCATGCGGACACTAGAATGGCGTTTCTCACTTTAAGCATCATGGGATGTGACGTGGCATTAATTTCCCGATCGGCCCACTTAAAATGTTAAATCATTCATAATTTACTATAATTATTATTATTATATTAATTATACAAGTGTCGGCACACGTGCGAGTTGGACGGATGGTTGCTGTGTCTTTTCTTTCTTTCTTATTTATTTATCTATCTCATTATAAATAAAGAGAGTTGATATTCACAGGCCTAAAATAGATAGGATCATTTGGAGTAACAAGGACACCCGGTTTTTGTACTGGGCCGAACACAGGAAGGAGGGGCTCGCCGTCAGCGAATCGCAAACACCATCACCATCGGAGAAAGCGAGAACCCTATCACAGTTGGAGAAAGTGAGAACCCTATCATCGTTGGAGAGAGCGAGAGGAAACGCCGACGGGTGTGAAATGGGGGAAGGAAATCGGAAACCCTATCGCGGGCGGCGGGGTGCGAGCATGAAAATAAAAGATTTAGAAACGATGGTTATTTCTCTTACTTTTGGGCTGTGAATAGCGCAATAACCCGAAACTCGTTTGCACATAACAATTGTCTATATTTATTAAAAATGATATTTTACGACTTAATCTTGACTCTCAGTATAAATTCATACATTCCAAACTCTAAATAGGGAGCCGGGCGGAAGAGATGGAGATCCGAAAGGGAGATCGCAAAGGGTGATCGAGCAGGTATTCGTCGCTGGAACCAAAAGTGGTGATGCCATATAAGAGGTCGTCAAAATGTCGCAACGGGAGAAGCAACACACGTGAGCAGGATCACACATTTCGGTATGCCGAAAAAAATTCTTTTCCGAAGAGTTTGAGATTCAAATTAAAGTTGCTTGGATGACGAAGATTAAAAAGGTGGGCATTTGTTGGATGACCAGAATAAATGAAGAGGCCCTTAGGAAGCCCAAATGCATATCCTCATAATAAAATATATATTAAATGATAGCTCTGTTGCGGTCCGCTCGAGGCTCCGGTAGACCGGACTAAATTGAACCGTCTTAGCCCGGGAGCGTTCAAGCGTGCAAACAGTCACAGAAAAGGGAAAGCTGACAAGTCAATTTTTGAAACGTGGAAAACCCGTCAACTGGGTGAAAAACCACGCGGTCGGGTCTGTACCGACCAAAACTTTCACTATTTGTTGGTTGTTGTGCATAGTTGTTTTGAAAAACTCGAGAGCAATAGACCGCCTCTCGTTACAATTGTTGAAAGAAAGGTGCTTGGAGGGTGACAGATCACCACTCACGGAGCTAAGTCTTTTGTCTGCTACAGAGGAGAATGCTGTGCTCTGGAGATTTTGACTGCTGCTTGAAGGTTGGATCGATGTGCTCTGTGCGTCTTTGTATTTGTGGCTTGTCTCCTGCTGCGCGAGAGGAGTTTATAATACTGGTCTTGACGGTGGCTGACACGTTTGTTTTTTAGCGCACATAGGCGTGCTTGTTCTTGAGCGCACAGAGGCGTGCTCGTAGCAGAGCGCACAAAGGCGCGCTTGGAGCGGAGGGCACGGAGGCGCGCGTGGAGTAGAGCGCACAGAGGCGCGCTTGGAGCGGTCTTGGGAGCGGAAGAATGGTGTTCGAAGGATCTTCAAGGCGCTCAAAGATCTTCGAAGATGAAGGAGATCTTCGAAGAGGAAAGAGATCTTCGAAGGAGGTATGAAGATCTTCGCTCGTCTTCGAAGTGCTTGAAGGTTCCTTCAAGGGCGGCTTCGAAGAGGAGGGAGATCTTCAAGAGGAAGAGGAAGGAGGAGAAAAGAATGGAAATGTGAGAAGCCTTATGGTTCTATTTATAGGCCAGAGGTGGTTACGGTAGTTATGCGGTTATTCGCAGGCTGTAACTACCATAATTGTTATTTGCAGCCCGAATTCATATAAATTAATATGCTTATTTTATAATAATTCACTACGTGCATGCCGATATGATTTCAGATATTTACACCCACCCATAATGGGTGGTTACAATGGTTACGGTGGTTATGCGGCTACCCGCACACCATAACTAATTTATGTGTTATACGCACACCCATTTGTATAGTTTTGTGGTGATATGTATTCATATGACGGATATGGTTATGTACACACCATAACCATATTATTTGTTATACACAGATCGTATTGAAGATTTTACTATATACATCCTACGATATGAGATTTTACTATCTGCACCCCTATGTTAGAGGATTTTACTATTCACACCCCGTGTTGGAGGATTTTACTATCTGCACCCCATGATGGGGGATTTTACTATTTACACCATATGATAGAGGATTTTACTATTTGCACCCCATGATGAGGGATTTCACTATTTGCAACCACATGTTGGAGGGTTTTACTATTTACACCGCACGCTGAGAGAATTCACTATTTGCACGCCCATGTTTGAGGATTTCACTATCTGCACCGCATGATTAGGGAATTCACTATTTGCACCCCTATGTTGGGTGGTTACGGGGCTAGTGGGGTTTACTTTGGTCAACCTCATTTCCTCCACCAAATGAGGTGGGTGCTTTGGATATTCGCAGCCCGGATTAGGGGGTACCTATCATTTGCCCCCCAAGTCCCCGACACTTCGAGTCGAAACGAATGGAGGGAGGTGAAATTTACTCGAAATCTGGATGACGCGCATAATGTTTGGCGGTGATGTTCGCATGAAAAAATGTCTAGGAGGTGCACAAGATAGGCTAGCCACCGAGCGGAGAGCTTGCTTGCAGTTGTGCGCGTAGCAAGATGCACGGGAGGTGCGGAGGGAGGAACTTACATGGGGCGTATCGTGTGCTGGGAATGGTGTGAGGAAGGTGCGTCAGCGAGCTGCGCGCATGCGGAAGGGGTGTCCGCGTGTTGCGCGCGTGAGGAGTGCGCTCACGCGTTATGTGCATGCGGGTCGCGCGCCCGCGTGTTGCGCACACGTGGGGGGAACTCGTTCCCACAGATGATGTCAAACTGTTGCGGTCCGCTCGAGGCTCCGGTAGACCAGACTAAATTGAACCGTCTTAGCCCGGGAGTGTTCGAGCGTGCAAACAGTCACAGAAAAGGGAAAGCTGACTAGACAATTTTTTTAACGTGGAAAACCTGTCAACTAGGTGAAAAACCTTGCGGCCAGGTCTGTGCCGGCAAAAACTTCCACTATTTGTTGGTTGTTGTACAGAGTTGTTTTGAAGAACTCGAGGGCGACAGACCACCTTTCGTTACAATTGTAAAGAGAAAGGTGCTCAGAGGGTGACAGACCACCACTCACGGAGCTAAGTCTTTTGTCTGCTATAGAGGAGAATGTTGCTCTCTAAACGCTATGGAGATTTTGACTACTACTTGAAGGTTGGATCGATGTGCTATGTGTGTCTTAGTCTCTGTGGCTTGTCTCTTGCTGCGTTAGAGGAGTTTGGAATACTGGTCTTGACGGTGGCTGACACTTTTGTTTTTGAGCGCACAGAGGCATGCTTGTTCTTGAGCGCACGGAGGCGTGCTTGTAGCAGAGCGAACGGGGGCGCGCTTGGAGTAGAGCGCGCATAGGCGCGCTTGGAGCGGTCTTGAGAGCAGAGCGCACAGGGGCGCGCTTGGAGCGCACGGAGGCGCGCTTGGAGCGGAGCGCACGGAGGCGCGCTTGGAGCGGAGGGCACAGAGGCGGGCTTGGAGCGGTCTTGAGAGCGGAAGAATGACATTCGAAGGATCTTCAAGGCGCTCGAAGATCTTCGAAGGAGATCTTCAAAGATGAAGAAAATCTTCGAAGATGAAGGAGATCTTCGAAGAGGAAGGAGATCTTCGAAGGAGGATGAAGATCTTCGTCCGTCTTCGAAGTACTTGAAGGTTCCTTCAAGGGCGGCTTCGAAGAGGAGGGAGATCTTCAAGAGGAAGAGGAAGGAGGAGGAGAAAAGGATGGAAATGAGAGAAGCTTTGAGGTTCTATTTTTAGGCCTCATAGGTGATTACGGTAGTTATGCAGTTATTCGCAGGCCATAACCACCATAATTGTTATTTGCAGCCCGGTTTCATATAAATTAATACACATATTTCATAATAATTCACTACGCGCAGGCCGATATGATTTCAGATATTTACACCCACCCACAATGAGTGGTTACGGTGGTTATGGTTGTTATGCGGCTACCCGCACACCATAACCAATTTATGTGTTATACGCACACCCCTTTGTATAGTTTTGTGGTGATATGTATTCATATGACAGATATGGTTATGTGCACACCATAACCATATTATTTGCTATACGCAGATCGTATTGAAAGATTTACTATATACATCCTATGGTATGAGATTTTACTATTTGCACCCCATGTTAGAGGATTTTACTATTTACACCCCATGTTAGAGGATTTTACTATCTGCACCCCATGATGAGGGATTTTACTATTTACACCCCATGATAGGGGATTTTACTATTTACACCATATGATGAGGGATTTCACAATTTGCACCCCCATGTTGGAGGATTTTACTATTTGCACCGCACGATGAGGGAATTAACTATTTGCACCCCCATGTTGGAGAATTTTACTATCTGCAATGCATGATTAGGGAATTCACTATTTGCACCCTTATGTTGGGTGGTTACGGGGCTAGTGAGGTTTACTTTGGTCAACCTCATTTCCTCCACCAAATGAGGCGGGTGCTTTGCCTACTCGCAACCCAGATTAGGGGGTACCTATCAAGCTCCCTGTTTATTTTTAATTTCTTCAAAAAATTTCCCCTCTTTTTAATACATTTTTTTATAGAGAGAGAGGTAGAGATGGAAGAGCAATTTTTACGTACGGGACCCGTAAATGAGAATCGTGCGGGTAAAATCATATTCATCCGATCTGCTATCGGATCGTCAACAAAACGCGATGTCTGATCAAATTTTCGACCGGACTTTAACAAAGCCTAATATCCAGCCGAATATTATTTTAAAAACATTTATATGCATAATTAGGATCATAAAATATTTGTAAAAAATTTATGATTAATATTTTATTAATGATTTTTATAAAAAACAATTATCTTTTAATAAAAAAACAATTTTTCATAGGTCACCAGTACCATTCTATTGGTACAGGTCCCGTATATGAAAAAAATTTGAGATGGAAAGAGCGAAAAAATAGGCTGAATAAAAAGGTATCAAATGTGATTATTTACCTCCTACTTAAACATACATACAAATTTCTCTAACATTAAACCCTAAGTTTTCGTACGAGCATATCACATTAACGCCAGAAGGATAGTAAGGGCGTGAAAACAAGATGGCGGATCAAATATACCAGTTCTCGCAGGGACGTGCAATTAGTGTATAAGATTTCGCTCGTGAAGGCTTATGCAGTGATCGCCAAAGAGAGTAACAACCTCCATTTCTCTGGTCATTCGCTACATTCCATCGATCTCCACAGTCGACCGAAGAGTCCCATGCCGTCATTGCCGACGTCGCTCTTATGCTTTACCAAGCCCAGGATCCGCCGCCATGCTCGTGAAAATGAAAAGTCAGGTCGTTCCCTTGATCAAGAGAATTCGAAAGCAGAAGCTAAGAACCGCTTCAAGTTCACTCCTAAGATTCTACTTACTAGAACTCTTCCCCTGTCTTTAAAAGATCGCTTTCTCGAATAAGACGTAGTCGAGAAATATCTTTCGGCATTGGTCTCCACCACTTCGCATGTTTCATTTTGAATGAATTAATTTTGATCTGTCTATAACAAAATGGTCTGCACTTAAAATAAGTTTGAAAATATCCTAAGTTTGCACATAATAAAAAATAATCATCTTTATTTATTAAAAATGATATTTTTTTACAAACGTAATCCTGAATCTCGAGTATAAATTCATACATTGCAAACCCTAAACGGGGAGCCGGTGTAACGTCCCAAGGCCCTGGACTTACCATCGGGACAACGTCCACCGACTGCCTCGCCTGGCGATCGTTACCGGGCTGCATCCCAAGCACCCCAACCCCTCTCCAGCCCACAGGCGGGTTGTTGGTGGCCACAGCCTCCCTTTGGTGAGACGTGATCCAGTTACGCACCTCTACGGGGCCTTCCCAGGAGGTCACCCATCCCAGTACTACTCCAGCCCGAGCACGCTTAACAATATAGTTCTTTCACTTCTCATCACCAATTGAGCTGCAGCCCGGTAACTATATAGTTAAGCGTGCTCGGGCTGGAGTAGTACTGGGATGGGTGACCTCCTGGGGAGGCCCCGTAGAGGCGCGTAACCGGATCACGTCTCACCAAAGGGAGGCTGTGGCCACCAACAACCCGCCTGTGGGCTGGAGAGGGGTTGAGGTGCTTGGGTTGTAGCCCGGTAACGGTCGCCAGGCGAGGCAGTCGGTGGACATTGTCCCGATAGTAAGTCCAGGGCCTTGGGACGTTACAGCCGGGCGGGCGGCCAAGCGAGATTTGGGGTGTATATATTTACCGGAGGAGAAGAACAAGCGTCGGTAGTGGTCCGATCCCTTCCGTTCTTGTAGATCTTATCTTCCCCTTCTTCTCCACAGATCCTTCAAGCGGAGAAACGGCAGCCTCATCAAGCGCCGCCGATGCTGAAATTGCTAAGGTGCATAATTGCGAAATCTTATCTTCCCCTTTTCCTCCACAAACCCTTTCTGGGAAGCTAGTTCTATCCATACATTAGGAAATCACATTTCAACGGGATGTTGATTTCCAACAAATCTGTGCTGTGATTTGAAATAATTTCTCTTTTTTTTTGTTCTGAAATTGCATGATTAAAACACCACCGTAACACATGCAAAACAATAGTACTTCCATAACCCTAACACGCTACATGAAAATAACAGGAAAATAGATTTTTAGCAAGAGAGTATTCAAGTGCTTTAAGATTCCATCATCACTTGATTGTAAGTGATTTGACTCATAATTTCTTGAACTGAAAACATATTATTTTAGCTACAAATAGCATAAGGTAATTTGATCATGCCCACATACATCAATTTGAGAATTCTAAGAACAGGAATCTTAACCAAATACTAAGATAAAGCTTTCGTTAAATTTTCAGATTTTTCGGACTTGTTCTATCTCCAAAGCACAAGGGGGGTTGCAGAATATGGAGAGGAACATAGTGCATTATTAGGTTTGTATAAAGCTTGAAATCAAGCAAGAAACATAATTTTAAGGTCCTTTGTGTGAGCTTAAAATGTGTACTCACCTTGCATAGATGACCTTACAATTGTGTTTCTTGCTTGATTTTCTACTTTATACAACCCTACTAAATTCTAATGCTCTATATTTTTTTCCATCTCCATTGCACTTGCAACTTTTCAGTTCCCTCACAACTGTGCGAATCCATTTGTTCTTGATATGTTTGTGTATTTTACTGGCCAATCTAGTATTTGACTCTGTTCTTGAGTGGAGAATAGAATGCCTAAAGTTTAATTACTGGCCAGTCTAGTATCTGACACTGTTTTGGCCTTCCGTTTTCGTTTTATTAACTTGAAAGCTGAAAACAGACGTTTGTTTGACTATTCTTTTGCCCGTTTTCGTTTGCCTCAAAAACGGACCGTTTTCATTCCTTCATGAGAATGCATCTCCCAAAAGAGACCTCTCATGGACTGTTTTACTCGGTTTTGGAATAGAAGAACGTGTGACCCCCACCTTCCGCGAGATCCCCGACCTCCCGCGACTCTTCCCTATTTCCTCCGGCGATTCCGACCCAAAACCGTGCAAACACCTGCTTCCCTTGCGGTGTGGTCTATCGAGCTTTGTGATCGAAGAGGGAAGAAGAATGTCCGATTTTCTTTCTTTCCCTTAGGTTAGCGTTAAGGTTTAGATACACTTATTAGGGGTAATGGCTTCGCCTGCTTCCCTTGCAACAGTGGGAAGCACCAGGATTTCACATTCGTTGTACTATGAGGCCGCCTTCTTGGTCTTGGCCGGTAGAAGAATTCGTGTGATTTCGAGGATTAGTTTCAGTAACTTTGGCCGCCAACAACAATTGGTTTTGCATTCGCCAGGAAGTTTGTACAAGTGCATGGTTACCACAAACTTAGTAGATGAGAAATGAGTTTAATTTCTTCTTCACTTGAATTGGTATATCATGTCAGTAGTCTTGGTAAAGATGAGGATGCTGATCTAGTTCTGAAAGCTGTGCCAAAACCAGTTTTAAGAGGAAGGCCAAATGATCTTGACCAGTAGTTTTCGTTTTGGCCCAAAACGGGCTTGAAAACTATTCTATTTATCAGTTTTCATTTGGGCCCAAAATGAAAACGCACGATGTTTTTGTTTTGGACCAAAACGAAAACTTTTCAATGAAAACCGGCAAACGAATGCACCCTTAAACGTGATTCTTGATTTTGGGATGAGGTTGAAACTTTAAGCATCATTTGGATAAGTACACAGATCTGTGAGGTGTTGTGAATGGAACTCTTGCAGGAACTTAGTGGCACCAGGTTGTTCTCTTGTATTTTACTATAAGATTGAGGCTTTTGCGCTATGGAAGTCCAGTTGGACTGGTCACTCAACTCATTTTTCGATGAGAATGAAACTCAAGTGATGCATGCACCCATTGACATTCAGTCCACAGTAGAACTAAGAGGCATCCGGTTAGGCGAACCGACGCATTATGCGAGTTACATAATAAAAATATATGTAACTTAAAGATAAAAATAAAACTTCAAACCATGTTACTATTAAATGTTTCACATTTGGCATGCTCTAGGTGGTCGTAGAATAATAAAAATGTGAGTTGAAGACTCCCTAAATTATATTTTTAGGGCCATACAAGATGAACATTATCAAGATTGTAAAGAGTGAAAGGAAACTTAAAATCAGTGATAACTATAATAAGATGTATTAGGGTTTCATTATTTTAGTACTTGATATTAGAAAAAGTTCATGTTTGCACTCTACTTTCGTGTATTAGTTCCTCCATGAAATCTTTAATATTTTTTTAAAAAATAGTGTTTTCATTATACTCAAGTGTGTATGTGTGATGCGTTTCTTTCATCGCATCCCACGCACCCAACTCATTGACTCTCGAGCATCCTGGTCGAGGCCGCGACGCCGCATCGCTATTGCAGTTTGCTTCCAATACACTGTGCAGTTGGGCGATGCACTTCAAAACTTCTACATTAAGAAAAAGATACTACATGGGGTGAAGTATCGCTTTTGAAGCGTTACGTTCATTGCTCTTTTACATGACAATGTGCAAGTCGGCAAAAGCGTAGATCAACAAGTTCGAATTGGGCGCGAAGTTTGGACTTTGAATGATGTCTATGTTTTATTTGTTTGTGGCCATCAATTCCTGCTTCCCGCACATATTTCAGTTTCTTTTCTGGCGTTCTAAGTATTTGGAGTCGGGGGCTGAATGTTTTGAAGGCAGCATTTTGGTAGAACAATGCTTCTGTGGGTTGATCCGGCCCCCTAACATGGACTTTGCCATCTGAATCACTTTGTCAGCTTAATAAACTAGTTTAAGCTGATCATATACGACGCAACATTATTCTGAATTCGATGTAGTTTTCACTATGCTGAGCTTGAATTCGATGCAGCTTTCGTTATGTTTTAAATTATTGCGGGTGTACATTCGTCTATCTATATGTAGTTTTTTCATTATACGTCGTCAAATTCATCACAGTTACGCGCTTCTTCCTCATTGTGTGTGTATGATACATGGTGACTTGCAGTGGTAATAAGAGTGTTAAGACCTTTTTATTAATATATTTATATATTTGCTCATCGTGCTTACCGAGGGGCACCCCAAGACCCAAGTATACCTAAAATTATTTGAATGAAAAATTATTCAAAATAATTATCGCTGGTTTTGCTTAGTGCTGCTGCCTCGGGAAAACCTCAAGCATCAACTAATTGGAAATGTATGATTCATAAATCTTAATTAAAAAAAAAACTTAAAGAGTGATTAGTACAACTAACAGCAAAAAGTTGGTAGCAGGCGATTATCAGAGAGGCATGTGTTCATTCAACCTTTGCTCCATCTAACCCAGTCATGCTGCTTTCAGCAACAGTCTCCTTAACAAACCTGGATATTAAAATTATAAGAATTCAAAGCATTTCAGATTTATTATATATATTAAGGATCCGTTTGGCGCGGTGTTGTTTTTGCTCCGGTGAGTTTGGACAAGAACGCCATCATCATAGAATGTATGTTTAGCATGACAGCGACCCGTCGCCAAGAAAAGAAAACTAGTTTTGAACATAAAAGTGAATGAAGTTCCTTAGTTGTGGTCGGGCGTCCACGATCGACGGTTCATAACCACCGCGTTCACGACCGCTACCGTCGTGCAATACGGAGCCTTTAAGTGTATTGGTGTATTCCAAGCTTTCTGAAAACAAAGACTGATGCATGCATGCCATCGGCTTCAAATATAAAGGATTGTATGACTTTTAGCTTTTGGATCGAAGTAGAAAATACTTGCATCCAAGCCATTTTGGCTGGTTGACATTGATTCCGAAATTTGTTCTAAATTCCTTTCTAATTATTTTGGAATCAGTCCTAACTAGAGAAAGTTTAGATATTATGCACGTGTGAATGCATTTGTGCATGGTAGACTAGGAATTTGAATAGGGAGAGCACAAATCAATCAAAATCAGATAAAATTTTAGGACTCTCATTGAGCTCAATCTATGTTAAACAAGTTATGCATGGTTCATAAATGGTGTGGGAGAGAAATAGTTACCTGCTTATTTTCTCTCGAGATGATTCCAGGATATAGATGGCGAGGATCAAGGAAAGAATAAGACCTGCTTATCAAATAAAGAAGAAACATAAGCATGGGAGCATCAACCAAATTCAATTTATTCAATAATAATTTCATATTATGTTTGTTTGTTCGAATGTCGTTTTCTTTCTTCCATCCTCATCTACTCTCTATTTCACCTCATCCGCGCAAGCTATTATCTTCTTACCAGGAGAATCACACCGCGTTCTCATGGAGATCATTGTCATTGAGGAATGGTAGAGGATCAACTCTCCTCTCCTAGATGGCTGACTACAACGGATGAAAGATCTCCAAATCTCATCACTAGACTCCAAGATGAACTATGAGGCCACAAGTTGACACGCGAAAGATTTCCTACAATAGAAAACCGCCTACTGAGACAACAGACTGGAGGGCAATAACACCGGTTCCCACTGGTAAACCTTTGGGTATTTCCATTGGACTGCACACAGTTTGGAGTCCCGGGAGCGCCTCCACCTAAGATGAGCTTAAATTTCCAAAATGCTATCCAGCTGAATGGATCCATGCGGACAACATTTTTTCTATATAACATAACACAAAACGATCAGAACTTAATCCCGCAGAATGCAATTGGAACAACCTGACTTCACAATTGTTTCAATGGCCATCGCAAGGAAAGGGCTATGTCGTGATTGGCCTCAGATTGTAAATGCAATCTTCAAGCAATTTTGTTCCAAACAAGAACTTTCTGCGATCGAGAGGCGAGAGAATGAACACTCAAAGAAAATCGTATTAAACATACGAAATACAATCCGAGGCAAGCTTCAGCAACCTCGCAGAAGTTGGGCCCTCTAACGAGCTTCTCTCTCGAAGAGAACTTAAACCAAGTGATCCAAAAGATATCCTACACACTCAAGCTATGGCTCCTTAAATAGACGGAGCCCCACAACAAGACAAAGGACACTAAAGACAAATTATATAATTAATTATGAATATGACATCATCCATAAAAGGAAGCCACGTCTACAAGCGAATTCTTACGTGGTGGGGTCAATTGCCCGTGAATGCATATTGCGTGCTTAATCGGGCATGTTCGTAACAAATTTGGATCACCATAGGATGACAATCTAATTGAGAATCTAAGAAAAATCCTGAAGACAATCTTGCTCATGTATCATCAAGAAGCATGCATTTGATGATCTCTGAAGTCAGATTTCAGGACTATCAAAAGAATTTTTCAAAAGACACGTTCTTTTTGATGCTCCGACATTCAGTGATTTGGTATTGGCTGACAATGTTGGCCAACATAAATGTTTCAGGACAAAAAACACGAAATCGACTTTTTTTAAATATCGTTTCTGAAGATATCGGTAGCTGGCCGATATCTTCATTTAGGCTCTGGCTTTCATTTCAGTTTATATTTCATTTGTGCCCTAGCCTCTTGCTTTCCTCTGGTTTTTGCGGCTTAGTTCTTCTCTGGCAATTTTGAGCTTTGATTGCTCTGGCACTGTTCGTCTCTCTGGCTTTGTTCCTCGCTCCAATTTATACAGCTGTGAATTTGCTTGTGACTTTTCTGCACCCACTCCGGGTCCTCTCTAGTTTTAAACTCTATTTCTCTGGTACCTCTCTCCATCGACTTTGAGCACTGGATTCCGCCGCTTTGTTCCTCTCTTTGGTTTCTGCGGCAGTGACTCTGGTTTACGCGACTTAGTTGTGCCCATTCTAGTTCCTCTCTCTGTTTCTAGCTCGATTTCTCTGGTTCCTCTCTCTGGTTTCTGCGGCTGGACTACACGTTTTTTTATTTAAAATTTAATTGTGCTGGCATGCTGGAGCTCTGGTTTCTCTCAAGTTCCTCCCTGGTTCCTCTTTAGTTTCTTTCGTGTTCATCTCCTCTCCTCTCGTTGTTTCCTTTCTCCGACACTCTCCTCTCTGAGCTCTCTATGATTCTCTGATGGTCTATGGTTCCTCTCTGTTTCCTCTCTCTGATGCTCACCTTTGCTCTTATTTCTCTCTATGATTCTCTGATGGTCTACGGTTCCTCTTTGTTTCCTCTCTCTGATGCTCTCCTTTGCTCTTATTTCTCTCTATGATGCCCTCCTCTCTGGGCTCTCTCAGATTACCTGATGGTTTTTTGTCTATTGTTTGTTGGTTTCTATTTGTTGTTTGCAAATTGGGAAGTAACAAAGTTGACCAAGAGTGCGGCGGGGAAACATGGACTATATTGTCTCTTCATTTACTTCTTTATATGGGTCTTTAGGCATATTGAAGCTCAATAGTTTTGTTAATTTGCGAATTGTAGGCTGCAACAATAACTCGGGGAACAAGAATTTGGGTAAATGGAAAGTTGTTCATTGGTTAGGATATTAAGAAGAGCTGACGGAGATGCACCTTCCATGGGATGGTTGTATGGGGATATCAAGAAAGCTAGGGAGGTGGTTGTTGTTGCTCTCGATCACCAAAGGAATATATATCTTTCAAAATGGAAGTTGATTGATAGCAGATGAGAAAACAAGATGAGCAGCCATTTGCATCTAGTGAGATATTATTTAAACTGAACTTATTATTATCCCAACTGAATGGAAATTGAGGTTGACGGAAGGTGTATGCGTGGTTTTGTTGATTGTTTCTCAAGGATAGAGTAGAGGAGGAGAAAGTATCTTCATTTAAAGATGTGAGACTAAATATAAGAACGAGGAAAGTATACAATGGACTCCTTTTTAGCCTTTTGCAAATGGGATTTAACAATCCTCACCAATGACAGTAAGGATTATTTGGTAAAGTCTGGCAAAGAGATAAGTGCTCAGCCCTACCTTGAATACAAGTATTATTTGTTAAGACGAAGAGGAGAAACGAACCTTAGGGTTCTGGCCGTCTTCGTATTCGATGCACCCTCCCCAGCAATCCGACAATCCTCTTATATCTCCAAGGGAACCGGCCGGGCTTAGGCTTAGCCACTCTTATCCTCACCACCCGGTGAGGGGGTTACTTGACATTTAACCCCCCCCCCCTCAAGCTAACCCCATAAGCATCCAGCATTCCGAGCTTAAGGGAGTAAGAATGAAGGGATTTGCCAGAGACCGCTTTAGTGAGCATGTCAGCCAGTTGATCTTCAGAGGGCACAAACACCATAGTCACAGTTTGATCCTGAATTTTGTCCCGCACAAAATGGCAATCAATTTCAATATGCTTTGTTCTCTCGTGAAAGACAGGATTGTTAGATATATGAATTGCAGCTTGATTATCACAATGGAGTTGCATAGCCTCAATGACAGGAAATCCCATTTCCCCCAAGATAGATTTAACCCAAACCAGTTCACACACAGTAACAGCAATGGCACGGTACTTTGCTTCAGTGGAGGAACGAGCCACAACATTTTGTTTTTTACTTCTCCAGAAAATAAGGTTGCCACCAACAAAGATGGTATATCCACTAGTAGATCTTCTGTCCACGGAAGAGCCTGCCCAATCAGCATCACAGTACCCGTGGACCTTAAGATGGCCATGATTTTGATAGATAATGCCTTTTCCAGGGTCCTTTTTTAAATACTTGAGAATCCGCAGAACAGCTTGATAGTTATGAACTTTAGGGTTGTGCATGAATTGACTAACCAATCCAACAGCGAAGGAGATATCAGGTTTGGTGATTGTCAAATAAATCAATTTCCCCACAATTCGTTGAAAATCAAACTTCCTCTCAAGATTTGGAGAGGTCTCCTTATGAATGTCATAACTAGGGTCCACAGGACTATCCACAGGACTATCCACAAGTTTGACTCCCAAATATCCAACATCATTGAGAAGGTCCAAGACATATTTCCGCTGGGAGATCATAATCTTCCCGGCAGAACGCGCAATCTCAATTCCAAGAAAGTACCGAAGGAGACCCAAATCCTTTATTTCAAAAGCGAACGCTAATTCCTCTTTAACTCGAGTAATGTGGAGGTCATCCGTTCCTGTAATAATGATATCGTTCACATAGACTACGAGAATAGTAGTGCATTCCTCCCCTTTGTAGACAGACAGAATGATCTGAAGTACAGCGATTGAAATTCAGATGAACAAGTTTATCACTTAGCTTGGCAAACCAGGCACGTGGAGACTGTTTGAGGCCATATAGGGCTTTCTTGAGGCGACACACATGTCCTTTAGGAACATCCATACCAGGAGGTGGAGTCATATAGATTTCTTCCTCCAATTCACCATGTAGGAAAGCATTTTTAACATCGAGTTGATGTAGAGTCCAAGACTTATGAGCAGCAATAGATAGGAGAATTCTGACTGAGTTCAATTTAGCAACTGGAGCAAAGGTCTCTTGGAAGTCTACACCATCAACCTGAGTAAAACCTTTAGCTACCAATCTCGCTTTGTACCTATCAAGAGTTCCATCTTGTAGAAATTTAGTAGTATAAATCCATTTGCATCCGACTAGATGGCGCCCATGAGGAATAGGAACAATTTTCCAAGTCTTTTGACGTTGGAGAGCGTTCATCTCCTCCTCCATAGCCTTTACCCAGTGGAAATTTGAGCTAGCCTCTAAAAAACTGTTAGGAATAGGAATAGAGGAAACAGAAGCAAGATATACTTGTAATGAGTGAGAGATAGAGTGATACCCAACATACTTATCCATATGATATCTAGTACGACCACTCTGAATTTGAAGAGCAGAAGGGATCTCTGAAGTGGTGTTGTGGCCTGGATCTGGCGGAGTGGTGGTAGGTGGTGGAGCATGAGTGTGACATTCTTGTCCAGTCTTGATGTTTTTCCTTCTTTGATATACTTGAAGATCCTCTTTTCTTCTATAAACTCGAAGATCACTCGTTGGGGTTTCCTTTATAACAGGAATATCAACACTTTCTGGAGCAGTCACATCAATAAGAACAGGAAGAGGAGGCAACATGTCACTTTCTTCTTTGCTTTCCTTCTGAAACGTGATGAGTTTGCCCTCATTGGAATAATAAGGAGTGTTCTCGAAAAAGGTAACATCTTTTGATATAAACCTTCTCCGGAGAGTAGGAGAATAACACTTATACCCCTTTTGGCTGGCAGCATATCCCACAAAGACACACTTTATTGATTGCGGCCCTAATTTGTCCTTATGAGGCCCCACGATGTGAACAAAGGCGACGCACCCAAACACCTTAGGAGGAAGGTTGAATAGAGGCATATTTGGGCAGAGAATCTGTAGGGGGTACTTTCCTCCCAAAGTACCGGTAGCCATCCTATTAATAAGATAGACGGATGTGAGAACTCCTTCATCCCATAGTCCCTTAGGGACGAACATCTCTTGCAACAAGCATCGAGTGGTCTCCAAGATATGACGATTCTTTCTTTCGGCAACCCCATTCTGTTGAGGAGTCCCCGGACAGGAAGATTGGAAAATAATCCCATGATCTCTCAGAAATAGTTGAAGGTCACTGCACGTATATTCGCCTCCATTGTCACTCCTAAGAATTTTAATTCCAGTTCCAAATTGAGTCTGCACATAATGATAGAACAACTGAAATAATTTTGAGACTTCATCCTTCTTTTTCATGAGGTACACCCAGGTAAAGCGTGAGTGATCATCAATAAAAGAAACAAAATATTGAAAACCATTCACAGAACAAATAGGAGAAGTCCAGACATCGGAATGTATCAAATCAAAACATTTCAAACTTCGACTCAAACTAGGAGCATAGTTGGTCCTACAATGCTTTGAAAATTCACAAGACTGACAATCAAAAGTAACAGTTTTAACATTAAGCAAATACGGAAAAATAGCTTTCAAGGTCTTCAAACTAGCATGCCCAAATCTCTTGTGCCACAGCCTCAACTGATCCTGGTCGGTAATTTTCTGAGAACTAAGAGCCTGACAGTTGTCCATGACATACACTCCACCTGACTCATGTCCACCACCAATCGTCTTCCCACTCGCCAGATCCTGAAACACACAATGAGAGGAGAAAAAGGTGATAGAGCAGTTAAGTTGTTTAGTTAAACTGCTAACAGACAAGAGATTCGTAGGAAATGAGGGAACAATAATCACAGACTTGAGAGAGACAGAGGGAGAAAGATGAATAACCCCTTTACCAGTCACAGACGTCGAGGATCCATCAGCGAGTTTCACACTGCCAGAGGTAGGAAAAATAGAGGAGACTCCCATAGAAGATCCGGTCATGTGATCGGAAGCCCCCGAGTCAATAATCCAAGGGGTGGATAGTTCTTTAGAGGACACAGTAGTAGAGCGAACATGAGCGGCAGTACCTGCCAAATCACCAGCAGAGTTGGCTTTCAGAGCCTTGAGTTCTCTAGTCAAACTCTCGTTTTCTGCCTGAAGATACCCAGAATTATCAAGGTGGCCATACATAGCAGTAGGAGGCCTCACATATTTCCCATCAGAGCCCCGAATCTATCCTGGAGGGATTAAATGAGGATGAAGATCCCAACATTTCTCTTTCCCATGACCTTTCTTCCCACAGTGAGGGCACTTCATTTTACTCTTGTCTTCTTGCCTCATATTTCTAGGATGCGATTTCTTCTGTTCAGCAGCAAGGGCAGACACCTCATGACCCACATGAGTACCGGAACGAAGGGAGTTTATACGACTAGCTTCTCCCCTAATATAGTGAGCCACAGTCTCTAGATCAGGCACAAAATCACGTCCCAACATCTGAACCCTCTGGAACTCAAGTTCAGGAGGGAGACCAGAGAGCATCTCAAATACCCTCCGTTGCATGAGTTCAGTCTTGTAGTCTTCAATAGTCTGAATAGCAGAATACTGATCAATTTCAGCCCACTTATGGGTCAACTTGCCATAATATTCTTCGAAGTCCCCCATTCCAGCCATGTGGATCTGTTCGGTTTGGAGTTGATATATTCTCGCTAAGTCCTTTTTTGAGTAATTTCGTTCGATCTGTTCCCACATTTCTTTCGCAGTTTCACAGAATAGAAAGTGGCTTGCAATCTTGGGTTCCATAGAATTGACAAGCCAATTAATCACTGTGAGATTCTCACCTTCCCATTCCTCGTATGTGGGATCGGTCTTGTTTGGAGCCGGCTTGGATCCTGTGAGAAAACCCAGTCTTCGACGGCTCCCAATGAAAATCCTCATAGACTGAGCCCATAGAAGGTAATTCCTTCCATTGAGTTTAATGTGAGTAACACCTTGACTGAAGTCCATGTTAGGACTCCCTCCACTGTAGTGTCTAGGTTGGTTAACGGCCCCTTCAGAGGCATTTGCACTTTTCAAGTTGTCATCCATACGGGCACACAAGCTGGTGGACCTACAGGAAGCAGACGAAATACCAGCAGAAGCAGCAGGAGGACCTTCAGGCCAGAACCACGGCAGCAGGACAGCAGCAGGGCCGGACCTTCAGGTCACGGCAGAACCAGGAGAGCGACAGCGGCACCACGGCAGCAGGACAGCAGCAGGGCCGGACCTTCAGGTCACGGCGGAACCAGGAGAGCGACAGCGGCAGCACAGCAGAATCACGGCAGGACCGACGAGATCGGCAGCACCAATGGACCGAGCGACGACGGGAAACGGCAGCAGGAACGATCGCGGCTCGAGCGACGGGATCGGCACGAACGACGGGAAACGACGAGAAGAAATCGCGGCTCGAGCGACGACGGAAACGGCAGCAGGAACGATCGACGGTTCGAGCGACGGGATCGGCACGACGAGCCTTCAGGTCGACGGGAAGAATCGCTCTAATATACCATGTTAAGACGAAGAGGAGAAACGAACCTTAGGGTTCTGGCCGTCTTCGTATTCGATGCACCCTCCCCAGCAATCCGGCAATCCTCTTATATCTCCAAGGGAACCGGCCAGGCTTAGGCTTAGCCACTCTTATCCTCACCACCCGGTGAGGGGGTTACTTGACATTTAACATTATTTAATATTTTAAGTTTGATTAACAAAAAATTGTATAAATTGTAACTTTGAATAATTTATTATTTTACTTTATCACTACTACATTGGTGGAGGATAAACGAGGCTATGATACTCCCCATCTTAAGGTTATGACAATGAAAATTTTGAGCCTGACAACTACTATGACTGCGAGAGGAACTGGATCACTTTTGAGATGGTTATATCACTAATAATCTAATAGAAATATCTAATATTAAGTGTATATGTGTATGAGTTATTTATGCTTTTTAATTTTATAGATACAATCAAAGAAGAGGAATAAATTCGACAACAAATATTTGAATAATCTTATTTTTGTAAAGTTCAATGGTCAAAATATTCCGGCACATCTCAAAATCATTTAGCTGTCAATAACTTAGATTTTGGGAAGGTATAATAGTGGATAGTGGGTGTTGTTGATGGTACAGATGATAATGATGATGGTGGTGATGAAATCTTTACTAGAGAGGGATTGATGTAGGCACAACTTGGAGATATTGTCAACATTAATCTAGATACGAGGAGGTTTTCTAGAATTATCAAGAGCAAAGTCATAACCATTACTGAAAAAGGAAAAGTAAAGAGAAAAGTGTTGGAGAAGGACGAGGCAGATCTTCAGTCGTCAAGTTCATCGAATGCGGATCATGTTCCATCTACATTCCTGGTTGTTGATGATTACATGATAGATCAAGAATGAGATATGTTTAAAATTTGATAATTTTAATTTTTAAAATCTTAATGTTCAAGTTGCAAGCAAAATATTTATTCAGAAATACCAATATATTTACAATTTACAAACTCTTATTTTTAAAATCAGTGTATGCTTAGTGTTTTACTTATAACGATATATTGTTCTTACTTGTGAAACATAAATTTTGTTCATGGTAGTTTGGTAGATTTAAGAGTTCAATAAATGATAAATTGTTAATATCTCTCTCTCTCTATATATATATATATTAAAATGATTATTTATATATAATTATGTATATAAATAATTAAATATTGACACCCGATATATGAAATATACTTGATATACTAAAATGAACATGAAAAATTCAAATCGACGTGTCCTCAACATTCGACATTTATAGCCTTTCTGGCATTACTCAACGACCTCTAGACTTCCATGATGCGCACCATTTCGTAAGACTCTTCAAAGACCAAATTATCGAGGATACTAAGCACTTCAAAGGGTGTCCCAAAGGCCTGGGCCTGCCCAACAAAAGGCCCACTTAGGTTTGGGCCCAGGTAAGCCCGATCCAGGCCTTGGGGTCCTAACTAGGCCCCCATTTTGGCCAGAAAATTGGCCTACTGCCCAGCCCGGGCACCGGGCCTAGACTGGGCCTAGCGCACACCTAGCCCGGGCTTGGCGCTAAGCCTACATCCACGGCTCCAAGAGTCGTTGGATAACCTGCTCCAAGAGGCATTGGATCCACTGCTCTTAGAGTCGTGGCACTAAGATCCTGCTTGGCCTGGCAAAGCAGGCGGCATGCAGACTTTTGGTCGCTGGCCTAGGACCTAAGCTAGCGCAAGTGCTAGCCTAGGCCCTAACAACAACAACAACAACAACACTCAAGCCTTTATCCCACCATAGTGGGGTCGGCTATATGGATCCTTTGTCGCCATTGCGCCCTATCTTTAATCATAGCCTCATTAATACCTAAGTACATCATATCTTTCCTTATAGTTTCATTCCAAGTCTTTTTTGGTCTACCCCTCCCCCGTTTAACATGTCTAGTGACTAAACTCTCACAACGCCTAACAGGTGCCTCTAATGGTCTCCTATGTACACGTCCGAACCATCTTAAACGAGCTTCTCGCATCTTCTCTACAATTGGCGCCACTCCTGTCTTATCCCTGATACATTCATTCCTAATTTTATCCAGTCTCGTGTGACCACACATCAACCTAAGCATTCTTGATGGGGGACCATCGGCCAAGCACAAGGCGGGCCCCGCTTTCGTCTATTCGCGCCGGAAGACTCGATCGGATTGGCGATCCGACCCCGCGGTTGCGTCCGGATGCGCGCCGCGAATCTTTTTTATATATTAGTTCATGTTATTTGCTTTTATTTTCATGTAATCGGCACATGGAATCCACGGCCAATCATAGCCGTTAATTCCGGGTTGCCCTAATGCTTTAAACATTATAAATAGGAGAGTTTGAGGCTTGGAAATCTTATTGCTGGTTTTGGAGAAGTCTATTCCCGGAACTCCGCGATCACGCCCCGGTGCCGACGCCGTGGAGCCCTAGGTGCTGACTCCTAGTGGTGGAAAATCATCCCCAAGGTAACCCTAACCCTTCCCCACCTTTCTCCATCATCTCCCGCTGTTTTCCCCTCTCCTACAGCCACTGAAACCCCTCCCTTGCCACCGGCCTGCTGCTAGACAGCCCCTCTCCTGCCGCCGACCTGCTGCTGGACAGCCCCCCTACCGAGCCTCCTTTTCCTCCACCGCCGACCACCGCCCCGCCTTGCTACAGTGCCGCCGCACCCCCTCCTCCCTTCCCCGTCCAGCCACCACCCCTCCTACCCCCTCCGCCCACTCCTCTTTGTCCCTTCCTACAGCCGACCCCTCCATCTCCCTCTTCTTCGTGGAACCACTTCCATATATCTCCCAAAACCCAAGATCAATTCAGATCTAGGGTTTCCCCTCCCCGATCCGCTATTCCCTCCACCGTGTACCCCGTCGTTACCCGGATCCGACCCTTAACGTCGGATCTACCACTCCCGTGACCGGATCCGTCCGTACTTGTCCGGATCTATCCGTTTTCAGCCTTCCCTCTCTGTTTTCCACCGTGGACAGCCACCGCTCATACTCCCGGACCCGGATCTACTCCCATAACCACCGGATCTTCCCCGCCTCGGACATCTCCTTTATTTTGTGGTTTGTTTGTTGTATGGACGTTTATTTTCAGCATTGATATATTGTTTGACTATCCTATTTGTTGGAGATATTGGTTTGTGAAATTTTGTGCTGTTAGAATTTTGATTGCAGGAAGGAGCAGTCGTTTAGCGCTTATTTTTGGCCCTCCGTTTGGAGGAAAGCCGTGCTTAATTGTTGAAAACTTGTAATTTGCTCTTTGCTGAATTATTAATGCGTGGGTTATGTTACATTCGTAAAATAATTTGTTGCGCGGAAATTTGCATTCTCATATAGTGTCACCTGTGTCCACTCACCTTAGTAAGCCTACTTAGCATTGCACGCACCCTACCCTACATCAATTGGTATCAGAGCCAGGTTTGGCCATTTTGCATGCTCCGTAGTGGTAGGACATTTAGAAGCATGGTAGATCCATCAACCACCAATGAGCGGGCAGCGGGCTCGAATTCGAGCGCCGCTACTACTGACTTTGAACGTCTTATACTAGACCGCTTTGACGCCTTAGGAACGCAGTTCGATAATATGCGTCATGACTTCGCCACGGTGAATCAACGTCTGGATCGGCTAGAAAACGCTAGGAATACTCCGGCGCCCCGTGACGATGCGGTTGAGGACGACCCTGACAACCCCCTCCCGAGAGATCATAGGTTTAGAGGCGGGCCACCACCAGAGGACCGTTATCGTCGTGATACACCATATCGAGCCCCACCCCCACCTGTGAGGCGACGCCCTGATATTGCGAATGAGCGACGTAACACCCCCGTTCATGACAGACCCCCGTATCCGAGAGAGGAATATCGTTTACCTACAGCAGCCTCGTTTTGACCCCAGGGATCGGGCACCCCCGCATGATCGTCGTGACCATTACCGCGACGAGCAGTATCCCCCGGGTCGTAGAGAGCGTGGTCCCCCGCCCGCTCGATATGACGCCCATGATGACTATTTTGAAGATTACCCTGATCCACGGAGAGTCGACCACCAGTTTGATATCACTCGCCGCATCCGACTCGACGCTTCGTCATTTGATGGCCGCTTAGATCCGAAAGCTTTCAGTGATTGGCTTTTGGACATGGACCACTACTTCGAGTGGTACGACATGAGTGATGAGCGATGCGTCCGCTTTGCGGAAATGAAGCTGATCGGGCAAGCAAAGGTGTTTTGGATCAGTGTTGAGAGGGCTCTAGAGCGAGACGGCTATTATCCCGTCACCAGTTGGGAGGAGATGAAGGATAGACTGAGGGAGAAGTACCTCCCCGCCTCGTACCGCGACCAGCTATTCGAGCAACTACAAAATTTACGACAGGGGAAGCTTACTGTTGCGGAGTACATGGCTCGCTTCGACGAGCTGATGGTTAGGAGTGATATTTCGGAGGAGCCTATTGCCACGGCATCCCGATTCAGGGCGGGTCTCCGTTCCGAACTCCGGAGAGAATTGATTCCCCACCACCCGGAGACCGTAGATCAGATTTTCCAGCTCGCCCTCGAGTATGAGCAGTACCTCCGATCTTCGAGCACGAGGCAGTTCCCTGCGCGGACTGATTCGTCGACTTTTAAGAAACCCGCTCCACCCCAAACCACCCCGGCCGCCCCATCTCGTCTCTCCGCTGATGTGAAGGGCAAGGCCGCACACACCGACGGCCAGCGTTCTGGTGGCATCGTCTGTTTTAGATGCTCGGGCAGAGGACACGTGGCGGCGCAGTGCCCCACACGGACACTGTTGGTAGAGGGAGAGGAGCAGGGTTTAGAGGAAGAAGAGGAGGCCCCGGAGGACGTTAGAGCTACGGTAGAAGAAGGTTGGGAGAGCGACGCTGAGAAGTCATTAGAGATTGGAGTGATTAGGCGCCTCCTACACACCCCACGTGTGGACGAGGACTGGCGCCGCACCACCATCTTTTACACCTACTTCCCCAGTGCAGGCGGCCCCTGCAAACTAGCCATCGATGGTGGGAGCTGCGTCAACATCGTGGCCCAGAGAGGCTTGGAGCGTATGCAAGTGAAGGCGGAGCCTCACCCACACCCTTACCGGGTTGTTTGGGTGGACAAGACCGCTATCCAGGTGACACAGCGGTGCCTCGTCCCCATTCGGCTGGCGACATTTGAGGATCATGTGTGGTGTGACGTCATTCCCATGGACGTTGCCCACGTACTTTTGGGGCGACCTTGGCTATACGACCGCGATGTCACGTGTTACGGTCGGTCGAACACGTATACATTTTATGACAAGGGCAATAAGATCACGTTGTCACCCACCCAACCCAAGGAGAAACCCAAGGGTCCGATTGAGCCGTCCACGAGCACCACGTCATCGCGACCGCTACATCTTTTGCGGTGCCGTGAGTTCCTTCGAGAGAGTGCGGACTCTGGCGTATTCTACATTGTTGCTGCCACCATGACTTCCGACAGTCCGGCAGCGACCCCTGATCTTCCTCCGGAGATCCAGACCCTCCTTAGGGAGTTTGCTGATATTATGCCAGAGGAGTTGCCTGATGAGCTCCCTCCATTACGAGATATCCAGCACGCTATTGACTTAATCCCAGGAGCCTCTCTCCCCAACCTGCCTCATTATCGTATGAATCCCGACGAGCATGCCGAGCTCAAACGGCAGGTTGACGAGCTTCTCCGAAAGCAATTCATTCGAGAGAGTTTGAGTCCCTGCGCCGTTCCCGCCCTTCTTACCCTAAGAAGGATGGTAGCTGGCGCATGTGTATCGATAGCCGTGCAATCAATAAAATCACGGTAAAGTACAGATCTCCCATCCCTCGGCTCGACGATTTGCTAGATACTATGTCAGGTGCCCTGATCTTTTCCAAGATCGACTTACGGAGTGGGTACCACCAAATTCGGGTTCGAGAAGGAGATGAGTGGAAGACCGCCTTCAAGACGAAGGATGGCCTGTATGAGTGGTCGGTCATGCCATTTGGGATGTCCAACGCCCCGAGCACGTTCATGCGGGTCATGACCCAGTTATTACGAGCCTACATGGGCAAGTTCTTAGTTGTGTATTTTGATGACATCTTGATCTATAGTCGGACCCGGAGCGATCACTTAGAGCATCTGAGACTCCTATTTGAGACCCTTCGCGGTGAGAAGTTATTCGTGAATCTGAAGAAGTGTTCATTCCACGCCGAGTCGGTTCAGTTCTTAGGATTTATCGTATCCTCCACTGGAGTGTCCGTCGACCCTGAGAAGGTCCGATCCATTCGGGACTGGCCCTTACCTTCGACCATCCACGAGGCCCGTAGCTTCCACGGGTTAGCGACCTTCTACAGGAGGTTCGTTCGAGGATTTAGTACGATCATGGCTCCATTCACTAGCTGTCTGAAGAAGGGCGAGTTTCAGTGGACCCCCGCGGCCACTCGAGCATTCGAGGAGATTAAGGAGAGATTGACCACAGCCCCAGTCCTACGACTCTCTGATTTTGGCAAAGCATTCGAGGTCGCATGTGACGCTTCTGGGGTGGGGATCGGTGGCGTCCTTAGCCAGGAGGGGCACCCGGTCTCCTACTTCAGTGAGAAGTTAAATGAAGCCAAGCAAAAATATTCCAACTACGATAGGGAATTTTATGCGATCGTTCAGTCGTTGAGGTACTGGAGGCATTACCTCCTTCCCAGAGAGTTCGTTCTCTACTCCGACCACCAGGCACTACGGTATTTAGACTCCCAGAAAAAGCTTGGATATAGGCATGCGAAGTGGGTCGAATACCTCCAGGACTTCCATTATGTTCTCAAACACCGAGCGGGTGTCGAGAACAAACCCGCTGATGCGTTGAGTCGGCGGGTCACTTTACTCCAGACCTTGAGGGCCCACGTAGACGGACTCGAGCGGATTATAGCTGATTATCCAGGTTGTTCCGATTTCGGCGAGATATACGTCGCTCTATCCCGAGACCCACCAGATTCTGTCGATGGCTTCCAGATTTGGGAAGGTTACCTCTACCGGGGCTCCCACATGTGCATCCCTTGTACATCGTATCGTGACTACTTGATTTGGGAACTCCATGCGGGTGGGGCCGCCGGGCATTTTGGCAGGGATAAGACTATAGCTATTGTTGAAGATCGATTTTATTGGCCGGGCCTAAAGAGAGATGTGGCTAGAGTAGTCCGACATTGTGGCACGTGCCAGACGGCTAAGGGAACTAAACAAAATACGGGCCTATATACACCCTTACCCGTCCCTAGTAGGCCGTGGGAAGACATTAGTATGGACTTTGTCCTTGGATTGCCACGCACAGTTAGGAAACACGATTGCATCTTTGTGGTAGTTGACCGATTTTCGAAGATGGCCCACTTCATAGCGTGTTCCAGGACTGCTGATGCTTCGCGGGTAGCTTCCATTTTCATTCGGGACATCTTTAGGCTCCATGGCCTACCGACATCCATAGTGTCCGATAGAGATGTCAGGTTCGTGAGCTACTTTTGGAAAACTCTATGGCACAAAACAGGCACTGCCCTTAAGTTTTCGTCTGCATATCACCCCCAGACAGACGGACAGACCGAGGTCGTGAACCGCAGTTTAGGGAACCTGCTTAGGTGTCTTGTGGGTGAGCACGTCGCGAGTTGGGACTCCATCCTACCCATTGCTGAATTTGCCTATAATAGTTCGTTTAATCGGTCCACCGGTCTGAGCCCGTTTCATATAGTCTTAGGGTACGAGCCCAAGAAACCTATTGACCTTCTCCCTTGCCCACTAGAATCCCGTCTGAATGAGTCCGCCGAGTCATTTGCACGTCATTTGCATGAGTTACATGAGTCAGTCCGCCGACAAATTATTTTAAGCAATGAAAGCTATAAAACCCATGCAGATTTAAGCATGCGAGAGCAGGTTTTCAAGGAAGGCGAGCAAGTTATGGTCCGAATCCGAGCGGATAGGATCCCGCCGGGGCATGCTAAGAAATTAAACGCTAAGCGAATGGGTCCCTACTCGATCACTAAACGAATCGGCACTAATGCTTACAAGCTTAATATCCCTGCAAGTATGGGGATCCATCCGGTATTCAATGTTGAAGACCTAACTCCTTACTATGAGCCCCGCAAGTACTTGGACCCGAGTCAGGATGATCACCGTCCCTCCATTCCACCATCAGTTGCAGCCCCTTCCTCCTCACCTATACCCCCATTTGCCCCGTCCCCAGCTGTGAACACCCCTGAGAGTCTTCCACCTTTGGTGACACCGTCTGCGCCCCTGATCGCCCCGGGATCCACTTCACGAGAGGAGAGTGAGGAGTGTGTTACAGACATTATTGCTCATGAGTACGTTCCTGCCGCCACTGGATTCTCTTGCCGCTACCTGGTTCGTTGGAGAGGCCGCCCCGCCTCTGATGACACGTGGATTCTACCTACGGAGCTGGATCGGCTCGCCCCCGGGCTTCGACGTCAGTACGATCGTCTCCATTCATCGGAGATGAATTCTTTTCAGTCGGGGGGAGTTGATGGGGGACCATCGGCCAAGCACAAGGCAGGCCCCGCTTTCGTCTATTCGCGCCGGAAGACTCGATCGGATTGGCGATCCGACCCCGCGGTTGCGTCCGGATGCGCGCAGCGAATCTTTTGTATATATTAGTTCATGTTATTTGCTTTTATTTTCATGTAATCGGCACATGGAATCCACGGCCAATCATAGCCGTTAATTCCGGGTTGCCCTAATGCTTTAAACATTATAAATAGGAGAGTTTGAGGCTTGGAAATCTTATTGCTGGTTTTGGAGAAGTCTATTCCCGGAACTCCGCGATCACGCCCCGGTGCCGACGCCGTGGAGCCCTAGGTGCTGACTCCTAGTGGTGGAAAATCATCCCCAAGGTAACCCTAACCCTTCCCCACCTTTCTCCATCATCTCCCGCTGTTTTCCCCTCTCCTACAGCCACTGAAACCCCTCCCCTGGCACCGACCTGCTGCTGGACAGCCCCTCTCCTGTCGCCGACCTGCTGCTGGACAGCCCCCCTACCGAGCCTCCTTTTCCTCCACCGCCGACCACCGCCCCGCCTTGCTACAGTGCCGCCGCACCCCCTCCTCCCTTCCCCGTCCAGCCACCACCCCTCCTACCCCCGCCGCCCACTCCTCTTTGTCCCTTCCTACAGCCGACCCCTCCATCTCCCTCTTCTTCGTGGAACCACTTCCATATATCTCCCAAAACCCAAGATCAATTCAGATCTAGGGTTTCCCCTCCCCGATCCGCTATTCCCTCCACCGTGTACGCCGTCGTTACCCGGATCCGACCCTTAACGTCGGATCTACCACTCCCGTGACCGGATCCGTCCGTACTTGTCCGGATCTATCCGTTTTCAGCCTTCCCTCTCCGTTTTCCACCGTGGACAGCCACCGCTCATACTCCCGGACCCGGATCTACTCCCATAACCACCGGATCTTCCCCGCCTCGGACATCTCCTTTATTTTGTGGTTTGTTTGTTGTATGGACGTTTATTTTTAGCATTGAGATATTGTTTGACTATCCTATTTGTTGGAGATATTGGTTTGTGAAATTTTGTGCTGTTAGAATTTTGATTGCAGGAAGGAACAGACGTTTAGCGCTTATTTTTGGCCCTCCGTTTGGAGGAAAGCCGTGCTTAATTGCTGAAAACTTGTAATTTGCTCTTTGCTGAATTATTAATGCGTGGGTTATGTTACATTCGTAAAATAATTTGTTGCGCGGAAATTTGCATTCTCATATAGTGTCACCCGTGTCCACTCACCTTAGTAAGCCTACTTAGCATTGCACGCACCCTACCCTACATCAATTCTCATCTCCGCAACTCCCATTTTTTGCTCATGTACACCATTCACTGCCCAACACTCAGAACCGTAGACCATTGCTGGCCAAATTGCAATACAACAAACTTGCCTTTAAGTTTTAATGGTACTTTACGATCGCTGAGATCCCAGACGACCCTCTCCACTTCAACCAACCTGCTTGGATTCTATGTATCACATCTTTATCTACACCTCCATCTTATTAAAACAACCTAGGCCCTAAAATTATAAAAAAATATTTTAAATTTAAAAATAAATTTTAATTTTAAAAACAGGCCGGCCCACGCCAGGGCTTAAGCTTGGCAATCAAGCCCTCCTTTTGAAGGAGGGCCTGGGTCTGGCAAAATCCAGGCCCATGCTTGACTCTGGCTCCTAAAAAGCCTTGGACTGGCAAGTCGGGATTTGGCCCGGCCCTGCGGGCCTTTTGAACACCCATACTTCAAACCGCGCTTAATTGAACTACCCAGTCCCCACAGTTACTGCTAAGTTCTCTCTAAAACAACCCCAAAAACTTCCAGCCAGACTGACAGATTCTTGATCAACAGATTACCCCCTCAAGGAACTCTAAAGTCAACAAGGAAAACGGACTTTGCTACAACAACTATGAAGAAAAATTCACAGCATGAGAGGCTCAAAAAGGAAAACACTATGTTTGTTCTTCGAAGTTTACTCTGACAGATATCTAAATGAGATCATACTTGAAAAAGAAGAACAGAAGGATCTTGAGTTCTAGAAAACTGTGGATACATCGATAGTTAAATGTTTAGTTTATAGAAAATATAACCAGAACATTAAAATGGGAAAAATATTTGAAAGAAGAATGAAAAAAAGGAGTACACGCTGTACCTGATCCAAACAATAAATAAAATCCTCCAGCAACATCTATTTCTGATTTTTCTTCCCTGTTTACAGTAAAGAATACAAATCAAAATACATATGCTTTTCTAAAAACTATGCATGATCCATCTTAAAGCATGTGTTCATGTGAGTAATATATCAAGGCTGTCTTAGAAACTAACTAAAATTGTCTCCTGACTATTTAGGATGTGTTCATTTGAGCACAACTATTTTTCTTTCTAACTAGGCTTAGCAAAAATGTGACCCAACGAATAATGCCCATGAGAGGCACATACCAAGGGCTAATGTGAGATTTCATGACTCAAGGAGAAGCATGTTTTCACGTAGCCAAGTTAGGAATTAACCTATGTTTAACCAAAGGATCACAATGCTCATGCTTGAATAAGTCCAAAGACCACAAAGGAAGAAAAAATAAGTGATTTGTCAAAAATAAAGGGTGTTGTTACAAGCAAACAACATTTGCTACTAGCAAATAATGAATTTTGAAAATGACTATTTGTAAATAATTTTGTTATTAGCAAACCACAGAAAATATTTTAAAAACAATTCTCACCATATAACGAGCAATATTCATCCATGTCAAAAATTCCTTCAAATGTGCCAACAACAAACCTTAACTCAGAATAATTATCTGCTTCTATTTTCTGCATACAATGCCAGCATCGTTATACAAGTTCGGCATTGTATGCCTGGTAAACATGCTTAAATAAGTATGATTGACAATTTTGTTGCATACAACGTGCACAAGTAAAACAACTAAACAAGGATAAGCGTATCATCATTAAAGTATATTTGTCAAAAATATGCTTTAAACCAATTATAGACCTCGTTTCCATCATCAGCAGAAAAATCACCAAAAATCCATCATGGATTTAGCTTCCGACTCCTATAAACTCATATTTGAAATCGTCAGAACAGACAAAATGGCTTGATTTGCATGATTAATATGTTTCTAGGATGTATCAGTGCTATAAATGTAAACTTTTTGTCTGTAAAGATACAACAATCCTAAGATCAATTTCGAGAAATACGATGAATGCATGATTAATATGTTTGTAGAAGATGTAATGTTTCACTCTTTCTGAACTATTACTAACCAATTTCATTACAGACTCGCGTACAGATTAAAAGTGCGGAATAGATCTGAATACTTCTCTAAAACTTTCTTTAATCACAAGTTATTTCAGTAAATATAAACAACACAATCACAGATTAGATGATAAACAAATAACAAAATATATAAAGTACATAAATGTAAAGCTAAAGCTATAGAGCAATCATTCAGATGACACAAGTTCATCTAGATGACACAAGCATCCGGATGACACAATGAATCTGCGTACTCTCTTCCACAGCCCGTGAGATTCCACTGCCTTCACCAATGCGACGAGTCTTTTCCACTGGAGGCTCCAACCCGACGAATCTTTTGTCTGGAGATTTCAACCATAACACAGCTCTCTTGGAGGGAGATGCTTGTAACTCTTTGCAACAATTGAGACTGAGAGTTTAATTGAGAGAGCTTGTTGTGTCTCAAGAGAGAAGAGAGACACGTCTTCGCGAGAGAGGTTGCAGAAAGAAAGAGAAGAGAAAAGAGTCGGTTAGGGCTTGCTTTAGATTTCTAGAGGTCTCATCTTCTTCTATCGGTTAGATATAGATATATATATATACTCCATTTTTTTTGGCCAATAAGGAAGAAAAGCAAAAAATAATTCTCCTTCCTTTTCTATTTAATTTCTTTCTGATCAACTCCCCAAAAGAGTGCGACATTTTTCTTATTCTGGACTTGGTTTGTCTTGCTCTGCAACAACTCTATTTTCTTCTCTGCTCTGCAACGACTATTTTGCTAGTTGACTGCTCAGTCCCCTGTCAACTATCAGTCGGTCCCCTGTCAACTATCAGTCGATCCCCGGTCAACTATCAGTCGGTCCCCGGTCAACTATCAGCTCGATCAAAGATCATTGATCGGTTGGTGCTCGGTCAGAGATCGTTGACCAACTGGTCCCCAGTCAGAGATCTTTGACCAGCTGGTCCCTGGTCAACTATATTTGATCGGCCTGAGAATGAATTCAACCAACTTTCTATTTCTTCTGGCTTCCTTCTGACTTCTTCTTCTGAGCTTCCTCCTTCTATAAGTAGTCTTATCAAGGTTTTGTACCATCAAATCCATAGAAATTTTCCAACAATCTCCCCCTATTTGATGAGGACAAAACCACGAGAAAATGATAAGACTTTCTTAAAAATAGCTTATGTTCAGTTCCTCCTGAGGCATAGGCTTCAAGCAGATTTTCTCCACTTGCTTACAGCAGATGTTGCAACTTCTGAATAAATTTCTTGTAAGAGAACTTCTCCTCGTTTGAAGTATTTTCTTGTTCCGAACTTCTCCCCCTTTTTGTTCTCAGTCAAAGAGGGTCTTCAATAGTTTTCTTCTCCCATTGTTTGGAGGTCTACAGGTTGTGGGTCTTCATTTGAGTTACCAAAAAAAAGTGTATGATACCAATTGAGGGATACCAACAGAAATTGTTATAGCCCTATGGGCTTCCTTCTTCCTCTAGCAACCTTTTTCACCAAAGGAGTCTCATTCTTCTCTTCCTTCATATGGTTCTCCTTCATAGTACAACTTCTGAATGTTGTGACTCTTCAGCAACCTTTTTTTTTATCTTCTTTTCTACATTTCAAATACCAATTGATAGTAGCATTTCTGATACCAACTGATGGGTGGCTTCAGGTTCTCTTCAAACATTATTGTTGCTCTGCAGCTTCCATCTTCATCTACAACATCTAAGTCAGATTCCAAGTGGAGAATGAGTAAAACTCCCCATGAGTTGTACATCCTCTACTCTTCTTCTGGTTCCATCTTCTCCAAGCTCCACCTACTATAGCAGTTTTGGTGGAACCATCTTCTTCTTCTTTCCTTCTTGCAGCTGACTCCAGTTTTTATGTAGGCTCCATCTATGATTTAGCTTTCAGTAAAGTCCTTAAGAGTGATTTAAAGACTCTTTCATGCACAGTAGTCTGAAGGGCAGACTTTCTTACTCCAGACACGGCTGGAGCTTCTCCTGTCCAAAGTACCAAGTGTGTAGATTGGTGGACTTGGACCTTCAGCACCTGCACTTCAGAAGGGATAAGGTCCCAAAATGGATTTGGGTCCATTAATAACATAATTCACACAAACCCTTGGCTTCCTCTGGTAAGAATTACCTGGTGAATGTGTTTGTGTGGTTAAACCAGCAATTCGCCATAAAATGGCCTACCTTTTCACAACAAAAGCATTGAAATCGATTGTATTTGCTCCTCCTTTTAAGTAAAGAAGGGTAGGAAGAGACAGCAGAAACACATACAAGCTGGGCCACATCAACCTATAGGTTGGTCGGTGATCAGTGTTCGTTAACAGTTGGAACAAAAGGCAGTCAACGATCGATGATCGATGCTGCGGTCTGCGATCGGCTGTCGAAAAGTCCGTCGTTGAGCGGCTGCAGCGGGCTCAGCTATTTTGGAAGGATCGGTGATCGACCAGTCTGTAATCAACGACCCGGTTAGCGTTCGGCAACCAGTCGGTCGACGATCGTTGGCCACACTCAGAAATATAGAGCTTTCAAAGGCCTTTTCTTTTCCCTTCTTCTGCAGAGAAAGATTCTTCATCTTTGAGAGGGAGATAGGACACTGATGAGAGACACTGTCAGTCAGGGGATGTGAAGGGTGAGGAGCATGCAGCTTCTTTTTCGTCACATGTTTAGAATGTTTCTTCTTTTCCTGAGAGATTTTAGAGCAACAAACACTACTCCTTCTCAATTCCTCCAAATACAAAGATGAGAGGATCTTTTCTCAGGGGAAGTCGGAAGAGATCCTTAAGTTGCATCCCTAGAGGGGTCAGTACCTAATGCCCATTTTTGAAATCTTACATGAAGATTTTCAATAAGAGTCCGTTCGTTTGGACGGAATTGAGCTCCTGGAATTGGAATTGAAGGTACAATTCTAATTTTGTCGTACGTTTGCGCGCTTGACGTTGGAATTGAAATTTTAATGAATTCCTTGGAATTCATTTTGAACTAAACACAATTCTTTTCAATCTATATAAGAATTGGATAATTCCGGCCGAGACGTATTTTTCGTCTGAGCGAACGATTTTCGCCCGGGCGCGCATTTTTCGCATGTGAGTGCGTTTTTCGCCGAGGCATGAATTTTTCGTCTGGGCGCGCATTTTTCACCCGTGCGTGTGTTTTTCGCCCGGGTGCGAGTTTTTCGCCTGGGCACGCGTTTTTGTCGTCGTGCGCGCGTTTTTATAATCCGGCGCGTGTTTGTTGTCAGGGCACGCGTTTGTTGTCAGGCACAATTTTTTCGCTCGAGCGAGATTTTTTTCGCCCAACAGCGAAAATTTCGCTTGGGAGCAATTTTTCGCCTGGGCGCGATTTTTCCACCCGGGCGCGATTATTTCGCCCGGGGGCGAATTTTTCTCCCGGGAGAGATTTTTTCACCCGGGCGCGATTATTTCGCCCGGGGGCGAATTTTCTCCCGGGGGAGATTTTTTCGCCCGGGCGCGATTTTTTCGCCTTGGCGCGATTTTTATGCCCGGGCGCGATTTTTTCGCCCGAGAGCGTTTTTTCGCCCGGGCGCGATTTTTTCTCCCAAGCGCGATTTTTCATCAGGGAGCGATTTTTTCGCCCGCGCGAGATTTTTTCGCTCGGGCAAGATTTTTTTGGCCGGGAGCGATTTTTTTGCTCGGGCGAGATTTTTTCGCCCGAGAGCGGATTTTTCGCACGGCGAGATTTTTTTGCTCGGGGGCAGTTTTTCGGGCATGATTTTTTCACCGGGGAGTGATTTTTTGCCGGGACGCACTTTTATCGCCTGTGCGCGCTTTTTTGGTCGTGCGGGTGGAAAAATCGCACCCGGGAAAAAAATTTGCGCCCGAAAAAAAATCGTGCCCGGGACACAAAATTGCGCCCGAGCGAAAAAATAAGCCTGGGCAAAAAATGCGCGTCCGGGCGAAAAAATCGTGGTTGGGCGAAAAAATTGCGCCCGGGCGGAAAAAATCACGCCCGGGCGGAAAAAATCGCGCCCGGGCGAAAAAATCGTGCTCGGGCGAAAAAATCGTCGCCATGACATACATTTGGTTATGATATATGTGATAAATATTAGTTTTTTCATAATATTTTTCAATTCTTAAATTAAATTTTATTTAACAAACGAATAAAAGTATTGATTAATTCCACAATATTCAACAATATTGTTTATTAGGCGAACGTTGGAATTGGAATTAGTCACCAATATTTAATTCCACAGTATTCTTCAATATTCAATTCCAATATCGAATTCCAATTCCGTTCAAACGAACGGACCCTAATGGATTTAAGTTTGTCACTAATACCATTGATGCAATCAAGCACTTCCTGAGCTTTTAGAGCAACAAACACTCCTCAGTTCCTCCAAATACAACGATGAGAGGATCTTTTCTAAGGGGAAGAGATCCTTAAGTTGCATCCCTAGAGGGGTCAGTACCTAATACCTTTTTTGAAATCTTACATGAAGATTTTCAATAATGGATTTAAGTTTGTCACTCATACCATTGATGCAATCAAGCACTTCCTGAGCTTTTGAGAGATGTAACTAGTCACTTGTTTTCTACAAGAGATTTTCTCAGCTCTTCTTCAAGAATCTTCTCTTCCCAGAAGTCACAATCAATGACTTCTGTTGAAGTTTGAGATACAAGTTTCTCATGCAATTCAGAGTTGTACTGAGAGAGAAGTTGATTCTCTAAAAGGGGGTCCTTGATTCTCCTTTCAGACTCTATGTTGTCTAGGCAGAGATCCAAAAAAATATTCCTAAAATTAGGAGCAGTAAAATCAAGAGAATTTAAATCAAATACCTTATTAGAGTTTGAGGTTTCTTCTTCTTGCTGAGAGCTACAACATTATTCTTCTTCAGAATTAATGCATTCTGTAGGATAGAGCGCTTACCCAACTGTTCCAAAAGCCTGGGCTTGTGGAAAGCGCGCTACTTTTTTCCCTTAATGAAGTAGCAAATGCGCCACGGGTCAAGTGAAGGAATGCTGGACCCAACAATCCCCCCAAGCGTCCAACACGACCCATCAGGCTCGGAGGTGGGGTTACCACATAGCTCAGAGGTGGCGCACCACATGGCTCAGAGGTGGAGTTATCACATGGTCGGGGCCGCCTGACCCGCCTGACCGGCTCAGAGCTGGCGCACCACATGGCTGGACCCACACAGGTAGAGAGATAATTAAATCGGGATTTATTTGCGCCCCCACCCCCGGTCTTGAACCTGTGACCTCCTTTAATACCACTTGTAGGATAGGGCGCTTACCCAACTGTTCCAAAAGACCGGACTTGTGGAAAGGGCACTACTTTTTTCCCTTAATGAAGTAGCAAATGCGTCACGGGTCAAGTGAAGGAACACTGGACCCAACACATTCTTCATATTATGCTTGAGGTATGTTGTATGATTGTATCCCTACACTTCCTTGGATCTGCAACATTATTCACTTTCTTTTAGAGATGAAGACACTTTTCCTCCAAGGTTGTCAAGCATTTGATCTCTGCTTCTCCATCACTTTTTGATGAGCTTTCTTCGAAAAAGGTTTCACTCTAGCTTTTCACAGTCTTGCCTTTAATCTTCTTTTTTTCTTTTCATTTGAGGCTATCATCTTTTTACCTTCTACTGACCACTGTTCGTTTAGGATTAGGATTTCAGCATCAGTGTTGGCTTCTACCTTATTAGGAATGGGAGATTCTGGCATGATAGATTCAAGGATGATTGTATCAATGGAGTTCATGTATAACATAACTTTATACTTCCATGAGTCAAACATGTCAAGACTGCTCATGGAAAATCAAAAGTCAATACATACTCTTGTGGAGACATCCTGTGATTTCAAAAACTCTAGCAAGTAATATTCAAATTATCAGGATCTTGATTCACCAAGGGTTTAGCACTGAGAGGTGAACCTATCTCTGATACTAATTGAAAGTGCGGAATAGATCTGAATATTTCTTTAACACTTCATTTAATCACAAGTTGTTTCAGCAAACATAAACAACACAATCGTAAATTAGATGATAAACAAATAACAAAATATATAAAGTACAGGAATGTAAAGCTATAGAGCAAGCATCAAGATAACACAAGATTTTATAGAAGTTCCCCAATGAATCCGGGCACTCCTCTCTTCCACAACCTGTGGGATTCAACTATGTTTATAAATGTGACAAGTCTTTTCCACTGGAGATTCCAACACGACGAATCTTTTCTCTGGAGATTCTAACCACAACACAACTTTTTGGGAGGGAGAGGCATGAAACCCTTTACAACAATTGAGAGGAGAGTTTAGTTGAGAGAGCTTGTTGTGTCTCAAGGGAGAAGAGAGGCACAACTTCCTGAGAGAGGTTAAAGAAAGAAAGAGAGGAGAAAAGAGTCGGTTAGAGCTTGTTGTAGAGTTCTGGAGGTTTCATCTTCTTCTTTCTGTTAGAGATATATATACTCTTTTTCTGTTGGCCAAAAAGGAAGAAAAGCAATAAATAATTCTCCTTCCTTTTCTATTTAATTTCTTTCTGATCAAGTCCCCAAAAGAGTGGGTCTTTTTCTTTTTCTGAACTTAGTTTGTCTTGTTTTGCAACAACTCTATTTTCTTCTCTGCTCTGCAATGACTCTTTTGCTAGTTGACTGCTCGGTTCCCGGTCAACTATCAGTCGGTCCCCGATCAACTATAAGCTCGATCAAAGATCACTGAACGGTTGGTGCTCAGTCAGATATCATTGACCGACTGGTCCCCGGTCAACTATCTTTGATCGGCCTGAGAATGAATTCAACCAAGTTTTTGTCTCTTTTGGCTTCCTTCTGACTTCTTCTGAGCTTCTTCCTTCTTCTATAAGTAGTCGTATCAAGATTTTGTATCATGAAATCCACAGAGATTTTCCCAACACAGATATACGCATTGAGGACAATAATTAACTGCTTCTATTTTTTGCATCACCAACGTCTTCCTCAAGTCCCCTCCTGCCTCCGCTCTTACAACAATTGAGATTAAGAGTTTAGTTGAGAGAGCTTGTGTCTCAAGGGAGAAGAGAGACACAACTTCAAGAGAGAGGTTACAAAAAGGAAAAGAAGGGAAAAGAGTCGATAGAGCTTGTTGTAGAGTTCTGGAGGTTTCATCTTCTTCTTTCTATTAGATATATATGTATATATATACGAGTCGAACGACACGGGCCTCCGGCCCTATGTGAGTGCAATCGGCAGGCTTCGCCCGCCCTCGGCTCGCCTCGCCTCGCCTGCCCCCGGCGGGATTCGCCCGCCCACGTCGCGCCCTCCCCGAAATGTTCTTAATATTTATGATAAATATATTATCTAATTTTTTTATTATTTAAGATTTAATTATATATTTTTTTATCTAATTTATTTTAACTAATTATTTTTACTAAGTGTATATATATATTTATTTTATTTTATGATATGTATATAACTAATTATTATTTATGATATATATATATATTATTTTATGATTTAAAAAATAAACAAAAGTTTTTTTTTTAAACCGAAATCCGGGCAGTCCGCCGCCGCCTTCATTTTTGGGCTGCCGCCGGCGGCAGCCCAAAAAATGAGGCGGGAAGGAGGGGAGAGGGTGCACGGGAATTTGTGGGGAGGGAGAAATGAGGTTTTTATTGTTATGGCTATTCGCAGCCCATCATGATGAGATCCAATGATGGAGATTCTTCCTATGTCTTTTCTACCTTGCCTAATTACCTTGCCATGGAACCTAAAACCATATTTCTTTATAATATAGTACAGATATATACTCCTCTTTTTCTGTTGGCCAATAAGGAAGAAAAACAATAAATAATTCTCATTCCTTTTTTATTTAATTTCTTTCTGATCAAGTCCCCAAAAGAGCGGGCCTTTTTCTTTTCTGAACTTGGTTTGTCTTGTTTTGCAACAACTCTATTTTCTTCTCTGCTCTGCAACGGCTCTTTTGATAGTTGACTACTCGGTCCCCGGTCAACTATCAGTCGGTCCCCAGTCAACTATCAGTCGGTCCCCGATCAACTATCAGCTTGATCAAAGATCACTGATCGGCTGGTGCTCGGTCAAAGATCATTGACCGACTGGTCCCCGGTCAGAGATCTTTGACCAACTAGTCCCCGGTCAACTATTTTCGATCGGCCTGAGAATGAATTCAAGCAACTTTTAATTTCTTCTGGCTTCCTTCTGACATCTTTTTCTGAGCTTTTTCCTTCTTCTGAGCTTTTCCTTCTTCTATAAGTAGTCTTATCAAGGTTTTATATCATCAAATCCACATACATTTTCCCAACACAGATATGCGCATTGAGGACAATAATTAACTCCTATTTTCTGCATCACCAACGTCTTTCTCAAGTCCCCTCCTGGCTCCGCTTTTACATTCGGCGGAGAAATGTTCGGCAAAACCTCAAACATCCGCGCCAACCATCTCCGCATCTACAACTCACGTGTCGCCATCAACTTCAAGACCACATAAGGTTGTGGAGGTTTCACGATCAAGGATTTTGTCAGCGCCAACATCACCGTTGTCGGAGCTTTAGAGGGTATCGAGCATGATTCCTTCACCTCCATTTTCCTCTCAAACATCAACATGACCATAGCAAAAAAAGGATTTGCTAGAGGGTATTTTTTGGTTTGCTAGAAGCAAAAAAAGGATTTGCTAATAATATAACCCAAAATAAAACATCCTAGATAACAAGGAACTATTTTGGTCATATTCTACTATGTATTTATAAGTCCCGATAAAACTAAAAAGCATGTATAAGGCAGGACTGATACAACAAGAATAGTTTTAAATCATCTATACTTTAATAAATACAAAAAAATGAAAAACTTTAACGAGTATTGTAATTAGAAACGTTGAAAATCTCCATAGTAGCTAACCATGTGTATCTGACTAGAACGTGTTTTGGCCAATGCTCAGGGTCCCAAAAATGCTTGTGTACTTCTGGATGAACTTCAATATCTGATAAAGGTTGAACAGAATAAGTTTAGCTCAGCAAAAAAATACATATTTTCTTACAGATAACTAAAATGAATCTCTCAGTAATCAGAGCATTTATTTCTGATCTGTTAGCCACATTACATTTCAAATGATTTTGAAAGTAACCCTCTAAAATCTAAATTAGACCAATAATAATATCAACATAGAGCATTACAAGTACTCACATATGTTCAAATTTTATGCCTTGAATTCTTGAAGTAGATTTACTTACACTATTAAACTTTCTCCCTCAAAGTGATGCGGAGGCTCAAAGTGTTATGTCCCCACACCCGCTTGGGTTCTCGGGACATAAGTACTCGCGGCGAACCAAAGGGCGGGCGCAAGACAACGGGGCTGAACCATCCGGTTCAGCCCCCACTCAATAAATCGGCCAGAATGGGGGCTGAACCACTCCGGTTCAGCCCCACTTGAGAGGGCCGGCCGGCCCCCTCTCTCCCCCGGGTATTTATAACCTGGGGGCTGCTTGGAGGAGGATTATCAAAGTATTATCAGGTATTTCCCTCTCTTCCCCCTCAAACCCTAACCCTAATCTCTTCTTCCTCTCTAGTTCCATCTCTTTCTCCCTTTTCCCTTGTTAGATCATAACATTTGGTATCAGAGCAACCTTCCTGCAACCATGGTGACACGCTCGGAGGCGGAAACCGCACGATTGGCAACCCTAGAGGAGAACTACGTAGGGTTGGCGGACTCGGTGGCAGCAATCGAAGATCACTTGAAAACGTCCACAAAAAACATGGAGGAACGCATGGAGGAGATCAAGGCGTTGTTGATGCAGTCCCTGAAGGGGAAAGCGGTACCGGGCAGCGATTCGGAGGCGGAGGCGTCACACCATGCGCCGCCGGCAACCAACGGAGGGACAGGGGGCTCGGGCGTGATCCCTCCTGGCGGGATCGGGACCGATCCGGGCAGCACGGAGCCAGACGGCGCCGGATCGGCACCCGTCTGGATCGGGGCTCCGCACAATCAGGCGGGATGGATGTCGGGCCCAGAGGGGATCGGCTACGACCGGCCAGGGGGCGGCTACCCCCCCCCCCCCCCCCCCCCCCCCCGCCAACCGCCAACCGCCGGCCTGGACCGCCCAGCAGCCGCCGGACCTGGCGGTGCAGCCCAGCAGCGGGCCAGGCGGCCCTTCCGCCTCCCAGGAGAGGGCCGGGGCAGCCCCGTGGAGGGGCCGAGAGGCTCCAGCACCCCCTATCGACCACCAGGAGTTGTCGACGCCATTTTCGGAGGAGGAACGGGCCTCCTACCTACGCCACAACACGCTGGAGGGCCGATGAGGTTTGGAAACGGCGAAACATGGCACGAGCAACCTCCCAGGCAGGGATTTCAAGGCGGAGGACAGCATTGGGTCGGCGGACAAGGGGGAGCGAATCTCCACGACCCTTACGGCCGACCACAGAACGGACCGGAGGCCAACGGGAGACATGGGGATATGCAACAACGACCGTACATGCCTCCGAAGAGAACTCGCATGAATTTCCCTAAATTCCGCGGCGGGGATGCTCTGGAATGGGTGCAGAGGGCAGAGTTGTTTTTCACTTACCAGGAGATTCCGGATGATCAGTGGGTACAGTTGGCGTCCTTCCATCTGGAAGACGACGCATACCAGTGGGCTCAGTGGTTCATATGGGCCTACGGATACGCAACATGGACCAACTTTGTGGAAGGGTTTGTGGCACGCTTTGGGTCGTTGGACTATGAGGATGTGGAAGCCACGCTACAGAAACTCCGTCAGAAGGGTACAGTGATGGAGTACCGGGCGGACTTTGAGAAACTGGCAAATCGGGTCAATTGGGAGGAGAAGACGCTCCTCAGTTGTTTCATATCCGGCTTGCGGGACCATTTGAGGGATGAGGTCCATGCGTACATGCCACGCAGTCTGAGTCACGCCATCAGCCTGGCTCGCATACAAGAGGAGCGCTTCAACCGTCAGAAAAACCGGGCCCCACCGAGGGTCCCGACCGCTCCAGCAGCAGGTAGAAGGGAGCAGCCGACATCTACCACGCAGGTAGAAGGGTCCTTCTTCTTGACCGATATGTGTGCCGCACCGACATCTACCTTCTTCCGATTAGGGGCTCCGATATGGTACTTGGGGTGCAGTGGCTCCGCCAACTGAGGCGGGTGACCACGGACTGGGACCGCATGACACTGGAGTTCACGCAACAAGGAACGGATTACTGCTTACACGGCATACGATCTTCTCCCCTCAAAGAGATCTCGCTTCGGAGCCTTCAGAGACTGGAGGAGCAGGGCAGCATGATGGCCATGATACTTGGGGTGGATACCGAGGGGTCCGATACACAGGCGGAGCCTGACCAGATACAACTCCTTTTAGCATAGTTCGAGGACGTCTTCCAGGAACCCCGCACTCTTCCCCCGTCGCGTTTTCGTGACCACCAGATACAGCTGAAGACGGGGGCGGACCCCACCAATATCCGTCCCTACCGCTACCCGTACATTCAGAAGGCCGAGATCGAGCGCAGCGTGCGGGAGATACTGGCGACAGGCATTATTCGGCCCAGTACCAACGCGTTCTCTTCTCCGATTATATTGGTCAAGAAGAAGGACGGTTCGTGGCGATTCTGCGTCGACTACCGGGGGCTGAATAGCTCCACCATCAGAGCCAAGTTTCTCATTCCAATGATTGAAGAGTTGCTGGATGAGCTGCATGGAGCAAGTTTGTTCACCAAACTGGACCTCCGGTCCGGTTACCATCAAATTCGAATGAAGGAAGAGGATGTTCACAAGACGGCGTTTCGCACCCACGACGGTCACTATGAGTTCTTGGTGATGCCGTTCGGGTTGGCCAACGCTCCCTCCACCTTCCAGGCAGTGATGAACGAGATCTTCCGGCCACTTCTTCGCCGGTATGTCCTGGTATTTTTTGATGATATACTAATATATAGCAGGACTTGGGACGACCATTTGGAGCAAGTTCGACATGTCCTCACCATACTGCGGGAGCACCAGCTATACGCCAAGCGGTCCAAATGTTCGTTCGGCCAGAGGGAGGTCGAGTACCTGGGGCACCTAGTGTCGGCCCGTGGGGTCCAGGCGGGCCCACAGAAGATTGCTAGTATGGTGTCGTGGCCTCAGCCCACGACGGTGCGGGCCTTGCGCGGCTTCCTCGGTCTGACTGGGTACTACCGCCGTTTTGTGAAGTACTACGGCAAGATCGCTCGACCTCTTACCCAGCTGTTGCAGATGGATGCGTTCCAGTGGAGCATCGAGGTGGACGAGGTCTTTCGTGCCTTAAAGCAGGCCATGACTACTACGACAGTGTTAGCGCTGCCGGATTTCGCTAAGGAGTTTGTGGTGGAGACTGATGCTTCGGGCGTCGGCCTCGGGGCAGTCTTGATACAGGAGGGCCGGCCGCTCGCATACTTCAGCAAGGCCTTGGCCCCTCGGACATTGGGGCTTTCGACATACGAGAAGGAGATGTTGGCCATTATCCATGCGGTCGAAATGTGGCGGCCCTATCTTTTGGGACAGCACTTCCAGGTCCGCACGGACCACCAGAGTTTGAAGCACTTCCTTGAGCAGCGGTTGGCTTCCCCACTGCAGCAGAAGTGGTTGACCAAGCTGATGGGTTACGATTACAAGATCGTGTACAAGCAGGGCAGAGACAATGTGATTGCCGACGCACTCTCCCGCCTACCTGAAGGCTCTCTCTTTCATGTGTCGGGACCGGTGATCACCACCCTGGACGAGATACAGGCAGAGGTACTCCAGTCTCCAGGATCCCGCGCTACGCACTATTGTTGAGGCACTACAGCAGGGTCAGGCTACAGAGCCGGGCTATCACCTTCAGGGCCAGCGGCTTTACTTTCAGGGCAGAGTAGTCATTCCCTCTGCGTCGCCATGGAGGACGGCGATGATGCAGGAGTTTCACGCCTCCCCCACAGGCGACAATGGTGGGATTCTGCGGACACTTCAGCGGCTTCGGGCAAATGTCTTCTGGAAGGGGATGCGCCGCGATGTCCAGCAATTTGTGCGGGAGTGTGAGATCTGCCAGCGGCAGAAGTACGAGACTACCTCACCAGCCGGGCTTCTCACTCCGCTCGAGATTCCGCACCAGGTTTGGGATACCATCTCCATGGACTTCATTGACGGACTGCCCAAGTCCCAAGGCAAGACCGTCATCCTGGTGGTGGTCGACAAACTCTCCAAGTATGGTCATTTCCTTCCATTGAGCCATCCGTACTACGGGGAGACAGTTGCAAAGTTATTTACGCGGGAGATTGTGCGTCTCCATGGGATTCCACGCTCCATCATTTCCGACAGGGATCCGATTTTTGTCAGCAGTTTTTGGAAGGAGCTCTTTCGGCTACAGGGCACTACGCTACGAATGAGCACAGCCCACCATCACCAGACGGACGGTCAGACGGAGGTCCTCAACAGGGGCGTGGAGACTTACTTACGATGTTTTGTGATGGACGAGCCACGCACGTGGACCCGATGGTTGCATTGGGCGGAGTACTGCTACAACACGTCTTTCCACACAGCTAGCAAGCTCACCCCCTTCGAGGTGGTATATGGCCGCCCTCCTCCCACGTCGAGTTCTTATGAGCCCACCAGCATCGCTCTTCCAGCTGTGGAGCGGACACTTCAAGACCGGGATCGCACCTTAGCCTTGCTACGGGACAATCTGCGGGTCGCTCAGGACCGCATGAAGGCACAAGCAGACAAACACCGCACCGAGCGGGAATTCGCGGTGGGCGATGAGGTCTTCCTCAAGCTCCAACCTTATCGCCAGTTGTCGGTCTCTCGGAGGACCAATCAGAAACTCGCCCCGCGTTACTACGGGTCGTTCCGCATTCTGCGTCGTGTGGGACCAGTCGCCTACACCCTGGATCTTCCGGCAGGGTCTCGCATTCACCCGACATTTCATGTCTCTGTTTTGAAGAAGAAGCTCGGGGCTTCCGTTCAGGCCAGTCCCTTCCTACCCGAGGCGACCAGCGGCGGCGAGTTGCGGCCAGCACCAGAGGCCATTTTGTTGACCAAGTGGAAGAGGTCGAGCACGGAATATCGGCCAGCAGTGCTTGTCAAATGGAAACATATGGAAGCAGAGCACAACTCGTGGGTTGACTTGTTAGAGTTTCACGAGCGGTTTCCAAATTTCCACCTTGAGGACAAGCTGGTGCTTGATGGGGAGGGGAATGTTATGTCCCCACACCCGCTTGGGTTCTCGGGACATAAGTACTCGCGGCGAACCAAAGGGCGGGCGCAAGACAACGGGGCTGAACCATCCGGTTCAGCCCCCACTCAATAAATCGGCCATAATGGGGGCTGAACCACTCCGGTTCAGCCCCACTTGAGGGGGCCGGCCGGCCCCCTCTCTCCCCCGGATATTTATAACGCGGGGGCTGCTTGGAGGAGGATTATCAAAGTATTATCAAGTATTTCCCTCTCTTCCCCCTCAAACCCTAACCCTAATCTCTTCTTCCTCTCTAGTTCCATCTCTTTCTCCCTTTTCCCTTGTTAGATCATAACACAAAGCTTATTGCAGACGTGGGAAGTACAAAAGGTTATTCAGTTGCGATTGTTTTTTTTATGATAAATAACTTTGAATTAATTAATTTTTAATAAATTAGTTTTCCAGTAATAAATCTTCCGCACAAGGAATGATCATGCATAATGTAAAGTCCATTACATTTATCATTCCACGATCCAATGTTCCAATTAGTCTATATTCCAAGTTCCACAAGATAATAAGATATGAAGCATTTGATCATACCTTCTTAGGCTTGCTCCATCATATGGCACAGTATAAAATCACATACCCAACATTCTGGAATCCACGTCTCTATCAAAGTATACTAAGATATATGTACAATAACATACTGATGTAGGACAAATCTATAGGTGATGGACGTGTGATGCACGAATCTTAAATGCAATGCAAGCGAGCATGCGACGAATGCAATGGACCTATAATAAACCCTAAAATGAAGATGCAGGAGAATGCAAGCATGCAGTCCAATGGACTAATGATTGTTGAACATAAATTCTAATGTGATGCAACTCTTCAATCATGCAATTGTTTCCAACGCATAGTTAATTAAACAATAAAATCTTAATCTCGCGCATTTCATCACAATTAATCACAAAAGTTCTAATTAGGTTAACAAGTAACAATTGCAACTAAATGAAAGTACTAAGAATTAGTGTGGGCCAACAAGAACACACACTTACGCAAAAAAAGGTTAAACTAATTAAGCATGATAATACTAACAATAGAAGTGTATCCATACAAATGTAAAAGACATGAAAATAAATGTGAGCCACCAAGTAAGGGCCCGTTTGCGTAGGATTGGAGATCTTGATTGTAGGAATGGTGGAGGCAATCCGAGAAGATAACAATTGTTGGATGGTGGTTGTTTGAGGAGTGGGTGGCTGTTTGTAGGTGCCGAAGGGTGTCGGTGGCTGTTTAGAGGATCATAGAGGGGTTTTAGGAGGGAGGTAGGGGCTGGCCAGGGCAGGTGGGGGATGTTTAGGGGCGAATTTCAATAGGAGAGGGGCTGGAAGGGTTGTAGGAGGGAGGTAGGGGTTGTCCAAGGCTGGTTGGGGTGTTGGGGCGGATTTCAGTGGGAGAGGGGTTGTAGAGACTCTGGAAGAGGGAGTGGAGGGTTGGACAGGCTTGGGGTGGGCTGGGGCGAATGTAAAAGGAGAGGGGGAGGGCTGGTCGGGGCTTAATGGATTAGTGGAGGCCGGCGGAAGGTCGGAGAAGGGGAAAAAAAGGCGGGATCCGTCGGCTGTAGGGGTCGGAAAGGACAGGGAAAGCGGTGGTAGCCGATCATGATTGGCAATTGAGAACCGACATTCTGTTCCAGCCTCTCTTTCCTCCCTCCCGAGACAGGCAATTGCAACGGCCTTGCACACGAACATCCTAGCACCAATCATGATTGGCAATTGAGAACCCATATTCCGGTCCAACCTCTCTTTCCTCCCTCCCTAGGCTAGGCAATTGCAACGGCCTTCCACAATACCGCATCAAGCAAATAGGTGTCACAACGACTTCACAATTCTTTTTGGTCAGGAATCCGAGATGCTTCAAACATGTACCTCCACCGTAATCAGATCCCTCGAAGCACCCTTTCTCCTACTTACTAGATTATCCCGCAAGAACAAAATCACAAATTCTCCATACCAATCAAAGATACTGCAAGTTTACATTCCTTTGCTATCATGACCGCTTATGTCATCCATAATGAGGGGGGGAGGGGGGGCTCAAATACTGTTGAGAACTACGTCAATCATCTATGCCAATTGAAGCAACCATTATCGTATAGCCACTAAATCTCGTTGCCCATAACAAACAAGCCACTCCCACTCCCCAGCTAGTGCTTAACGTTGTCTGGACCCCAAAGACACTACCATCACGAACCCCCGTTATCACCCAATGAACTCCTCAAGGATCGACCCCTACTGTTCTTAGTTAGTGGACCTCATTTCAGCCACCTCTTTCATGACTTCAATGCCGAACTGCCTAGCTTGCTTCCACCAATTTTCAGACATGTCGGTTCCCATCATGCACAAATGATGAGTATCTTGCAACAATCGTTTTTTCATCCCACTAGGAAGATTGTGTTGGAGTCTGTGCCCTAGGAGCCAATCAAGGGATTAGTGTCGCTGCCAATATAGTATGAACTTATGGGGTCACACATTAAAAATGTACTTGAATGAAAAGATTGATCGGGTTGGGTCTAAACAAGTCGGACTTTAATTTAACCCGTCCTGAAATTCATTAATTTAGAATTAACTATTTTTGAAAATTTTATTTACGGTTTTAGAACAAAAAAAGCGTCATTCAATTACGAACCAAATGGATGCAGTCTGAAAAGTCATAACTCCTCTTTTTAGAGTTTTTGAAACTTATGATGATATATAAAAGTGGCAACTTTGTACCTACTCTTTTATGGGCCAAATGAAACTAAGAGAGGAGAGGAGACTGAAAGAAAGAACCACATGAGAAATGTTGAAGTCAGGAAAATCCCGACTCCAAAATTCAGATCAATGCAGCCGGAGGTTACTGATCATGCGATCAAACCCCACGTCTCGGATAGTTAAAACAGGAGAGAGAAAACGACTATAAACACACCCCAAGTGCTCCAGCGGGGAGGTCCCACCACATACCCGGAAGTTTGGGAGAAACTTCCCCTCCGCAACCAAAAGCTGACTAGACGGGCATGAACTTGGCGAGTATCCAGCTTGGGAGGACCTCGACCACTTCTAGAAGTGTCATTTCTAGTACCCCTGGGGTCTATTTATAGAGAAATCTGAAAGGGGGGATCCAGGCGAGTATACTGCCTCTGCTCGCGAGTTACAAGGGCTACTCGCCCATACTCGCGAGGTACTCGCCCAAGCTCGCCTCTGCTCGCCCCTGCTCGCCCCCTGCTCGTCTCTGCTCGCCTCTACTCGCCCATGCTCGCCCAGCGAGGTCTGCGAATAGGCGTCTCCTTAGGCATTTCTGATCTCGACGAATTACGAGTTATACAAGAGAGATGAAGCTAGTACTTCATATCAAGAGAAGGAGATCGTCTGCCTTCCACGAGGTTGTTGGATAGACTGCGCTGAGTTCCAAACATTTGAGTGGATGTTGATAGAGACACGAATATTTTTCTGCGTTTAGTTTTCGAAAAAACCTTTGAAAAAGAAATTAGGTTCATTGTTCCATTGCAGGTATCATCTAAATTCTTGATTAATTTGTTTCACATGGATTTTATGGGAATTTTGTGTATTTTTGTTGCGCATTTGATGTCATCGAAACCCAACATATTGACTACATTTGTTTTGTGCAACTCCTTGGCATCAGGGCATCGCTATAAAGAGCTCTTCTAGAGTGAGATAAAGGAACTAAGTAATTAGCCATCAAGAGTCCCCTATAATTTTTGAAGGAGTGAAGAGATGTTATGATCATTTGTAATGTGTTAGGGTCGTAGCATCATTAATACAATAGTCATTTAGTATTGTTTGATGTACTACAATTGTATTTTGATTATGCATTTAGTTGTTGTAATTTATATTTGGGTAGTTTTACAATTAGTTGGCAGGCTGGGACTTATTTGCAAATGCCAACTTTTGTAAATTTTATTTAAGGAGACCGTACAGCTATATGAAGTGGAGAACAGGAGAAGTGAGAATTGTCTCTTTAGTTTTCTAGTTAGGGTTTGATGTCCCCCCTCGATCTCCACGCCCCCACCCTCCCATATGCTACGATAAGCCTACATTATCTCCTCCTCTAGGATTGAGATCTTGAATCTCTCTGGCACGTAACACAGAACTCATTCATACCATACTTCCTCTTTCTCTCACCCTCATTGTTCCATTGTAATCCAACTTTTATTCTCTCTTTCACCCTCGTTGTTCCACTGTAATCCAACCTTTTTCTTCTTCTCTCTCTCACCCTCGTTGTTCTACTGTAGTCCATAGACTTAAATAAAATACATGGTACTGTAAACATAGTTAGGCCTACGAAGCATTATTGATTCCTAGCTGCAAATCAAATAACAAGAATATGTGTTTTACCAACATCGAATAGACACAGCACACTTGAGGGGTCTAACCAAGTAGAGTGTAGCGTTATTAATTAACGCTACATTGAATCCACGTTGGGAAGATGAGCTGGCAGCCTGTGCCACGCCTCTTCCAACGGTCCTTTACTTTTATGTGTATATAAATATAGCTATAAACTCCTGTAGTATTCATGAATGATTTTATTAAATATTTTGCTTCTCTCTCCTTCAATCTTTCTGTCTCTCTCCTTCCAGCCATTAGGGCTTTCGTAACTCTTGCTGTTCCCACGTTACAATGGTGCTCTCGTCGAGTTCGCCCTCTTTGGAGGTGTCTCTTCCCCCTCCCGCCGACAACCCTTCAACCTCCGTATCCACGGTTACCCGCCACGATCTTGATATGCGTCATGCCGCATACATGGATCAACACTCCTCTCTCAGCGAATCTTTGCATTCCACACAGATTCGTTTCACTCAAGATCTCCAGCAACTTCAACATGCCTTCTCCCTTTCGCAACAACAACAAGAACGTCTGCAACTTCAACAAGAACGCGCTCAAGAAGCACATACTTCATTCTACAAGGAATTCCAGGACCTTCGTGGAGAATTACAAGCTTTTATGCGTGCTTGGTCGCCGGCGACCAGCCAACCTACACCAGCAATTCCTATTTCTGACGGCGGCGTTCCTCTAATCGCATCTATACCTAGTTCATCCGGATCGGCTCCCCTTCGAGCCGTTCCACCAGGAACATTCGAAGCCCCAGTTCGCCCGCGAGTTCCGTTGATCGAAACCGGCGGGATGGATTCTTGCCAGCCTAGCCTGCTCGGTCATCTTCCACCTTATACCGCCCCCTTCATCACACCCCTCACAAATCCACCCTCACTTCCACCCTATCACAATCCTTTTCCGCTGCCTCCATCTTACAGTCAGCCTTTTCCCAATCTTGTTCCATCCCCTACGCAAAATCCACATTCACCCCTTCTTCACTCCATTCCAATTTTAAACAATTCTTTGTCTTCCACTAATTTTCCTCCATACTCAACATATGCTGGACCTTCACCGGCTCGTTTCCCTTCATCCGCCGACCACCCTTACCCTTACCAAAATCATGATAATCCGGGACGTTCCATCGCTAAAGTCCACTGCCCTCGCTTTTCTGAGGGTGATCCGACAAATTGGATTTACAAAACGGAATTATATTTCAGGTATAATAATATCAATCCTTTAGATTATGTTTTTATTGCATCTTTATATTTGGACAGCCCAGCCTCGACGTGGTTCCAAGGTCTCCTACGAGACGGATTATGCGCGGATTGGCATACCTTTAAAGAAGCGGTTAAAGATCGTTTCGGCCCAACCGATTATGAAGACCCGCTAGGTAAATTGATGAAACTTACGCAAACTACAACTGTTTCCGCTTACCAAGCTAGTTTTGAAGCGTTATCGTGTATTAATCATGGTTTTTCTCAAGATACCTTACGCCGTAATTTTCTCTCGGGTCTTAAGCCTCATATACGTCGCGAAGTCATAGCACAACCACAAGGCAACATATATCAAACTTTTAAACTAGCATGTCTTTTCGAAGATCAGTTTAATGAAGATTTTAAACAAAATAAAACATGGCCGACTAGACATCCACAACATAACACTAATCCTACTTTTCGCACTGATAAACTTGCGGTTAAACGCCTTCCCCCGGCCGAAATACAAGCTCGCCGCGAAAGAGGACAATGTTTTACGTGTGAGGAGCGTTTCGTCCCAGGTCACAAGTGTAAAAATCGCTCGGCATTATATTACTTCGAAGGGGATGAAGACGACAATATAGACAGCACTAACGATGAGGCCATAGAACCCCCTATGGACACATTCATAAACCCTGAAATTAGTGTTAACGCACTTATGGGCACCTACCAAGCTAATTCTTTACGAGTCCAAGGCAAGATAGGTCAGTCCGCTGTACACATATTTTTAGATAATGGTTCTACCCATAATTTTATAACCAAGCGCGCTGCAACATTTCTAAAACTTCCAATTACGCCCATAAAACCTTTTAAAATACATGTTGGCAACGGTAACGAAATGTATTGTAAAGACAAATGTTCACAAGTCAAGGTTTTTATTCAGGACATTTGTTTCATTCTTGACTTATTCATTACTGACCTTCATGGAGCGGATATTATTCTCGGTTTCCAATGGTTCACCACCCTAGGACCAATCACAACCGATTATGTAACGCTAGACATATCTTTTACATACAATAATATACCTTGTAAAATTAGTGCAGCCCGCCCTCTAACTTCAGATATCGTATCCCCGGCTCAACTAAATAAACTGATTGCACAAGACTCAATTGAGTCAATGCTTCTTTGCCTACAATCAGATTTAGGTAAATCAGGAAGCCTACAGGAAGAACCCCCCCAAGAAGAACAATCAAACACTGCTGTCCCACCGATAGCAGGCCCTCTCAAAGAAATCCTCTCGGAATTTCAAGTTATTTTTCAACCCCCAACCACCCTTCCGCCTCCCCGCTCAATCGATCATAAAATTCCATTATTAGATGAATCTCAAATCGCCAAAGTCAAGCCTTATAGGTATCCCTTCTATCAGAAAAACGAAATTGAAAGATTAATTACTGAAATGTTAAAGGACGGCTTAATTCGCCCTAGTAACTCATCTTTTAGTTCCCCAGTTATTCTTATTAAAAAAAGGGACGGTACTTGGCGTTTTTGTATCGATTATCGCGTTTTAAACACTTTGACAATTAAGGACAGTTTCCCAATGCCCACTATTGATGAGCTTTTAGACGAATTACACGGCGCGACTATCTTCTCTAAATTAGATCTACATTCAGGATATCACCAAGTTCGAATGCACACAACCGACATCCATAAGACAGCCTTTCGTACCCATCATGGACTCTACGAATTCTTAGTTATGCCTTTTGGCCTCACAAACGCTCCCGCGACCTTTCAGGCATTAATGAATTCAATTTTTCAACCCTTCTTACGACGATTTGTCGTCATTTTCTTTGACGATATCCTAATATACAGCAAAACAGAATCTGATCATTACTCTCACCTACGCCAGGCTTTTCACATCTTACATCAGAATTCTCTTCACCTTAAAACAGCCAAATGCACCTTTGCGGTCTCTTCGATCGATTTCTTGGGTCACCTAATCTCATCTTCAGGGGTTCAACCTAACCCTAGCAAAATAGACGCAATTCAAAACTGGCCTACACCGACTACCATTAGACAGCTAAGAGCCTTCCAAGGATTGGCTGGATATTACCGGCGATTTATTCGCCAATATGCAACAATGACAGCTCCCCTAACAGACTTATTGGCTAAAGACAAGTTCATCTGGACAGATCAGTCCAACCAAGCCTTCAATAATATAAAACAACTCCTTACAACCACCCCCATTTTGGCCCTACCGGACTTCACTATTCCCTTTGTTATTGAATGTGATGCTTCAGGGGTTGGGATAGGAGCAGTACTCACACAAAGGGGACACCCTATAGCTTATTTCAGCAAAAAGTTATCACCTAGGGAGCAGGCTAAATCGACCTACATCTGCGAAATGCTCGCAGTTACTACAGCCGTAAGCAAATGACGACAATACCTAATAGGTTCGACCTTTACAATCCTTACAGACCATAAGACGTTATACAACCTGAACTCGCAAGTACTAACGATGCCGGAACAACAAAAGTTTTTAACTAAAATGTTAGGGTTTAACTATATTCTTCAATATAAACCGGGTAAAGAAAACACCGCAGCAGACGCTCTCTCTCGCCTACCAGAGACCCGAGAAGAAGGGACATTATTCAGTTATCAAAACATTTCTTTTAGTTGTTCTAATCTTTTACAAAATTTATTAGCTTTATACCAGACAGACGACTTAGCAAAGAAAATTTTAGAGCTTTTAAAAACCGGCCCTCCACAAAATTGGTCGTTGTTAGGCGAACGGCTATTCTTTAAACAAAAACTATACGTTCCTGATTCGGACATTCGCTCAATTTTAATAAGCGAAGCTCACGACACACGTATTAGTGGTCACTCCGGGGTAACGACAACAGTTAAACGAATACAACAGTATTTCTACTGGCCGGGAGTTCACAAGGATGTCCACCAATACATCCGCCACTGCGACATTTGTCAAAAGCATAAAAACAGCAACACCTTGCCATACGGTTCTCTACAACCACTCCCTATTCCAACCCAAATCTGGGCAGATATTACTATCGATTTTATCACACATTTACCTCCCTCAAAATCTTTTACAACGATTTTAGTTATGGTTGATAGGCTCTCAAAAGGTGCACATTTTGCACCTTTACCTTCTCACTATACCGGCCCTCAAGTTGCCCAAGTATTTTGGGACTTCTGCGGAAAATTGCATGGATTTCCCGAGACAATTGTCTCGGACCGAGATTCAATTTTTTTAAGCAATTTTTTGTTAACCTTTTTTAAAGCAAACGGGACCAAACTCAAATTTAGCTCGGCTTACCATCCACAAACGGACGGCCAAACCGAGCGTGTCAACCGCTGCATCAATCAGTATTTACGTATCTTTACATATCAGCATCCACGACATTGGGCCCAGCTTCTTAGTTGGGCCGAATATCATTATAATACAACCTACCATTCGTCTGCCGGAATATCACCATTTGAGGCGATGTTCGGCCGACGACCCCCCTGCTTCGTTCCTTATTGTGCAGGAGGACAGACAGTAGATTTCCCAATATCGGAGGCATCATCCAGAGCAGTTTTACTACTACGATTACAAGAACATCTAAAGCAAGCACATCATAAAATGAAACAGAAAGCAGATAAACATCGGAAGGACAAAAGCTTCCAGCCGGGAGACATGGTACTCCTGAAGCTTCATCCCTACAAGCAGTCTTCAATACACTCCAAGACCTGCAAAAGATTTAACCTTCGTTATTATGGTCCTTTTAAAATTATTTCCAAAATTGGAGCAGTAGCTTATAAACTGGAGTTACCTACGACATGCAAAATACACCCAGTTTTTCACATTTCCCTGCTTAAACCATATTTCTTTAAAGCAGATAAAGTCATTCATCCTCTTCCTGATTTCCTTCCCTCGACAAATAACCAAACCAACGTACTGGAAATTTTAAACACTCGAACCGTGGAAGAAAACGGAATTGCACTGCAGCAGGGGCTAATACAATGGGAAGGATTACTCCCAGACGAGGCAACCTGGGAAAATCTGTCAGATCTGGACAAAACGTCTTCAACTCTCATCAATACACACTGCGAATGTCCAGCTCCACCAACACAAGAAGCCTCACTCCAACAGCCATCACCAGTCAACAGGGAGGAAACATTTCTACCCCCTAATAAATGTCATCCCGACAAGCCCACCCCCGATTCCTAACTTGCGTACCTCTTTGAATCAGGAACGCAACATCGAGCTTCAAGACGGACCCAGAAGCCCGACATTACAGCACAGGGAAGACTGACATCAGGTCACGCTTCCGACCAACATGGACACAGATCTGGATCAAAGGCCCAGCAGCATGACTTTTCCAAACAGGGAAGCACTCGACATACAAACTCACAATGTCATCCACCCACTTTCTACGCTTCCTACGTCTGACATGCTTACTAATTTTACACAGTTACATAACCTGGAACATCTTCCGACACTACAACATTCGGCAAACGCCGGATCTATTCCTCCAGATAGAAATACAAACACGGAGCAACAGCTCTTCGGATCTACAAAGAACACAACCACAAAGCTACAGGATCAGGCGACGGAAGAAATACCTGAACAAGCTTCCTCGATCTCTCTGGATCCACGACAGTCCGCGGCATCCGCGAAGAGCCCACCGCTCCGACGATCTCTGCGCTCCGCCTCCAAACTCCAGCACAGCCTCCCGCTCCTGCTGCCTCGAGTACCACGACGGCGCCGTTCCTCTCAGAAGAAAAGGGGTTAGGGTTTATAGAACCATGCCCTCCACTTAAATACTGTAATGCTCGGTCACCAGGGCCCGGGCAGTTTTTTTTCGGGCAGGGTACGGATGTAGCGTTATTAATTAACGCTACATTGAATCCACGTTGGGAAGATGAGCTGGCAGCCTGTGCCACGCCTCTTCCAACGGTCCTTTACTTTTATGTGTATATAAATATAGCTATAAACTCCTGTAGTATTCATGAATGATTTTATTAAATGTTTTGCTTCTCTCTCCTTCAATCTTTCTGTCTCTCTCCTTCCAGCCATTAGGGCTTTCGTAACTCTTGCTGTTCCCACGTTACATAGAGTTAAGCTTGAGCCACCCCAAGCTTGAGCTAGAGCTTGAGATTGAATACAAACTCGAGTTAGATTTCAATTTTGATCTAAATTCTACAGTTTTGGTTGAAGGGAAAATCTGATGTAAATTCTAAGAATTGCAACAATAAAACTATGAAAAGAATGAAGGATTGTAGTGGAGATTGAGAAATCAGCTGAGACAAAGGAGAGAACTAAAATTTTAAATCTTTTAATAACTATGTACTTCAAATCTTTGAACTCAATAATTATTAAGCATAGTTTATATTTTTTTTAGATGACCTTGATCATAGTTGGCTCCGCTCAATTGCACTCTAGGCGGGGTGTATCATCCATCAACCTCCATAGTAGGTAGCATTTATGGGGGTAAAGTGTATCATCCATAAACCTCCACATTAGGCAGTATTTGGAGGCCTTTAAGTTCTGTGGATTTCGGAAAAACCCTCAATCCAAAATTTAGAAGACAAAACAATGCAATGGCATATTCAAGGAGTCGTCTAAAATAAATCAACCATAGGTACCATGTAATTGCATGATATAGCCTAACAAATTGTCTAACATATGGACGTATCATATAAGCAGCTAAATGCCATAACAAATAGAAACAACAGAAAAGAAATGGTATGCCACACATTTAAAGATAATGTAAGTGAAAGAGAGAAAATGTGCTAGAGGACACATACAATGTTTAGGCATGTCTACTACTTTAGCTGTAACACCATATAAATCACTTCCGCTATATCTCTGCAAGATAATCAATCAGCTATTGAGTCACCCCTTAAATGATAAGATATCAACTCAAACATAATTAACTTGCACCAATATTTTCAAGCGAGGCCTGAATTCACAACTATAAAAGAATCATAGCTATAGCAAGGAACTCTTGTGCTTACCAAATGGACATCAATCATTGGAACGTCCGTGCTTTTCCGATTTATGAGAAGAAGCCATGGACTATAAAATTTCTCATTTCCAACTTGTAATGATCTGTAAATTGATTTTACTTGATTACAATTTTGGACCAAGTGGATTTCCATATAAAAGCTCACAAAAAACATGGACTAATCATGTAGCTCTGTGACCCTTTACATGTAGATAAATCTGAATTTCTATGAAACAATGAAAAGGCTTAAAGGAACAAATTGACGTTTTCAACATGACCAAATGTATGATAACACTTATTTTTAATGATTTAAGACAAAATGTACATGTCCAAATTCCATTATCACGGTCCAATAGTTGTTTTATTAAGTAAATCATGCATTGAGCTATGCACTCAGTAACACCCCCCCAACCCCCAAATTTGAAGCTGTGTTAAGTAGAAATATGAAGTCAGCTTACATAGATGACCTTAAAGTTATGATTCATGCTTGATTTTCTGCTTTATACAACCCTACTACATTCTGATGCTCTCTATATGTTTTTAATTCTCATGCATTTATAGCTTTTTTTCACGGTACTGTGTTATGACGGGCGACGAGCTCGACCAGCACTGGGGCCGCACTTACCAACGCCGTTTACATGTGGCGGAGGCGTGACGAATTATTATTACGTTTTTAGTCAATTTGGGATTTTGCTATTTTTCCGTATCTTTTATTTCAGTGTTGTTCTCATATGTAATAAGCCCAAATGGGGGCACCTCTCTTTGAAACTTTGGTGAACTCTAAGTGGTGGAACCGACCAAGCAATAGGCATGCAAGTTTAATTAAAAAATATCTCTCTCTGATGGGGAATCAGAACCGTGCATTTTATGCGGATCGACGATCGTCACATTATTTGTTCTTTTCATTTTTCATTTTGAGTTGTATTTTTATGTATTTTTGAGTCGGGACGATCGGCCAATCATAGCCGTTCGTTGCCATCTAGAGTCTATAAATAGAGAGTGAGGGCTCTCATTTTAGGCATTGAAGAATGGAGTATTGAAGTCCATTCTTTGGTCAACTCGGTGCCGAAGCCGAACCCCGGGTGCGAAGCTCGGGTCTACCTCCTCCCTCCCTTCCCTACCCCTTGGCCGGCCAAGCCATATCCCCTCCTCTAGTGGCCGGCCAACTCAGCCCCTCCTCCCCTTCAATTACTACAGCAGGCCAACCCAGCCCCTCCTCCCCTCCATTTACAGCAATCGTCCACCCAAGCCCCCCTCCCCTCCACCACCTCTCCATAGCAGCAGCAGCCCCCTTCAAAGGAGCCTCCCCACCTCCAAAAAAACAGCCCCAAAACTCCTCTAAACACATCTCCGGCGATCACCGGAGTTCATCTACGGTCACCTCCGGTGGCTCTCCTTTACCTCCCACACTTATTTCCATCATTTGACGTTTTCCGGCGATCACCGAAAAACGTCTCCGGCGACCACCACTACCACCGGCAACCACCTACGGCCACCTCCAGCCATTAGCCACCTCCACCACCACTCATAACCACCATAACTACATTCTAACTTCCCAACCCTTCCATCCCCACTTTCCTACATTTTAGGGAGTTAATTCCTAAATTCACTCTCAGCCTTTCCTCCTCCCATAACTGAACCCCCCCCCCCCCCCCCCCCCCCCTCAATATCCCCTCTCATTTTCACGTGGAGTTCTGCTGGCTGGATCCCCAATTGCTGCCACCAACTGCAGCCAGTCTTTCCCAATTAAATCCAGCCCATCTCCGTGCCTCTTCCCCTCCCTGGAGCCACCGCCAAGTTATCCCCAATCTACCATCACCCAACAGCCCAAAACTCCCCCGGAACTGCTGCCTGAGTGCTGCCCAGCCACCCTACAGCAACCCAACTCCTGCTGAGCCTCCTCCCCTCCCATACAGCCACCCCCAACCTCCAGGCTGCTGTCCAGACTTTCAGAACAGCAAATCTCAGTTGCTTATTGCTGAAAACTACCTCCCAGCACCTTCCTAATTGCTGTCCCTGTTTCTGGACAGCCCCAGTCAGCTCCTGAATGCTGAAATCTGCCCCAGATAGCCCTCTTGAAGCGCCTCCAGCCCTCCCCTCTTTATAGTGACGCAGGACGAATCTATAGGCGGCGGAAAATCCACGACATAACCCTACATGCTATGCAAAGCCCGACGGATTAATCACAAATTAGATAATAAACATTAGTATCCCACGCAAATAATTCTAAGCAAGGCAAGATAATTTAATAAGCGAACAAGCTTTGGCGTTCCTCCGCGTGAAGGGCCAAAGCAAGAGCGCGCGGCGAATAATTCCTTCCTGCAGTTAGAGATTTTTCCAGACACAAATAACTAGAATAAAATGAACTTCCAAACAAGCATAAGATTACCACAGAGCAACAATGTTTTAATACCTTTAACCAATACAAAACATATCACAAATCTGAAATAAACTAGGGCTGCAGCGATTTAAAATAAATCTGAAGTTTGGAGGCGAAATGGGGTCTTTCCGGATGGTGGAAGACTAGATCGGGCAAGGGGAAGGTGGCTCCACGGAAGGGGAGGAGTTGGCTGCGGGTATGGGGGGTTTAGGGGCTGGACCGGAGCCCGGGACTGGATCTGTCCAGATCTGTACAGATCTGGACAGATCTGGATTTGGGTGGTGGACAGGGAATCAGGTGGGGGCTGGGGCTATTGTAGGTGGCTGCTAGAGTGGCTGTCGGCGGGTGCTGGAGGGCTGGCGGAGTGGGGCTGCTGGGAGCAGGGAGGGTGGCGGTAGAATGTTGAGGGGTGGCGGCGGTGGTGGCTGGGTGGCTGTGGGCTTAGGGAGGCTGCTGGGAGGGGGAAACAAAGAGGGGCTGCTGGGAGGGGGAAACACAGAGGCGGCTGCTGGGAGGGGGGGGGGGAAACAAAGAGGCGGCGGAGGATCTCCAGGAGGTTCAGGCGGCTAGTTCAGGGGAATTAAAAAGTATAGCAATGAATAGTAGATTTCATTTTTGAATAGTAAATTTGAGTAGGAAAATTATTGGATTTCTGGACAGCCAATAGGTGGCTGTTTGGGGGGATATCGGGGCTGCGGGAGAGAAAACAAGGAGGACGGATACTTACCCAAGGAGTCGTCACCAAGGGGGGCTCCACGGAGTCGGCACCGCGGAGGAGATCACCAGAAATGAGGAAGACAATCTCCAAATTTCAGCAATGAAATTACTGCAGCCCTAAGACATCTATTTATAAGAAAATAAGATTAGGGCATCTGAAATCGACGGCTATGATTGGCTGGCGGTTCCGATCCCATAACTACATGAAATAAAACTCAAAATACATAATGCTATATATGAAAATGATTCGCAACACGCATTCGGACGCATCCACGGAGTCGGATCGTCGATCCGGGCACGCCATATATGGTAAGTCGCCAAATCAGCCCGAATGAGCCCCAAAACTCGTCCATCACTGCTCCGCATCAATCTCCCCGGCTTGAAAGAATTCATCTCCCGATGAATAGGGGTCAGAACTCTCTCGCCGCATGCCAGGTAAAACTCGAAGAGGTCCGCCAGAGGTCGTCCAAGTGTCGACGCAGAAAAGTGGCCTCGCCAATCAACTCCTCCGGACTGAAAAATTTCCATCCCAGATGAGTGGAGACGGACGTACTGAAGTCGAAGTCCGGGGGCGAATCGATCAAGCTCATCTCTCAACACACTAGTAGAAGGATCCGGTGGAATCTGAGGTGCCAATGGTGAAACCGTTGGGGACAAGATCCCGGGTAAATAAGGGTCAGACGTGGGCTGAGAACGGGGCAATGAATGTGGTGGCAAGGGCTCGGGGGTAGACTGAATGGTGGGTGGTAACAACAGTGGTAAAGGCTCGGGAGGGCCGCCAAGATGTGGGCCTGAATACTCGTGAAGTGCAAAGTATGGCGTCAGGTTCTCGACATTGAACACAGTATGGGTACCCATGCTCGCGGGGATGTCCAATTCATAAGCATTTGTCCTGATGCATCTCAGGACTGAGTAGGGACCCATTCGCCTAACGCTCAAGCTTTTAGCAAGCCTCGCACGGAGCCTCACAGCGCAGATTCTTACCATCACCTGCTCGCCTTCACGAAGTACCTGCACTTGCCAATGAACATCCGCATGTGATTTACAAGATTTATTACCAATATGGATTATTCGTCGGACCGACTTATGACACACATGCAAACGAGAAACAGACGACACAACAGACTCATGCAAATGATGACGAAACGACTCGACAAACTTATGCAAATGATGTAAATGAAACATGACTGACACAACATGCTCTCTATGAGAGAATCTAATAATGACCGGGGTGTCTCTAAAATGTGGTGGCCGATCAGGTGGTTCCCTCGGTGGAGTGTAGAAAAATTCATCTCGTGTGCGCCGAGTGCTCAGGTGACCGTGCGAAACATCTACACTCAAGGGCGAGCTCATGAAGAGCAACATGACTCTCAGGGAGCGTAACGCATCAGGGGGCTCACCAGGAGGTGTGTAAGAAAAGTCATCGCGGATGCAACGACCGCCTGAGTGAAAATCATGTGCACCGACTAGAAAACGTGGCGCTATAGTGTGGTGAGTGTCCCCGACAACAAAGAACTCATCGGGTGGGTCCGCGGGTGGTGTGTCCCAAAATTAATCACGAGTGTGATGTGTCATAAAGTGGGTCCTCAAAATATGAGTAGACTCTAGTGTGCTCAAGGTAGGCCCTACATACGTCTTATTCCACTCACGACCCATCCTCTGGGGCAAGGCCAAAGATGATAGGGGAGGAGACGTCAATAACTCGAAACTCGTAACTGTTTGGGGCTGGCTGGACGTGGGCAGCAGCTGTTGAGAGGGCTGGAGGTGGGCGATGGATGGCTGGACAGCAGGTTGGGTGGGGTGGAAACGGGGAAAGTGCAAGGATACAAGGATCTTACCCGAGGAGTCGTCACCAAGGGGTTCCACGGAGTCGGCACCGCGGCGAGGATCACCGGAAATGAGGAAGAAGCTCTCCAAATTTCAGCAATGAAATTCCTGCAGCCCTAAGACATCTATTTATAAGAAAATAAGATTAGGGCATCTGAAATCGACGGCTATGATTGACCGGCGGTTCCGATCCCATAACTACATGAAATAAAACTCAAAATACATAATGCTATATATGAAAATGATTCGCAACACGCATTCGGACGCATCCACGGAGTCGGATCGTCGATCCGGGCACGCCATATATGGTAAGTCGCCAAATCAGCCAGAATGGGCCCAAAACTCGTCCTTCACTGCTCCGCATCAATCTCCCCGGCTTGAAAGAATTCATCTCCCGATGAATAGGGGTCAGAATTCTCTCGCCGTATGCCGGGTAGCAACTCGAAGAGGCCGCCAGAGGTCGTCCAAGTGTCGTCGCTGAAAAGTGGCCTCGCCAATCAACACCTCCGGACTGAAAGGCTTCCATCCCCGATGAGTGGAGACGGACGTACTGAAGTCGAAGCCCGGGGGCGAATCGATCAAGCTCATCTCTCAACACACTAGTAGAAGGATCCGGTGGAATCTGAGGTGCCAAAGGTGAAACCGTTGGGGACAACATCCCGGGTAAATAAGGGTCAGAGGTGGGCTGAGAACGGGGCAATGAATGTGGTGGCAAGGGCTCGGAGGTAGACTGAGTGGTGGATGGTAAAAACAGTGGTAAAGGCTCGGGAGGGACGCCAAGATGTGGGCCTGAATACTCGTGAGGTGCAAAGTATGGCGTCAGGTCCTCGACATTGAACACAGTATGGGTACCCATGCTCGCGGGAATGTCCAACTCATAAGCATTTGTCCCGATGCGCCTCAGGACTGAGTAGGGACTCATTCGCCTAACGCTCAAGCTTTTAGCAAGCCTCGCACGGAGCCTCACAACGCAGATTCTCACCATCACCTGCTCGCCTTCATGAAGTACATGCACTTGCCAATGAACATCCGCATGTGATTTACAAAATATATTATCAATATGGATTCTTCGTCGGGCCGACTTATGACACACATGCAAACGAGAAACAGACAACACAACAGACTTATGTAAATGATGACGAAACGACTCGACAGACTTATGCAAATGATGTAAATGAAACATGATCGACACAACATGCTTTCTATGGGAAAATCTAATAATGACATGAAGACCTACTATAGGAGGTGGCCTATCAGGAGGCTCTCTCGGGGGAGTGTAGAAAAACTCATCTCGAGTGTGACGAGTGCTCAGATGATCGTGCAAGACAACTATACTCAAATACGAGCTCATAAAGATCCCAGTGTCTCTCAGGGGACGTGACACATCAGGGGGCTCACCAGGAGGTGTGTAAGAAAAGTCATCGCGAATGTGACGACCGCCTAAGTGAAAATCGTGTGCACCGACTAGAAAACGTGGCGCTATAGTGTGGTGAGTGTCCACGACAATTAAGAACTCATCGGGTGGGTCAGCGGGTGGTGTGTCCCAAAACTCATCACGAGTGTGATGTGTCATAAAGTAAGTCCTCAAAATATGAGTAGGCTCTAGTGTGCTCAAGGTAGGCCCTACATACGTCTTACTCCACTCACGACCCATCCTCTGGGGCAAGACCAGAGATGATAGGGGAGGAGACGTCAATAACTCGAAACTCGTAAACACGCGCCTCACTTGAATCTCATGTTCACCCGGATGTGGTGGATCATCAGGAGGATCAACTGGGGGCTCGTCATGGAACTCGTCACTAGGTTCAAGGCCCTCCAAATGAGTACCTACAAAGGGGGTAGTGTCCCTATGAATGGATGACATGGCTACTACGAGATCAACACTAGGCTCTGGGCTCTCGGTCGCGATGTGACCCAGGAACATAATAAGGGGAGAGCGACATAGACCTAGACTCAAGAATGGGTCCGCGGGTGCGGTGTCAAGATGTGAGTCAAGGGTAGGGGTGTTAATCAACCCATGACATGCCAAAGGTGGTGGTGTGGGTGAAGAACACAACGCTACAGACTCAATAGGCCGCTCAGGTTCGCCCTCAGTCGGGGTCACAAAAGACGGGTCAGAAACTAGAGATAAGTCACTAACTGGGCTAAGCACCTCACTGGGGTGAGAGCAATCTGCATCAGGTATTACTTCAGTCATGTCTGATGGAACAATGATAGGCAAAGTGGTGTCCTCGGTGTGGGAGGGGCTCGTCCTGCAGAGGTCAATGTGAGAATCCCATCGACCAGCTCTTGCGGATCTCAAAGACTGTTCATAACGAAGGGCAAGCTGATACGTCTGCTCGAGGGACTTCGAGCTATGAAAAACCACCTCAGTACGAATGTCTGGTCGAAGGCCAGACCGAAATCTGCAAGAGGTCATGGCTGGGTCCTCTCGGATATCGCTCCTCACAACTAACTCATCAAAGCGATCCCTATACTCAGCGACGGACATGGATCCTTGCTGAAGGGAAAATAATTGGTCGAGCAAGCGACTCCGATACGACGAAGGCAGATACCTCTGACACAATGTACGCTTCATGTCCACCCAACTAGTGACGCGGTGTAGACGGTCTCTCTCGCGTGTCCTCTCAACGCTAGCCCAATATGCCCTCGCCTGATCTAAAAGTCTAAGTTTCGCAAACTTAACGCGACGCTCACCGAATATCTCAAAATGGTCAAGATAATACTCCATATCCACGAGCCAATAACTGAAAGACTCGGGACTCGATGAGCCGTCAAAGGAAGGGGCAGCAGTGCGAAACTGACTCTCAAGATCTCTCTCGGAACGACGATCCTCATAATAATCATTCCTAAGGTAACCGAGTCGTGACAAAGGATCAACACGATCCGCTCGCGTGTACGGATAAGAACGACGACAACCATCATACTGAACGTCTCTAGTGTAGTGGTCTCGTGTCGGTGGGTCAACACGACCTCTAAAAGTGGTGTGCTGCGATCGAGAATAATCGTCGTAGTAACGTGAAGATCTCCCTGACGGGGCTCTGTGAGAGCGGGTGCTAGTGGACTCGAGACCTCTAAGGTGAGGGGAGGCATAATTTTGACACCTAGACATAATAAAAAAATATCTTATAGACTCTACGACTGCGTATCGAAAAGTGCGCGTAACCTCGCTCTGATACCAATTGACGCAGGACGAATCTATAGGCGGCGGATAAACCGTAACCTAACCCTACATGCTATGCAAAGCTCGACGGATTAATCACAAATTAGATAATAAACATTAACATCCCACACAAATAATTCTAAGCAAGGCAAGATAATTTAATAAGCGAACAAGCTTTGGTTTCCCTCCGCGTGGAGGGCCAAAGATAGAGCGCGCGACGAATAATTCCTTCCTGCAGTTAGAGATTAATCTAGGCACAAATAACTATAAAAATGAACATCCAAGCAAGCATGTAATATTCCAAACGATAACAATGTTTTACAACCTTTAACCAATACAAAGCATATCACAAATCTGGAATAAAATTAGGGCTGCAGTAATTTTACGTAGATCTGAGATTTTGGATGCGCGGTAGGGTTTTCCGGAGAGTGAGAGACTAGATCGGGCAAGGGAAGTGGTTCCACGGAATGGAGGGGCTGTTGGCTGCGGATATGGAGGGTGAGGGGCTGATTAGGGCGGCGCCGGACTGGATCTGTACAGGCGGTCCAGATCTGGACAGATTACGGTCCTGCAGTGGACAGAGAGGAGGCGAGGCTAGGGCTGAAGGTGGGGCTGTTGCTGTGAGGTAGGCGGCAGGGAGGGGTTGCTGATGGGCTGCGGGTTTGGAGAGGGCTGCTGCAGACAGCGGGCTGGCAGCGTCTGGAGGCTGCAGGACAGGGGGGTTGGCGGCAGGTTTGGGGAGATTTGGATGGCCGGTGGTGGCTAGAAGGAGGGGGAAAACTTTATTGATGAATAGTAAATTTCATTTCTCCACAGTAGCTTTAAATAGGTATGAATTTCTTGGCAGTAGTGGTTGGAGTTGGGGTGGAGAACCGCAGCTGTTTGGGGCTGGCTGGACGTGGGCAGCAGCTGTTGGGAGGGCTGGAGGTGGGCGATGGATGGCTGGACAGCAGGTTGGGTGGGGTGGAAACGGGGAAAGTGCAAGGATACAAGGATCTTACCCGAGGAGTCGTCACCAAGGGGTTCCACGGAGTCGGCACCGCGGCGAGGATCACCGGAAATGAGGAAGAAGCTCTCCAAATTTCAGCAATGAAATTCCTGCAGCCCTAAGACATCTATTTATAAGAAAATAAGATTAGGGCATCTGAAATCGACGGCTATGATTGACCGGCGGTTCCGATCCCATAACTACATGAAATAAAACTCAAAATACATAATGCTATATATGAAAATGATTCGCAACACGCATTCGGACGCATCCACGGAGTCGGATCGTCGATCCGGGCACGCCATATATGGTAAGTCGCCAAATCAGCCAGAATGGGCCCAAAACTCGTCCTTCACTGCTCCGCATCAATCTCCCCGGCTTGAAAGAATTCATCTCCCGATGAATAGGGGTCAGAATTCTCTCGCCGTATGCCGGGTAGCAACTCGAAGAGGCCGCCAGAGGTCGTCCAAGTGTCGTCGCTGAAAAGTGGCCTCGCCAATCAACACCTCCGGACTGAAAGGCTTCCATCCCCGATGAGTGGAGACGGACGTACTGAAGTCGAAGCCCGGGGGCGAATCGATCAAGCTCATCTCTCAACACACTAGTAGAAGGATCCGGTGGAATCTGAGGTGCCAAAGGTGAAACCGTTGGGGACAACATCCCGGGTAAATAAGGGTCAGAGGTGGGCTGAGAACGGGGCAATGAATGTGGTGGCAAGGGCTCGGAGGTAGACTGAGTGGTGGATGGTAAAAACAGTGGTAAAGGCTCGGGAGGGCCGCCAAGATGTGGGCCTGAATACTCGTGAGGTGCAAAGTATGGCGTCAGGTCCTCGCCATTAAACACAGTATGGGTACCCATGCTCGCGGGAATGTCCAACTCATAAGCATTTGTCCCGATGCGCCTCAGGACTGAGTAGGGACTCATTCGCCTAACGCTCAAGCTTTTAGCAAGCCTCGCACGGAGCCTCACAACGCAGATTCTCACCATCACCTGCTCGCCTTCATGAAGTACCTGCACTTGCCAATGAACATTCGCATGTGATTTACAAAATATATTATCATTATGGATTCTTCGTCGGGCCGACTTATGACACACATGCAAACGAGAAACAGACAACACAACAGACTTATGTAAATGATGACGAAACGACTCGACAGACTTATGCAAATGATGTAAATGAAACATGATCGACACAACATGCTTTCTATGGGAAAATCTAATAATGACATGAAGACCTACTATAGGAGGTGGCCTATCAGGAGGCTCTCTCGGGGGAGTGTAGAAAAACTCATCTCGAGTGTGACGAGTGCTCAGATGATCGTGCAAGACAACTATACTCAAATACTCAAATCGACGGCTATGATTGGCCGGCGGTTCCGATCCCATAACTACATGAAATAAAACTCAAAATACATAATGCTATATATGAAAATGATTCGCAACACGCATTCGGACGCATCCACGGAGTCGGATCGTCGATCCGGGCACGCCATATATGGTAAGTCGCCAAATCAGCCCGAATGGGCCCCAAAACTCGTCCATCACTGCTCCGCATCATATAGTAGTGGTAATCAAGGTTTGTGTGTTGATTTCTTTACCGTTGGATCTCGTGATTGTTCTCTACTTGTAGGGATAGTGGTTTGTAAGTTTTGATTCGATCGTTTCGTCTTTGTAATTTCCTATTTAAATAGTATTTGATTTTCTGACACTCTTGCACTTATACGACTTCACGTGTTTTCATATTTGAGAGCTTTAACTCTTTGTGGTCAATCAAATTAATATTGCTTTATAAATATTCATTGTTGCAAGTAAACCGTCGGATCTCATGTGTTGTTGCATATAGGAGTTCACACAATTATTTCACCATCACATAGGACCGTCCTGCGTCACTCTCTCTCTTCCCTTCCTCTATTCCTCTCTCTCTCTCTCTACCCGACGAACCTTACCCGCAACTCTCGCCATTCCGCCGTGCACAGCTCGTCGATCCCGATCGCGCCTTCTCGCCAGTAGCAGCCCTCCCTTTCGGTCGCCACCATAGCCTCCTCCGGTTCTAGGAAGGGAGATCCCCCTCCTCCCATGCGTCTCCATCGTTCATCGAGGACATTCACGCGATCTCAAGGAGAGGTCCATAACATCCTGGTATCAGAGTCAAACGCCGACGTCTCGCCCTCCGACACTCCTTCCGCTTCAGATCTCCCCATCGGCCTACCGTCGTCTGTTCCGCAACCCATTGGCCTACCGACGGCTGTTCCGCGACCTTCTCTCTCTGTCATCCTGCTTCCAACGCCGCCCTCCGCTCACCGGACTGCCTCTCCGATGGCTGAAGGTGGACCCTTGTTATCTCAGATGATGGATTTCTTCCAAACCATGCTCACTACTCAAAACACCAAAATGGATGCCCTCAACGCTCGCTTGGACGCCCTACAAGGAGCATCGTCGCCTCCTCTGCATGCGGACAGTCCTCCCGCGGCCAGCCGGGTCGACTCCGCCGATCCGACAGCGGACCACGGCTCTTACTCGCGCTCCGTCCGGATGGATGGATTTCCCTATCTACGAAGGTTGCGAAGACCCACTGCTTTGTCTTACCCGCTGTGACATTTTCTTTGCCAACCAGCGCACGTCGGATGACGACCGGGTGGGCATCGCCTCTTTCCACCTCCTAGGGCCGGCTCAGTTGTGGTTCGCCCAATTGAAGCGGGAACGCCTAAATTTCTCATGGGCGGATTTCAGTGCGGCATGCACCATGCGGTTTGGTCTCGCCCTCCTGGGCAATCCGCTAGGCGACCTTGTGGCTCTCAAACAGACCAGATCCATTGATTCCTACTTGGAGCATTTCCAGATTTTGCTATCGCAGGCGACTTCCGTTTTACCGGAACAGTAGGTTCCCCTCTTCACCGCAGACCTACATGAGCGGCTGCGCTGGGATGTGGAGTTTCAAGCTCCGCGTGATCTCACAATGGCTATGAGTCTCGGTCGGGCATGTGCTCGGCAACTGCTCTTAGATCGTCCTCCTGTAGTTCGTCGTGACTACCAAGCAGCCCCCCCCCACCCCTTTAGTTCATCGGACAAGGCCACCACAGGGGATGAACCGGCCCGGCCGACTGTTCGCCGCCGACTTTCCCGTCCGGAAATGGCTGCCCGCCGCGAGAAAAACTTGTGTTTCAATTGTGATGAGGCTTTCACACCGGGTAATCGGTGCAAACGACTATTCTGGCTCGAAGTGGATGATCCATCCGACGAGGACGAGGACGCGGATGGTGGCGACGAACCGGGTATACCGCAACTCTCAATTAATGTCATTGCGGGACCCCAAGAGGGTCAAACAATCCAGATGTTCGTGTTGATTGGCAGTGCCCAGCTCCTAGCTCTCATGGACTCCGGCAGCACCCACAGTTTCATTCGCCACGAGACGGCTCTCTGTTTAGGCCTTCTGTTTGCCCTTCGCAGACACGTCAAGGTCTCCGTGGCCAATGGCCAACAGATGACGTGCCCCGGCGTATGTCGGAAGGTGGACATCCGGATGGACGACTACACGTCGCAAGCTGATTTATTCGTGGTGGACCTTCAAGGATTCGAAGTGGTTTTGGGTGTCCGCTGGCTTCGCACTCTGGGACCACTCACCTGGGATTTCGATCGTCTGACTATCTCATGGTACTTGGGCTCCCGTCTTGTGCAGTGGCAGGGTCGTGCTCCTTGGCCGATTCCATCCTCCTTTTTGGTACATACGGAGCCTGCCCCCGTGCGTTCCTCGACAAAGGACAGCCCACCACCGGACCTTGCCAAGCTCCTTCAGACATTTCCCGACATATTCAGCCCACTCATGGGCCTTCCGCCTCGCCATCGGCAGGATCATCGCATCTGCCTCCATCCCGGAACGGGGCCTATTATTGTCCGACCATACCATTATCCCTTCCATCAAAAGGACGGAATTGAACGGAAGTGCGAGCTCCTCCTCCAACAAGGCCTCATTCAGCGCAATGTGTCCCCGTTCTCCTCACCAGTTCTTTTAGCGCACAAGAAGGACAACTCGTGGTGACTATGCGCGGACTACCGTGCCCTTAACGCTCAGACAGTAAAGGACAAGTTTCTGATTCCCATGGTGGAAGAACTCTTGAATGAACTGCGTGGAGCCAAATTTTTTTCGAAACTGGACTTGTCCTCAGGCTACCATCAGGTTCGCATGGCAGCCGCAGATGTGGAGAAGACGGCATTCCGGACCCACCACGGCCATTTCGAGTTCTTGGTCATGTCGTTCGGGCTTACGAACGCGCCCTCCACTTTTCAGGCACTCATGAATGAGGTATTCCATTCTCTCCTCAAAAAAATTTATCCTAGTTTTCTTTGACGATATCCTCATCTACAATAAGTCCTGGACGGAGCACCTCCAACACCTTCATGCAGTCCTTCAACTCATTCAGTCCCATCGGTTGGTCCTCGAGACCTCCAAATGCTCTTTCGGCCAGAGTTCTGCAGCCTATCTGGGCCATATTGTGCATTTCGGCCAACCCGGAAAAACTTCAAGGGGTGGCGGCATGGCCCTTCCAACGTCTCCCACCGACCTCCGCAGTTTCTTGGGCCTCACGGGCTACTACCGCCGCTTCATTCGTTCCTATGACACCCTTGCTGAACTGTTATTGGCTCTCTTACGCGAGAATGCGTTTAATTGGACGGACGCGGCAACACAGGTTTTCCGCTTACTACAGGAGGCCCTCATGTCTGCTCCGGTTCTTCGTCTACCCAACTTTACCGTGGAATTTCAGGTCGAATGTGATGCGTCCGGTACCGGCTACGGCACAGTCCTTCAGCAAGAGGGCCATCCGATCGCTTATTTTAGCCGTCGGGCTGCCCTCCATCATCGCAAGTTACCGTCCTACGAGCAGGAGTTGATCGGCCTCGCCAAGGCGCTCCAACACTGGCGTCCTTACTTGTGGGGTTGCACCTTCCTGATCTGTACGGACCACTACAGCCTTAAATACTTAATCGAGCAGCGTCTCTCTACAGTGCCACAACAACATTGGGTTGGCAAGCTTCTCGGGTTTGACTTTCGCATGGAGTACAAGGCGGGAGTGTTAAATCGCGCCGCCGACGCCCTCTCTCGCCGCGACGCACGAACCGAGTCATCTCTTTTTGCAATTTCTTTTCCAACCGTGGACCTCCTCGACCAACTTCGCCAAGAAATCCACCACTCCCCAAGGTCCAAGCTCCTCCGCCGGGCGTCCGAGCAGCTCATTGACCCGCAGTGGACGACTCGAGATGGACTTATTCTCTACAGGGACCGAATTTATCTGGAGGCTTCTTCGCCTCTCATCCCCACCATTCTCCAGGATACTCATGGCCGCAGCCATGAGGGCATTCACCGCACCCTCCAACGTCTTCTTGCTGAATTTTATTGGAAAGGCATGCGCAAACAAGTACACGCCTTCATCCGCTCCTACGCGGTGTGTCAACAAAACAAAACGGATCATCTTCTTCCCGCGGGCCTCCTCCAACCTCTTTCGGTCCCCACAAAAATTTGGTCCGCCTTGTCCATGGACTTTGTAGAAGGGCTGCCCACAGTTCGAGGCAAATCGATTTTAATGGTCGTCGTGGATCGATTCTCAAAAGGGGCTCATTTTATTGCTATGGCGCGCCCCCTACTTGTGGAAAATGTGGCCTGGATTTTCTTCCAAGAGATATTCCGCTTACATGGAATGCCCGAGACGCTTGTGTCGGACCGCGACAAGGTATTTACAAGTATTTTTTGGAAGGAGCTCTTCACCCTCAGCGGCATCAAGCTCTCGTTCTCATCGGCATATCACCCCCAATCCGACGGCCAAACGGAGGTGGTAAACCGCACGGTGGAAATGTACTTGCGATGTATCATCGGCGACCGCATGCGGGATTGGCCTCGTTGGCTCCCTTGGATAGAGTATTGTTACAACACCGTCTACCACGCGACGCTCCAAACAACGCCCTTCCACTTGATATACGACCGTGCACCGCTCCGACTCTTGTCATATACGGGTGGCACAGCTCTCGTCGACTCTGTTGACCAGGAATTGGAAGATCGTGATGCTTTTTTATTGGCAGCCCGGAACCGTCTTCTACAGGCACAACAAAGGATGGAGGTGGCATCAACAGGGGCCATCGGGAGGTCGTATTCTCTATCGACGATTGGGTGTGGTTGCGCAGACGCCCCTTCCGCCAAGTCTCCGCGACAAGGCCCACCTCAAACAAGCTTGGCCCGAAATTTTATGGACCCTTTCAAATCATGGGTAGCATTGGCGAGGTCGCCTACCGTTTGGATCTTCCCTCGACTGCTCGCATCCATGATGTTTTCCACATCTCGCAAATGAAGCCATATGTGGGTTCTCCTCCACCCACTCCCTTGGTGGACATTCCGACACAGCTTGAGGACAAGCTGTCATCCGACGAGGGCGGCGATGTTATGACGCGCGACGAGCTCGACCCGCACTGGGGCCGCACTTACCAACGTCGTGTACATGTGACGGAGGCGTGACGGAGGCGTGACGAATTACTATTACGTTTTTAGTCAATTTGGGATTTTGCTATTTTTCCGTATCTTTTATTTCAGTGTTGTTCCCATATGTAGTAAGCCCAAATGGGGGGCACCTCTCTTTGGAACTTTGGTGAACTCTAAGTTGTGGAACCGGACAAGCAATAGGTATGCAAGTTTAATTCAAAAATATCTCTCTCTCTCTCTCTCTTCCCTTCCTCTCTTCCTTTCTCACTCTCTCTCTACCCGACGAACCCTACCTGCAGCTCTCGCCATTTTGCCGTGCATAGCTCGTCGATCCCGATCACGCCTTCTCGCCAGTAGCAGCCCTCCCTCTCGGCCGCCACCATAGCCTCCTCCGGTTCTAGGAAGGGAGATCCCCCTCCTCCCGTGCGTCTCCATCGTTCATCGAGGCCATTCACGCGATCTCAAGGAGAGGTCCATAACATACTGCCATTCCATTTGTTGCATGCTCTCTACTCTTATTTTTCCCCTTGCACTTGAAAAGAAAAGAGTTTGCCCCTTGTATATCAATTTAATGTTTATTTAATTCTTTAACCATTTTTGTATATGGAATAATAACATTGTTTACAGCTGTTTAAGAACCAAATCTAGCCACGTACTACTTTTTTCAAGCTTGCTCATTTACTTTCTTAATTCTTACTGAACTAGAATTGTGCTAGAACATTACCGGAGATTTAAATCTTGTTCAAACATGATTATTAATTTTCTTATCGAGTTCAGAAAGTATTCTTGATTTACTAATTATATCTAAGATACTAATAATATAATGATATAGCCTCATCATTATTATTCATAATTTCTCAAAAGATTACATAATTCATTAAGCTTGTTCATCACTTGTTAATTATTGTCGAGCTAGAGTTGAGATTGAACATCACCCGAGCTTCAATCTTGATCCATCCAAAAGGTCTTCAACACTAGATCAAGTATCAAGTGCACCTCTGGATCATCATAGGATGCAACGGTATTTTTGTATTACATAACCAATGTTCAATACCAGTCCCCACAATTGTTCTTTAATTTGTTTCATGCGCAAGACAAAAGACACAAGACACGTGAATAATGACCAACAAATTTGTTAACCATAAGAGTATAACACAAAATTTTCACACACTCTTCGATAGAAGAGTATAATGTATTAATACTTTAATAGAGTATAATAGAGCGCAAAAACCTATATTAATTATTTCAACAAAATGCATATCAAGTCCAATTAAAGAACCATAGTTAAGATCCAATCTTCAAATCCATGTCAAGGAACAAAGCCGGCATCACATAACACAATGTCATTGCAATTTCTATACTCAATCCATATACACATAAAAGCAAAAAAACATGAGCCAGCCAAAATTACACAATCTGTAATTTTTTTTAATTGAGCTTATAACATTTTTCAATCACTCACGACTGCATCATACCTACTTGGAACACACAAAACTCTCCACTCAGAGTTAGCTTGGCAAAAAAAAACATAAAGAAAGCAACAGCTCAGTTTAACTACATATCTATAACTCAGCCAATCTAAGCACACCTATCAATAGATCATCATCATACACAACCAATGAATCAAAAACCAAATCACTCGAAATCCAGAAAGTAAACAAACATACGAATCGCAAAAAATATGAAGGTAAGAGAAAAAATGACTCACATCTTATAAGGATCAGTACCAGTGTATCCAGTGGGCTTTGCGATCGGCATCAATACCTATTTCATCGCTAACGATCAGGAGACAAGCAGCACGAACAACCAAAACCCTAAGCAAGAGGCAGGATGCATACTACCTCGCGATTAACCGCAAAGATTGGGCAGTGGCGGCCAATCAAGTCGTGCCATACCGTTCTTGACTGATTATCAGAAAGAGTTGAGAGATGGGAGACGATGATGGTAAGATGAAAAAAAAAAGAACCATGTATTTTTCCTTATATGGTTTCTTACCCCGTGATATTGCCCAGCTTTGCTAGTGGGGACGATCTCGCCCGGCCGGTAAGCGAGACAAGTTGAGACCAGAGACGAGAGGAAGAAGAAGAACATCAGGGATCTAATGCGAGCTTCTCCATCTCTCCCCATGGCGACTGGCTCATGAATTCAGGGAGGGCAGAGAGAAGAGGGAAGGCGGACACATATGACTTCTGTATGAATCAGTAAACCATGATGGGCTCGAAGGGCCCTTTAGGCACGCCCAAATTAAATCCACCTTACAATATATCGAGAATGTTAATGTCAACCTAGACTTTTAACGTGAATCCAAATTGGCGATGGCATGGCGGCGGCGGCGATGGCGGCGGCGGCGACGATGTTGACGTTGGCGGCGGCAACGATGACGTTGGCGGCGGCGACGATGGTGTTGGAGGAGGCGACGATGGCGTTGGAGGAGGTGGCGTTGGCGGCAGCGGTATTGGTGGCGGCGTTGGCGTTGTTGGTGGCGGCGTTGGTGGCGACGTTGGCAGTATAGTCAGCGGGAGCGCGTCGATCTTTTGGTACAGGCGGTCGAATGACTTATCGAGACAATCGAAGGCCTTCAGGATAAGGGTGATGCGGCGATCCCGGAGTACTGACATGAAATCATCCGCGGCCGGAGGAACAAATCCTCTGATACCAGTTGGTACGTTCCTTTTTGGAACGAGGTGACGATGGACCGCAAGTCCCTTAAGGTTGCGCCTAAATAGAGAATGGAGGGCGGAATCTCTGCTGAGCAGAAGATTAACTCGAAAATCTCGTCACCGACAACATATTCCATCGGTTCCAACAGGAGAAATAATCGGATTGCCCTTAGTGAAAATAAAGAGGAGAAAAAAATCTTAGATTTTCAAATTCTTGATTTGTCAATAACCAAAAACAATCTATGGATGTCATTACCCTAAAAAAAATCAGTCCTAAATTTTTAAATTTAAAATTTTGGTCCTAAAATTTATAATCTTGTTCCTAAATTTTATAATTTTGGTTCATCAAACCATTATCTCCGTGATTAGGAGAGAGATTAGTTCTAAAATAAATAAAACAACAATTTTTGGGTTTTGAAGTAACAAAAAAAAAGTCAAAAATATGAATTCAGCCCTTAAGTTAAGGTTTGAGATATTTAATAAAGGTGATTGTTATCCGCACTACAGTTTTGGCTATCCGCACTTTTTTTGAATGGGTTATTACGCGCCTTTTGGAAATAAGTCTTGTACATGCATTTTTAGGAAAAATGTTAAACACGAAAGTTGTAGATCACGTCGAGATTTACAACTTTCGTGTTGAACACTTTTCCTAAAAATGCATGTAAAAGGCGTATTTCTAAAAAAATCACTATAGTCACGCATATATTTCAATCAGGGCGACAATACATCTTGTGCGTGCATTTTTAGGAAAAGTGTTGTAGATCTCATCGAGATCTACAACTTTCGTGTTGATCACTTTTCCTAAAAATGCTTGTATAAGACGTATTTCCAAAAAGCGCGTAATAACTCATACAAAAAAATGCGGATAGCCAAAACTGTAGCGCGGATAACAATCACCTTAATAAATCAGTCCCAACATTTATATCTTAAATTTTGCTCCATTCAGTTTAGACAAACGCCACTGTCATACAATGTATGTTTGGTACAACAACGGTTATGATTTTAGTCCCAAATTTCATTGCAACTAAATGAGAAAATTGCACAATGAGCAAATCTAAGGAAAGTTGAGAGCGCAACTAACAATGTTCACTCTCCGTTTGGCGCGGCGTTTTTGCTCAGGCGAGTTTGGACAAAAACACCGCAGTCATAGACTGTATGTTTGACATGACAACGGTTATGACCACCCCCAAGAAAAGAAAATTAATTTTGAATATAAAAGTGGATGAAGTTCCTTTGGTGAAGTCGGGTGTTCAAGAACAACGGTTCATAACCACTGCTGTGCCAAACGGAGCCATCGACGTCTACGCAAAGATCGAGCATGTAAAGGTATGATAGACCAATTAATCAACCTTTATCATAAGAAAACCCAAATGATAATGCAAAAAAAAACACTAAATATTTCACTAAACAATAGAAATAATAAATATAGTAACCAATTAAATAACTGCATATCAACATGGTCAAAATCTGAAATAATCCAAGCTCTCCCATGTATTATAATAAATTGTATAATACAGTAATCAACATCATTCCTCCAGCCAACAATAAAGAAATAAAACAATACAGGTTCTTCAGTCTAGTTCTTCCTCCCGTTGATGCCTCCGCTCGGTCCAGATGGCGGCATTGTTCCTCTCGGCAACAGGCTGAGCAACAGCGACCCCCCAAAGTTTGTCTGTAGCCTCTGCTTCACCGCAGCCACGCCAACAATGGTCTCCCGCGGGTGAGCGGGCCGCTCGACCGCCGGATTCCAGTCGACGTGCGCGCTTTCCTTCGCCGGCCGGGCGGCGGCTGCCACCAGGCACAAGGCAAGGCAGCAGAGAAGCCGAAGCCGGAGTTCCATGGAAGTTGATGAGTGCCTTCAGATCTATGTATAGGGAGAGAGGAATGGGGGAGCTTTTATAGAGGTAGGTAGGAAAGGGAAGAAGATTGGAGATTTGCAAAGCATTCACAGAACTTTTGACTTTTTTGTCAAGTTGTTGAAGACAATTTGTCAACAGGATTTGGATGGTTTTTCTTCCTGTATACAGTTTTGGATGGTCGGTGAGCGAAAAATATGCAGAAGACATCTGTCTCCAGCTCTCTCTCTCAGGGGTCAGTGTGACTCAGAATACTGAGCGGTCTATTATAATCTAGTCTTAATCTCAATTCTCAACTAACTAGATGCAGATGTACTGCTTTTTAAAAAAAAAATTGGGTGATAACTGCTAAGATGTGCCGATTTTACTATATATGTGTACACAAACACATATATACGGGTGTCGTTCCATCGTTGTGGTGAGTGACAGGCACGGGCCTCTGGCCCTATCCAAGACGACAATTGTCGTGGGCGGCGGCAATTGTCGTGGGCGGCGGCAATTGTCGTAGGCGGGGGCAATTGTCGTAGGCGGGGGCAATTGTCATGGGCGGGGGCAATTGATGTGCTCGGGTCTTCTTTCAGCGCGTGAAGATGAAATAGTATGATCACAGAAGCACAAATGAAGCTATAATGAATGAGTGTTTACCTATGTTAGAAGCTGTGTGGTCGATAAACTAAGATGTTCATGGTAAATGAGCTGATTTCTATTTACCGATATCAGAATTTATTTGGTTCTATCTTAACTTTGGTGTCTTCCCTTTTTATTGTCGTGGGCGGCAACTATGGTCGTGTGCGGCCACAATGGTCGTGAGCAGCGACATTCGTCGGAGGAGGTGACATTTGATAACTCAATCATCACTTTTAATAGTAATTACCTATCTCATTTTCTACATCAATCCATGGATGAGGGTATATTTTTAACAATATAAAAAAATGCATGAAAGAGGGTATATTTTTCCTAAGAAGATATCTCACGGTGTACTACAAATCCATGAAGAAGACATCTCACAGTATACTACTAAAATTCAACAAAAAATACGTTTAGTATATAAAATCACGCAATCATCAGGAACACAATAAAATGAAGACATTTGATGTGCAATACAAAAAAATTTACCTGGATCTTCTTTAATTAGCAAAATCCAAAAATTTCAAACATGCAGCAGTCTGTAATAACCAATCTCCTGCAATCCAGAAGAAAAATGACTAAAATCATATAACTATCCCATTGATCATCAATCATGCATTGAAGGACAATGAGAACGATTGGTTGACAATTTCTATTTTCAATCTTGCATCGGAGAAGCCTAATGGTCTTTTTAATTCCTTCAGAGTTATACATATACAACATGAAAAGAGGATGACAATTTCTATTAGTCAATTTGAATAGCTTCGCAATAAACTGTATTGATATGTGTTAGCGAAATCCACATAAAAAGGCCCATGTACAGGCCCATTTAGGCCTTCTTCTCTTTAGTCTCACACCATGTATAGATTTTTCCGTATCACTCTCTCTCCTATATATATGTATTCTTCCTTTGTATTTACACATGAAAATATATATAAAAGGTTTTGGGGATTTTACTACATGGTATCAGAGCTAGGTTCGACACTCTGAAATCGCGTCCCCAATCCTCTCCGATTTTTGCCGCCCCCCCCCCCCCCCCGTCTCCCTCCTCGGCGGTCTTCTCTCCTTTGTGCGGTCTCTCCTTTGTGAGACCGCCCCTCCTTACTTTTCTGCGGTCTCTTCTTTGTGAGACCGCACCCCCTTCCCCCCTCTCTCTGCTCTCTCATTTGTCTCCCTCCTTCTCCTCTTTATACCTTCCCTGCACCTTCGCCGCTGGGTCCCACCATTCCTCCAAGACCGTTGCTTGCAGCCCGCGCGGCGATCTACCCGCGATCTACCTGCCAGATCGTTCCTCCTCGCACGGCCTACATCCGCGGTCTCCCCGCCCCGCGATCTCCTCAAGTCGGCTCCCGCGATCTCCCTGCATCCCCCTAGCGGCCTCCTCCAGCAAGCGAGCTCCCTCTGCCGATCTCCAGCGAGCTCCCTCTGTCGATCTCCAAGCGAGCTCCCTGCCGATCTCCAAGCGCGCTCCCTCTGCCGATCTCCAGCGGCCTCCTCCAGCGAGCTCCCTGTCGATCTCCAAGCGAGCTCCCTGCCGATCTCCAAGCGCGCTCCCTCTGCCGATCTCCAGCGGCCTCCTCCAGCGAGCTCCCTGCCGATCTCCAAGCGAGCTCCCTGCCGATCTCCAAGTGAGCTCCATCTGCCGATCTCCAAGCGAGCTCCGTCCGCCCAATTGCTATCTGGGCGACCTCTTCGCACGCTCTGTTCAGCTTCATGGGGTCCTCGGTAAATTCCTCTGAAGTGCCCGCTGCTCGCGTTACTCCTCCCGAGCTCCGAGACGAGCTACGGATTACTACTATTTCCTTGTCCGGAAAGAAAAATTTTGTGCCTTGGGTGCACTCCGTCCGCCGGGTCCTTCAAGCAAAAGGACTATTACTTCATCTCACGCAGGCACCTCCTTCTCCTTCTACCGATGATTGGCTGCGGAATGACGGTCTTGTTCAGACATGGCTTCTCAACTCAATGGATGGAGAACCTTACCAAATGGCCATGTATCACGAGACCGCCAAGGGCATGTGGGATGAGCTTCATTCCTTGTACTCGGGCAAGGACAGTCTCCAGCACCTCTATGATATTATTACTGATCTCCAGGCCCTGGATACGGGCGGGGTTGCGAACATGACTTCCTTTGTTGCTCGTGCTAAGGGTCTTACTGAAGCATGGATCCAGCATCAGCCATCTACTACTGATCTTGCGACTCAACGGAATCAGAAGGAAGCCGTCTGTATTGCTATGATGATGACACGTGTTCCTTCACATCTGCACAGTGTTCGAGCTCAGATACTCTCCTCCCCTACCATCCTCTCCCTTCAGGAAGTTTGCTCTATGTTACTCAGGGTAACTCCTCCATCTGAGACTTCAACAGTCTTCTCTCCAGTTCTTCTTCAGCAACCTCTCCTGCCAACTCCTCCTGCTCGTGGCTCTTCCACCAGGGGAGGACGCCACCCGTCTCGGGGACGAGGACGTGGGTGGCCGCTCTTCTTTGAAGTGTACTTACTGCTCTCGTGAGGGTCACCTAGAAGCTACATGCTACCGCAAACATGGCCTACCTCTGCATCTGGCCGCCTTCGCTACTCCAGCTCCTTCTACTGCCCCTGACACCTCCAACCTTGGTGCGCCTACTCGCCAAGAGTATGAAGACCTCCGCACTCAGTTCCAGCAGCTCCAAGGCAGTATTGATCGGCTATTTGGCTCGGTTACCTCTTTCTCTACTCAAGGTATATCCTGTCTTTCTTACAACTATCACTGGATCGTTGACTCTAGAGCAACTCATCATATCACATCTCAGAAACCGCATCAGTATTCGACAACCTCTCACCCGCCATCTATTATTGTTGTTAACGGCGACACTACCCCGGTCTCTGGTGCTGCTGATCTCCGCCTCACTCCTACCTTGCTACTCTCCTCCGTTCTTCATGTTCCGGGCTCCCCGTTTAACTTGCTCTCTGTTAGCCAGTTAACACGGGATCTTGACTGTTGCATAACTTTTTCTCATTCATCTTTTGTTTTGCAGGATCGCCGTACACGGAGTACCATTGGTAGCGGTCGGCTGACGAATGGGCTATATCTCTTGGATCTCCCACCTATCAGTCTTTTTTCCATCTCTACTTCTGACTGGCATCGTCGTCTTGGGCATGCTCCCCTCCCGGTTCTCAAGAAAGCTCTTCCTGGTGTTTCACTCCAAGAGTTCACTTGTGAATCATGTATCTACGGCAAGCAACATCGTGTTTCTTTCTCTCCTTCTTGTACACGGAGTGATACTCCGTTATCTTTAGTTCATTCTGATGTATGGGGACCATATAAGATCCCCAGTGTATTTGGTTATCGCTACTTTATTACTTTTATTGATGACTACTCGCGTGTTACTTGACTTTATTTTCTTCATGATCGCACTGAGATAACTTTTGTGTTTCGTGCATTTATTTCTGAAACACGTACGCAGTTCTCGATGCCTCTTAAAATACTTCGCACCGATAATGCCCGCGTGTACACAAGTCGGTCCTTCTCCGCCCTCTGCTTCGAGTTTGGTGTTATTCACCAAACCTCCTGTGCCTACACACCTCAACAAAATTGCGTGGCCGAACGAAAAAATCGTCATCTCCTCGATACTGCTTGGTCCCTCATGTTCCAAATGCAGGTCCCAACAGAATTTTGGCACTTTGCTATTGCAACTGCTTGTCACCTCATCAATCGCATGCCCTCATCCGTTCTCCGCTTTGCCACTCCTCTAAGCCTTCTTCTTCCAGCCACTACTCCTTTTTCCTCTCATACCCCGGGTTTTTGGGTGTGTTTGTTATGTTCACAACCTAGGTCCACCAGCAGACAAACTTGCTGCTCGTGCTACCAAACAGATGTTTGTTGGCTACTCTCGCACTCAGAAGGGTTATGTCTGCTACTCTCCTACAACAGGGAAAGTGAATGTCTCGGCCGATGACACTTTTTGTGAAGATCAACCGCTCCACCTTTCCTCCTCTCCCCAATCCATACCTTCTACTATTACTCGTCCTATCGTTCCAGTCACGCCTTCCTCTCCACCGTCACCTCTATCCCCGCCTTTGATCCATCCGCCCATTCGCTACGTTTACTCTCGCCGTAAATCCAAGGATATTTCCATACCGACGCCGTCGGCCACTGATGACACACCGCCCGCGGCTGATCCTGCATCTCCCTCCACGGCTCATCCAATGGCCAGCTATGTGTCTCTACACCGGCTCTCTCCACCCCTCCACCAGTTTGCTACTTCTCTTTCCTCCATCTCTATTCCTAACTCTGTGCAGGAGGCGCTTCAGCATCCGGGGTGACGGGCAGCAATGGAAGAGGAGATGAATGCCCTCTGGGCTAATCACACCTGGGAACTGGTTCCCCTTCCTCCAAGTCAACATTGTGTTAGTTGCAAATGAGTCTTTGCGGTCAAACAGAATGCGGATGGAACTGTTGATCGTTTAAAAGCCCGTCTTGTCGCTCGGGGCTTCACTCAGCAACAAGGCTTAGATTATGAGGAAACCTTTTCTCCAGTTGCAAAACTCAACACTGTTTGTGTTCTTATCTCCGTTGCTGTGCACCGGCGTTGGCCCCTTCTTCAGCTAGATATTAAAAATGCATTCCTTAACGGCGATCTGAAGGAAACTGTGTTTATGTGCCAACCTCCGGGGTTTGAGACCACGGGGGAGTCTCGTACACTTCATGTTTGCCGCCTTCTAAAGGCTCTTTATGGTCTCAAACAGTCACCACGAGCTTGGTTTGATAAGTTCTGCAAGGTTCTCTTAACTTTTGGGTTCACTCGGAGCTCCGCCGACTTCTCTCTATTCACCAAGCATGGACCAACTGGCACTGTAATCCTTCTTGTCTACGTTGATGATATCCTGATTACTGGCAATGACCTCTCTGGGATACAAAAGCTCAAAGAACATCTGAACTCGGCCTTACAGACCAAGGATCTTGGAAATCTTAGATATTTCCTTGGGATTGAAGTCGCTCGACGACCCGATGGGTTGGTTTTGTCCCAACGAAAGTACTGCATCGACTTACTTCATGAAGCGGGATACTCCGGGTGCAAACCTGCAGATACTCCTATGGATGCTAATCAAAAATTGTGTGCTGCTGGGTCCGACTCTGACCAGCTTCTTGAGAATCCAGAATACTACCGACGATTGGTTGGGAAACTGATCTACTTAACGGTTACTCGACCGGATATCTCGTTTGTTGTTGGTGTTGTAAGTCGCTTCATGCATACTCCGCGGACCTCTCACCTTCAAGCTGTTGAGCGTATTCTCAGATATCTGAAGACCGCTCCGGGACAAGGCCTTGTCTACAAACCATCCAACTCACCATTTCTTCTTGCATACTCGGATGCTGACTATGCCGGGTCTCCTGATGATAGGCGCTCCACGACTGGTTTCTGCACTTACTTTGGTGGACACCTCATAACATGGAGAAGCAAGAAACAAACTGTGGTCGCCCGCTCCTCGGCTGAGTCTGAATACAGGGTTATGGCTGCTGTTGTGTCAGAATTAACATGGCTTGAGAGACTTCTTGGTGACTTGGGTGTCACTCTTCCTTCTCCAACAATACTTCGGTGCGACAGTCAGGCTGCAATTCATATAGCCAACAATCCAGTGTTCCATGAGCGAACAAAGCATATTGAGGTTGACTGTCACTTCGTCAGAGAAAAGGTTCAAGCAAAGAAGATAGAATTTGAGCATGTTTCTGCTGCGAGACAAATTGCTGACATCTTAACAAAAGCTCTTCATCGGCCATTATATCTCCAGTTCTTATCCAAGCTGGGTGCCTACGATTTGTACGCTCCAGCTTGCGGGGGAGTGTTAGCGAAATCCACATAAAAAGGCCCATGTACAGGCCCATTTAGGCCTTCTTCTCTTTAGTCCCACACCATGTATAGATTTTTCTGTATCACTCTCTCTCCTATATATATGTATTCTTCCTTTGTATTTACACATGAAAATATATATAAAAGGTTTTGGGGATTTTACTACAATATGATTGCAACAAACATAATATAATGATTATTAATTGATTTAAATGCAAATCATGGAGCCTTTAAATTGGTATTCATTGTCATTATACATCAATTATAGTTGAACTAATCAAATAGTAGCATCATGGAACCTTTATAAAGAGATGCAGCTCAAAATTAAAAAAAAAACAATCCATATTTTTTGAAGCCTGCCACTCAAGAAACAAACATGATTGCAAGAAATACATGCAACTTGACCCGCTTTCAGATAAGACATGGAAGAAGAGAGTATAAAATCAGGGTCTCATTTAACCAAATCAAACAACTATAGCACATGAGACAAAGAATCATATAAAATAACCAAATGTGTGTGGTATGTGAAACATGGAAGAAGAGAGTATAAAATCAAATAAAGTGTGGTATGTGAGACAGTCTTTCAAAGTAAAACCACACTAACGATAGTACCCCAACCACGACAGCGCCCTGACCCGACGACACACCTGCTGCTCGCAGCCCCCCAGAGCGCATTAGAAAGTCGAAGAACTAAAGTATTGGGCTTTGGGGGATAGAGCAGCGGGTGTGCCGTCTGGTTGGAGCACTGTCATGGCTGGGAAACTGTCGAACGGGGCATGGGGTGCACCCCGTGCACTGTCACTCGTATAGATTAATGTGAGTTTGCATACTTACACAAACTTCTCTAAATTTTGAAATTTTCAAAAATCTTTCTTATTTGCTCTATTTAAAGACCACCACCATCCCTTATCTATCATGAAAATTTTGGATGAAAAGTGATAGAATCCGCTATAACTCTTCGCTTTATGAAAGAATTTTATGGCTTACAAGTTTCTTCAATAAGATATTGAAGACAAAGAAGATGTCAGACCAATGGAGTGAAAGTATTTTGGTACCTTTGTATAAGAACAAAGGAGATATATAAAATTGTGTCAATTACAGGGGAATTAAATTAATGAGTCATACTATGAAACTATGGGAACGAGTAATAGAGAGCAGAGTTAGACGAGAGACTAGCATCTCGAAGAATCAATTTGGATTTGTTATGAGGTAAAATAACTTCTTATTTCTTAACCGGACTAGGCATACATATATATATAAGAGGTAACTCTAAACCCAATATCTAACACTCCCCCTCAAGTTGGGTCGTGGAAACTTTCCAGACCTAACTTGTTACATATGAAATTCATTCTGACCCCAGTAACTCCTTTCGTGAGAATATCAGCAACTTGATCTCCAGTCTTCACATGGCTCAAGGAAATAAGACCTTCTTCATACTTCTCTCGTACGAAGTGACAGTCAACCTCGATGTGCTTCGTGCGTTCATGAAACACAGGATTGGTTGCTATCTGTATTGCAGCTTGATTATCGCACCATAACAGAGTTGGGTCATGAACAGGGTATCCGATTTCACAAAGAGTCTGTCTGATCCACATGATCTCAGCAACAGTGTGCGACATAGCCCGATACTCTGCCTCGGCACTAGATCTGGCGACAGTGGTCCGCTTCTTGCTCTTCCAGGAGACAAGGTTTCCCCCCATAAATATAGTAAATCCTGTGGTAGACTTTCGAGTGGCTAAACAACCTGCCCAGTCGGAGTCACAGTAAGCCTCTATATTGGAATGACCACGATTCTTGTATGATATTCCTAGACCAGGATCCTTCTTTATGTACCTAACAATGCGGAGAACAGAGTCCCATTGAGAGATAGTTGGGGTGGCCATGAACTGACTGACCTTACTCACAGCACATGCAATATCTGGGCGAGTCATAGTATGGTAGTTAAGTTTTCCAACTACTCTACGATACTTCTCTGGCGAATCAAAAGATTTGCTCTCGGCATGAAGGCTCTTTTCTCCTGGTTCAAGGGGAGAATCCATAGGGCGGCAGTCAGACATTCCAAGATCAGATAACAGATCAAGGGCATATTTACGTTGAGAAACAAAGATAGAGTCGTCATGATCAGTAACTTCAATCCCAAGGAAGTATCGCAACAGCCCTAGATCTTTGGTTTGGAAGTTGGAGTGTAAGAACGCTTTGAGATCGGCTATCCCTTTAGGATCACTACCCGTGATGACAATATCATCAACATAAACAATTAGGAGCACAGTACCAGCTGAGGAGTTCCGATAAAAGAGAGATGAGTCTTTGACACTTTTGGTAAGGCCGAATTTGGTGACAACAGACCGAAAGCAAGCAAACCACTGGCGCGGGGATTGTTTCAACCCATATAAGGAGGCAAGGAGACGACACACCTTGTTACGCTCCCCCTCAGCAACGAACCCAGGTGGTTGTTCCATATACACCTCTTCCTCCAAGGACCCATGAAGGAACGCATTATTGATATCCAACTGATGGAGAGGCCACCGGTGAGTGGCTGCAAGAGAGATCACGATCCGAATAGAGGACATCTTGGCAACAGGTGCAAACGTTTCCTCATAATCCACGCCATAAGTTTGGGCATAACCTTTGGCAACAATGCGGGCTTTCAAGCGAGCAAGAGAGCCATCAGCATTGGCTTTAACAGAATAGATCCATTTGCAACCAATAGCGCGCTTTCCAGGAGGCAAAGACACAAGTTCCCAAGTATTATTCAGTTGAAGTACCGTCAATTCCTCTTGCATAGCAGCCATCCAGCCAGGATGAGTTTTGGCCTCCCCAACCGTTGAGGGAATGGTGTACTGATCCAACATCAAGTGAAGTGCGGTATGAGAAGCAGACAACCCCTGATAAGAGCTCACATAGAGAGGTCTATTCTGGCAAGTCCGACTTCCCTTTCGGAGAGCAATAGGAAGCTCGGTACTAGCCAGAGGTGGAGCGGCAGGCACTTCATTTTGGTTCAGGTCCTCACTTGCAGGAGCAATCTGAGGAACAGTAGTTGTGCCATCAATGGTTGAGGTAGGCTGAGATGGTGGTATTTCAGTTCTGTCAGAAGTGCGACGAGAGTAGATTTGTCCCCAAAGGGGGCACAATATGTCAGTCGGAGAGACGAGAGCAGAATCAGGACGAGGAACTAGCATCTCATCGAGAGAGGGATCAGAGGATGAAGTGCGAAGGGGAGAGCCAGTGGTACGATAAGAGTCAGATTCGAGGAAGACAACATCTGAAGAAATGATATATTTGTGAAGTTCTGGAGAATAACAGCGATATCCCTTGGTAGTCCGAGAGTATCCAAGGAAGATACACTTCAAAGAGCGAGGATCAAGTTTGGAAACGGAGGGACGAGCATCCCGGACATAACAAACACACCCAAAGAACTTGAAGGGTAGAGGAGGCCCCGAGTGGTCGGGATAGAGGATGTGATAAGGTGTCTCCCCCTGAAGTATATGAGTAGGAAGATGATTAATGAGATGGGCAGCGGTAAGAACAGCATCTCCCCAAAAGTGTTTGGGAACATGCGTATGATGAAGGATAGCCCGGGTTACCTCAAGAAGGTGGCGATTTTTCCGTTCGGCAACCCCGTTTTGTTGGGGGGTATCAGGGCAACTGGTTTGGTGTATGATACCTTTGTCGGAAAGAAAGCTAGACATGGACTGGGACATGTATTCCCTCCCATTATCAGTACGAAGACATTTCAGACGAACAGAAAATTGAGTGAAAATTTCATTCCACAAATGTTGAAAAATAGATAGTAATTCAGAGCGATTTTTCATTAAGTAAACCCAAGTCATGCGAGAAAAATCATCAATAAAGGTAACATAATATCTGTGTCCTAACAACGTAGGGACAGGACACGGTCCCCAGACATCAGAGTGAAGTAAATCAAAAGGTGCAGAAGCACGAACATCTACACGAGGTACATAGCTAACTCTATGGAGTTTAGCAAACAAACACGACTCACAGCTGAGATGGGAAACGTTCCCAAACTCAGGATACAAACGACGCATGACCTGCATAGAAGGATGACCATGACGGTAGTGGAGGTCCAAGAGTTTGGCCGAAGCAGCAGAACAGGCAATGTGGGAAACTTCATCCAGAACATAAACACCACCACGCAGCGTTCCTCTACCAATAATACGGCTCGTCGACTGTTCCTGAAAAATGCAACCAGAAGATGTGAAGATAGCAGTACAGTTTAAATCACGAGTAAGCTTACTAATGTACAATAGGTTGTAAGCAGATTGAGGAACATGAGCAACCGAGGATAGAGGCATATCCGGTGTCACATTGCAGCTGCCAAAGCCAACAATAGGAACCGTGGATCCATCTGCAACAGTAATGGAAGACCCACAATGGGTATGATACGAATGCAAGATACCTGAAGAGCTAGTCAGGTGATCAGAGGCTCCAGAATCTGCCAGCCACTGAACTGGGCGTTGGGTGGTCGGGGAAGTGCAGGCAGGCTGAATAGTCTGGGCCACAGCAGCACTATGAGGTGGAGAGGAAATTGGAAGTGCCTGCAGGCGACGATAATCCTCCTCAGAGATCTGGACCGTGTGGTGACCTGGAGGAGCCGGTGTCGAGTCGGCAACGTGAGCAGATCGAGGTGAAGCTGACGAGGTTTTGGCCGCCCAGTCTGGCTTCCCATGCACGAGCCAGCACGTATCCCTTGTGTGACCACGACGTCCGCAATGAGTACAATGTCGCGTATCAGTCTCCCGACCACGTCCAGAACCAGACCGACCACCCCGGCTAGTGCTCCTTCCCCCTCGAGAGGCCAGCGCAATTGACTCGCTGGAGGAAACATGTAGAGCAGCAGGAGAAGCGGCAGAGCCCGCTTTAGTCAGACGATGGTACACACTAGCAGTCTGCAAAGTAGAAGGGCTCGCAAGCATTTCCGTTCTTGTTGTTTAGAAATTTGGATCAAGTCCGTTCAGAAGCCAGATGAGAACTAAATGCTCACGTTGAGCCTGATGTCCTTCACGGGTAGAGGGGATCTCCCAAAGATCCAGGATTTCATCGGCAAGAACCTTCCATTCGGCGAAGTACTCAGTGACAGGACGAGCTCCTTGTCGTAGCTCAGCCATCTTGGGAAAGAGTTCACCAAGACGAGAGAGGTTGTTAGCTTGAGAAAACATCATATGCAGGGTGGTGTCCCGCAGCTCCTTAGTGCTATCACAATTCTTGCACATTTGTTGAACTGATGGATCCATGGAACTCAGAAGGAGCGCAAAGATACGACAATCATCACTGTACCAATCGTCGTATTCGGCACTTCCCACGGCATGAGTAGGCAGTCTAGTAAGGTGGTGAGTACGTCGGATGCCTGCTAGAGACATAGTAACCCCCTTTTTCCACAACTGAAAGTTGGAGGAGGTAAGGATAGTGGTAGCCAACCTTGCATTGGAAGGAAAAGTGTTGGTAGAATCCCCCGAGGGAACAGGTGTCTGAGTGGTGCTGGTGGCCGAGTCCCCCATGGCAATGGCAGGAACCTTCAATAGTCAGCAGGAGGCATCAAGGAACAGTGCCCGGAGACGGCATCGCAGTAGCAGCGCTCGATGTTCGACATCAGCGTAGCAGAGATCTTCAGCAGGACGACAGCAGGATGACTGCAGCTTCGACGGGAGGACGACAGCAGGACGACTGCAGCTTCGACGGGAGGACGACTGGAGGACGACAGCAGGACGACTGCAGCTTCGACGGCTTCAGGTGACAACAGGACGACAGCAGCAGATCTTCAGGTAGCAGCAGCGGCTTCGACGACGTACGGCATCTTCAGCGACGGCAGGACGGGAGGCGTCGGCTTCAGGAAGTAGTGACGGCAGGCGGCATCATCGGCGGCGCGCCTCCGTCTAGGGCACGGGAGGAACCAGACGGCTAGAAGAGAGAGAGGCGACGAGGACAAAGAGATCGAGTCGAGCGCGAGCGAACGAGCGGAGAGCGGCGAGCGACCGAGCGGAGAGAGCGAGTCGAGCGCGGCGGCGGCTGTGGGAGAACCCTAGCGGAGAGAGCGATGCTCTGATACCATGTTATGAGGTAAAATAATTTCTTATTTCTTAACCGGACTAGGCATACATATATATATAAGAGGTAACTCTAAACCCAATATCTAACAGGATTCATGTCAGGGAGGTCAACCATGGAAGCTATACAACTATCGGGAAAGACAAAAATATTTGCATATGTTGTTTATCGATCTGGAGGAGGCTTATGATAGGGCTCCAGAGGTCTTGTGAAGAGTCTCCAGAAGCCGTGACCTCGTCGACGCAGCCAGGTTTGTTCTTCCTTCTTCCCGTTTATTCGCAGATGTTCTTCATGCGTGCCAAGTTTGTTTGATTGATTTCAGAAGAGCTGAGATAGTAAGAATATTTGTTTCCTTTGATAAAAGTTTCTGTCAGAATTATTGGATAGATCAGCTCATTATTTTGATAAAAGATTTTGCTAAGATTAGTGATTATTCATTATGCTCTTGTGTAACAAATCTGTGAAGAGAAATCTCAAATGCTTGATAAATAAAAAGGCCTTCTTTTCCTGTAATCTATATTCTAGATCAGCTCATTCATAGTGTGATTGAGCGGACCTTTGGAGCGTGGGAGAAGAAGTGTGATTGAGCAGACCATACACATATTCTGTCAAACAGGTTAATCCGCTTCTCTGTTCAAACAACACTTAAAAAGTTGTTCGTCCAAACAGTTCCATCAATTTTCCCATCACTCTGCCAAACAACTGATTTTCTCACCACTGTTTCTCCGGTCGCAGCAGCTGAGCAAAACAAAATCTTAGTCCTACTGCAAATTGCTGCAAAATATATCAATGTAGATATCAGGTGATTGGCCCTCATCATTGACTTAAGCTTTCGGATCTAAAATGAGCTAATCATCTAAAACCGTGCCTCTATAAAATTACTCCATCACTGTCTAAACGAGAAATCATACTCAAATTGAGGATATTTAGGATTTCACAAATCTCATGGAGCATAGGATGTTTGTTTTTGTTGGCCAAAAATCGATGGGCGCACCCGTCAACCTCAACCAAACTCCAACCAGCAGTCGTCGTGACTCCTCTCTCCGCCATCTCTCTTCTAACCTTTGCCACACCGTCCCACCTCCCCATAACAGCATAAGCATTAGCCAATCCGACATATCTCCCGCAATGGTCCGGTTCAACATCGAGCACTATCCTTCCCACTTTCTCTGCCAACTCAATGTCACCATGGACATAACATCCATGGAGAAGTGAGCCCCAAATTGCGGCATCAGGCTCAATTGGCATGGATAAGATCATTTCCTCTGCTTTCTTCGTTCGCCCAGCTCGACTTAAGAGATCAACCATGCAGCCATAGTGCTCAATGGAAGGCGAAATTTTATAAACTGTGACCATATCCTTGAAATAGGTCATCCCTTCATCAACAAGGCCTCCATGATTGCAAGCTGTGAGCAGTCCAACAAATGTAATGGCGTTTGGCTTCAGTTTATTTCTTAACATGTCAGAAAAAAATTGAATTGCAGAATGAATGTAACCATTCAAGGCAAGACTCGCAATCATCGCACTCCAAGTTGCCACATCTCTATCAGGCATTTTATCAAACACCTCCTTCGAAAACTGAATGAGCCCGCATTTCGCGTAGAAATCCAAAAGAGCCGTCCCCAGCTCGACCCCATAGTCAAATTCGTTGGCATCTACATAAGAGTGAATCCATCTCCCCTCCTCAAAAGCTCCTAGAGCTGAACAAGCGCGCAGAGCACTCACCAACAGGGATCCATTAAGATTCGTAGATGCAGAAAACTTCACCTCGAGAAACAATTCCATCGCCTCCCCGTACCGTTCATTTTGCACGTAACCGGCAACCATGGCACTCCAAGAGACATCACTCTTCTCAGGCATTTCATCAAACAGTTTCCGTGCTGTGTCCACACGGGCATGGCCGCAGTACCCACTGATAAGACTTGTCCAGCACACAGTATTCCTATTACGGCATTCAGCAAACACCTTGTCAGCAAGATCCATCTCCCCGAAACTGGAGTAGCTTCTGATCAAGGAGCTGGACACATAGACATCGAGATCGAAACCAAATATTAAAATCTGAGAGTGAACCTGAGACAGAGTGAGGGGATCACCGGAAGACTTGACTGCGAAGGGGAAGGAGTGCATGTTGGGCTCCATAGCGCTGCGCCTCATTTTGACGTAGACGAAGAGGCCCCTTTCAGGCACGGGGCTCTTCGAGAATCCCCTGATCATGGTGTTCCAGTTGAAGATAGTGGGAGAGGTAATACTGACGAATAATTGGTGGGCATCGGCCATGTCGCCGGCGTCGGTGTAACGAGCGAGGATCCGGCTTGTTATGTAAGCGAAGCGGGAGAGGGCGGCAGTGATGGCGTGGGCGTGGATCTTCCTCAGGTCTTTCGGGCTTGAGCATTTCTCAAGGAGGGAGAGAAATGAGTGGGAAGAAGATGCGTTGGGATGATGGAGTTGTTGAGACGATGAAGCTATCGATCTTCGCCTGCACCCTCCCTTCATGTTAGATGTTATTATTACTTCGCCGACAATTTGTGCAACCAGTGCAATAAAAAATGGGCAATTGTTATTAGCACACCACTATTCTTCGTCTTCATAAAAAATGTTGTCTCAATAAATACAAAATTAAAATTTGATATGTTTATTTATTTATTTATTTATTTTCAAAATACTTATTTGAAAATATATTTAACCGTCATTATTAGTTTGAGGTGTAATTAGCAGTATTCAAAAATCGAATCGAATTGAATAACTCTTCAATCGAATTCAAATTTGTCATAGACCGAAGAGATTCTGATTTGAATCAATTTCATTCTAATATTTAAATTTGGATTCGGATACATCCCAAAATCCTATGATCATATAGGATTCTAATTTATATTTAATTATACAAAGTTTATTTAACTATATATTACTATTATCCGAGAACTATTTGTTAATCTTGACAATAGAGATAATATTTATGGGATTTGGATTTGCATAACACTCCAATCCAAATTTAAAAATATAAATTTTAATCGAACCGAGTCCAGAATTATGCACGGACTATTGGGTTTGCGAACAGTCATAGGTGTAACAGTAAATTTGTTCTTAAAACTATAGTATAATAATTTATGGACACTTTCGTCGTCGTACATAGCATGTATAATAATTTATGTTACTGGCGAAAAGAAACAGTTCCTCGCGCTCAGGTCTTGTCGTCGTTGTATCCAAATGCATTGGGCATGGACACGGCGACGAAAGTGTCTATCGATCATCACACAATGTTGGCCAACGGCCCCTCGTGCAAAATGTCCTCAAGTTATTGAACTGAGACATTTTTTTTTAAGGACGCTTATATTTGCAGACCTCAAATCTCTATTTGTAGCCCACACATCTCAAAATCGAAAAACTTGTTAAACCTAAAAAAAGATCTAATTGCAGCCCCCATTGGAAGCCCAAAAACAGCGCCCCCTCGCTCTCGCCCAGTTTCACGACTCCCCTGTCACCCTCCTCGAAATCGTCGATGCCTTTCGATATTGCTGCTTGGAGCAGCCAGAAAGCATCGCCGAGCAGCCGATCTAGGGTTCCTTTCTAGAATATAAAAAAATCTAAATCTAAATTTTTTTGTCTAGGGGCTGCAAATATCGATTTGATGATTGCAAATATAAAAGAGCTGTAAATAGCTATTTGGGATGTGCAAATATAAGCACCCTTTTTTAATATATCGCAAGCCTGAAATAACTTATTTTTGTATATGACTATTTTCTGGAAAATGTTTTAATCTGGCGCAAGCATAATTCTCCAAACTTTCCTAAAAAGGGTTGGGTAAATAAAATAAAAAAAATCGTCGACAGCAGGGTTCGAACCTGCGCGGGCGAAGCCCAACAGATTTCAAGTCTGTCTCCTTAACCACTCGGACATATCGACTTAATGATGTTACATACTGACATTTATTTTATATAAATAAACTAATTTCCCTACAAATTAGCATAATATAAATATTGTTAAGAAAGTGTGGCTCTAATAAAATGATAATAAAATAAATAATAGAGCTACCAGCTACCGCAATGAAAAATAATGCTTAAAAAAGAGTTATTAATTCTTTTTTTTTTGTTCCGGCCAAGAGTCTGTTTTGAATCAAGACTATGGCTATTGGTCGGATGGATTTTTTGCATTTTTTTATGTAAGCAAGAATCTATATGCGTGCACGATTTCTCCCAAGAGTGCATGACAATCTTAGTTTTTTGTCAATGACCGAGCACAGATGACTGTTTCCCCTCGTGATCAAACTTCACCGAGATTTCTCATGTATTTAAACGCGGGCTTACTCTCATCTCATTGGAAATCCGAAAAGATGTCCCGAGTTATTATAGAAAGAAGATGTCTTTCTATCATACTCAGCTCAATTTACGTAGATATATCTGATCTATAAGATATTAGTGATTGATCTATTAAAGATCATGCATATTTCTCAAAGCATTTCTTTTTTTATCTATGAAAGATCATGCTTTTTTTTTTTGGCGCTGCTATTAGCACCACAGTTTTGGCTAGTCGCGCCGCACTTTCTCCTAATTTTCCGCGCCTTTTGGAAATACGCCTTGTACATGCATTTTTAGGAAAATTGTCCAACACGAAAGTTGTAGATTTCGATGAGATCTACAACTTTCGTGTTGAACACATTTCCTAAAAATGCATGTACAATACGTATTTCCAAAAGGCGTGAAACCTGAGCGTATTTCCAAAGTACGTCTTGTACATGCATTTTTAGGAAAAGTGTTCAACACGAAAGTTGTAGATCTCGTCGAAATCTATAACTTTCGTGTTGGACAAGTTTCCTAAAAATGTATGTACAAGACGTATTTCCAAAAGGCGCGAAAAATTAGGAGAAAGTGCGGTGCAACTAGCCAAAACTGCGGTGCTAATAGCAGCGCCCTTTTTTTTATCTATGATAAGATATTAGTGATTGATCTATGAAAAATCATGCATTTCTTTTTTTATGATTTGACCTTCAATAATACCAAAATGTCGTGTTCATAATGATTATACTTGTTGTACACCCGTGAAGACCTCAGGATGCACCCAAAGGAAACCTCGCAGAAGAGAGATGGGGGTAGCGATCGGAGCACACACGAGCCCCAGATATGTACGTAATCGCGCGCAAAAGCGCACGGCAGCACGCGGGCTGCACCACTCGCCGCAGGGAGATGGCCCGAACACGCCCCGACCGCACCACCTTGGGGGGGCCCGGCTCATTCGAATCCCCCAAGGAGGGTGGCCGGCCAAGTCGCACCCCTCAAGGGGGGTACGGGCCGACCACACCCCCGAGGGGGTACGAGCCGGCTACACCCCCCAAGGGGGAGCCGCATACCCCAAGGGGGTGCGGCCCGGCCACACCCCTTGAGGGGTGCGGCCCAGCTGCACCCCTTGTGGGGTGCGGCCAAGCCGCACCCCCCGAGGGGGTGCGGCCAAGCCGCACCCCCCGAGGGGGTGCGGCCAAGCCGCACCCCCCGAGGGGGTGCGGCCAAGCCGCACCCCTTGGGGTGCGGCCAGTCCGCACCCTCCCCGCTCGGGGGTGCGCGGCCGTGCCCACTCCTTCTAGGGGTGCGGGCCGGCACCCGCTCCCCTCCGGAGGACTTCAACCGCTCGCTGGGGAGCGGCTCCTCGATTCGCCGTCCGTCCGAGGCATCTCCCGGGGCCCGTCGCGCATTCGGGGGGCTTCAGCGCTAACCCGCGCTCAGAACATTTCTGAACGCAGTCGGGAAGTCTTCTCACTTTTTGTCTTTCCGGCTTCTCACTTTTTGTCTTTCCGGCTTCTCACTTTTTGGGAACAGTTAGTCGCCTTTTTCACCTCCAACAGAACTGCCCGAACTGCCCGAACTGCCCAAACTGCCCAAGCTGCCCGAGGGGCAAGGTGGTCATTTACGAAAAATGGTGATCCGAGGGCCCCGAACCGGAGAATATGATTCGTCCACCGAGCGTTTATGGAAACTGCCAACGGCAAAATTACCGGGCCGCCCCCGACAAAAACTATAAAAGGAGCCCCATGGCTTCATTTGAAAGGACCTTGACTTCTGGACTCGGGAGAGCTCCGTGCAGACTTTTGCGGAATTCTCCTTCGGCACTTGAAGATCTCCTTCGGGACTTGAAGATCTCCTTCGGGACTTGAAGATCTCCTTCGGGACTTGAAGATCTTCATCTTCCAGAAAGGCGATTAGCCTTCTCGATTCCGAAAGGCGACAAGCAGTTCTCAGAAGAGAAAGACGACGAGCCTTCTCGATTCCGAAAGGCGACGAGCAGTCCTCAGAAGAGAAAGGCGACTAGCCTTCTCGATTCCGAAAGGCGACAAGCAGTTCTCAGAAGAGGAAGACGACGAGCCTTCTCGATTCCGAAAGGCGACGAGCAGTTCTCAGAAGAGAAAGGCGACTAGCCTTCTCGATTCCGAAAGGCGACAAGCAGTTCTCAGAAGAGAAAGACGACGAGCCTTCTCGATTCCGAAAGGCGACGAGCAGTCCTCAGAAGAGAAAGGCGACTAGCCTTCTCGATTCCGAAAGGCGACAAGCAGTTCTCAGAAGAGGAAGACGACGAGCCTTCTCGATTCCGAAAGGCGACGAGCAGTTCTCAGAAGAGAAAGGCGACCAGCTTTCTCAATTCCAGAAAGGCGACCAGCATCTCTCAGAAGGGAAAGGCGACTAGCCTTCCCGCTTCCGAAAGGCGACTAGCAGTCTTTGAAGGAAAAAGGACTTAGTTTTTTCGTGAGGTGGCCTGTCACCCTCGAAGCTCTCTTTCTCCAAATATTGTAACGAGCAGCGGTCTGTCGCGCTCGAGCTCTAGCTTCCAAGTTATAACTCCTCCAGAAAATAGTGAAGTTTGGTCGGCACAGCTCCGGCCGCGTGGTTTTTTACCCTTTCCGGGTTTTCCACGTTAAAAAGTCTCTGCGTACTCAACGAACCTCTAATTGACTGTTTGCGCGCTTAGCTCGCTCACGAGCTAAGGCGGTTCAAGTGAACCGGTCTACCAAGAGCCCTAAGCGTTCCGCAACAGTTTGGCGCCGTCTGTGGGAACATTCCCAGAACTTTTTGAAGGTCAACCGCGATGGCGAGGAAGAGTACCCGCACTGCGGAGGGATCAGCGCTGGAGGGACGCGTCGACCCAGCTCCCTCCCCCTCGCAAATCGACGCACCACCCGCAGAGCAGGCACTCCCTGCGCCAGCAGCTGGGATGGAAGTGCGCATGCGGCGAATCGAAGAGCACCAAGCCGAGATGTTGGCTCTCGTAAGGGATCTCGGAGCTCCTCAGGCTCCGGTCCAGCCACCAGCTCCAAACGCACCGCCACCCCCAGTTCTAAACCTTGTCCCGAACCAAGAAGCCGTCCAGGAAGATGAGGCTTCAGAAGGATTCTCCAACGCGGCGAGTTCCGCTCACCTTGTCCTGCCGGCTGGAGGACCGGAAGCTGACCACCGTCGCCACCATCCCAGAAGAGCCCCCCCTGAGCGGGCAACGGAAAGGACTACGCGCGAAGAAATCCGTGATATGATCGAAGAAGAGTATGCCCAAGCAGGACGACGCGCCGCGCTCGCTCGCCGCCCCGCGCATCAGGGCTCCCCCCTGTCACCTCAAGTCCTAGCCCATCCAATCCCGAATGGCTTCAAGCTTCCTAACATCGAGACATTCGACGGGACGGACGACCCTTTGGAACACGTCAACCATTTCACCACCATCATGAGGATCTACAGCGCTCCTGATCAGCTCCTCTGCCAGGTGTTCCCAGCGACCTTGAAGGGCCAAGCGCGCACTTGGTTCCATTCTCTGCGGAATGGGGCCATCAACAACTTCACGGAAATGGCACAGCAGTTCGTGGATCAGTTCATCGCCAACCGCCGAATTGTCCGGGATCCCTCCCATCTCTCAGGGATCCGCCAGAACGACGAAGAGACGCTCAAGGACTTCTTCCGACGCTTCACTACCGAGGCGCGGCAGCTCCCAGGGGTTGACCCCGAACTCTTGCGAGGAGTTTTCTTAGGAGGGCTCCGCCCAAGTGGATTCTATTCGGCTCTCATGAGAGAAACCGTACCAAGCTACCCCGACCTTGTTCACAGGGTCGAAGCGCAAATAGCTGCAGATGAGGCCATCGAAGCACACCGTCGGCAGTTCGAAGGAAGCCAAGGAAAGAAAAGGGGAACAGATCAAGCCCCTCGCGAACGAGAAGATCGTCGCGGCGAGGAGCGCCGCGGTGACGGACGTCGGCGTGACCCCCGAAGGGATCTGGGACCGCAGCCGCCCAGGACCTACACCCCACTGAACACCACCAGAACGAACGTGCTCTACGCCATTCAGAACAACCCCGAACTTCGCATGCCCCGGATACCCCCGCCAAATCCGAGGGGTGACCAGTCCAGATACTGCGAGTTCCATCGAGGAACAGGACATACCACTGAAGAGTGCACCAGGCTCAAAGACGAGATCGAGCACCTCATCCGCCAGGGACTCCTGGGAAGATTCTTACAAGGCCAGATCCCCAATCAGCCCCAGCAGCCTAGGGAGGCAGGAGAGCAGCCCCCCGCCCCCCGAGGCGCAGGTGGAGGAAGGCCGATGGTAGGGGAAATCGAGACGATCGCCGGACCGCCAGTCTTGGCGTCGCAGATCCTCTCGATCGCCCAGCCCGCGAGAGACCACGAAGACAAAAAACTCAAGCAGGATATTACGATAGCTTTCGGAGATGAAGACTTACGAGGGTTGCGGCTTCCACACCAGGATCCGCTCGTGATCAGCGCAGGGATCGGGGATCCCTGCTTTAAAGTGAAGAGGATACTAGTCGACAATGGAAGCTCGGTCGACGTCTTGTTCCTCTCCACCTTGCAAAGTATGAAGCTCACCAAAGACCAGCTTAGTCCGGCAGCCGGGCCCGTCTACGACTTCGACAACAGGCCCGTCCCGGTGCAAGGCATGATCATCCTCCCAGTCACGTTGGGCGAGTTTCCAAGACAGTCAACGCACAACATCCAGTTCATGGTGGTAGAGTCCACCTCGGCCTACAATGCCATCTTCGGGAGACCGCTCCAGTCAATCTTCGGGGCAATCCCCTCTATTCCACACCTAGCTATGAAGTTCCCCACTGCCGCAGGAATAGGAGTCGTAAGAGGAGACCAAGAGGCAGCCAGGACTTGCTACCTGAAGCAGGCTCAGCCAGCAAGGGCGACCGCTCTCAACATCAATAACTTCGACCTGCGAGACGAGGCGACGCTGCAGCGAGGAACGCCCGTTGAAGGGCTAGTGGAAGTACCGCTCTCCAGGCGAGACCCGACTCGAACTGTTCAGGTCGGGTCACTCTTGACATCACAAGAGCAAGAGAAGTTCACCACCTTCCTGCAGGAGAACGAGGATATTTTCGCATGGAGCCCGGAGGACATGCCCGGGGTAGATCCCGACGTCATCTTTCACTCGCTAAACATCAACCCCGCATGCAGACCCGTGATTCAGAAAAAGAGGAACTTCGCCCCCGAGCGCCTAAAAGCAATCGAGGAAGAGGTAGCTAAGCTCCTAGAGGCGCGATTCATTCGTGAGGCAGAATATCCCACATGGCTCGCCAACGTGGTCATGGTCAAGAAGGCCTCGGGGAAATGGCGAATGTGCGTCGACTACAGCAACCTGAACCAAGCCTGCCCGAAGGATAGTTTCCCCCTGCCAAGGATTGACCAGCTCGTCGACGCTACGGCAGGCCACGAGCTACTCAGCTTTATGGATGCTTATTCAGGTTACAACCAGATAAGGATGAACCCCGCAGACGAAGAGCATACCGCCTTCCGCACCGACCGGGGAGTCTACTGCTACAAGGTGATGCCCTTCGGCCTTAAAAACGTCGGAGCCACTTACCAAAGGCTGATGAACAAGGTCTTCAAGGATCTCATCGGAGAAACGATGGAGGTTTACGTGGACGACATGCTAGTAAAGAGCGTCCACCGACGCGACCACTTGGAAGACTTAGAAAAGTGCTTCCAGCTTCTCCGTCGCTTCCAGATGCGGCTCAACCCCAGCAAGTGTGCGTTTGGTGTGACGGCGGGGAAGTTTCTAGGTTTCATGGTAACCCATCGGGGAATCGAGGCCAACCCCGAGAAGATCAAGGCGTTGGAGGATATGTCGCCACCTCGCTCAATTAAGGAAGTACAACGCCTAAACGGGAGGATCGCAGCTCTGTCCCGTTTCTTATCACGGACAGGAGACAAGTACCTCCCCTTCTTCAAAATCCTCCGGGGAGCGCGACATTCAGGTTTCCAATGGACGGACGAGTGCCAGGTGGCCTTCGAGCTTCTCAAGCAGTACCTGGCTTCGCCACCGCTTCTGTCAAAGCCCACCCCCGGGGAAACTCTGTTCTTGTACCTGGCCGTATCGCCTACGGCTCTTAGCTCAGTGCTTGTGAAGGACGAAGGAGGAGTGCAACGCCCGATCTACTACCTCAGCAAAGTCCTCACCGATACCGAAACCAGATACCCGGCAGCAGACAAGACAGCCTTGGCTCTTGTCTTCTCGGCTAGAAAACTCAGACCCTACTTCCAGGCTCACACAGTCAAAGTATTGACACAACTCCCATTACGGGCGATCCTCCAGAAGCCGAAAGTCTCGGGGAGACTTGTAAAGTGGGCCGTAGAACTCGGCGAATTCGACATCCAATTCCTGCCTCGCCCTGACATCAAGTCGCAGGTGCTCGCCGACTTCGTGGTAGAATACACCATCCCGCCAGAAACAACTCTCATCAAAGACACCGCAAGCACCCGGTGGACCCTCTATGTCGACGGCGCCTCGAGAGCTGAAGGGGCCGGAGCGGGATTGCTCCTTATGAGCCCCGAAGGGATCACCCTGGATTACGGACTCCGGCTAAAGTTCCCCGCAACAAATAACATCGCGGAATACGAAGCACTGATCGCCGGTCTCCGGCTCGCTATCGACTGCAAAGTCGAGAACCTAACGATTTATACAGACTCCCAACTCGTGGTCTCACAGGTTGAAGGAGATTACGAGGCTAAGAGCGAGCAGATGACGAAATACCTCGCATTCGCAAAGTCACTTCTCCAAAAGATCACATCATATCAGATCCTACACATCCCCCGAGAGCAGAATACCAGGGCGGATGCCCTATCCAAGCTCGCCACCTCACCCTCCAGCTACCAGTCTCGAAGACGCCGAATCGAAGAAGTTGTGATCCCAAGCATTCAAGGGCCATGGGAAATCACAACCATCCACCAGGAGGAGTCGCCCTGGATGACCCCATTACGAGCCTACCTGGAGCAAGGGCACCTTCCTGAAGATCGCCTAGAGGCGCGAAGGCTGCGAATGCGGGCTGCATCGTTCACCATTATAGGCGGGGAGCTTTATAAACGGGCATTCTCAGGACCATATCTGAAATGCCTGCCGGCAAGCGAGGCGGACTACGTACTCAGGGAAGTACACGGAGGAGTCTGCGGAGAGCACCTAGGCGGGAAGGCATTAGCGCGGAAAATACTGCGTCAAGGCTTCTATTGGCCGACAATAAGAAAGGACGCGGCCGACTTTGTCCAGAGGTGCAAAAGCTGTCAGCTACACGCCAACATGCCTCATCAACCCCCGGTCTCACTTACCACGTTGCAGAGTGCGTGGCCATTCGCGCAATGGGGGATCGACCTCCTCGGCCCCCTACCTCTAGCATCTGGACAGAGGAAGTTCATCATCCTAGCTATCGATTACTTCACCAAATGGGTAGAGGCGGAGCCCCTGGCTAAGATCACCGAAGAAAACGCCAAACAATTCGTCTGGAAGAGCATCGTTTGCCGCTTCGGCATCCCGGCTACGATCATTGCCGACAACGGCACTCAATTCACTGGCAAGTCCTTCACCAAGATGTGCGAAGACCTGAAAATCAACCTGCGCCACACGGCCGTGGCGCATCCACAAGCCAACGGACAAGTAGAAGTCACGAACCGCACCATCCTCAAAGGGCTGAAAACACGCTTGGAAGAAGCCGGGGGACAGTGGGTAGACGCGCTCCCGAATGTATTATGGGCATATCGCACAACAGAAAGAACTCCTACAGGAGAGACACCTTATAACCTCTGCTACGGAACCGAAGCTATCATCCCCGTTGACATCGGCGTTCCGAGTGCTCGAGTACTCACCTTCGACCCCAGCAAGAATGATGGACTGCTCCGAGAAAACCTCGATCTAATCCCCGAAGTCCGGGACAACGCTGCTTACCGTGCTGCACTCTACCAAATGCGTGTAGCCCGGACCTACGACAGGAGGGTGAGGCCCAGACCAATCAACGTAGGAGATCTCGTCCTACGCAGCATCGAGGCCGCCGGTAAAGGTCCCCAAGGAGACAAGCTTTCAGCGGCCTGGGAAGGCCCGTACGTAGTCTCCGCAGTCATAAAACCCGGAACATACAGGCTCAGGACGGCGGAAGGGAAGACTTTGCCACGTGCCTGGAACGCTCAAAACTTGCGCCGCTTTTACCAGTGATCCCAGGACCTCTACCATGTACTAAGCCACGAGTTCAAGCTCGTGCAAACTTATCTTCAATTTCTGTACCAAACCGCGAGCTCTAACTCGTGCAAATCTATCCTATAATTTGTGTAAAAGCCGCGAGCTCAGGCTCGTGCACCTATCTTATCTTACATAAAGCTGTGCACCAAATGATTTCTTATTGAAAAGCTATGTTTTGACACCTTCACGCACTTAAGAAACACTTTGCAACGAGGCCCTGCCTCGGGGGCTTTGCACCGCCGTCGATTGAAGGTTCGCCCTTCTCCTCCGCCGTCAAGTCCCAGCGTCGTAGGGGCCTGCCCCCCTTACGAACGCCTCCGGTTTGAATACACCAGCTATTCACCGGCCACTTCGGGGCCCTGCCTCGGGGGCTTTGCACCGCCGTCGATTGAAGGTCCGCCCTTCTCCTCCGCCGTCAAGTCCCAGCGTCGTAGGGGCCTGCCCCCCTTACGAACGCCTCCGGTTTGAATACACCAGCTATTCACCGACCACTTCGGGGCCCTGCCCCGGGGACTTTGCACCGCCGTCGATTGAAGGTTCGCCCTTCTCCTCCGCCGTCGAGTCCCGGTGACGTCGGGGCCTGCCCCCCCTGCGTTCACCCACGGTTTGAATACAAACGCTATTCACCGGCCAAGCCGCGAGCCCGACTCGTGCAAGAAAGCCGCAAGCACAGACTTGCGCGAGCTAAATTTTCTGTTGTGAAAAAAAAAAAAAAAAAAAAAAGCCGCGGGCTCAGAACCGCGCAAGCTAATCTGTCACTTTGCAGAAACCCCACAGTCCACGCGGATATCAGAACCTGGCAGCAAGCCCACGACAATCACAGGGAACCAGCACCCTCCGACATCAACTCCTGCCTAAAAAAGCGCCACACAGAGGACAAGGGGTAAAGCCGCCGAAGAAAAATCAAAACCTTCGAACTCCTCGCTCAGGAATTCGGACTCCGAAGGTTTGGGGGGCTTATGTTGTACACCCGTGAAGGCCTCAGGATGCACCCAAAGGAAACCTCGCAGAAGAGAGATGGGGGGTAGCGATCGGAGCACACACGAGCCCCAGATATGTACGTAATCGCGCGCAAAAGCGCACGGCAGCACGCGGGCTGCACCACTCGCCGCAGGGAGATGGCCCGAACACGCCCCGACCGCACCACCTTGGGGGGGGCCCGGCTCATTCGAATCCCCCAAGGAGGGTGGTCGGCCAAGTCGCACCCCTCAAGGGGGGTACGGGCCGACCACACCCCCGAGGGGGTACGAGCCGGCTACACCCCCCAAGGGGGAGCCGCATACCCCAAGGGGGTGCGGCCCGGCCACACCCCTTGAGGGGTGCGGCCAAACCGCACCCCCAAGGGGGTGCGGCCAAGCCGCACCCCCCAGGGGGTGCGGCCCAGCTGCACCCCTTGTGGGGTGCGGCCAAGCCGCACCCCCCAAGGGGTGCGGCCAAGCCGCACCCCCCAAGGGGGTGCGGCCAAGCCGCACCCCCAAGGGGTGCGGCCCAGCCGCACCCCTTGTGGGGTGCGGCTGGGGGTGCGGCCCAGCCGCACCCCTTGTGGGGTGCGGCCCAGCCGCACCCCTTGGGGTGCGGCCAGTCCGCACCCTCCCCGCTCGGGGGTGCGCGGCCGTGCCCACTCCTTCTAGGGGTGCGGGCCGGCACCCGCTCCCCTCCGGAGGACTTCAACCGCTCGCTGGGGAGCGGCTCCTCGATTCGCCGTCCGTCCGAGGCATCTCCCGGGGCCCGTCGCGCATTCGGGGGGCTTCAGCGCTAACCCGCGCTCAGAACATTTCTGAACGCAGTCGGGAAGTCTTCTCACTTTTTGTCTTTCCGGCTTCTCACTTTTTGTCTTTCCGGCTTCTCACTTTTTGTCTTTCCGGCTTCTCACTTTTTGTCTTTCCGGCTTCTCACTTTTTGTCTTTCCGGCTTCTCACTTTTTGGGAACAGTTAGTCGCCTTTTTCACCTCCAACAGAACTGCCCGAACTGCCCGAACTGCCCAAACTGCCCAAGCTGCCCGAGGGGCAAGGTGGTCATTTACGAAAAATGGTGATCCGAGGGCCCCGAACCGGAGAATATGATTCGTCCACCGAGCGTTTATGGAAACTGCCAACGGCAAAATTACCGGGCCGCCCCCGACAAAAACTATAAAAGGAGCCCCATGGCTTCATTTGAAAGGACCTTGACTTCTGGACTCGGGAGAGCTCCTTGCAGACTTTTGCGGAATTCTCCTTCGGCACTTGAAGATCTCCTTCGGGACTTGAAGATCTCCTTCGGGACTTGAAGATCTTCATCTTCCAGAAAGGCGATTAGCCTTCTCGATTCCGAAAGGCGACAAGCAGTTCTCAGAAGAGAAAGACGACGAGCCTTCTCGATTCCGAAAGGCGACGAGCAGTCCTCAGAAGAGAAAGGCGACTAGCCTTCTCGATTCCGAAAGGCGACAAGCAGTTCTCAGAAGAGGAAGACGACGAGCCTTCTCGATTCCGAAAGGCGACGAGCAGTTCTCAGAAGAGAAAGGCGACTAGCCTTCTCGATTCCGAAAGGCGACAAGCAGTTCTCAGAAGAGAAAGACGACGAGCCTTCTCGATTCCGAAAGGCGACGAGCAGTCCTCAGAAGAGAAAGGCGACTAGCCTTCTCGATTCCGAAAGGCGACAAGCAGTTCTCAGAAGAGGAAGACGACGAGCCTTCTCGATTCCGAAAGGCGACGAGCAGTTCTCAGAAGAGAAAGGCGACCAGCTTTCTCAATTCCAGAAAGGCGACCAGCATCTCTCAGAAGGGAAAGGCGACTAGCCTTCCCGCTTCCGAAAGGCGACTAGCAGTCTTTGAAGGAAAAAGGACTTAGTTTTTTCGTGAGGTGGCCTGTCACCCTCGAAGCTCTCTTTCTCCAAATATTGTAACGAGCAGCGGTCTGTCGCGCTCGAGCTCTAGCTTCCAAGTTATAACTCCTCCAGAAAATAGTGAAGTTTGGTCGGCACAGCTCCGGCCGCGTGGTTTTTTACCCTTTCCGGGTTTTCCACGTTAAAAAGTCTCTGCGTACTCAACGAACCTCTAATTGACTGTTTGCGCGCTTAGCTCGCTCACGAGCTAAGGCGGTTCAAGTGAACCGGTCTACCAAGAGCCCTAAGCGTTCCGCAACAATACTCATAATATCTGAGGTATTATATGGTCTGGTTGAACTCATACTAAATTAAACAACACGAATTTATCATTTCTATAAGTGGTCTATGATTATTTCTCAGGATGCCACCCATCTCGGGCCTAATCTCACCATGGCATTCTTAAACTGCGGAGTTTTCTCCAATTTCGATGTATATTACAATTCATTTGTCTTTCACTTGGAATTTTGTCATCCTATGGCCTAAAAGCTTGTTAATAGATGACTTTCTCTAAACCTCACTGCTCCCAAGATACTACTATCCCTCATTGGGTCGCCCTCTGTCAAATTAGGGAAAGAGATAAAAGGAGGCTTTCTTATTATTCACACTAGCTATTACAGCTGATAGGTACATGCATGTATATATAGGAAACAAAAAAAATAAAAGGAAAGAAGCGTAATTATAGAAATACCAAATATTCTGAATTTACAAATATTCTAAATACAAACATTCTATTTATAACACTCCCCCTCAAGTTTGGTCCACCTTGAATATATTTATCATTCCAAACTTGAATAAGAACTGTTTGTGTTTTTCTTTTCCAAGTCCTTTAGTCAACAGATCAGCCGGCTGGTGTTCTCCTTTGATATATTCATCTGCAATCTTGCCCTGTTGTATGAGGTCCCTTATTATGTGGCAATCATTTTCTATATGTTTTGTTCTCTCGTGAAAACAAGATTGGATGCGATACACAAAGCAGATTTGTTGTCACTGTAGATTAATGTTGTTTTGTTAAGAGTAATATCAATATCCTGTAGAATGCCAACAATCCATACAACTTCACATGATGTTGTAGCAATAGATCTATATTCAGCTTCACATGATGATTTCGAAACCACATTTTGTTTCTTAGTTTTCCAAGATATCAAAGACTCTCCCAATTTAATGAGGAAGCCAGTTAAAGACCTTCTTGTCATTAAACAAGATGCCCAGTCAGCATCACAGTAAGGTGACAACTCAATCTTGCTATGTTTAGAGAGGAAAAGACCATTGCCAATAGTGCCTTTTAAGTAGCATAGAATTTTTGTAGCAGCCTGCATATGGGATATCTTGGGTTGATGCATGAACTGAGCCAGTAAATTGACAGAATAGGAAATATCTGGTCGGGTCATTCCCAGGTATATTAATCTTCGAATGAGTCTTTGATATTCAGTTTTGTTAGGTAAGAGACTATCATCAACATTGAGATTAAAATGTCTGTCATATTCATAACTAGTGAGCTTCAAATTTTGTTCTATTGGAGTTTCACTGGGCCGACATCCAGTCAAACATGTGTCTTTAAGCAAGTCCAGTATATATTTTCTCTGATGTAGAACTATGCCATCCTTATTTCTGGCAATTTCTATGCCCAAGAAATATTTAAGAGGACCAAGATCCTTTATGTGGAAGTGATGATGTAGAAATTGTTTTAGATCATTGATCATAGTTTCATCATTTCCTGTTATAATTATATCATCGACGTATACTAGAAGGATGACAATCTTGTGCTTGTCTCTCTTAATGAACAAGGAGTAGTCATGTTTAGATTGAGTATATCCTGTTGAGAATAGAGAGGTGGTAAACTTAATATTTCATTGTCTAGAGAACTGTTTTAAACCATATAAGGATTTGAGGAAGCGACAAACTTTAGGTGGCCCCCCTTGTTTGGAATAGCCCTCCGGAAGAGACATGTATACCTCTTCAGATAAGTCTCCTTGGAGGAAAGCATTGGGCACATCTAGTTGGTGTAAGGGCCAATCATGTATAGCAGCCACTACTAAAAAACTGAGTATTAGCTACATTTTTTTTTGCCAGGATTTAAAAACCATGGCTAATACATTAATTTTAGCCAGGGTTACAAAACCGTAGCTAATACTTAAGTATTAGTCACGACAAGCAAAAAGTGTGGCTAATACTTAAGTATTAGCCACGACAAGTAAAAATCATGGCTAATACTTTTTGTATTAGCCATAATTTTTGCTTGCCGTGGCTAATACTTAAGTATTTAGCCACGGCAAGCGAGCAGGCACGCATAGGTATTCGTGAATTATTCTTTCCCTGCCTATTCGCGATTTATTTTTTCCTGCCCTAGATCACACCGTCGCTCGGCCTGCCTTGCCCTCGCTGTTCTTCTCCGTGACCTCCACCGATCGCCGTCACCACCTCCTATGAAAGCACGTCAATGAAAGCCCTAAAAATTCTCGAGCTAATTTCTCATTCGCCCGTGAGAAAATCAGCCCTCAACGACGATTCTGCGAGTGAAGAAGCGAAGGAGCCCTCTCCTGCTATCCTCAACGGCGACATTTTCTGGCCTCCAGTCACATTTTCTGGCCTCCAGTCCGCTGTCAGCCACCAGTTGCTCCGCATTCTTGCCAGGTAGCAGTGGGCGAGTCCTCGACTCTATGAATGCGAGTGTTTATGTTCTTGTCCCCCTTGTTATTCTGTATTTTCAGTTCTTTCCGCCTTAGCCCCTTAGTTTCCCTTTTTTTGGAGGTCTGACCATCTTAGGTATTCAAAAGTGAAGACAACAATTCACAAACTACAGTCCAACAGGCGCAGGTGTATTTCAGACCTCCGACTCAAAGTTTGGGTTCCAAGTCTCCTCCATAAGACTACAAGTGTCAAGAATTCAAAGTAACTTCAATCCACAGTTTTTCTTCTTCTTGTTTTCATCCATTTTTCAGTCTCCAAATGATCTATAGATTGAGAAGGTTTTTTGATACCATTTAGTAATGGCATATGATGAAATAATCTGTCAGCCTTTGATCCACAGACTAATAGATGATAGTTGCAGTATATGTTCAGTTTTTTTAAGCCCATCATGTGTTTGATGAAATGCCAAGCCCAAGTACAAGAAATTAATTTTAAGATAAGATCTTCTAATGCTAAATGAATTGAGAAAAGACCAAAAAACCCTTAGAAAATTGAATGAGCATGGTTTATTAATCAATCTCAACATCTACGAGTATTATATGGAGCACGGCCTAGCAAAAACTCCTAGATATTCAGGGGATTTGGTCATATTTTGATAAATAAACATTTTTTTGCCATAGGGTGTCTTCTCTTTATCAGAATGCGGTCATGGTGTACATGTGTGAAATGCTAGTTGATTCAATCAAGCATTCTTTTCTAGCAAAATTCAATGATCTAAAACCAGATGCATACTCAGAATTCCTAGAAGACCTGTGCAAACAGGTATTTTTATTTTGAAATGAAGGAAATTTCTTTTACTTGAGCCTAGATTTTACTTAATAGTTGTTGCAATATTCGTTAAAAATATAAGCATGGATGCTATTTTTCTGCTCATATTCTGCTTTCTTCAACTTGGGTTATGGTTTATGGAAAATCACAACTTCAAATGAAGTTTCCATTAGCAAATTAAAGAAGCGGGTGGAGCAATTTATTTTTGGAAGCATTCTTTACTTTTATGCCGCTATTATCTCTTGTTGTAGTGAGATACCACTTTTTCTGAGAAATTCAAATATTCGGAAAAATTGATTGGATGCTAAGCAAGAAGATGAACTAATCTTGCCTTAAATTAGCAGTGATGGATATATACTCTTATCATCATTGTATACCCCAAAATGCCCCCCTTAAGATCATGTCAGCAAAATGAGGCAACTCAATACACTAGAGAGCAGCACCATGTATCATATGTTATATTAGTTCAAATTTCTTCGCATTTGCATTATATGGAGCACAACCTTATATCATATCTTTATTTATGACTGAACAAGAATGCTTTTGTATATGACATCATACAATAATAATTACATTTTCTTGAATAGGTGTAATAACTGGTGTAAAATTACAGTCATTTATATATAGCTGGAGTTCAGATTATCAGCATTCAATTAGTTCTTGTGTACCTGACCCAGAAGGTCCTATTTATTGGAACTTTAAGTGAGTATTTTTCTTTGTTCCTAAGTTTGAAAGATTTAACTTATTTGTGCTTCTGCAACTTTGGTTGTTCATTTTCTTGGAGTAGTATAGTCGCGCATCTTGTTAGTAATTCATTCTTGTTAAAAGGTTTGCTTCGATACTTGCTAGACAAGGTATTTATATTCATGTTTAATGATTGTGACCGTGCAAAACATTTTTCCCACCTCATTTTGTGGAATGTTATTTTCTTAATTTGTGGATATAATTTGGTGTTCGTCTTAACTATTAACTTATTATTCAAATAAATTTAGTTGCACATGATTTTGCACTGCTCACCATTTTCCTCTACTTCACACAACCTTTGGGTGAGCTGGGAACACTAGAGGGTAAATAGAATGGAGAAGCTCACTTTTTTGGTTCTATAGAAAAAAGTTTATGATCTGAAAGGCCGTTTCATTGTAGTCTATGAGAAAGAATACAAATCAGACTCTTGCATCGCAGTTGAAGTCTTATCCAGAAGAAGCAGGGGAGTGGGAAAGAATTACAAGAAGGTATGTGCATGCTATGGGATCACCATATGGGAATCAAGTTAGTTTGGGTATTGAAAAGGTATGTTTAACACATTGGTCTTTTAAAAAAAAAGCACACTTTTTGCTGTTTCAACTAATCTAAAGATCATCTCTAGTTCCAATTTTGTTATCTAGTGGTAACCATAGTGTTTGTTATATTATTATATTATCAAAAACATGATTTACTAGAAATACAAGTATAGTTATGATCGAACATTGATTTGCTTGTGTTTTTTATTTTTTTGGTGTATTTAGTCTTTTTTGTATGGCGGAATTGGAATTTCTCTGTATAAAGAAGTAAATATTGAATATTAGTTAAAATGTATAAAAAATCAATAAGAAGATTTTAATTTATTTTGCTCCAGTCCATGGATGAGCGGAGCCTTTTCGTGACCGATTGTTTTGATTCTGATATGTGATTGGAAATTTAGATATGTCGCATGACCATATTGACCATATTGAAATTATTATCATCCAGGTTTAAAGAGGCCTGGCATTGCTTATACTCCCTAATGTTTAAGTAAAATTTTCATCTGGATATGCATTTACATCAAATATTTTACCCTAACTTCAAACAAATATTATGAATGCACTCAATCACTCATGTTCAAATTTGATGAAAGATGCAAAGGTATGTATATTTTGTGTAGTGCGATTCTGGGTTGTTTCTTCTTTCTATATGTTTGACTATCGCTTATATTTGTCTTTTCACTTAGCTCCAGCATTGATGCCAATGCTTAAATCAATAGCCTTAAGACAATTTGAGTGCCTTTATAGGAAATACACTTCTTTCCATCCCCCCCCCCACCCACCCACCACCACGAAAGGCCAAAACATTTCCCCACTGCACTCTACGAAGTTAGAAAACTAACCAAAAAAATGAAAATCATTATTGCAAACTGACATCCCTGGAACTGCCCTAAAAAGATTTATTTTCCATGCATGCATTTCGTAGCTGATAGGATGCAAACTATTAATATGTATGAGAAGTTTACAGTTCCTATCCATATGTTTTGGAAATTGTAGATCATTTTTCTGTATTATGAAATGAATTTATCAATTTATTCGAGTTGTTTGTGTTTATCTCTGATTTTGTTGCCAATTATTTAGTGATTCTTTAAGATCTGAATTTTCTCTAATTGCGTAATCTGCTACTTGTTATATTCTAATTTTAAGATGAGTCCAATAAAAAACAATTCTCGTCTTTTAATCAACCAAATGTCCAATAAGATCAATCGGAAAACTAGGGTAAAATTATTTATGCTGCATAAAAAATGCAATGGAAATACTGATTTTCAAACACTCATACGCACTCAGCAAGTTTGGAAGCAAGTGTTATAGATAGCAGTGAAGCGCCTCAATTGAGGGGGGCCAGATTCTTTTCCTATAAAGAACTCAAGACGTAAACGAACAACTTTCCAGAAATAAATGTAATTGGATCAGGAGGGTATGGGAAGGTAATGCACATCAAAACCTTATACAAAAGCTTTTTATCAACACATGAACTCAAACTGATACCCTTTGTACTTCTTACAGGTCTAGAGGAATGCTTCCGGATGGAAGGATGGTCGCAATCAAAAGATCAAATGTTGGATCAACTCAAGGCGGTCACGAATTTAAGACCGAGATTGAGCTACTTTCTATGGTTCATCACAAAAACCTTGTAGATCTTGTAGGCTTTTGCTTTCAACAAGGAGAGGGAATGTTGGTCTATGAATATGTTCCTAACAGACACTAAGAGAAGGTTTGTTCGAGCATCTACAAAAATATTTAATATTTCCATTGTTCAAAACACTAGTAATAATTTCTGCTTGCATTTTACATGGCTGTAACATTTATTTATTTTGTTCTTCCAGGTTTAGATACGAACTGGAGGGTGTAGCGGACATCATTCTTTTTTACTTATGTAGAAAAATGTAATTTTTGTTGTAGTATTTTGCTAGATGTTTGTGCAAATTAAGAACAGAAATATTTTTCACGTTTCAGTTTACTGGTTTGATTGTTTTTTTATGAGTATGTTTACTGCTATGCTCTTCTATTATCTGTGGCAAATTTCTTAAGAGTTTTGTGAAATATTAATTCAATAGTAATGTACAGTTTCATGTGTATTGTTAGGGTTGTGCAAAAAGAATCAATGTATCCGGTTTATTTTATTGCGCGATCAATGTTTCTTGGAGATCTCATAGGATTTTGGCAAATGTTTTTTTTTTAAAAATATGTAATTTATTATTTGCCACGCAAATAGTTTTTTTTTAATATCTTACTTATTATTAGCCCGTGGCAAATAGTATGTTTTACCTGTATTAAGGAGTTTTTGCCAGGGTCTAAAACCGTGGCAAAAAGTTAAGTTATTAGCCACGGCATAATATATTTGTGGCTAATACTATTTGCCACGGCCAATCCGTGGCTAAAAACCTTTCTCCACGCGACCTTTAGCCACGAATTTTTTCCGTGGCTAAACTGTGGCAAAAGATCTTTAGCCACGGTTTTGGATCTTTTGCCAGGGCAAATTGCCCTGGCCAAAGGTCAATTTTCTTGTAGTGAGCCAAGGTGTAACAATTTTAACAACCGGGCTGAAGGTTTCATGATAGTCCAATCCTTCTTGTTGAGAATATCCTGTAACATCCCAAGGCCCTGGACTTACCATCGGGATAACGTCCACCGACTGCCTCGCATGGCGACCGTTACCGGGCTGCAGCCGGTGGACGTTGTCCCGATGGTAAGTCCAGGGCCTTGGGACGTTACAATAAAAAGTGCACTTTTTATTATATATCCTTTGGCCACTAACCTGGCTTTAAACCTTTCAACAGTCCCATTTGATTTTAACTTGACTTTATATACTCATTTACATCCAATTGCCTTTTTTCCTGGAGGCAAATCAGTAATTTCTCAGGTCTTATTGAGTTCCAAACTTGATAATTCTTCTTGCATTGTAGTCTTCCATCTGTGATCAGTATTAACTTCCTGGTAACATGTGGGCTCTAGTTGTGAAGCAAGGGAACAGATAAAGTTTTGATAGCAATGTGACAAATGGGAATATGATAGAGTAGAAGAAACATGGTATCGTGCTAAGTTGGATGTCAAGGTTGGGCAAACAAAATCTTTGCTCTAGATTGGTGGTTTAGATAACCTGCTGGATTTTCTTGATGTAGGATCGGTAGAAAGATGATCAATGGAGGTGGATGAAGGAGCATCATTAGAGGGAGGAGTAATGTTGTCATTGGATGAGCTGGAAGATGGTTGATAAGGAGCAAAGAAATCGTGATAGAAGCTCTGATCATCAGGTATAAGTAAGTGATCAGAGGTGTTTGGTTGAGTGATAGAAAATGGATATATGGTTTCATGAAAAATAACATCCCGTGAAACAATAAAAGAGTTTGTGGATATATCGTAGAGTTTATAACCCTTTTGAGAAATAGCATAACCCATGAAAACATAGGGTTTGGACCTGACAGAAAACTTGTCTTGTATGGGTAAAACATTGGCATAACAAAGACATCCAAAAATCCTTAGGTGACTTATGGTTCGAGGCCTGTGAAAAAGAATTTCAAAAGGAGTCTTCCCTTTTAAAAGAAAAGAGGGTGTTCGATTAATTATATAGATGGCAGTTTGAACACATTCTCCCCAAAATTGAATTGGTATGTGGGATTGGAACATTAGAGCTCGTGCTACATTCAAAATGTATCGATGTTTCCTCTCAACCAAGCCATTCTGTTGTGGGGTATAAGCTATGGAACTTTGGTGAATAACACCTAGGGTGTTAAAGAATTGAGAGCAGGCATGGGAAAAGAATTCCATGGCACGATCAGTCATGACCATTTTAATGGGTGTGTTGAATTGTTTTTGGATGTATGCAAAGAACCTTTGAATTAATGGTAGGATTTCTATCTTATTCTGCATTAGGAAAATCCATGTTGCCCTTGAAAAATCATCAACGATGGTGAGGAAGTATCGTTCATTAGAGTACGTGGGGGTTTTGTAGGGTCCCCAAATGTCCATGTGTATCAATTCAAAAATGGAGTTTGGTAGCATGAGTTTTTTCAGGAAAGGGTAAACGAGAGTGTTTAGCAAGAGCGCAAATAGGGCAATGATGAATTTTATTTTGCAGAGAATTTCCTACCTCTGGTAGATATTTGAGACGAAGAAAAGACATGTGTCCCATTCGTGAATGCCATAAGCTAGAAGCATCAACAGAATTCTTATTCAAAGGAATTTTAACATTGTTTTGCAGAGCATTATTTGTTACACAATGTCTATCAGTTGCTGAAGATAAAGGAGTACATTGAAGGTAGGGAGAAAAACAGAATTGCTATTGTTGAGACGAGGATGATGAAAACACTTGCTGGACACAGTGGGATCAAGAAAGTATAAGCCATTTTTGACTTTACCAATCGCCTTGATCTTGCCAGCCCAAAGATCCTGAAATAAGCAAAAATGAGGATACAGAGAAACAAAACAATTGTTATCTTGAGTAATTTTGGAAATGGAAATGAGATTGTATTGGAAATTGGGGATGTATAGGACATTGTGTAGAGTCATGTCATTCTGCATTTTGATCATTCTCAGCTTTTCAACTTGAGCTATGTTACCAGTTGGCAATTTCACAGTAGTGTGGGATGGACATTATGAGTGTTTGGATCAAACAGGTTAATATTGTAAGACATGTGTTGATTTGCCCCGCTGTCAATTACTCATTCCTCTTTGGAAAAATATGTTAGAAGAGAAATGAATTCATTCATTGTACCTGGCACAGGTGCTGCAGAGCAAGCAATAGTATTGTTTGAAATGTTCAGATCCGTTGTTTGTTTTGTGTCGGTGGAAGAGTTGGTCAGCATCTAAAGGATTTGATGATATTGTTGTGGAGTGAACATAGGAGCAGAAGTTTCAAGAGATGATGTATTAGGAGGAATATTAGTACCAACAGACGGTTGAGTGGTGCCGTGAACATGTTGGGAGAAAGCCACAACATTATTGGGATCAGGCAATTTTCCTCCTGAAGTTGTGCTTTTGAAAGAACTGTTTCTGCCCCTTCCTCTTCCACGAGTGGATCCACCTCTTGGGGGGGGGGGGGGGGGGGGGGGGTAACCAATGAGTTTGTAACATGATTCTTTGGAATGTCTAGAGATTCCACAATGATCACATATGAGATCAGCCCTTTTAGTCCTTTGTGTTGAACTGTATAACCCGATAGAGGAATCAGGAGCCATGTGCATAGAGGGAATAGATCTTTGGGATTCTTAGTTGCAAAACATTGAATATGCATGCTTATGGTTGGGTATAGGAATCATCATGAGGATTTGAGAGCGGAGAGCAACATAAGAATCATTTAAGCCCATTAGAAATTGCATGAGTTTATGCTCCTGGGAGTAATCTGAATAGGCTTTGGATGCATTACATTCACAGTGAGGGAGATTGAGAAGCAATCGTATTCATCCCACATTTGTCGATGATGAGAATAATATGTGGTAACAGAATTTGTACCTTGAGTATATGAATTAATTTCCTTAAAGAGAGCAAATATCCTTGCTCTATTCATATTGTTGAATTGATCGTAGAGTTCGTTCCAAGCCTTGGCGGCTGTCTCGCAGTAGATCAACCCATTGTAGATTTCTTTGCTCACACATTTTAAGATCCAAGAAAGAACCAGGGAATTGCATTTTTCCCATTGCGCAAACAACGGAGAATCAGAAGGAGGTCGAAGATGTCTACCATTGACGAATCCCATTTTGCCCTTGTAGTTCAAAGCTAATGTCATAGCCTTGCTCCAGATGTCATAATTTTTAGATCCACGCAATTCGTGGGGACAAGGTGAAGGTTGGGAACATCAGATGGATGAACGTAGAATGGATCGTTTGGATCAGGATTTTGGGGGTTGACAGCGGAGGTGGCAACAACGGGAGTGGTAGATCCAGAAGTGTTGAGGCCTGTGCCCATTCTTGAATGCGGAAGAAGCAGATCAAGAAGAACAAGAAAATAGAAAATTAGAGCGTTGATCGAAAGATCAAAGAAGAACGCCTTCCCCTTTTTTCCCCCTTTGATACCATGTCTGTTGAAACCGACAACTCGGTCTCTGTGGAGTTCGGGGCCCTCAGCGAGGCTGAGGGGCGACCAACCCTTACTCCCCCCAAGGGAGAGCTCTAGGTTGAAGGTGTTGGAACTAAAACTGGACCAAGGGCTTAGTGGGGAGGTCCCGCCACATACCCGGAAGTCCCCTTGGAACTTCCCCTCCCAAGCCACTACTAAGCTTGGGCACCACTGGAGCCTCTCCTCACCCCCTAGAGAGACTTGGGGAGGGAGAGAAGGGAGGAGAGAGCTAGCCTAGGATGAGAGATCTCTCCAAATGGTGCCCCCTTGGTCCTATCTATAGGATTTTTGAAGTTGGGCTGCAAATAGCCAAAAACTGGTCAGCCAGATTACCAAAATACCCCTGAATTGGGCTGCGGATAGCTGAATCCCGCTGTTCTGAAATGCTAAATGCAGACCACTGGACTGCGAATAGCCAGACTGGACTGCGAATAGTAAACTGGACGAGGGGGGCCTCCCCTGGGCGAGAGGGGGGGGGGGGGGGGGGGGGGGGGGGGGGGGCGAACCGCCCCTCCCCCTCTCTGCTCCTACCTGCTGGGCGAGAGTGGGAGGGGCGAGACCCCCCTCCCCCCTCTCCGCTCCTACCTGCTGGGCGAGAGAGGGAGGGGGGAGACCCCCCTCCCCCCTCTCCGCTCCTACCTGCTGGGCGAGAGAGGGAGGGGCGAGACCCCCCTCCCCCCTCTCCGCCCCTTCCTGCTGGGTGAGAGAGGGAGGGGCGAGACCCCCCTCCCCCCTCTCCGCCCCTTCCTGCTGGGCGAGAGAGGGAGGGGCGAGACCCCCCTCCCCCCTCTCCGCCCCAACCTGCTGGGCGAGAGAGGGAGGGGCGAGACCCCCCTCCCCCCTCTCCGCTCCTACCTGCTGGGCGAGAGAGGGAGGGGCGAGACCCCCCTCCCCCCTCTCTGCCCCTTCCTGCTGGGCGAGAGAGGGAGGGGCGAGACCCCCCTCCCCCCTCTCCGCCCCTTCCTGCTGGGCAAGAGAGGGAGGGGCGAGACCCCCCTCCCCCCTCTCCGCCCCAACCTGCTGGGCGAGAGAGGGAGGGGCGAGACCCCCCTCCCCCCTCTCCGCCCCAACCTCCTGGGCGAGAGGGGGGCGAGACCCCCTCCCCCTCTCCACCCCAACCTCTTGGGCGAGAGGGGGGGGGGGGGGGGGCGAGACCCCTTCCCCCTCTCCGCCCCTGCCGCCCTTTCTGCGTGGTTCGAGGCTACCAAACTGCCTCCCCCGGATCCTTGGGAGTACTCGGCGAATATCGAGGTTGTACACAATCCCCGCTGTTTTCGAGCGTGGCTCACGCTCGGAAAGAAATGTCCAACCCTGCATATTCGACGAGTGTCGCTGGGAACCCGATTATCGGTGATATCTCGGAAAATACATAACCTCCCCGAGGGGTCCCTCAACCTTGCCGACTAGTGAGAGCCCGGCTAGCGGAGCTACCTCGGGGAAAAAACACTTAACCTCCCCGAGGGGCCTTCCTACCCTGTCGGCTAGTGAGAGCCCGGCTAGCGTAGCCATCTCGGGGGAAAAACACTATGGCCATCGAGCGGTTCCCGACCCTGCCAGCTCGGTGGGAGCCTGGTCAGCGGGCCAGCGTCGAGGCTAAGTACTTTTGAAACATCCTGCCATCGAGCGGTTCCCGGCCCTGCCAGCTAGGTGGGAGCTTGGTCAGCGGGCCAGCATCGAGGCTAAGTACTTTTGAAACATCCTGCCATCGAGCGGTCTCCGGCCCTGCCAGTTAGGTGGGAGCTTGGTCAGCGGGCCAGCATCGAGGCTAAGTACTTTTGAAATATCCTGCCATCGAGCGGTTCCCGGCCCTGCCAGCTAGGTGGGAGCCTGGTCAGCGGGCCAGCATCGAGGCTAAGTACTTTTGAAACATCCTGCCATCGAGCGGTTCCCGGCCCTGCCAGCTAGGTGAGAGCCTGGTCAGCGGGCCAGCATCGAGGCTAAGTACTTTTGAAACATCCTGCCATCGAGCGGTCTCCGGCCCTGCCAGCTAGGTGGGAGCCTGGTCAGCGGGCCAGCATCGAGGCTAAGTACTTTTGAAACATCCTGCCATCGAGCGGTTCCCGGCCCTGCCAGCTAGGTGGGAGCCTGGTCAGCGGGCCAGCATCGAGGCTAAGTACTTTTGAAACATCCTGCCATCGAGCGGTTCCCGGCCCTGCCAGCTAGGTGGGAGCCTGGTCAGCGGGCCAGCATCGAGGCTAAGTACTTTTGAAACATCCTGCCATCGAGCGGTTCCCGGCCCTGCCAGCTAGGTGGGAGCCTGGTCAGCGGGCCAGCATCGAGGCTAAGTACTTTTGAAACATCCTGCCATCGAGCGGTCTCCGGCCCTGCCAGCTAGGTGGGAGCCTGGTCAGCGGGCCAGCATCGAGGCTAAGTACTTTTGAAACATCCTGCCATCGAGCGGTTCCCGGCCCTGCCAGCTAGGTGGGAGCTTGGTCAGCGGGCCAGCATCGAGGCTAAGTACTTTTGAAACATCCTGCCATCGAGCGGTTCCCGGCCCTGCCAGCTAGGTGGGAGCCTGGTCAGCGGGCCAGCATCGAGGCTAAGTACTTTTGAAACATCCTGCCATCGAGCGGTTCCCGGCCCTGCCAGCTAGGTGGGAGCCTGGTCAGCGGGCCAGCATCGAGGCTAAGTATTTTTGAAACATTTTCGTTATATTAATCCTCCTAATACATGTGAGAAAACTAAGCACAGGAACAAAACATCATCTTACATGGACTTAGGGATAGAAAGAAAAAACTAAGCATGGAAACCAACTTGGTCTCCTACTCCCAGGTCTGGTCTTCCTCGGTCTCTTCTGGTTGTTGATGTTGCTGCCTTGGACCCCTCGCCTCCCTTAACTCCAAGAACTGAGGGCAGACGGATGTCGCGTGACCCTCCTCCTCGTGGAAGTCACAGTAAGGCAACCCCACCATGTTCCCTCCTCTTCCTCCTCTGCCTGCCTTTCTGACTCTCCTCCTTCTTCCCCAACCAATTGCCATGGTTTGCTGGGGTGGCGGAGAGGGCGCCTTCGACTCCTGCCTCCACCCTGGGAGGTCAGTCTCTTCTTCCTGGAAGTTGTCCTCCTCCTGGTCGAACTTCCTCTTGGGGGCCTTTACTCTCCCCCCCTGCTGCCTTGCCTCTGGCTCACTCAGCTTGGCCAGCCTTCTTGTGAACTCCGGGTTGGCCTCCTCATTTTCAACTTCCTCGGCCGCCCTTTCCATCAGCTCCTCAAAGGACACAAGAGCTCTTCTCTTGAGGTCCATTTTGAAGAAATCCTCCCGCAGCCCCACCGTGAAGGCGAGCTTGAGGGTGTACCCGGGCACTTCTTGGACGAGGAGAACCTCCTCCCTGAACCGTTCTAGATAGTGAGCCAGCGACTCCTCTGGTTCTTGCTTGACTTTGAAAAGTGCTTTGGCATCTTTCTTCCTCTTCCTTGACGTCGAGAAGCGTAACAGGAAGCCTCGGCGCAAGTCTTCGAAGGCATAGATGGATCCTGTAGGGAGCTGGTGGAACCACTCCCTGGCTTTCTCTTTGAGGGTTGTCGCGAAGAGTCGACATTTGAAAGCGTCCGACATGGGCATGATGGAGACCATGTCTTCAAACCACTGCAGGTGTAAGACGGGGTCATCCTTGCCGAAGTAGTGAGACATCTTCGCCCCCTTGAACCCCTCCGGAATCGGGGCCGAGAGGATCAGCTCACAAAAGGGACCTCCCGTGCTCGCCCCCCTTTGGGGCTGGGCGAGTGGGGGCCTGGCGCCTCCCCACTCGCCCCCTTGGGGCTGGGCGAGTGGGGGCCTGGCGCCTCCCCACTCGCCCCCTTGGGGCTGGGCGAGTGGGGGCCTGGCGCCTCCCCACTCGCCCCCTTGGGGCTGGGCGAGTGGGGGCCTGGCGCCTCCCCACTCGCCCCCTTGGGGCTGGGCGAGTGGGGGCCTGGCGCCTCCCCACTCGCCCCCTCCCGGCACCTCTTTCCTGGATGGCTGCCCGAGGGTGCTCTCGCCAACCTGCTGAGGCGAGACCTCCTGACCACTTTCTCTCCTGCCTTCGCTTCCCGAGGCGAAAGCTACCTGCAAGGTCTGCAGGACCTCCTGCCTGAAATTTTCAAACATCTCCAACATCACCCCAGCCACCGGGGGCTGCGAGTGACCTGGGTCGGAACTTCCTCCACCTCCATCCATGGAGCTCATCTTGAGGGTTTCTTGAATCGGTCACACTCCACGCTCATCGCACCAAAATGTTGAAACCGACAACTCGGTCTCTGTGGAGTTCGGGGCCCTCAGCGAGGCTGAGGGGCGACCAACCCTTACTCCCCCCAAGGGAGAGCTCTAGGTTGAAGGTGTTGGAACTAAAACTGGACCAAGGGCTTAGTGGGGAGGTCCCGCCACATACCCGGAAGTCCCCTTGGAACTTCCCCTCCCAAGCCACTACTAAGCTTGGGCACCACTGGAGCCTCTCCTCACCCCCTAGAGAGACTTGGGGAGGGAGAGAAGGGAGGAGAGAGCTAGCCTAGGATGAGAGATCTCTCCAAATGGTGCCTCCTTGGTCCTATCTATAGGATTTTTGAAGTTGGGCTGCAAATAGCCAAAAACTGGTCAGCCAGATTACCAAAATACCCCTGAATTGGGCTGCGGATAGCTGAATCACGCTGTTCTGAAATGCTAAATGCAGACCACTGGACTGCGAATAGCCAGTCTGGACTGCGAATAGTAAACTGGACGAGGGGGGCCTCCCCTGGGCGAGAGGGGGGGCGAACCGCCCCTCCCCCTCTCTGCTCCTACCTGCTGGGCGAGAGAGGGAGGGGCGAGACCCCCCTCCCCCCTCTCCGCTCCTACCTGCTGGGCGAGAGAGGGAGGGGCGAGACCCCCCTCCCCCCTCTCCGCCCCTTCCTGCTGGGCGAGAGAGGGAGGGGCGAGACCCCCCTCCCCCCTCTCCGCCCCTTCCTGCTGGGCGAGAGTGGGAGGGGCGAGACCCCCCTCCCCCCTCTCCGCCCCAACCTGCTGGGCGAGAGAGGGAGGGGCGAGACCCCCCTCCCCCCTCTCGGCCCCTTCCTGCTGGGCGAGAGAGGGAGGGGCGAGACCCCCCTCCCCCCTCTCTGCCCCTTCCTGCTGGGCGAGAGAGGGAGGGGCGAGACCCCCCTCCCCCCTCTCCGCCCCAACCTGCTGGGCGAGAGAGGGAGGGGCGAGACCCCCCTCCCCCCTCTCCGCCCCAACCTCCTGGGCGAGAGGGGGGCGAGACCCCCTCCCCCTCTCCGCCCCAACCTCTTGGGCGAGAGGGGGGGCGAGACCCCTTCCCCCTCTCCGCCCCTGCCGCCCTTTCTGCGTGGTTCGAGGCTACCAAACTGCCTCCCCCGGATCCTTGGGAGTACTCGGCGAATATCGGGGTTGTACAATGTCAAATTAGGGAAAGAGATAAAAGGAGGCTTTCTTATTATTCACACTAGCTATTACTGCCGATAGGTACATGTATATATAGGAAATAAAAAAACAAAAGGAAAGAAGCGTAATTACAGAAATACCAAATATTCTGAATTTACAAATATTCTAAATACAAACATTCTATTTATAACACCCTCATCGAATTCAAGATGTTACAGGGTCGCCAAGTCCTGCTTTCGTCCTGAAACCACACACTGTGCAACAATTGGTCTAACTCTAATACTATTTATATCGACCCAACCTACAATATCTAATGTATTATCTACTTTTGTTCATCTCAATTCATACTAAGTTGAACAACAGTATTTTATTTTTGTATGCAGGTGACCTACAAGTACATCACATGAAGCCGCCCATCATAGAACTAATCACATCATAACACACTTAACTTCAGAGTTTTCAACACAACTCTACCACTTGCTCCGAAAAGCATGTCTAATTTTGTAGCGTTCAAATTATTATTTAAGTCTAATAACTTTTCTTTCATTTTGATGTGTATTTTGGTTCACAGTGTACATACCTTCACTTAAAAATTTGTCATTCAAGAAACCTATCAAACTCAACATGTTATAATGTTTATCGTAGACCAATAATAACGCTCAAGAATGTATTAAGATGTCTCGCAATCATAAATTAGTTCGTTATGTTTCATGTCAATATTTTTTTCGACTAAACCCGTGGTAATTAAGTTTCACAAACAACTTGGAAAAGTTGTAGAAGATAGTGAAATATTGCAATTATTCGATTATCCTCCTCCGATGTTGAACATTCCTGATGGGTACCCCAAAAAAATCCATAACAGCCCGTTATGACCAATGAGACCATGATCTTGACCGGCTTATCAAGTTGATTTCATGAACGGGCTTAATTTTGCGTGATTTTGAGTTTGCTTGGTCGCTCAAAGAAACGTTGGAAGACATTGCGAGACTCTAGACCCGAACCAGAACGACCCGAGCCGGTTATCCCTATCGAACGTTATGGCACGAGCCCTAGCGTACATCGTGAAATTAGTGGAGGGCTTTATGCCCACCCCTTATTTTGGCATCCCTCCAGCCGTTGGAACAACTTGCAAGGGGCGCCTCCGACCATTAATGCTCGTTGGTGCCCCTTTCCTTCTTCTTACTCCACAGATTGCTTCCAAATTTTTATTAATGGGAGTTGTGGAGATGCGAATGTTTAGGTGCACATGAGAAAAATACGGGAGTTGCGGAGATGAGAATGCTTAGGTGGATGTGTGGACACACGAGGCTGGATACAATTATGAATGAATGTATCAAGGATAAGACATGAGTCACACAGAGAAGTTGCGAGAAGCTCGACTAAGATGGTTTGGACACGTACAAAGGAGGCCATTAGAGGCACCTGTTAGGCGTTGTGAGAGTTTAGTCACTAGACATATTAAACGGGGGCGAATGTTATGTACAGCCCTTGTTAGGCTATGTGCAGTCTAATTTTTAATTTTAAAAAATTAAAAATTACAAAATTACAAAACCCTAAATAGAGATATGTGCAAACCCACGGTCCACCTCCCCTTCCGCCTCGCCTCCTCTTTCTCGCGAATCCTCGGCTCCACGACGCTCTCCTCTTCCCGGCGACGAAGAAGACGACTCGCGAGAGCGACGGAGCTCTCCTCCTCCCGACGACGACCTTCCGGCGACGAAGAAGACGGACTCTCCTCCTGGCAACGAAAAAGACGGACTTAGGGTTCCGCCGCACAGGGCTCTCCTCCTCACTATTTTTTCTGGTAATGGCTTTTGATTCCATTCTGCTTTTCATTCCTTCATTCTCCTCCTGACGAAGAAGACGTATGTAGGGATTTTCTGGTGACACGCTTGAAGGGGAAATTTCTGGTGCAAAGCTGTCGGTCGCCGTGCAGCTCCATTTCTTGATTCAACTTTTTCTGGAACGAGATTTAGTGTTTTCAGTGGTTTTCTTGTATTGATTCAGTGTTTTCAGTGGTTTTCTTGTATTGATTCAGTGTTTTCCTGACTGGTATTGATTTCCACATTGCTCTCCTCCTCACTGTTTTTCTTGTTTTGATTTTTTTTCCATTTTCCTGATGCATATTCATTTCCAATTTATCATTTTCCCATAGGGATCTACCAATTAAGATTGATCGGTGGTTTGCATCATTTGCTCACTAGAAGTATTATGATTTTAGAAGAGGAAACTACTATTCCTACAGGTATAAACTAATTTTCTGATCTATTTTGATCGATGGTTTATGAAATATTTTGAATGTTTTTATGTAGGCTAAATGAGTGGGACGGATATCTTGTTGTTGACGTACGGAGAATCCTCCGAACCAACACAGAGTATGTTGACAAGCAACCTAGAGTATGTTGGAGAACAAGAAGCTGCAGGAAGGACATGCTGGCTATTTAGATTATCTTTTGATATTTTGTGTACATATAAACATGACTTTTGCTACTTTAAATGTAGCCTTTTGTTAAACTGAACTGTTATTACACTTGCTTTTGTTAAATGATGCTACATGGCAATTTTGTAGTTTTTAGCAACTATCTAATCAATATTTGCTCTATAATACTGTTTTTCATATTGTGGATGATTGAATATACTTAATAGATTGCTATATTTAAAGAATTTTACATATTTTAAATTTGGTTTGCACGTAACAATTTGAGCTGCACATAACAGTTTTTGGTCTGCACGCAGAATTGATTTGCACGAAGCCAAAATAGATATGCACGTAACATCCGCCTAAACAGGGGAGGGGTAGACCAATAAAAACTTGGAATGAGAGTATAAAAGCTTGAGCGTTGTTGTTGTTTTATATTCCAGGGTTACACGACTTTAGGCATGCGCGCAATATTCTATAATTAATACGACAAATAAAGTTGTTTTTTTCGAATTTGTACGGAGTAACGGCGTTCAGAAGAAGGGAGGGCACAATTGTAATATATCAGATTTCAGGGGTGGATTATCTATACATCCTCTAACGTTCTTCCATAATTGTTCGCAAAATACCTCCTCTCCCTTTCACTCCCTGTTCTCCTCCTTTTCTTCACTTCTGTTCTTCTCCCAAATCATTCCTCTTCACTCTTGCCCTACTCTTGTCTTCTATTGCATTCGTTTCGAACATTCTCGAGCGGAGTTAAAAGTTGCGACAGACAGCGTGGGCGAGGACATGGCGAACACCATTGCTGCGACCCAACCTTCGGCGCTCACGGGGAAAGAGCGAGGGGCGCCGCTTGAAACCCTAGCCTCCGGCGATGGCTCGAAGAAAGTGGAGGTGATGGGAAAATGGAGGGCGGAGATAGACACTTCGGCGCCTTTTGAATCGGTTAAAGAGGCCGTAGATAGGTTCGGAGGGAGCGCCGTCTGGAAGCCCCAGCTCAAGCAGGTATTCGACACCGGCCTGAGTAAATTTATTGGAAAATTGTGGTGCATATTTTTTATACTAATGGTTCTCCGCACATCTTGAGTATTCCTTTTTATCATGGGGTTTTCTTGAGAGTTGCATTGTTGCCGCAATTAATTTCTTGGAATAATGCTTATAAGTTACAGTCAGTTCCCTCGAAAAATTATAATGAGATCGTCGGCTGAGTTTTTACGTGGAAAATCCGGAAAGAAAAAAATCACGGAGCCTGACCCAATTAAGGCAAATCCACGAGCAATATTGTCAAGAGTACACAACTGAGACAAACCACCTCTCATTCTAGAATGTTAAAAGAGTCTTTTGATGGTCGCGTGTGTACAATCCGTTTCTCGTTTAGAGCGGTCGAGGGCCGACCTTACCAATGCTCGCGCCGAGATTGAGAAGTTGAAGGAGGAGGCACTGAGTCTCCAGGAGAAGGTAGATGAGTGCAAGGTTGAGCACCAGAATTCTCTGGACCTTCTTGGGGAGGCAGAGAAAGAGATAGTTCGGCAGGGCGCAGAGATGAAGACAATCAGGGATGAGGTGAAACCGACTTCTTTCTCAGCAGTTGGACATTGCGGGGATCGGGGTGGCCGCTGTTGCAGATTACAAAGATTCTGTAGCCTTTTTAGAGGAGCATTCCCGATACGTCGAAGAGGCCAGCGCCCAAATCATGACCACCGAAGTCGACCAGCTCTTGGTGGAGTGTGAGGTGGCCTTTGCTAGGGGATTTGGGAAGGCCTTCATCTGGTGCAGAGGAAGCTCAGATGCTCTGTCGCAGGCCTCGATGTGGGTGAGATTTCAGAGGACAACTGCTCTGATGATATTGAGGAGTGATGCTGGGTGCCCTGCGGTATTGAGAGAGGTGTATTTGTATCTTTACTCATGCTTTCATTTTGTGTGCCTGAGCTATGTTTGATTGTCTTGTCTTTGGTTTAGTCGCCCACTCATTTGTGAGTGCTTATTTCTGTAATGTTGCTTTTATGAGTAATACATGTTATCACTCTCTTAGATTTTCCCATCATCCCACTTGATGTATTGTGTGCTATTTTATTTAAGAGAGACGATAATGGGAGACGAGCGCTAGAATTGTGTAATGCTGTGCGGGGAGAAAAAAATTTACGGTCGTAGAGAGGGGCAAACCCTCTTTGACCGGAGGACCGAGTTTCCCGCGCAACGTAGGGGGGATGACACCATTCTTACTGGTGGTCACTGAATCCTTTGGAGATTTGTGCGTGGAACGAGGTTCCCACACTACCGGAAAGGGGGGCAGACCCTCTTCAACCGCAGGACCGAGTTTCCCGCATGGCGTGGTTGGTTGGCCCCTTTCTAACCGAGGGTCACTGAATCCTTTGGAGATCCGTGGGGGTAACGAGGTTCCCGTAATGTCGGAAAGGGGGGGGGGGCAGGCCCTCTTCGACCGGAGGATCGAGTTTTCGGCACGACGTAGGGGGGGTCCCCTTTCTAACCAGGGGTCACTGAATCCTTTGGAGATCAGGGGGGGGGGGGGGGAACTAGGTTCCCGCACGGTCGAAAAGGGGGGGCAGGCCCTCTTCGACCAGAGGACCGAGTTCCCCACACGGCGTGGGGTGGATGGGTGGCTAGCCCCTTTCTAACCGGGGGGAACTGAATCATTTGGAGATAAGCGAAATGAGTGGAATGCCCATCGTGGAGGGGACATCTATGATGCTTGTGGCGAAGGGTTGGAATCTTTCGGGATGACGCCCTCCTTGCGGAGGTGGCGGTTAAAGTGCTCGCACGTGGATTTCATTCTCCAGGTTGAAGCTATTGTTGAAGGAGGTGGTAAGAGCGAGTTGCTTCTTGGTCCCATATGATGGCCTCTATCCCCGTCGGACGGGGAAATTCATATCATAATGAAGGACAAAAGTGATGGCCTGAGATGCATCTGTAATAGGCAGGTGAAAGATGTCATTGTTCATAGAATCCGCCTCCATGATGGCGAACTACACGCAACGAGGTAGCTGTACATGATGTTTTCCCTAGTTGCGGCTGAGGTTTCCCCCAGTGGTCGGGTGCACCGTCGTTGAATTCGGTATTTCGCTCAGGGCGGATTTTCTTGAACATTCCGGGTAAAGGAGCGCTCAATCACCTCTTTGGGAGCATGTTAGAGCTAATCTCGAATGATTTGAGGAGGGTACGCTATTAATAAGCAAGTGCCCTATTGTCGATATTGTTGGGGCTCATCTTATGCGATGTGCGAGCCAATATTTTACTTGCTTATGACATAAAAGTCTTTTATGTTGATGTTGTCTGCACAACGGATGCTACCCAAGGAGTGGCAATGTGACATATTGCTGACATGCGAGTTAGTAGGAGTTTGATCAGCGCGCCCCTTGGGGACCGCCACGTCGGTTGCACCAGCGTTTCTTCTTGTCATTGCCGTCAGTCGGAGTAATATCACAGAACAAGTACTAACTTCAAAAAAATCTTCAGAGGATCGGCACTGTTCCTACAGATGACGTCAAACTGTTGCGGTTCGATTGACGCTCCTCGGATTCGGTAGATTAGGTTCGTCTTAGCTCGAGAGTCAATCGAATGCGCGCACAGTTGAAATAGAGTCGACAACCGAGTTTTTACCTGGAAAACCCTAAAAGAGAAAAAATCACAGGATCTGGTGCAGTTCGGGCAAATCCACTAGCAATATTGTCAGAGTACACAACTGATTTAACAAGGGTGACAGACTACCTCTCATTCTAGAATGTTAAAAGAGTCTTCTGATGGTCACGTGTATCAGGGACACGCTTCAGAGAGCTGCGTGTGGGGGCGCATTCCGGAGGTTGGCCCGGGGAGCTACGTTCTGGAGAGTGGCACGAGGCTCTCCAGGAGATCTGAGAACCCTTCTAGAGAGCGGGGTGCTGGAGCGCGCATTGAAGAGTGGAGTGCGAGACCGCGCACGTGATAACAAAGCATCTTCTAGTGAGTGGAGCGCGATGGCGCACACTGGAGCGGAGTTCAGGGACGCGTACTGGAGCATACTTGAAAGCGGCATTTCTTTACGTACTGGAGCATACTTGCTTATAAATAAATTGTTTGTTTTGTTATTTTCTTTACTAATTTAACTTTGTTTTTGTTTTGCAGCATTTCTGTTTTTTTTGTTAAGTCACGCCCTCGGTCACGCCCGTGACCGAGGGCGTGTAAACTTACAATGCCTAAATCTCAGCTCCCGGCCACTTTCCAGAGAAAAGTCAGAAAGTGATCAAGTCACACCCTCGGTCACGCCCGTGATCGAGGCCGTGTAGCGGGTCACGCCCGTGTACTCCTTGTCAAGACGACAGACCTCGCCTTCAAGCCGATCGACCTGATGTTAAGACGAATCACAAAGTCACGCCCGTGTCAATTTGGTCACGCCCATGTTCCTCCAACCTTCCACCGGGACATGCCATCTGTCACGCCCCTGATGTTGATGTCGCCCAAGGTCACGCCCGTGTTCTTCAGTACACGCCCGTGTTCAGCCACCTCTCCAGTCAAACTCTTCCGGTATCATCCAAAAGGTCAGCTGTTCTGTCTTCTCTGCCAAGCCAAGAATTACACGCCCTAGGTCACGCCCGTGACCAAGGGCGTGTACTTCAAATTTTTGCCTATAAATAAGAACCGACCCCCTCAACAATTCTCACTCTTGGACTGCCCCTTTTTGGGTGGTTTTCCACCCTCTTCCACTCCTTATTGTATAGTTTTAGGTTTTTAATTTTCTTTTTGTATTTTCTTTATTTTTCTTTTAATGTCTTGTATTTTATTTCATATCTTAGTTTTTCCTTCATGTAATCTTTTTATTATGACAATAAAAATAGATTTTTTTCATGCCATGTTCTTTCTTTTTGCAATTTATTTTTGTCATAACTTAGTTTTATTTCATGCAATTTTCTTTTTATAGCTTAGCTTTATTTCATGCAATTTTCTTTTTATAGCTTAGCTTTATTTCATGCAATTTTCTTTCTTGCATTTTTCCCCTTTTTAGTACTTTTTATTTCGTGCAAATTATTTAGTTTTAGTTTTATTTGAATTTATTCGTTCTCCTTATTTTCGTTATTTTCTTCATTCGATTTATTCCTAAAATAAATGTGTCGAGTTCACATTCCGGTTGTGAATTTCGATAGTAGTTTTCGCATTCTAGCTAGCCGAGAGGCTCGTGCGTACGAATCAATCACTCAGGAATAAAAAAGGATGAATGCAGCCCTAGCCAGGTGGACGTAGATCTTCCTGATAGGAGTGAAATCCTATAGCGGGTTTCACATCGTAAAACGAGTATTAGGGTTTTCGATTGTAGAACTAGAGTTCGGTCGGAGATTCCTAATCTCAAGTGGACAAATTCCGAGAGAGAGGTGCGTTCATAAATTTGGGAATCGCCACGTTGAAGGTTTAAATTAGAACCGGATGATAAGTTTTCATTTATTTTCTTGTTTTTATTATTAAGCTTTTGTGTTCTTTTCTTATTTCAGTTTTAATAATTAGTTTTTATTCGTGTTTTCTCCGATAGAATAATAGTTCGTTTTCTCGAAATAGAAATACTCGACAGACCTTGGATTTTAATACGCTCTTGATATGTTGCGTATCATGTACTACACGCGATAGGTGCACTTGCCTCTATTATCGCAAATAGTAATTTTAATCATCAAGTTTTGGCGCCGTTGCTGGTGATTATCCCAAATAGTTCATTTTGGATTTTGATGAAAAATCTAGAAAATAATCCAAAAATAGAATAAAACTCATACTTAGCTTTTTGTTACTTTCAAGGCTAGTTTGAGTTTATTTATAAGCATTTTCATTATTTTTGATTTGCTAAAACATTTATTTTTATCATAGTTAGTAGATTTAAATTCTTGAAAATTTAGTTGTAAAGAGCATGTTATGATTTTAATTTAAGTAGAGAACACTTTTTTAAGCATTACTTCTAGTTTATCCTAAATAACTTCATTTTTGTATTATGCTGGCAAAACATCCTTAGACTTTAATTATCTTTACTTCAAACTTGTGAATTTTAGGAATGTTTCTATCTACTAAAATATGCTCTCAAAATTTTTGATTTATAAACTCTAGAAATTTCTAGTTTAAACCTTTACCCCTCATCCACCTTTTACTTGGTATATTCTATTTTAAAAGATCATATGTTTGGGAATAAGATTTTTGTCCCCTAAACATATGCACTCAACTTTATTAAAAAGATTATATGACATGAGAATAAGATTTTCGTTCCCTAAACATATACATTTGGGTTTTTATTTAAGATTGAATTTTAAAAAGATTATATGGCATGAGAATAAGATTTTCATTCCCTAAACATATACAAATGAAAAAAAATTGAGTGGGGTGAGAGGATAAAATTCATCACCTCCAATCAAGAATCTCTTCTTTTACCAAGTTTTATACCTCTTAGCCAATATAATTGAAACCTATGTATAAATCAAAATTTTGGGAGAACTTAATTAGTAGGTTTTACTTATTCTAAAAGTTCTTTAAAAAGTTAAAGTTTTTATAATTCTAAGCTAATTATGTTGCTAACGATTGCAAATTCTTGTTTGCTATTTAACTAATTTAAGAAGTCTTGTGGCTAAAATTTTTTCGTTCTTTTTAAATCATTATCATAATATAGGACTTACCTCTTTAATTCTCCAAAGTTTATTTCAAGCTTACTTTTGATTAAATAGAATTTTAGTAATTTAGAAATTCTATTAGTGTCTTATGAGCATATCTCTTACTTTTGCTCTGGAATAACAAAAGCTTAAGTATGAGTGTATTTGATGAGTAGTAAATTATACGTATTTTTAGTATAGTTTTAATTAAAATTGTAAATATTATATATATATTAATGAATAAATTGTTTGTTTTGTTATTTTCTTTACTAATTTAACTTTGTTTTTGTTTTGCAGCATTTTTGTTTTTTTTGTTAAGTCACGCCCTAGGTCACACCTTTGACCAAGGGCGTGAGTGTGACTTAGGGCGTGTAAACTTAAAATGCCTAAATCTCAGCTCCCGGCCACTTTCCAGAGCAAAGTCAGAAAATGATCAAGTCACGTCCGCGATCGAGGCCGTGTAGCGTGTGTAATACCCCAACTTAGTTTATCAATAAATCAGCAGTCCGACCGGGTCCCGTGATAAGAAGTAAACCAAGTAACAGTATTTAAATTGATACATAGCATGCATAAATGAAAAGTGCTAAAAGAGTACTTACAACGGAAGTAACAAAAGAAACTAAGCGTAAAAGTGCACCTCAAAATCTGATTTCACATAGCCACTAAAATTGAAAGAGTCGAAATGCTTGGAATACTGAAATCTTATACATAGTCTGATACAAAGAAACATTAGACAATTCTGATACTTGTCCAAAATTACATTACAATACTGAAAGGATAAACTACTGAATGAAAACAAACTATAAGAAGGACATCGGCAAACGCGCTCATCCTAAGCGCAACACCCCACCTGTGACCCCTGTAATAATAAGCCCAAAAATGGGGCAGCCTAACTGGAGAGTAAGAAAGACCATTCTTCTTAGTGACACTAAAATATTTTAAAGAAAAACATGCGTGCAAGCTTTTTAAAACAATATTTTATGCCATGGAAAAATATTTACTATTATACTATGCTTGTTTTTCTAAAATAGAATTTGAAAGATAAATGTCTGTTCTAGTGTAATCATGTCATGCATTTTCATTCAAGTTCCGAAAATATTTAACTATAGAGATTTTCTACATTTTGACATCTACTTGAATTCTATTTGTCTTAAGCTTGTCACTCTTCATATCCTAAGTGAAGTAGCTTCTTATGCGCATTCTAACGACCCGAGTCTCAACTAACGAACGCAGGGGTTTTAGTGCCTCACAAACACAGACTCACATCTACTAATCTTCTAAATGGAGAATCGTCTCCCTACACTTGAGGCTCATAGGGTCTATTATGCCCTATGAGTAAGATAGTGCGTCTCTATCTATCATGAGGGAAAGTCTCAATCGTGCCTCCTAATTATTTTTCATTAACTGTTGGATTTCATATTTATTCATCTGGATATCGTAAGCCGTATACTTATTCTGGCGGTTAGTATTTTTTTTATGTATAAAGGAATACGTGGTTACATGTACTGTACAAATTCACGAATTTCATACGAGTTCAGTATTTCTTATCATGTTACGCATCATAATGTAGACGCATGCGATCTCATAATATTACAAATATTCTCTTACTATAAAAGAAATAATATGTGCATTTAACTACGTGTTATGTCTAGCCAAAAAGAATAGAATTTCTTACCGCGGTGTTGCGACGTTCGTACACAAGGCGCGACGGCATAGCTTCCTTTGAGAAAAATTCTAAAACACTAATCTGATCTCTGATTGGTAAGAAGGCTTATTCACCCAAGGAACCTAAAAGAGCATCTAACATTCTTATAACCTTCTCCAAAATTTAAGGAATATCGTGCTAAAATAAAGGAAGACGCTTACCACTCCTCCAATAGTGGAGGTCGCTATATCTGATCTGGAAACGTCCCCGCCCACGCTTGGTGTTTGTTGCACCAATCCTAAGCAAAATTCCACACATCATAAAAAGATTTCCTTTAAACAAACGCTGACTGAAAACGAGGAGGGACAACACAAAACCTGAGTGAAAACGGAAGCGACGGTCTCGAACGAGGAGCCTCAGTGTGAGCTTCTGAACTTCCTGAAGAAGGCGAAATACCAAACTTCCTATTTACCACTGGAAAATTCAGAGATAGAGCAGGAGAAATCGTAGATCCATTTCTAGTAGGGTTTTAGGTTGCTACCTGGGAGTTACAATGACTGGAGGAAGGGAGGGGGAACTCCAGGCGACAGACCACGATAGAGAGAAAGAAACCACCTCCCAGGATCGTCGACTGTAGAAGGTCGACGTGACTCCCCGTGCGTGAAGCGCCGAGGGTTTCTGGAAGAGGGACGGACGTTGTCGCGCCTTCTGGAGTCGTCGGCTGGGGCGGCCGAGCCTTTCGCACAGGCTGAAGAGATCGGGAAGGGAAGAAGTCGCGAGCGCCGTCTGCGAGAGAAACGGCGAGCGGCGGTTTCGTCGATCTGCTGAGAGGGAACGTTTACGCATCCTTTTATCAGTTTGATCAGGCGCGTGAGCCCTAGACGTCGGTTATGAAAGGAAAGACGTGACCTGTAGTTACTTCTAAATTGATCAGTAAACTGACGAGGGGAAAAATTGGCTGAAATTCTTAGGAGAGAAATTTTAAACCTTTATATCGTATTCCAAAATTGCCCAACCTTAATAACTGCTAAGTCTACGCGCTACGCTCTCGCATAAATATTAAAATGCGTCAAATAAAATTCCAAATTCTTTCGTTAATAAATTTATTGGCGCGCATCCATTGATCGTAAATAAAATTGTACCTCGACCCGACGTTGGCTTGATCTTGTTCGAGATCGGGCCCTGCGATCAAATTTAGTTTTGCGTATTAAAATATGGATGTTACAGCGGGTCACGCCCGTGTACTCCTTATCAAGACGACAGGCCGCGCCTTCAAGCCGATCGACTTGATGTCAAGACGAATCATAAAGTCATGCCCGTGTCAATTTGGTCACGCTCGTGTTCCTCCAACCTTCCACCGGGACATGCCATCTGTCACTCCCCTGATGCTGCTGCCGCCCAAGGTCACGCCCGTGTTCTTCAGTACATGCCCGTGTTCAGCCACCTCTCCCGTCATACTCTTCTGGAATCATCCAGAAGGCCAGATGTTCTGTCTTCTCTGCCAAGCCAAGAATTACACGCCCTAGGTCACGCCCGTGACCAAGGGCGTGTACCTCAAAATTTTGCCTATAAATAAGAACCGACCCCCTCAGCAATTCTCACTCTTGGACTGCCCCTTTTGGGGTGGTTTTCCACCCTCTTCCACTCCTTTTTGTATAGTTTTAGGTTTTTAATTTTCTTTTTGTTTTTTCTTTATTTTCTTTTAATGTCTTGTATTTTATTTCATAGCTTAGTTTTTCCTTCGTGTAATCTTTTTATTATGGCAATAAAAATAGATTTTCTTTCATGTCATGTTCTTTCTTTTTGCAATTTATTTTTGTCATAACTTAGTTTTATTTCAAGCAATTTTATTTCATGCAATTTTCTTTTATAGCTTAGCTTTATTTAATGCAATGTTCTTTTTATAGCTTAGCTTTATTTCATGCAATTTTCTTTCTTGCATTTTCCCCTTTTTAGTACTTTTTATTTTGTACAATTTAATAAGTTTTTAGCTTTGATTTGAATTTATTCGTCCTCCTTATTTCTGTTATTTTCTTCCTTCGATTTATTCCTGAAATAAACGTGTCAAGTTCACATTCTGGTTGTGAATTTCGATAGTAGTTTTCGCATTCTAGCTAGTCGAGATGCTCGTGCGTACGAATCGATCACTCAGGAATAAAAAGGGATGAATGCAGCCCTAGCCAGGTGGACGTAGATCTTCCGGATAAGAGTGAAATCCTATAGCTGGATTCACATCGTAAAGCGAGTATTAGGGTTTTTGATTGTAGAACTAGAGTTCGGTCGGAGATTCTTAATCTCAAGTGGACAAATTCCGAGAGAGAGGTGCGTTCATAAATTTGGGAATCCCCACGGTCAAGGTTTAGATTAGAACCGGATGATAAGTTCTCGTTTATTTTCATTTCAAAATGCGTTTTGTTTAAGCTTTTATTTTCTTGTTTTTATTATTAAGCTTTTGTGCTCTTTTCTTATTTCAGTTTTAATAATTAGTTTTTATTCGCGTTTTCTCTGATAGAACAATATCCCGTTTTCTCGAAGTAAAAATACTCGACAGGCCTTGGATTTTTATACGATCTTGATATGTTGCGTATCATGTACTACACGCGATAGATGCGCTTGCCTCTATTATCGCAAATAGCAATTTTAATCATCATCCACAAAAACCAATATTATGTGCCATCTCCTAGAAAGAGGCGTTGTATATGACATTGAACGAGATACCATTTTCATACGCTCATCTGACAATGTACAATGTCACATCATCTCTAGCTTTCTTTTTGTACTTGCTCTCAATGATACTCTACTGCGAATCTTTACCCTTGACTTTGTAACAGTATGAACAAATTGGTCCATTGGACCCTGTGCCTGAATGCAAACTCCTGCGAGTAGCAGACTTATCTATTTCATTATCCTGTGCTCCGACTATCACCTCATTCAAGCTAGCTTGCAACTTTGCACTCTTCACTCTCTTGCTCTCCAAGTTTGAATTGAGGTCCGACTCAACCTTCGCCTTCACTTCCACGGGAACTCGAGGGCATGACTTGACATTACCCTTTCACCCAGTCAGGTGATGTTTGAAACGGGTAATACCACAATTCACTATTTTCTTGTAGTAGTTGCATTTGATTCGGTTGGTGTCATTTTCAACAAAATTTTCACCAAATGCCCAGAATTGATCTCTACCAGTAAGTACCATAGAAAAGACACCTCACTAGATCCAGCCGAATAAGTCATTCTAATTATATGAAAAAAAAAACAAAATCATTTGATTGTTAGAAATAATATTTCAAATGGAATATATGTAATGAAACAAACTATTTAAAATGAAACATACATTCTAGGAAAGTGCACATTCTATTTGATTGTTAGGAATTAGGAAAAATAAGGCAACATCAAAAAAAGACCTCTAAACTTCATTAGATTGTTAGATCTTCCGTGATCATTCAAAGTTTTCATACAACATTCTATTTCTCCAATGACAGTTTGCATCATCAATATTATACCAATATACCATTATCAATTAATTTATTTATTCAAGGCTCATATCAAATGAAACATTCTATTTATATTCAAGTATCCAATCAAGTGACCAACATTCGAATTAGTAAACCAACCATTATCCGATAAGGTCATAGGAACCAATGAACCACGACAGAGAGAAGATAGGAGAGGCCTTAGAAATCGATGAGAGCTCTAGGTTGGGTTAAGACTTATGAGCTCAAAGAGAAGATAGCCGCAGAGAGAAGATAGGAGTTCCAGTTTTGTAGGGGGTTTATAACAGTTCCAGTTTTGTAGGGTTTATAACAATTCCATTTTTTTCCTGAGAAGATAGCGATCATATCATGCAACCATAAATAAACCAGTGAACCACCAAGCATCAAAACTGGAGCTCAATGCCTCAAATAGATGAGAGCTCAAAGATAAGATAACAAAAGAGAAGACACAGGAGGGTCGAGAGGCAATCCTAGTTTTTTTAGAGAATAGAGATTAGAGAAGATATCATTTCTAGCATATTAACATCATAACATGCATCCATAAATAAACCAGAAAATAGCATCATAACTCAAAAATCAGAAAAAGCCGGAAGCCCTAAAAAAGTTTGAAGCCGCAGAAATCAGAAAATAGCTTAGAGAGAAGAGATGAACCAAAAAAGCACTTGAGCAGTGGAGTGCAGACACAGAAACCATAATAAGTTGTAGAAACGTGGGAGACGAACGAAACTTACAATGCTTTTGCTGAAATGGAAGAGTCAGAGAGAAGAAGCAAAAGATGTCGTATATATCATCGAGAGAGTTGTAGAAACCAGGGAGAAGACGAAGAGAAGCTCTAGAAACCAGGGAGAAGAGCCAAAGAAGATCGTCCGAGACTCAGAGAGAACAACTGCAGACGGGATAATGCACGAGAAGAATGAGAATGATTGGGAGAATTATTAAGCAGACACGTTAAATGACAAACGACGAAGGGGTTAAATTTTTAATTAAAATAACAAAATTGGCCTTATATCGGCCATTTTCTGTGCCAATATATCGGAAACGGGCTGACATAACACCCATTTTTTTTCGAACTAAATAAATCGGGAACTTATCGTTTTTGGTGCAAAGTCTTTATATCGGCTGACATGTCCTACAACACTGCTTAGAATTGCTTGAGATTTCATATTCATTGAACCCCCCCACATCACTACTTACAACACCTTTAGATATTTTAGATATCTCTCACATAAATGTTACAACTTTAGATATTTTAGATATCTCTCACATAAATGTTACTTGATTAAGACGAGCTTTCAATATTTGGTGATCCGAAATCACCTTAATTCAAGAACATGTATATAAGCCATACTCCCAAAAAAATAGTTGGAAAATATCTTTCTTCCAGGCCCCCACTTCTTGTGGTCTCATAACTATCCTACTTGATATGGACAATGATTGAGAGATAAATTCTACACGTCATAGATCAGATTTCAGGTCTTTCGATACATTCTTGCTTTTGGCCATGTTTTGCACCATTCCGAGAACAATGCATTTTTTAATTTCTTTGTTATTTTGTTAGGGAGAAAGTTCGCCGCCTCAAATTTATCTAATGGGTTGTTTGGGATGTAGTGGTGGGGAAAGAAGTGGTGGGAATGGAGCAGCGAGAAATTATTGGTAGGAAAACGGGTAGACTGCTTGTCTGCTTGGAAAGACTCTATTTTCAGTGTGGTTCAAAATGGGGTTGCAGACTATTTAGTTCTAAATGATCAAATTGCTCTCTTTGTTGAGTTTTTCAAAGAGGGTGAAAACAATTTAATAAAACCACACATGCATTATTCATCTTCAGACTTCGTTTGGCACGGTGGTGGCCGTCATGAATGTGGTAGTTATGAACCGTCGTTCGTGAACACCTTATCTCACCTAAGGAACTTCATCCACTTTTATGTTCAAAATTAGTTTTATTTTCTTGGTGGTGGTCATAACCATTATCATGCCAAACATGCATTCTATGACGGTGGTGTTTTGTCCAAAGTCACCGGAGCAAAAATGCCGCTCCAAACGGAGCGTCGGTCCCATTAACTGGAGGAGAAAGTTCCTCTACATATATTGTAGAATTAGCTTTTTTTATTTGGCGAGATGATGAGGATCATGTCACATGACCCTTAAGAATCTACACACTGACCAAGGGACTGTCCAATATTGTTCACTTCTAGTGGGTCGTCGATCTATGAATTTTAGTATTTTGTTTGTATTTTTTTATTTTTATTTAGTATATTTTGGAGGTTATGTTCGAAGAATCATGAACGTTCATGGCCATCCTTAGTCTATAAATTGAGGTAGAAGGCTCATTTGATGAGATTGAAAATTAGAGAGAAGGTTTCTCCTCTTGATCACTAGTGTCGAAGCCGGATACTGATGCATCTTGAAGTGCATCGTTACTTTTCTTTATCGTATTTTATTTAAATATTGTGTAGCGCATGTCGTCGCGCAAGTATGTTTTTTCCCGTGTATTTGTGTGTTGTGCCGCGTTTGCGCAATCGTTCGTGCGACTTATTGGTGTGACCGGCCAATAAGATCTTAAATAAATTGGTCCGTCAAATTAGGAGTAGGATTAATTTGGGCAAGCAAGAAATGAAATTATCAAATAGTATTTAAATTTGAAATTAATTCCTTAAGGTGCTAATTTTATTTAATTAGCACCTTATCTCTTGGCATTCCTTTTTCCCATTTTTTTTGTCTCCTGAATATTTTGACAAAGCCCAAAAAAACTTTTACTTTAGAAACAGCCGGCCCCTCTCCTCTTTTATTGGCCTTTTGAAACTCCTGCTCATTATTATCATTTAAGCCCTAAGTAAATGAGCCCAAAGTAACTTCCTCTTTCCCTGTTATGATTTAAAGCCACTGTCGGTTCAGGAAAGGGACGACGGGAAAAGAATCGAGAAACGGAGAAATCTTCTCTGTTTCTCGGTATTGCCCGCACACCTCGCCAAAACCTCTCCGACGCCCGACGCCGGTCCTTCTCGCTTCATCGTCGCCACATGAGGCCCCCGATGATCTCGGCGACCACTTTTGGATCTGCCGCTTGACTCGTCGAGGAGGCCAGCTCCGCCCTCCCTGCTGTTTTCCGACGCCACCAGCAGGAAATTTGTTTCCTGTTTGCAGCCGCCGCAGGTCCCACTCCAGGAGCCCTCCTCTCCTGATTTCCCTTTCTGGGTGCACCGACAGCCCGCCAACAACCAGTTCCTCCCATCATTGGTATGCCTCTCACCTCATTTCACCACTCGAATACACTTAGTCCATTTTCATGAATGCATGTGAAAGTTTAGTAATTTCAGAGCTTGTTTGCCCAATTTAATCTTGCATCTATTTGCCGTTAATTTGCTATCAGTGTTGTTGCTTTCCTTTATTGAGAATCTTGTGGATGAATTAGTTATATTGGTTAATGTGGACAAACGTTAGTCGCTTGAGCGGGTTTACAAAACTTTTGATTAATTTATTACATGTCGGAGCCCGAGACGTCTTGATTTCGCCACCAAATTTTAAGTTGAACATAGAATTAACTTTTAAAATCAATTTCAGATTTTAGTCTACATCAGTTTGGTATCAGAGCGGGTTCGATTCACTTCTATTGTGAATCGGCGATCTTGATTTAAATTTTTTGGAAATTTTATTTAGTGTAAAACCAAAACGTTTAAAACAAATTTTCTATACAAAAATATGGAGAATCGTTTTGATCAAATAGAAACCACCTTAGGCGAGTTAGCCAAACAAATGAGTGAACTAATGAAGTCGGTCGGCACGCTTAATGCCAGTATGAGAGATAATCACCACGTCGTGACCGGGTTAAGGGCCTCCGTTAATGCTTTAGAAGCCGAGTGTCACCTAGGTTTGAATCAAGAACCACAACAAAATCCTAGACACGAGGAGCACAACCCTAGACCAGCTGATCCTGCACAACCTGAACCTAGCCTCTGTTGCCAACCCCGTTGGGACGATGGAGTTAAACTTGATGTAGGTGATTTTGAGGGTCACGTGGAACCCGAAAAATGCCTAGATTGGTGTGAGCGTGTTGAAAGGTTCATGGCGTGGAAACAAATGCCTATGAATCGTCAGGTTGAGTATGTCGTTCTTAGGCTTAAGGTGATGGGGGACCATCGAGCGCAACTCGGCGCAAGGCGGACCCCACCTTCGTATATTCGTGCCGACGGACTTGATCGAACCGGCGATCCGTTACCACGGATGCGTCCGACTAGTCGTTTAGAGTCATTTTCATATATAGCTTTATGTATTTCGGTTATTATTTTATATAGTTATGGGAACGGAACCGCCGGCCAATCATAGCCGTCGATTCCGGGTGCCCTATTGTTGCTTTCTTATAAATAGGAATCTTAGGGTTGCTGGAATGCTCATTGCTGAAGTTTGGAGAGATCTTCTTCCTTGCTTCCGGTGATCCTTCCGCGGTGCCGACGCCGTGGAGCCTGTGGTGCCGACTCCATTGGGTAAGTATCTTCCCTTCCTCCTCCACCCCTCCCTGCTGCCATCCGCCAGCCCCTCCTCCATATCAGCCCTCTGCCGCCCCAGCTTTTCCAGACCTAGACCTGCGCCCAGCTACAACCAGCCGCCAGCCCCTTTCCCGCTGCCCTACCGCCCAGTTTCCCCCTATACCGCCGCACGCCGCCACCCTCCCTCATCCCCAGCGCCGCCGCCAACACCCCAGCCAGCCCCGCCTTCCAGCCCCGTCGTAGAGGCCAGATCGGCCCAGATCTGGGACTGTTTATCCAGATCTGGCGGTTCTGGCCAGATCCGGCCCAGTCCCCCATTTCCCCCTACAGCCGGCCACCTCTTCCCCAATCCAGCCCTCCGCCAGCCCTGCTCAACCCCCACCCCTTCAGATCTGTCCAGATCTGTCCAAATCCCGCTCCACGCTCTCAAGACAGCCACTCCCGCAGCCGTACACACAACTCCACCCCTCCCCTTCCGTGGATCCACCGCTCCCTACCCGATCTAGTCGTTTCACCACCCGGAAGTCCCATACCATCTCCATAATTTCAGATCCGTGTTGGATTGCGGCTGCCCTTAGATTTATTTCAGATTTTGTACGTGTTATTTGTGACGATCTATTTTGTTGGGTATAATATATTGTGCACACTGTGGTACTTTTGTTTTAAGGAATTTTAGCACGTTGTATTTGCCTGTGAACCTCTTGTCTTGCAGGGTGCCCAATTCGCCACGCGCTTATTCTAGCCCTCCGTGCGGAGGAAAGCTATTGCCTAATTGCCGAAAGAAAATTGTTTATCTTGCTTGGATTGAATGCAATATTTTATTGTAGTGTTTTGTTGCTTACGTTGATTAATTCGCCTGTTCAATGGTGTCTCGCATATAGTCATCGGTTAGGTTGAGTCGATCCCCTCACGTCACTAGTTTGCATTCTAAGTGCCCACTACACAGCCTACCCTACATCAGTTGGTATCAGAGCCCAGGTCGGGCTGTTTTGCATGCTCCGTAGTGGTAGGTCATTTAGAAGCATGGTAGATCCACAGGTCACCAACGATCGAGCGGCAGGCTCGAATTCGAGCGCTGCCACCACGGATTTTGAGCGTCTGATGTTAGACCGTTTCGATGCTTTAGGCACCCAGTTTGAGACCGTGCGACATGATATCGCTGCGGTGAACCGTCGCCTTGATAGGCTAGAGAACGCTAGGGATACTCCCTCGCTACATGACGATGAGATCGCGGATGACCCAGCCTACTCTCCCCGCCGCGGTCAGCGGGTCAGAGATGATCCACCGCCGGCAGACCGCTACCGTCGTGAGATTCCTGTGAGAGCCCCCACTCCGCCAGCAAGGCGGAATCCTGAGCCAGCACGTGGCCGACCCCCGCCCCCGCGGGAAGATTACCGCATGCCACGTCAGCCTGGCCCCAGAGGGACCGTGTCCCTCCACACGGTCGTCATGACCAGCGTCGAGACGAGTATTACCCACCGGGTCGACGTGAGCGCGGACCCCCACCCGCTCGGCACGATTATGACCGTGACGACGATCCTGATGATTATCTTGACCCGCGGAGAGGTGATCGCGCCCTTGACATCACCCGTAGGATTCGCCTCGATGCCCCGACATTCGATGGTCGCCTGGATCCGAAGGCCTTTAGTGACTGGCTCCTAGACATGGATCACTATTTTGATTGGTACGATATGAGTGACGATCGTTGTGTCCGGTTTGCCAAGATGAAGTTAGTCAGACAGGCTAAGGTGTATTGGATTAGTGTTGAGCGGGCCTTAGATCGTGACGGTTACTACCCCATCACCAGATGGGATGACATGAAGGAGAGGCTTAAGGATAAATACGTCCCTGCTTCCTACCGTGACCAGCTACTTGATCAGCTGCAGAGCTTACGTCAGGGGACGCTTTCCGTTGCTGAGTATATGGCTCGATTCAACGAGCTAGTTGTTAGGAGCGATATTTCGGAGGAGCCTGTTGCCACTGCCTCTCGATTCAAGGCTGGCCTCCGTTCAGATCTCCGGAGAGAGCTGATTCCCCACCGCTTGGAGACTGTAGATCAGATATTCCAGCTCGCTCTAGAGTATGAGCAGTACCTTCGTGTCCCTAGCACGAAGAAGTTTCCTTCCCGGACGGATTCGTCGACGTTTAGGAAGCCCGCTCCAGCCCAGACTGCTGCAGCCACTCCACCCCCCCGAGTCACTCCTGACTTGAAGGGGAAGGCTGCCGCTACCGAGGGCCAGAGGCCTGGGGGTATTCAGTGTTTTAGGTGCGGGGGCAGAGGACACGTAGCGGCCCACTGCCCCACACGTAGTCTGTTGATTGAGGATGAGGAGACCGCTTTAGAGGGAGATGTGGAGATTACTGAGGAGGTCACTGCCACCGTTGAGGAGGGCTGGGAGAGCGACGTTGAGCGTTCGTTAGAGGTAAGCGTAGTCAGGCGTTTCCTGCATACCCCACGTGCCGATGAGGATTGGCGCCGCACTACCATTTTCTACACATATTTCCCGAGTGCAGGCGGACCCTGCAAATTAGCTATCGATAGTGGGAGCTGTGTGAATATCGTGGCCCAGAAGGGTCTAGACCGCATGCAGGTGAAGGCGGAGCCTCACCCCCACCCTTATCGTGTCATCTGGGTCGACAAGACAGCTATCTAGGTTACCCAGCGCTGTCTTGTTCCGATCACCCTCGCATCCTTTGAGGACCGAGTTTGGTGCGACGTCATCCCTATGGATGTCGCCCACGTCTTGCTGGGTCGCCCTTGGCTATTTGATCGCGATGTCACGTGCTTCAGTCGATCAAACACGTGTGTCTTCTATGATAAGGGGCGGAAGATCACTTTATCTCCCACCCAGCCCAGAGAGAGGTCCAAGGGCCGGGTCGAGCCGTCCACTAGCACGATTGCTTCGAGGCCCGTGCACATTCTGAGGCGTAGTGAGTTTCTGAGAGATAGCACCGATGCTGGTATCATGTATGTAGTGGCAGCCACTATGGCACCTGATTGCCCTACAACCGAGGCTCATCCCGCCGTGCGACCCTTATTAGGTGAGTTTGCGGATATTATGCCAGAGGAGCTTCCTGACGAGTTACCCCCTTTGCGGGACATTCAGCATGCCATCGATTTAGTCCCGGGGGCCTCGTTCCCCAACCTGCCACACTATCGCATGAATCCTGTTGAGCACGCTGAGCTCAAGAGGCAGGTTGATGAGCTTCTTCGGAAGCAGTTTATCCGTGAGAGCTTGAGTCCGTGCGCCGTCCCCGCCCTTCTTACCCCTAAGAAGGACGGCAGTTGGCGTATGTGTATTGATAGTCGAGCTATCAATAAAATTACGGTGAAGTATCGTTTCCCGATCCCTCGTCTGGACGACCTACTAGACACGATGTCCGGGGCTCAGATCTTCTCGAAGATCGATCTCCGAAGCGGGTATCACCAGATTAGAGTGCGAGAGGGCGACGAGTGGAAAACGACGTTTAAGACGAAAGACGGTCTGTACAAGTGGCTGGTCATGCCATTTGGGCTCTCGAACGCCCCGAGCACGTTTATACGAGTCATGACCCAGGTCCTACGGCCCTATATGGGCAAATTCCTCGTCGTTTACTTTGACGACATTCTGATCTACAGCCACACTGAGCCAGATCACCTCGAGCACTTGAGGCTCTTATTCGATATTCTCCGAAAGGAGAAACTGTTTATCAATCTGAAGAAGTGCTCCTTCCTATCTGAGTCCGTCCACTTTCTGGGATTTATTATCTCCTCCTCAGGCGTGTCAGTTGACCCTGAGAAGGTCCAGTCCATCCGTGAGTGGCCCATACCCTCGACCATTCATGAGGCCCGTAGCTTTCATGGACTTGCGACCTTTTATAGGAGATTCGTTAGGGGTTTTAGCTCGATTATGGTCACATTTACTAGTTGCCTGCGTAATGGGGATTTTCAGTGGACCCCCGCGGCCACTCGAGCATTCGAAGAGATCAAGGACAAGCTGACGTCCGCCCCCGTTCTACGACTCCCCGATTTTAGTAGAGCCTTCGAGGTCGCGTGTGATGCGTCAGGCGTGGGCATTGGGGGAGTGTTGAGTCAAGAGGGACACCCAGTTTCTTACTTTAGTGAGAAACTGAACGAAGCCAAGCAAAAATACTCGAATTATGATCGGGAATTTTATGCTATCGTCCAGTCACTGCGATATTGGAGACACTACCTCCTTCCCCGGGAGTTTGTGCTGTATTCGGACCACCAGGCCCTACGCTACCTCGACTCTCAGAGGAAGCTGAGTCACCGCCACGCGAAGTGGGTAGAGTACCTTCAGGATTTCCACTATGTTCTCAAATATCGTGCTGGTGTTGAGAACAAGCCCGTCGACGCACTCAGTCGTCGAGTCTCTCTACTTCACACACTGCGGGCCCAGGTGGATGGCTTCGAGAGGTTGATCATGGACTACCCTACTTGTCCTGATTTTGCTGAGGCCTACACTGCGTTGTCGAGGGACCCTCCTGATCCTGTTGAGGGATTTCAGATCATCGATAGATACTTATTCCAGGGCTCCCGCTTGTGTGTGCCCAACACCTCATATCGTGATTATTTAGTATGGGAACTACACACCGGGGGTGCCGCCGGCCATTTTGGGCGGGATAAGTCGATTACCATGGTAGAGGATCGTTTCTATTGGCCGAGTCTAAAAAAAGATGTAGCTCGTATAGTCCGACACTGTCGTGTATGCCAAACGGCCAAGGGAACGAAGCAGAACACGGGCTTATACACTCCTTTACCCGTTCCCCATCGTCCTTGGGAGGACATTAGTATGGACTTCGTGCTTGGGCTTCCGCGCACTCAGCGGAAGCATGATTCTATCTTTGTAGTGGTCGACCGGTTCTCTAAGATGGCACATTTTATCGCATGTAGGAAGACTGCCGACGCGCCCCACGTCGCAACCCTATTTATGAGTGAGGTCTTTAGATTACACGGTCTCCCAAAGTCCATCGTGTCCGATCGAGATGTGCGGTTCGTTAGCTATTTTTGGAAGACGTTATGGCGGAAAACAGGGACCACCCTTAAATTTTCATCCGCATACCACCCTCAGACGGACGGGCAGACTGAGGTGGTGAATAGAAGTTTAGGTAACCTGCTGAGGTGTCTAGTTGGAGAGCATGCTTCTAGTTGGGACTCGGTGCTCCCTATAACGGAGTTTGCATACAACAGTTCCATCAATAGGTCGACTGGTCTGAGTCCGTTTCAGGTAGTATCCGGTTATGACCCTAGGAAGCCTATTGATCTTATACTCGTCCCGACTGAGTCACGTCCTAGTGAGTCTGCTGAGTCCTTCACACGTCATTTGCATGAGTTGCATGAGTCTATCAGGCGAAAAATCAATTTAAGCAACGAACATTATAAAGAACAGGCAGACAGACATAGGCGGGAGAAACATTTTCTGGTTGGCGAACAGGTGATGGTTCGCGTTCGTGCGGAGCGGCTCCCTCAGGGGCCTGCTAAGAAATTAAGTGCCAGGCGAATTGGGCCCTACACTGTTTTGAGGCGGATCGGGTTGAATGCCTACGAGCTGGATATTCCTACGAGCATGGGTATCCACCCCGTGTTCAATGTTGAGGACCTGACACCCTACTTCCCACCTCACGGGTACTCTGATCCCTACCTTGGCGGCCCTCCTGACCTTCCACCATCATCCCTTTCCCCCACCACCCAGCCTCCACTTGATTCCCTCTTCCCCAGGAGTTCACCACCATTGGCTTCACCGGAGGCACCACCACCATCGCCGGACCACTTTTCCGAGAGCAGAGGGTCGAGCAGATTACGGAGATCATTGCGCATGAGTTCGTCCCCTCCACGGATGGACTCGTGTGCCGCTACTTGGTTCGCTGGTTTGGACGTTCTTCTTCCGACGACACTTGGATTGCTGCTGCTGAGCTTGATCAACTCGCCCCCGGACTTCGACTACAGTACGATCATCTCCATTCATCGGAGATGAAGGCTTTTCAGTCGGGGGGAGTTGATGGGGGACCATCGAGCGCAACTCGGCGCAAGGCGGACCCCACCTTCGTATATTCGCGCCGACGAACTTGATCGAACCGGCGATCCGTTACCACGGATGCGTCCGGCTCGTTGTTAGAGTCATTTTCATATATAGCTTTATGTATTTCGGTTATTATTTTATATAGTTATGGGAACGGAACCGCCGACCAATCATAGCCGTCGATTCCGGGTGCCCTATTGTTGCTTTCTTATAAATAGGAATCTTTGCTGGAATGCTCATTGCTGAAGTTTGGAGAGATCTTCTTCCTTGCTTTCGGTGATCCTTCCGCGGTGCCGACGCCGTGGAGCCCGTGGTGCCGACTCCATTGGGTAAGTATCTTCCCTTCCTCCTCCACCCCTCCCTGCTGCCATCCGCCAGCCCCTCCTCCATATCAGCCCTCTGCCGCCCCAACTTTTCCAGACCTAGACCTGCGCCCAGCTACAACCAGCCGCCAGCCCCTTTCCCGCTGCCCTACCGCCCAGTTTCCCCCTATACCGCCGCACGCCGCCACCCTCCCTCATCCCCAGCGCCGCCGCCAACACCCCAGCCAGCCCCGCCTTCCAGCCCCGTCGTAGAGGCCAGATCGGCCCAGATCTGGGACTGTTTATCCAGATCTGGCGGTTCTGGACAGATCCGGCCCAGTCCCCCATTTCCCCCTACAGCCGGCCACCTCTTCCCCAATCCAGCCCTCCGCCAGCCCTGCTCAACCCCCACCCCTTCAGATCTATCCAGATCTGTCCAAATCCCGCTCCACGCTCTCAAGACAGCCACTCCCGCAGCCGTACACACAACTCCACCCCTCCCCTTCCGTGGATCCACCGCTCCCTACCCGATCTAGTCGTTTCACCACCCGGAAGTCCCATACCATCTCCATAATTTCAGATCCGTGTTGGATTGCGGCTGCCCTTAGATTTATTTCAGATTTTGTACGTGTTATTTGTGACGATCTATTTTGTTGGGTATAATATATTGTGCACACTGTGGTACTTTTGTTTTAAGGAATTTTAACACGTTGTATTTGCCTGTGAACCTCTTGCCTTGCATGGTGCCCAATTCGCCACGCGCTTATTCTAGCCCTCCGTGCGGAGGAAAGCTATTGCCTAATTGCCGAAAGAAAATTGTTTATCTTGCTTGGATTGAATGCAATATTTTATTGTAGTGTTTTGTTGCTTATGTTCATTAATTCGCCTGTTCAATGGTGTCTCGCATATAGTCATCGGTTAGGTTGAGTCGATCCCCTCACGTCACTAGTTTGCATTCTAAGCGCCCACTACACAGCCTACCCTACATCATAAGGGACCCGCACTAATTTGGTGGGTTCAGCTAGAGCGCACTCGTTTCACTTTAGGCCTAGCTCCTATCACCACGTGGGTAGAGTTTAAGTTGCAACTGCGGAAGCGATATGTCCCCCCAGACTATTTGCAAACTCTTTACCGAAGGTTCCATAACCTTCGCCAGGATAAGCTTTCCGTGGATGATTACACCAACGAATTCTTGATATTGCAGTCTAGGCTTGATCTTCACGAGGAGGACGATATGACAGTGTCCCGTTATCTGAACGGACTCCGTTATGCTATTAGGGACGAGCTAGAGTTACACGACTTTAGAAATTTGGGTGAGGTTTCTAGTAGAGCCCGTAGAGTAGAGGCCTCACTTCAGAAGAGGACATCTGGGCATAGGTCTACTGAAAAGGCTACCTCGAGCACCACCACCACCGTGTCCACCTCTGGGATTTCTGGTCCTCCTCACTCTCATGTCACTACGGGGACCCCAGCTCCTCCCACTGGCCTCACCCGAGGTAAGGAGCCCATGGGATCCAAGCCCAACACCGGAGTATTCCGATGCTTCAAGTGTATGGAACCTGGGCACAAATCATCTAAGTGCCCGCGACGCCACTTCGTCGCCGTTACTGATTCCACCGATGGGCATGAGCCTGAATATGGAGTCTTCCTTAGTGACTCCAAGCCTGAGCCCGAGTCTGATAGCGTAATCGAGGTCGAAGGAGAGCAAGCTGAGCATTTAGTTTGTGTTCTTCGCTATAGTTTGGTTTCCCCTAGCGAGACCACTGAGCATGATTTACGGAGGAATGAAATTTTCCACACTACTGCGCACATTCAGGGACACTTTTGTTTCATTGTCATTGATAGTGGTAGCATGGAAAACTTTGTTTCCCAGCGTATGGTTGAGACGCTAGGACTCGAGACACACTCCTTGGAGAAGCCCTACCACTTATCTGGGGTTAATAGTCACCTGACTATGCCCGTTACTCATCGATGTTTTGTGGAGTTCTCTATAGGGGACGTGTATCAAGATTCTGTTTTGTGTGATGTTGCACCCATCGATGTTTGCCATATCCTGTTAGGTAGAACATGGCAGTACGATAGACGTGTTATGCATGATGGTGTGAGGAACTCCCACTCCTTTGATCACCATGGGCGAAAGATTGTTCTTCTTCCCTAGAAGAATAGTCTTATCCCTAGGCTTCCTGGGAGGACCTCACCAACATCTACCTCGCCTTCCCTAGTTCCCACTGCACCCCTATTATTTAGTGCCGCACTTTTGCCTGGACCCCTACTCCAGGAAGACGCACTTGACTCCGGTGAGTCACCCATTTTAGATGTTCTGCCAACACCACCACACATTGATTTTATATTCGGCGATCATGTGTTTAGTTCGCGCCGCTATCCCGTGAGTGTAAGTGAGCATTTAGGGCATGGTCAAATGAATTTTGAATTTTTTTGGATTAGCCTTATTAGAGAAATTAATTGTGCAAGACCAATGCTCTGGATGCTGAATGAAGGAAGCATGGTTATGTGCACATAAATCAAAATGGATTCTTGAGTCTGCCCTCTCTGATGTCTTTGGCTTTGATTTGAGGGCATGATTCCGCAGCAAACGTGACGGTATAGGGGGCCACTATTTCAGTGGTAATCTGTGAGCAGCCACTTTGTGCATCTATTGTCAAAGGTTCGGTCTTTCTCCTCTGAGAGAAGCCACTTTGGGCATAGGGCCAAAGGTTAGGTCTGTTTCCAATCTTCCCCGCCCATACCCCCAATGATTGGGGACTATATGGGTTCTGTTGTTGTTGTTGTTGTTGTAGCCTTATTAGAGAAATTGAAACGTTTCAAAGCATTTTTACTCCTAATAGGGACACGCGATTTAAGGGATTTCTGTGGTTGATTTTGAAAGAAAAATTTGTGCTCGGTTTTAAAATTTGTGGTGTTAGTCAGACCTCAGTGGGTGACGACGTGTCGATAGTTGATCTTGGTTTCGTTAACTCTTGTAGGTGTCTAGCACGTGTGCGTATAATGCACTATAATCTAATGAATCCACGGGTTGATCATGTTCCTTTTTGTTCTTGCCTCTTTCTTTGCTTTGTTGCCGATTTCTCTCTCCCACTTTGTCGAACCCACCTCCTTGCAGCTCTGATGTTTATTAAACAATTGCATGCCATGCATGAATTTTTGACTAACAGTTTTCGAGAAACTTTGGAAAACTATAATTCCGCGGTTGATTTCATCGCCTGGAGTTATATTTTTCCAATGGAGATGAGTTTTATGTTTCCTTCAGGAAAGAGGGTTTGCCACAAGTTCTTATGCTGTGATGTTGGGTCCTACCATGGTGAGGCAGGGGCAGTGCATGGTCCGGATCGTTGTTTGAAAGTTTCAGTGACAAGTTTCATCACAGTCTCGACGGGGTCAGGCTCCTCCAACCCCGGGAGAATTGATGCATCCTGAAGTGCATCGTTACTTTTCTTTATCGTATTTTATTTAAATATTGTGTAGCGCATGTCGTCGCGCAAGTATGTTTTTTTTCCCGTGTATTTGTGTGTTGTGCCGCGTTTGCGCAATCGTTCGTGCGACTTATTGGTGCGACCGGCCAATAAGATCTTAAATAAATTGGTCCGTCAAATTAGGAGTAGGATTAATTTGGGCAAGCAAGAAATGAAATTATTAAATAGTATTTAAATCTGAAATTAATTCCTTAAGGTACTAATTTTATTTAATTAGCACCTTATCTCTTGGCATTCCTTTTTCCCATTTTTTTGTCTCCTGAATATTTTGACAAAGCCCAAAACAACATTTACTTTAGAAACAGCCTGCCCCTCTCTTTTATTGGCCTTTTGAAACTCCTGCTCATTATTATCATTTAAACCCTAAGTAAATGAGCCCAAAGTAACTTCCCCTTTCCCTGTTATGATTTAAAGCCACTGCCGGTTCAGGAAAGGGATGACGGGAAAAGAATCGAGAAACGGAGAAATCTTCTCTGTTTCTCGGTATTGCCCGCACACCTCGCCAAAACCTCTCCCGACGCCCGACGCCCGACGCCCGACGCCCGACGCCAGTCCTTCTTGCTTCATCGTCGCCACATGAGGCCCCCGACGATCTCGGCGACCACTTCTGGATCTGCCGCTTGACTCGTCGAGGAGGCCAGCTCCGCCCTCCCTGCTGTTTTCCGACGCCACCAACAGGAAATTTCTTTCCTGTTTTCAGCCGCCGCAGGTCCCACTCCAGGAGCCCTCCCCTCCTGATTTCCCGTTCTGGGTACACCGACAGCCCGCCAACAACCAGCTCCTCCCAACATTGGTATGCCTCTCACCTCATTTCACCACTCGAATACACTTAGTCCATTTTCATGAATGCATGTGAAAGTTTAGTAATTTCAGAGCTTGTTTGCCCAATTTAATCTTGCCTCTATTTGCTGTTAATTTGTTATCAGTGTTGTTGCTTTCCTTTATTGAGAATCTTGTGGATGAATTAGTTATATTGGTTAATGCGGACAAACGTTAGTCGCTTGAGCGGGTTTACAAAACTTTTGATTAATTTATTACATGTCGGAGCCCGAGACGTCTTGATTTCGCCACCAAATTTTAAGTTGAACATAGAATTAACTTTTAAAATCAATTTCAGATTTTAGTCTACATCGGATACCCTCTCCTCCCCTCCATTACCTTGGCCGGCCCTCTCTTCCCCTCCATTTTCCACTTTTGGACACCTTCAGCCACCACAACCACCTTCTCCTCCTCCTGCTATCACCTCCTCCTCCTCCGGACACCACCACTTCCTTGGCCGGTCAGTTAATTACTACCATTTTTATTTTCCGGCGACCACCACCACCATCTCCGATCATCACCTCAGGCCACCTCTAAGCTGCCCCACCCCTTCTCACCTCCACCTCATATAACTTCCATAAATCCCTCATCCCACCACATCATAACTTCCAAATAAGCACAAACTAGGCCACTACTCCATAGTTGACCAATTATCCCACTCATAAGTCGCTCCACAATTTCAGCCCATTACCCCTTAATTCCCTCCCATCCACAGCTGAAATGACTCCTCTTCCCTGCAGTCAAACCCCATTTCCATCCAATCTCCCGTTTGGACCTCCTTCCCACGCTGCCACCCAACCACATGCCTCCCACTACACTCCCATGTCTCCCGTCCCCTCTCATGATCTAGTTTCCCCTCTTAGACCAAGTCCACTCCTCTGCCGCAAGCCCCCATCCCATCCTTTCCCAGTCCAGCACCCTCAAGGCGCAATTCCAGTGAATATGGAATCATTCCTCTTACATTCTTCCCATCTACTGTCCAGGCCATCCCACCATCTTAAAACTCCCCTGTAAACGCTCCTCAACCCATGAACCCATGAACCCTTTCATAGCAGCCTATCCTCGAGCCCTGTGCTCCTTCAGGAAGATTGAGAACAACTAGCCAGGGTCCGAACAGCCACCATTCAGTCCATCACACTCGCCTCGGCTCCAGATTTCTCACATTACCTTCACCAAGCCCTCTACCTCGTAAGCATTGTAAGGTTATTGATTGGTCGTAGATTTCTTTAGTGTCGAGTTGTGTGTTTATTCATTGTTTTTGGTATATTACAATGTAATCTTTGCCCGCAAGTCTCTTATGACTTGTTGAGACTTATTCGCCTGTGCAGTTGATTTCCCACACTCCATGTATACCACATTTATTTTTTTATTTGGAATTCTACTTTACTGTGGTTTATCTTGTGTCAACGTTTATACTATTTATTATTGTAAGACTAATGTTGGTCCATTGTTTAGTGCATATAGAGTCGTAACTGGTCTTCATAGCGTCAGATAGAGCCTACCTTACGTCACATGGTCATACAACTTCTCCGCGTGCCATTGAAAATTTAACAAAATGGTCCATTGCCCAACTTGGTTTCTAGCAAGCATAGGTAACAAAATGTGTACTTCATTTGTCTCCTAGATAGCCGATGATCCTCCCTCTTTTTGTTTACCCATATATATAATTAAATTGGAATCTGGTAAGAGTGAGTAGTGAGCTAACTTATAACCTAAACGGAATCATATGCACATTCATTTCCACATATTTGCAAATACAGGCACGTATGTACTTGTTTCGAAGAGTATAAAACTTGTTCGTGAACTGAAAACCATATGCATTTCCACATTCTACAAGTTCAAATCCATTTAATGAACTGAAAACCAATATCATTAGAAAAACTATATAAGTAGCCCCAAATAATACATAAACAAAACTGATACGAACAAGTTGCACCGTATCAAGAACTACGAACACGAACACGGAAATTGCATTGTATGAAAATAGCGGATACAACTCGAGAGACAAGTCCCCGCCGATCACTTAGAGGCTGGTTCCTCCAAAGCACCCTTCGCTCCAAGAGAGCCTACACCTAAATGATCCCAAGATAAAAGACTCTCAACCTAAGGGCTCCTTATATCATGGTTTTGAAAATCGGACTGGACCGGCCGGTTCGACCGGTGTAACCTCGAATCGGTCAACAAGCTGGTCCGGTCACCGCCCTAAATTGGACTTCCACCGAGACTGGGAAAAACCCGTAGAACCGGCCGGTCCGCCCGTGAAACCACAAACCAGAGCAGGTATGGCAGAATCGGTCGGGCCTAACTAATCTTTTTTTTTTTAACTGAAGCACATGGGAATCGAGCCTGCACCACATGGGTGGTTCCGGAAATCACTATCCACTGCACAAGCTTGCTTAGTTGCAGACTACTGAAATATATTATATATAAAATATCGTTATACATATTAATTATAATAATATTATTATTCATTTTAATTAATTTAATTAACTTATAAATGTATATATACATGATACTATGCTTAATATATATATACAGTTATACACACAATACTATGTTTAACATATATATACATGATACTTTGTATAAACTATCAAATATAAGGATATACCATATTATATATATGATTTTAATTTTAGTTCAAAAATAATTTTTTATATTTATGGAACTATATGTTTAATTTTATCTTTCTTATATTGTTTAGTTACCTTTGAGCTTAATTTTATATTTACATCTAAATGATTTTTTAAATTATATTTTATTGTCAAGTTAACGTAAATTTATTATTATGCAAATATTAGTGATATTAAATGATAAAAGGGAGAGGGGACCAGAGAGACGTGTGTGTGTGTTTACCCGGAAAGTGGTGCGGCGCGCGAGCGAAGGAAGTGTGGTTTATACGAGAAGGAACTTTGGATGATAGCCTAGCGTGGGAGCGGACGTGTTGGCTGCGGCAGAGGGCTCGAGGGACAGGAATAACAGACGATATGGTGGGAACGGGGAGGGGCAAAGCAAGGCGCCCTGCACTAATAGCTGGTGGGAAAACGGGAGCGGCATGCGCAAACTCATCTGGGGTGGGTGGCGTGCATGAGCGGTGGAACAACAAAAAATTGATACGAACAAGCTACATCAAGAACTATGAACAGGAATAAAAAAATTGCATTTCATGAAAATAGATAAGTATACACAATAGTTTTGGTTAGTAAATTAAAATATTTAATACAATTACTCAAATCAACTCGAAGGGGAGCCTTGGCGCACCGGTTGAGATGTTGTCGTGTGACCTTGAGGTCACTGGTTCGATTCCTGGAAGCAACCTCTTGCAATAATGTTGGGTAAGGTTTGCCTACATTTCACCCTTGTCGTGGGACCCTTTCCCAGACTCTCGCTGCGCGGGGATGCTTTGTGCACCAGGCTGCCTTTTTTTTTACTCTAATCAACTCGAACTTCACTACTTAGAAATCATGTCACCCTCACACAAACGCGAATATATGTGATCTCATGCGATCTTGTGCATGAAACATTTATTAATAATCTTGTAGCATCTCTAATGTCTAGCACTTCATCAGTATTTATGTTCTCATGGATTGTTATCTTCTGTTTAGTCTATTCTAATTTATTAATCATTTCTTATCATTCACTATAATAGATCATTTTTTCACTATACTCTTGACTCACCATGTACTCGCTTCTCTGCTCAGAAACATCATTCCGTTGACGAGTTCGAGTATATACATCTTCAAAAACAGACCGCTCGGCTGGAGAAGGATCTCATTGCAAAAGAACAAGAAACTCTCAAGGTTGTAAACGAACTCGAAGTGACCAAAAGAATTGTCAACTGCTTGAAATCACAATTACATGAAGAGTCATCTGAAGCTAATAAATTCCCCCAACCACTCTCAGAAAATGCTAAACAACCTCCTGGATCAATTTTATTTGAGCTCAAGCAGGCGAAGATGAATCTCATGAGAACTACAAGCTATCTCACTGAAATTCGAGCTTCCATAGAATCATTCAATGTTAAAGTAGATGAAGAGAAATCCTCACTCGAGAAAAACCAGGAAAAACTTTCTTCAAAACAGTCGGCGATATCTTCCCTGGAAGAAGATTTGAAAATTTTGACCTTGAAGGTACAGTTGGCCAAAGAAACTTCTGAGACGAGGGATTTAATTAAAGCTGCTGAATTTGCTCAAAGCAAAGCAGACAACTCTTTAGTAGTTTTGTCAAAGGAAGAATATGCTGCGCTGACACAGCGGGTTCGGGAGGCCGATGAATCGCCGAGCAAGATAGTCGAAGCATCCATGGTCGAGGTGGAAAGAGTGAACCGGTCTAAGCTGGTGCTGGTGGGGAAGATTGAGGAAGCCATGGAAGATGTCAAAATAAGCAGGAAGGTTCTAGAAGAGGCCCTGAACCGTCTAGAAGCTGTGAATAGAGGAAAGCGCGAACTCGAAGAAGCTTTGCGGAGATGTAGATCTGAATATTACTCCAGGAAGCTTGACCAAAGGCTGCAGCAGCATCTACTTGCTGAAGATCCGAGGGGCGAAAGGAAGCATGCATTGTCGATCGGAGAAATACTTTGTAGGAAATTACTGGACACCGATGATTGCGAGTATGATGTAGGAATATGTGATAGAAGAGACCGTGACGAAGCTACCATGGTTCCGCTCGGCAGGTTAATAAATAGAAACAGCAGAGTTCTATCCCCACGGAATGGCGTTGGATCTGTGAAGAAGAAGAACAAGAACATGATGATTAAATCAGATTTCTGTTCCAAGGTAATTCTGGATTGATGAACAGCAAGAAGATTGAAATTTTTTTTTTCAATTTTTTTTTTTAGTTTCTGTTGGATGATCATATAGATTAGTTTCTCTGTTGTATGTAGTCATGTGTTTTTAGTGCTGATACATAGTGTTGCAACCCTACCTTATGATTCTCTTTTACAGCATGATAGTATTCTGGCTATTGCATTTATTTTTAATGTGCATCATCCAGCTCCAAAAAACTTTCAGCCTAGTATAGTTTTCTTACTTGTGGATGTATTTTTTTTTTCATTATATATATTTTATTCTACTCTACAGTTCTAGTGTTGGGCAGTTAATTATGTACATGAGCAAAAAATAGGAGTTGCGGAGGTGATGATGCTTAGATGGATGTGTGAACACACGAGACTGGATAAAATTAAGAATGAATGTATCGGAGATACTGCACGAGTGGCACCAATTGTAGAGAAGATGCGAGAAGCTCAATTAAGATGGTTTGGACACGTACAAAGGAGATCATTTAGGCGTTGCGAGAGTTTAGCAGGTAGGCATGTTAAACGGACTATAAGGAAAAACATGATGCACTTAAGCATTAGTGAGATTATGACTAAAGATAGAGCGCAATGACAGACAAATGATTCATATTGCTGACCTCACTATGGTGGGATAAAGGCTGGTGTTGTTGTATATTATTTTGTTTTTAGTTTATTATTATTTATTTTATTTTAATTTTTTTATATATTTTTTATTTTATTTTTCTCTCTACTAGTAATATTTTATAGTGTACGTCAACTTGTTTTGTTTTATCTTTGTTTATTTATTATATCTCCTTTTATTTTATATTGATTATATAAGCTTATCTTAAAACCATTTAAAAAAATTCACACTGAAATTACGTAGATATTTTAAAAAAATGTCTTAAAATGATTAATTTTTTAAAATAATTGAATCCCTTTCATGCTCTTATAGCGTTCTTCATCACTATTTAATTGCATTTTATTCAATTAAAGGGCTGACAATAGATGACTGCGTGTCCGGACCTGAATCATTATAATTAATTGGATGGATTATTAAATAATATTATTTTACCGTTTTATTTAATTTCTCAGTACATGCTAGACTAGGGCCGTCCATTGGATCCCGATCCTCATAAGAAAGGCATAAGAAAAATCTAGTGGTGTTGATTTTTTTGATTAAAAAAATTATAAAAGGTTGGTTAATGGTAAACCTGTCCGATCAAAAAGCAGTTCATGTGGACCGTGAAATGGATCCCCTCCATTTTCGTCAGAAATGGAGAGGATCCTGATATGGGTCCATTTGGCATGCTGGTGGCGGTCGTTAACGCCGAGGTTACGAACTATCGTTTGTGACAGAAGAGACTTCGGCTCCGTTTAGGGTTATGAATCATAGTTAGTGAATGTTGTGGTTCATGGCGGTGGTGTTGGTGAATGTTGTGATTATGAATCATCGTTAGTGAACTCCGGAACTCACCTATCAAAATTAGTTTTCTTTACTTGGTGATGGTTGTAACCGTTGTCATGCAAAAAAACGGCGACAAAAAGCTCAATTGATGATGAGAAATGAAAGAACTTCATAGTTAAGCGTGCTTTGACTGTAGTAGTTACGAGATGGGTGACCTCCTGGGAAGTCCCTGCGCTACCACTTAACTGAAGCATTCCTCATGAAAAGGGGGATGTGGCCTCCAAAAACCCATTGTGTCATGTGGTGGGACAGAGAGGGGTTAAGGTGCACGGTCTTCAGACCGGTTGAGGCTGAACCCTTGCGAGTTGTGTGTTGTGGGTGTCGACGGTCGTCCTTGCGAGATGTGTGTTTGGGAGACCGTTACAAAAACTAGCCTTCATCCATTTTTATGTTCAAAATTATTTTTTATCTTCGCGGCGGCTATAATTGTTGTTATGTCGAGTACATATTTTGCGATGCCGGTGTTATGGTTCAAACTCACTGGAGCAAAAATGTCACGAGAAACGGATAACGGTTCGTAACCTGCACGTTCACGACCTCCACCGCCTTACCTTTTACAAAGTACGATAACCTCCTAAAAGCACATAATTTTAATTTCTAATATTCATTCGAAAATTGAAATCATAATTTATGCTTAGAGATGATTATTCGAACATTTTTATTAGCTAAAGAAGTGCGTTGTGATTAGAGATAATTATTTAATTAAGGGCCTGTTTGGGAGGGCTTTTTAGCTCATTTTCATTTTTTGAAAAACGCCACCACACACCTTACAAACCGTTTGGATTGTCTACCGGCGGGAAAAGCTACCGCGAAAAACTCTTTTTTGTCCTCCTTTTGAAAAGTCACGTGTCCCCTAGTTTCAACCTTTTCGAAAATCACTTCTTCATCCCGATACAAGGTTAGCGTTTTTCCGCCTGAGCGCAATTTTTTCCCCGTGTATACATTTTTCTGCACGGGCGAGCATTTCTTCGCCCATGGGCGTATTTTAGGTCCGGACGCGAATTTTTTGCTCCGTCGCGCATATTTTACCCGGTCGCGCATTTTCCGCCCGTGCGCGCATATTTTTCGCTCGGACGCGCATTTTTCGCCCGGTCGCGCATTTTTTCCCCGAACACGCATTTTTCGCCCGAAAGCCCATTTTTCCGCCCGTGCACGCATTTTTCGCCCGGGCGAGTATTTTTCTCCCGGGCGCGCTTTTTTCTCCGAGGCGCATATTTTTTCGCCAGAACGCGCATTTTTCGCCCGAGCGGGCATTTTTTGCACGAGAGCGCATTTATTTGCGCGGACGCGCAATTTTCACCTGGGCGCGGATTTTTCGCCCGGGCGCCCATTTTTTCGCCCGGTATCGCATTTTTTCCCGGTCGCGCATTTTCCTCGCTGGCGCGCATTTTTTCGCCCGGGCGCGCATTTTTCTCCCGGGCGCGCATTTTTCGCCCAGGCGCATATTTTTTCGCTAGGACGGACATTTTTTGCCCGAGCGCGCATTTTTCGCCCGAGCGTACATTTTTCGCGCGAGCGTGCATTTTTCGCACGGGAGCCTATTTTTTCGCGCGGGCGCGCATTTTTCACACGGGCGCGGATTTTTCGCCCGGGCGCGCATTTTTTGCCCGGACTCGCATATTTTCGTCGGGGCGCACATTTTCTTCCTGGGCACACATTTTTAGCCTGAGCGCGCATTTCTCTCTCGGCCTCGCATTTTTCGACCGGGTGCGCATTTTCATCCCGGGCGCGCATTTTTCGCCCGAGCGTAAAATGCATGCCCAGGAGAAAAAAGAGCGCATGGGCGAAAAAATGCGCGCCCGGACGAAAAATGCGCGCCCGGGGCGAAAAATGCGCACCCCAGAGAAAAATGCGCGCCCGGGCAAAATATGCGTGCTCGGGCGTAATATGCGCGCCCTGGCGAAATATGCACGTCTGGGCAAAAAAATCGCGCTCGGGCGCTCATTTGCCCATGGCGCGCATATTTTTGCCCGATGTTGCATTTTTAATAAAAAAAATTACCGCAACGGATATTTGTCAAACGGTTTATAAAGTACTTCTCATTTTTGAAAATCTCTACAAAAGGAGTTCACCCAAACAGATCTTCTTTTGTAATAAACATTTTTCAAAAGCACCTTTTTCTATCATCCTTTTGCCACCACTCCTTCTCCTTTCTGAAAAACACTCCCAAACAGGCCCTAAGCTTTGATAATGTACGTTTATATTAGGCATGACTATAACAACCAATTAATACGACATTGATAATACACTTTTATATTATTACGCGTGACTGTAATAACCAATATGACATCATTACGTAGTTATTTAGTAAAGTTTTGGTAATGAAATTTTATATTATGATGATGAATGACATCATCAAAGTAATTAATTAAGGGTGATGTTATATATAGATCATGTTTGGCTATATATAAATCAATTTTTATGAGTTATTACGCGTCTTTTAAAAATACGCCTTGTATATGCATTTTTAGGAAAAGTGTTTACCACGAAAATTGTAGATCTCGTCGAGATCTACAACTTTTGTGTTGAACACTTTTCCTAAAAATGCACGCTACGCCGCCCAGATCGTAACTATAGGGAATTTTTGACGAATTTTTGAAAATACGCCTTATCCATGAATTTTTAGAAAAAATGTTCAACACGAAAGTTGTAGATCACGACTAGAACTACAATTTTCGTGTTGAACACTTTTCCTAAAAATACATGTACAAAACATATTTTTAAAAGTCGCGTAATAACTCATAAAAATTGGTTTGTACATAGCCAAACATGATCTATATATAACATCACCCTTAATTAATTTAGAGTTACTATAATAACTAATATGACATCATTGAATTAATTATTATTATGGAGCATTACTGTAATAACACACACATATCCATACTATATTAAAACGGAAAAAATGTTTTTGTTTAAACATTAGGACTTCCCAAATTATTCTTTCAATAAAAAAAATTATTTTAAAAGAGAGGAGAGAGAGAGAAAAAAATAATCTTTTTAATTATGTACATATTTTTTTACAAACAAAAAATATTTTAATATTAATGTATATTTTTTACGATCATTTCGAGTACTCATATGTTTATGTTGTGGGCGCAACCCGTAGACGAATCGAGCACGGGCGAAGACCGCCGTCGCTGGCTGAGTACTATCGCGCTTGGCCGTAGGGGCGGCCCCGTGTCGGGCACTCGTATGATATATGAGGGGTATTGAAGCGATAAGTATTATATGAATTTTATTTTATAATTGATCATAATAATTTGAAATATGAATAATTAAACTAATTTAAATACGTTAATCAAATTATTCTCATTACATTATTTCATATATACAATCTTGGTATCTAGATACAAATGCAAAATATTAAAAAAATGACGAATCATAATCACACTTGATAATTAAAGAGGGTTGCTAGTTGCTACTCCAAATAAATTCATAAATGAATCTTCTCATTCATTTCTTATGTGTCATATAAATTTGTATGCCACAAAAAAAGGGCAGCTTTAAACTCATTATATTCACAAACAAATGATAGAATCATGCAAATATATTATTTACTATATAAATATAAACAAATAAAAATACTATAATAATGCAATCATAATATCAAAATATAGTTTAAATATATTATACTAAATAAACTTCATAATACATTTAACATAATTAGCATATTATATTAAGGTGTACAACCCGTATTCGATGAGGTGAGCCTCGAGACCCCAGAAGGTTGATCACAGACCCAGAAGCATTCATCCCTAGAGACAACTGAAACTCATCCAAAGCTCACTCATTTCTTGCTGATCCGCATGCCCACGAGCTCGGCAGGGTCGAAGCTTGGCTCCCCTCTTAGCTCAGCCACCTGCAGACTTTGTTCGCGAGCCTCTTTTGGGGTAGCCTCCGACCTCGTTGTGTGAGAGCTCATGCAACCCGTGAGCTTGTCAACTGAAGATCTGACATAGGCAACCTTGCCTAAGTTGACTCTGATCAGCTTGCCTTCTAGAAGTTCCCATAGAGTTGGTCGCCCAAGTGCCATGTATTCCATGACTCAAGAAGGCAGGGCGCGCGAGCAGCAACTCGCAGACCATGTACCCCCTGGATTGTCTATAAATAGAACCTCATATAGCACAAGAAAAAGTCACTTTGACCCCCCTGGATTGCCAATAAGTAGGACCCCATGACACAAGAGAAAGTCACGTTGCCCCCCGGGATTGGCTATAAATAGGACCTCAGAGCTACAGCTCTCCAACTTCTACTAGTTCGGGATCAGCTATAGTCCGACTCGGTCGTTGACCTAGGCAGATAAACGACATTGAAATAAAAGATATAAATTGAGAGAACGAATTAAAATAACAAAATATTTTGCCATCACACTAAAATATTCTATGATTAATTACTGCTACTAATTAATAATAATAAATCTAAAATAATTAAATAACAAATAAAAGCTATATTAAAAAGCGACAAAATTTAAACAATACAATCATACTATTTGATTATTGCAATGTCTTCAGATTTGCAATTAGTGTCCATGTCATGAATAATAATAATAATAATAATAATAATAATAATAATAATAATAATAATAATAATAATAATGCATTAATTTGAAACTAACCTGCAAATTTTATCAGGTAACCGGGACCTAACTCATAAAGGTGCAATAATTTCGTCGAACCACTCCCTGTCCCCGTTGAGCGTTGACAGAGCATCCATCATGCATGGCTTCGCCCATCCGTCACCGACACTTGGGAATTTTTGTATACGGGCGGGCCGTCTCTAGAATTGAAGACGGGGCCGACAGGATTGTGACACGTGGCCGATATCAAAGAACATGTTCTCAATTTTATGTCGCATTACACTAACATTTCATTACGTGGCGTTGGTATTGTTTCACTTTGCCGATATCAAAAGCCTAGTGCGCGCTATCCAGTAGAACATAAGTATTCGCTGGGATATCACTTCTGCGCGCTATCCCGACGAGCATAAGTATTCGATGGGATATCACTTATGCTATGCAAACAAAAGTGTTCGCTGAGATATCATTTATGCTATCCCGGCTAACAAATGTGTTCGCGTGGAAAATACTTTTGGTATCCATCCGAGCACTTTTGTTCGCTTGGATATCAGAAGTGTTCCGATATTTCGACGAGCAAATGCACGTGTTCGCTTGGATCAAACAACATTGATCTTCTGCGATATAAAACGAAGTAAAACGAAATGAAATCATCTTCTTTCACATGTTATAGATCTGCAAAAAGTTTTACCAACATTTTCGTGCGAAAAAAACATTCACACAACATTTTAGCGATAGTCGGTTTGAGATGGCGCAAACCTCCTCCTTAAGTTTGAGAAAACAACATTCAGACAACTTAAGTATTCGAAAAAACATTCACAAATGTGTTCGCTTGGATAGAACAATATTCTTGTCTGAGAAGATGTAGAACAAATTACAATCTGTGTAAAATCCGCAATAAAAAGACAATTTATATAAAATGGGGTCAACATCGCGACCGCCCCGTCTTCAAATCTTTAAGACCGGCCCTGTATATAAATATTTCGCCACCGACACCCGCCCATTAATTTGACAGGGCAAGTGATTTATTTCATATTTGCTATTGATCTGACTTGTCTCCACTGTTAAGGATTCATACGCTTATATTATAATTAGGCGATTGTTATCCGCACTACAATTTTGGCTATCCGCATTCTTTTTGTATGAGTTATTCTGCGCCTTTTAGAAATACGCCTTGTACATGGATTTGTAGGAAAAGTATTCAACATGAAAGTTGTAGAAATTTGTAGATCTCGACGTCGAGATCTACAACTTTCGTGTTGAACACTTTTCCTAAAAATGCACGCACAAGGCGTATTGCCGCCCTGATTGAAATATGTGCGTAACTATAACGAATTTTTGGAAATACGCCTTGTACATGCATTTTTAGGAAAAGTGTTCAACAAGAAAGTTGTAGAACTACAACTTTTGTGTTGAACAATTTTCTTAAAAATGCATGTACAAGGCGTATTTTCAAAAGATGCGTAATAGCTCATACAAAAAGAGTGCGGATAGTCAAAACTGTAGTGCGGATAACAACCACCTATAATTATTATATATATTATATATTTATATTTACGAAAAATCTGTTCCGGGCCCATTTACTTGAGCAGATATTTAATTTATAAATAAATAATTAAAAATGATGAATTTAATCAATTTATTAGAATTTTGGTGTGCATACATAAACATCCAGATTATTTATAACTTTCCAGACTTATAATATTTCTCAAATTTAAAATTTAAAATTGTTGTGGCCTACTCGAGGCTTTTAAAATCGGTCTAGAATGACCGTCTTAACCCGGGAGCGGGCGAGCGCGCAATCAGTCAGAGAAAATTGAGCCGGTTGAAAAGAGATCTTTATTTATCGTGGAAATCCCCGAAAATATGTGAAAAACCACGCGGTTGGTTCAGAACCAACCTAACTTCACTATCAGTATCTCTTTTACAGTGCTTTAGTAAGGAATCGAGGGTGACATGCCGCTCCTCATTACAGCTTGAGAGGGAGAGAAATAGAGAGAGGGGTTCGGAGGGTGACATGCCACCGCTCTCGAAACTAAGTCTTTTTCTTTGCCGCGGTGGGGAGCACCACGCTCTGAGGCTCGTACCTCCTTCTACTTGTGCTTGGGAAATCAAGGGATGCGCGCTGGGCTCTTGGATCACTTCGGAGTTTGATGACGGTGCCTGAAGCGTGAAGCATGCCATTGCTTTGGAGGTGACGATCGCGAGACGTTCCGTGCACGTGACGGAGCTTGGAGGAGGATGAAGATCTCTGAACCGTCTTCGAAGCGCTCGAAGATTCTGTTCATTCACATCGAGGACCAGAACATCGCTGGAAAGAGTGCGGAGCAGGTTGCTCAGCCCCCACAGGCTGTCAACTTCGTTTCTCGACCTAATAAGCCTCCTCGGAAGCCCCCGGTACCTAAAGTTGACCCTCCTGCCCAGTTGGCTGTCAAGAAGCCTTCTTTCAAAAGGAAGAAGGGTAAATGCAACAACTGCGGCAAATGGGGTCACTGGGCTGCTGACTGTAGGGGTCCGAAGAAGCAAAAGGATGAAGCTCCACCTCAGGCGGCACACATGGTGGTCGATACTTCTGATCCCAAGTCCTTTGTGGCTATGATCGGGAGCAATCACCGCAGTGCATCCTCTGAGTGGTGGCTGGACAGCGGTGCTACCTGTCACGTTACAAATGACAGAGGTCTTCTCACTGACGTCAGAGCAATCCGAGACAGAGTTGAGAATTGCAATGGAGGAGCGACAGTCGTCACTCATGCTGGGAAGGCAAAGCTCGTCCTCTCTTCAGGTAAAATTTTAATTTTGCAAAATGTTAAATTAGTTCCTAATTTAATCAAAAACTTAATTTCTATGAGTTTGTTAGATAAGTCCGGAATGTCCTTCACAACCATTAGCGGTAGAATAACACTGTCTGTTAATTCACATTACTTTGGTTGCGCTTACTTAATCAATGGAATGTATAGACTTAGCCTAGAAAACGAGTGCATAAATCAAGTGAGTTCGTCTCTGTTAGATCCAAAGCTACTTCACAATAGACTTGGACACGTTCACTACAAGAAGATGCGCGATCTAGCTAAGAGTCACAACATTCCGTTAGATTTCTCTATTCAGTTTGATAGGTGCGAGGTTTGTGCCCAAACTAAAATAACTAGAAACCCTTACAAGACCGTTTCTAGGAGCACACAACTTTTGGAATTGATTCATTCCGACCTCTGTGACTTTCGGAGTCATGCCACTAGAGTGGGAAAGAAGTATCTAATTACCTTCATTGACGATTTCTCCAGATTTTGTCATGTCTACCTATTGAAATCGAAAGATGAGACATTCGAGACCTTCAAAATCTTCAAATCTCGGGTAGAAAACCAGTTAAATCTGAAGATTAAGAGACTTAGAAGTGATCGAGGAGGAAAATACACTGCAACTGGGTTTAGGGAGTTCTGTGCCACTGAGGGCATAATCCTTGAAACTACAGCTCCTTACTCACCCCAATCAAATGGAGTTGCTGAGCGTAAGAATAGAACTTTGACAGAGATGTTAAACTCTATGCTCCTGACCGCTGGCATGCCCAATTCCTTCTGGGGGAAGCAGTCCTTACTGCAAATCAGATTCTGAATAGAGTGCCTCACTCAAAGCTTAGTTCTACTCCTTATGAGCTGTGGTACGGTCATCCTTGTAGATATGACACTCTTAAGACTTGGGGTTGTATCGCCTATGTGCGTATACAAGACCTTAAAAGACCTAAGGTGGGACCTAGAACGACAACCTGTGTCTATCTAAGCAGTGCAGAAGACAGTGCAGCTGACCGATTTCCGGATCTGTCCACTAATTCAGTGATAGAGTCTAGAGATGCTATCTTCTTTGAGCATAAATTTATCAACACACACCGGTGTCGGGGGAATGATGTAGTCTCGCATGCATAGTGTTTGTCGACAATTTTTGTGCGCAGTATATGATGGCGTGAGTACTCAAAAAGTGGTTTCAACACCGATCATCTTGGCACGTGTCATAAGTTTTGGATTGATGTGAGAAACCAAAATATTCTTCAAAGCTCCAACCTATCGTGGGTCGAATTGACCTGAGGCAGGACCAAATTGGTCCTAATCAGAAAGCTCGTATACCCAGTCGAGCCCTAGTGTAGGGTGAAATTGAGTCGAGCCCTAGTGTAGGGTGCTTGTTAGATAAGTCCGAAATGTCTTTCACAACCATTAGCGGTAGAATAACACTGTCTGTTAATTCACATTATTTTGGTTGCGCTTACTTAATCAATGGAATGTATAGACTTAGCCTAGAAAATAAGTGCATAAATCAAATGAGTTCGTCTCTGTTAGATCCAAAGCTACTTCACAATAGACATGGACACGTTCACTATAAAAAGATGCGCGATCTAGCTAAGAGCCACAACATTCTGTTAGATTTCTCTATTCGGTTTGATAGGTGCGAGGTTTGTGCCCAAACTAAAATAACTAGAAACCCTTACAAGACCGTTTCTAGGAGCACACAACTTTTGGAATTGATTCATTCCGACCTCTGTGACTTTCAGAGTCATGCCACTAGAGGGGGAAGGAAGTATCTAATTACCTTCATTGACGATTTCTCCAGATTTTGTCATGTCTACTTATTGAAATCGAAAGACGAGACATTCGAGACCTTCAAAATCTTCAAATCTCGGGTAGAAAACCAGTTAAATCTGAAGATTAAGAGACTTAGAAGTGATCGAGGAGGAGAATACACTGCAACTGGGTTTAGGGAGTTTTGTGCCACTGAGGGCATAATCCTTGAAACTACAGCTCCTTACTCACCCCAATCAAATGGCGTTGCTGAGCGTAAGAATAGAACTTTAACAGAGATGTTAAATTCTATGCTCCTGACCGCTGGCATGCCCAATTTCTTCTGGGGGGAAGCAGTCCTTACTGCAAATCACATTCTGAATAGAGTGCCTCACTCAAAGCTCAGTTCTACTCCTTATGAGCTGTGGCACGGTCATCCTTGTAGATATGACACTCTTAAGACTTGGGGCAGTATCGCATATGTGCGTATACAAGACCTTAAAAGACCTAAGGTGGGACCTAGAACGACAACCCGTGTCTATCTAAGCAGTGCAGAAGACAGTGCAGCTGACCGATTTCCGGATCTGTCCACTAATTCAGTGATAGAGTCTAGAGATGCTATCTTCTTTGAGCATAAATTTATCAAAGATCATGGTCTGACCGTTCCTGGATCTACTGGCATGATCTCAGAGTCTACGGTAGAACCCGAAGCTGGCCCCTCTAGCACTGCTCCCCAACGTCTAGAGGTCGAACCTGTTCCTCTTAGAGTATCTACAAGAGATAGAATCCCTAAGGATTTTGGTGAGAACTTCGTCACCTACCACTTAGAGGATGATCCATTTTTCTATCAGGAAGCAATGATATCGAGAGATGCGTTAATGTGGGCAGAAGCCATCGACGATGAGATGAACTCGCTGCTACAAAATAATACCTGGCATCTAGTGGACCTACCGAAAGGAGCTAAAGTCCTGGGATGCAAGTGGGTACTGAAGAAGAAACTACATAGCGATGGGTCTATAGCCAGATACAAAGCACGTCTAGTCGCTAAGGGTTATAAACAACAGGGGGAATTGACTATTTTGATGTCTATTCACCCGTCTGTCACCTATCTACTATTAGAATTCTTCTAGCCTTAGCCTTTATCGAGAATTTCATCGTCCATCAGATGGACGTGAAAACAACATTTTTGAATGAAGAGCTAAATGAAGAGATCTACATGGCACAACCTGAAGGTTATGTCCATAAAGATTTAAAGGATAAAGTGTGCAAACACGATAAATCCATTTATGGGCTTAAACAAGCACCTAAGATGTGGCACATGAAGTTTGATCAAGTGGTAAAGAGCTTTGGATTTCAGTCCAGTCTTTCAGACAAGTGTCTCTATTATCGCTCGATGTCGAACCAAACAGTCATCATATGCCTATATGTGGATGACATGTTGATCCTGGGGTCAGACCTAGTTGCCGTGCGGGATATTAAGTCCGCTCTCGCCAAAGCGTTTGATATGAAGGACCTTGGTCCCGTTGATACCCCACTAGGTATGAAAGTAATAGTAGACAAGGGATGTGTCACTCTGAGTCAAGCTCACTACATAGAGCAGATTCTTAATACCTGGGGTTATAAAGATTGTAGGCCTGTTGAAACACCAACTGATCCGAACGTCAAGCTGAGTCCGAATGAAGGAACAAGCGTTGATCAAGTCAAGTACTCAAAGATCATTGGAAGTCTCATGTACGCCACAAGCTGCACTAGACCTGACATTGCTTTCTCTGTAAGCATGTTAAGTCGTTTTACCAGTAGTCCAGACAAAGAGCATTGAGATGCCCTAGATAGGCTGATGAAGTATCTCAAAGGTACTAAAGACCACACTCTGTGCTACACTGGTCACTCTCCTACTTTGAAAGGGTACTCTGATGCCTCATGGTGTTCAGAAGTTGCAAACAGCAAGTCTACAAGTGGATTTATATTCACATTGGGTGGCGCTGCAGTTACTTGGAAGTCCAAGAGACAGACATGCATAACTTTGTCGTCTTTGGAAGCCGAGTTATTTGCCTTAGCTTCAGCTGGTGAAGAGGCAGACTGGATCAGGAATTTGATCTTAGACATTCCCTTGTCTAGACTTCAAATCAACTCTTTAAGCCTGTACTGTGATAATCAGGCAGCAGTCCAAGTTGTTAAGAATGTCCTCTTTAACACTAAGAGACGACATGTACGACTGAGACACGCTCTTTTGAATTATCTTAAAGAACAAGGCATTATTACTTTGGTTGATGTGCGATCGAAGGATAATCTAGCTGATCCACTGACAAAAGGAATGCCCCGAGACCGTTCAATCAAAACAGTGGGGGAAATGGGACTCAAAGCGGTTTGAAACCAGCCTAAGTCTGAATGTTTTGATTCCTTCCTTTGTCAAAACTAGCATATTGTGCTCCGTTGGTGTTTTGGTTGCTGAGTACGAATTTCTGGTTGGTTGTTTCATTCCACATTTGATGTTAACAACTTCATCCGGATTCGTCTTCCTTAACTTGGAGGAGAGTGTTATTCCACATTTGATAACACGATCTGACTTGTTTTGGACCTTCTCATGTTGATTGGTTCCATTCCACATTTGATAAGTTCCAATCAACCATAGAAGAACAGTAACCAGGATATCACACATAGGAACACAGATATAACTGCGTTTGTCCAGAAGTCTGATATTGTTTCGTTTGGAAACAGTTAATGGATTCTGCGGTTAAACCTGAAATACTCTACCTATATCCTCTGAGCATAATTAAAGTACTACGTTCTTATATACAGAACTAGATACATGTATATTTTCCATTGTTGAATTCATTCTAAATGAAGTTCTCAGTTGGAAATTACAGAAAATGCTGATGCAGGAGGAGCACATGCAGGCTGGGATCCTGAAAAAGATGATCTGCTGGATGATGGTTTCTAGAGTATCTGTTTGGTTTTCTTTCTCTGACTTAGAGCACTGTTTAGCTCTCTTTACCTGTTTTGGTTAGACTATTTTCTACTCTTTGTTAGTCATGAGACATTAGGTCTTCTGGCACCTATCTCTTTGACTGTACTTTGATTTTGATGTGATGCTGCTTAGCTTATGTTCTATGCTTATGCGTGCATACATACTCCTGTTTCTTTCAGTCCAATATATTATAACAGGTACTTGCGGACACGGTTGTGTAATGAGTCGAACTGGTTGAACATTACACACACCAACCCTTTTCCAACGTCGGTATACCGCGGACATAGGAGGAGATTGTTAGGTTTATTATGAATATATGTCCGCGCGTGTCAGGACCGACTCGGAACGACCCAAAGGGTTCCGTGTCACTAGGGTTAAGGGCTCTACGCTGGAGATACTATATAAGGTCATTCCACATTTGATGAGTCTTAGTGGACTATCTTGAGCGAAGCCTCAACAGATTCTTCAAGCACGCCTTCGAAGATGATGAAGACCTTCAAGTGAGTTCTCTCTCTTTTGCACTTAGGAGGAAAGGAGGGAGGAGAGAAGGATGAAAATGAAGAGGGCTTGGGGTCCTATTTATAGGTCCCATAGATGGTTACGGTAGTTGTGCGGTTATTCGCAGGTCGTAACCATCATAATTGTTATTTGCAGACCGGTTTTAATTATATGGTTTAGAACGCGTATTATTTAGGCATTTTTCTATACGCAACCAGATGTATTTTCGAATAATCGCACCCACCCATGACGGGTGGTTACACCGGCGGTTACACGGGTAGTTATCCGTCAATCGGAGGGTGGAGACTCGCGGAATGATCGTACAATGCCGGTTGAGGGTCCGGCCGGCGACCCTCATTGATTGATGCTATTCAGTGTCTCGCTCATTAATATTGTAGCCGCATACGAGAGTAATAGTGCAGACGAGTGATGACCAAAGCTACATGAGGTCGAGCAAATATTTTCCTGTCACGAATGACGTTTGAACTGTAGTACTACTAATCAGTGAGATTAGTGCGAGATTAGTTTGAATTGAGACTAACAAACAATATTAGTATAATTAGAAATAAAATTATAGCTACGAGCATCCTAATCAGTTCATGAATCTTCAACGGGAGCCACGTGAGTGTGTCACGAGCTCACGTGCCAGTTATGAAAATATATTTATATTTTAATAGAGCAATGTTAAATGCTGGCCGGTTTTGACTATATGCAGGCCGCGGATATATGCAGGCCAAAAAATTATTCATGCAGGCCAAATTTCATATTTACATACTATATTCAAAAATTAAATTAATATTTTCCTAAATAAATCACCAAACAAAATAACATTCATAAAATAAGTAAGTAAAATATCATGCGTGCGAGGAGAGAGAGAGATCGCCGTCATCGCTGACGTCGCCGCCATCGCCGTAGCAAATACCCATGAATAGCTTTAGGCAAGTGGTAATTTAAAAACACATCGGACTCGGACAAACGAGTAAACTCTTTGGGGACACGGTTACATGGAAGGAAAAAACACATAAAATTAAACTACTCCAATTATTTTTTCTGAAGTTTTAAAAGGAAAAATGATATCTTTTTTTAAAAAACTGTGGTCTGCATAAAACCGGTCTGCATTTAACATCGCTCTTTTTAAAAAATTGTTGCCTGCATATAACCAAAATTGGCCTGCGTTTAACATCGCTCTTTTAATAAAGCACAAATTATTTTCAGAGCAACATGCTTTAGGGTTTAGGGTTTAATAAAGCACGAATATGATTGTTAATTATTTTTATTTTACTCTTTTGTTTAAGAAAAGCACAAATTTATCTTTAAGAAGAAACAAAAATTAAGTAAAGTTATAATATTGTTGGACCAAACTTAAATAGTAATTTACTCAACATGTTAGGTAATTCTTTGATTGGCTTTAATTTCCACCACATGCATGCATTAAATAAACATTTATAATTAGGGATAATCAACCTTCTACTTATTATAATATCTAAAACTATCAAATCAGTCCGTATACTTTATCAAATAAGTCCCTTAACTTTTTTTTTTTTGAATTTTATCCCTAAAGTTGTTAAAATATTGAAATCAGTCCCTACTTTAACTCTGTTAATATAATTAACGGAAAAGAAGTCTGAGACCTAAGCAAACTCGTTGTCAACCGTTGTTATCTTCTCCGTCAACGAGCAGGATCAGATTTTCAAATATTCTGCTTCAGATTTTTTTATCTAAACATAGAGATGGCTCGACCAGTACGCAAAGATTCCTGTACATGGAAGCGCTCGAGCCCTCTACGCCGCCACAATCACTAAGCTCCGATAAAATAAATCTCCGCTTTCTGCCATGAAAAAATGACGGAGGGAGCGAGTGACGTAGTACGTACTGCGATCATTGGCTAACTCTGAGCTAAAAAGACGACATTGTTTAGCCGTAGAAAGAAATTGAACAGAGTTTAAAAAAACAAGGGAAAGATCAAACCTGCTCTCACCTCCTGCTTCTTAAGATAACAATGGTTGACAATGAGTTTGCCTAGGTCTCAGGCTTCTTTTCCGTTAATTATATTAACAGAGTTAAAGTAAGGACTGGTTTCAAATATTTTAAGAACTTTAGGGACCAAATTCAACCAAAAAAAAGTTAAGGGACTTATTTCATAAAGTATGCAAAATATAGGGACTGATTTCATAGTTTTACCTATATTTTATTGTCATACTCAGTATGCACGGGAGCTGGCAAGGGGGTTTTGTGAGATGTAAGTAGTTATTACTTGCATTACCAGATCAGAGAGACAGATTAAGATTGAGATGTCGTGAGAGATAGAAAGAGACGAGGCTTATAGTGCGCTCGAGATCACTCTTTTGCCAATAGCCCGTGAATGGCTAGCTATTGGCAACCCAATGATAATAGCAGCCCAATAAAGTTGTGGTGTCCAGAAGTCTGGAAATCGTTTCGTTTGGAAACAGATTACAGATTCTGAGGTAAAACCTAAAATACTCTACATAAGTGTCCTCTGAGCTTAATTGAGTGCTACGTTCTTATAAGTTAAACTAGATACATGTACAATTTCCAATGTTGAATTCATTCTGAATGAAGTTCTCTGTTGGAAATTACAGGAGCTAGTGCTGATGGAAGAGCACGTGCAGTTTGGGATCCAGAGGAGGATGATCTGCTGAGCGATGGTTTCTATAGTGTTTTGTTTGGGTTTCTTTCTTTGGTTTAGAGCACTGTTTTTAGCTCTCTCTTTTTCATATATCTGTCTGTTCGGACTATTTTAATTATTTGCTCTTCGGTTGGTCATTAGTCACTAGGTGTACTGGTACCTGATTCTCTGATTATACTTTTGACTATTATGAGAAGCTGTTGAGTTTATGTTTTATTCTTATGCGTGCATACATACTTCTGTTTTCCTTTTTGTCCAATATGTTTTTGACAGGTGTTGTGGACACGGTTGTGTATTGAATCAAATTTGATTGAACACTACACACACCAACTCCTTTCCGACATCGGGTTTACCGCGGACATAGGAGGAGATTGTTAGGATATTTAATTGATATATCCGTGCGTGTTAGGACCGACTTTGAACGACCCAATGAGTTTCGTGTCACTAGAGTTTAATGACTCTACGCTGGAGATACTATATAATACCATTTCACATCGATGAGCCTTAGTGGACTATCTTGAGCGAAGCCTTTAACATACTATGGATAAAATTTATGGTTCAGTGCTATCTTGGAAGGCACATCACAACAATATTCTTAGCAAGAGTTAGTGTAACCACAATCACATATCACATGTGTCATGCATGGCTCGAGTAAAGTGTTAATTATTTGGTGACATTTATGTTGTCGTGTCTTCCTACATTTCTTAAAAAGGAGTGTCAAGCATCGGTAGATATGGTTTATTGGGATGATCTTCGTTGAGGATGCATCTGTTATGAAAATCGGATGTTCGAGTGCAGATATGAGATCTCCTATTCAAATAAATTTCTAACGGCCAAGAATGAGATTACGGGAAAATAATAACGGACAAGATATAAAGAGGTTCCCCGAAATTGGGTACGTCAACTGTGCAAACAAAGATAAATTTACTATTAATTTCTCAAACATAAAATACGACTAAAATGGAGGAGAAGAATAGATCGAGAATATGATGGAAATCTCGAGTCATCCAAGGACCGGTCGTACACGTTGCAACAAGAAAATAATTTCGGCGGCGAGAGAAGAAGTCGACTGGAAGAAGAATAACTCTGAAGAGGAAGTCGGCAAGGCGATGGCCGAATGTCAGCCGAAATCCGCTGAACCACAGAAGAAAATTTCTTGCTCTACACTCTCCTAAGGGTAGCCGACCACACCTATTTAAGGAGGAGAAAATTAACCCTAAGAGAGTAAGGAGGATGATTCGGCTCAATAATGGAAGAAGATCAATCTCTTCCCAAAAAGATAAATCATTCATCAATACCAGAATAATGGGGATGCCAAATTTGGAGTCATCTTCAAAACGGGCTTGCCACAACAATGGAAGGAGATCAAATATCCCTTCCAAGAAATCCTCCTCCATCAGCGGGGAAGGAAAAATATTTTGCCACCAACGATCCTCCATAATTGCTGGAATTTGGGGAATTCCAAAAGAAGGAGCCACGAATTGAGCGGTCTCAAAAAAAAATATGCCGACCAAAAAATGGAAGATGGGTCATTACCGCAGCATGCCTCCCCAAGACGCATATATTCAAAAGAGAGCACCTGGGTAAACCCCCATGAATGGATCTGCGAGAGGGACCTCTGAGCTAATTAATCTTCCATGAGAGATGGGTCTATGCGCAACTCCTTTAAGTTCTCCCTTTAATGTTACATGATAAATTTGTGTTATTTTCCTATGAATTGTTTTTCTAAGCGTTGCAGGCCTGTCATTTGAAATAAAACTTTAGAGACATACATTGTTGATTAAGGAAATGAGTAAGAACTCCTCATCAAAACAATAGAAGCACCCTAAACAAGATACAAAAGGTTTTCTAGCTTGATGATCAAGACACTAACAACGTTAAAGCCCTACTTTCCACGTCCATTCCTCAAAGACGTGTCACCACTTAAACAACGTATTGTATCTCTCACAACGCCACGCGTTGATAACACAAACATTTTCAAAAGAGGCAAAAATTCCAAATAACTCAATTATTATTCATACGATCGATGAACTAGTATTTATACAATTAAAATGTAAGCTTTAAAGAGAAAGAAACTAAAATATGCGCGCAACATGAAAAATCCAAAATACGCTGACACATGCGCCCTTTCAGACAAAATGCACTGAAAGAGGTCTGACAAATAGTATTTCCTTCCATGTTCATATCACGGGGCCAAAACAAAAAAAAGAGATAGAGAATGTACTATTCGACTACCATGAGCTGAATATGAGACGATTGCTTTTGCTACGTGTCATCGCAAACGATTGTTTCATTGCATTATCCATATTGCAATTGCAACGCAGTCCTACACTAACTAGCCCTAAAGTTTTTACCCTTGGGAAGGAAGGTGTAGTTGCCACCCCCATAAGCCCCTAACTAGCTCATGGTTGCCCTTAACTAGCTCATTGCATTTTCCACATTAATTCCTTTAGAGCTACTAGCTGCTCACTCTGCATGTCCTGTGATATGAATATATATGATCAGGAATTTATTCATTTTATCTCAAATTAATGTTGTCTATTATGCCAATTATGCCCTTGCATCAAAGGAGATTTCACCCTTATGCCATTGTAAAGACGAATCGGGCAACTCGGGCAAGAGAGAGGGAGTCAGAGAGAGAATAGTATGACGAGTCGTTTGGACGGCCGGAGGCCGCCGTCGGGGAGCAGCTAGCACTGGCAAAGCCGTGCGAAGCTGGTAGTATAAATATATATATATTCATTAATATTATTTGTAGGGATTCGAAGCCACGTAATATTATTTTATTAATATTAATATTATTTTGAAAAATCTCTTCATCTATGAACTATGATCGAAGTTAGAAATTACACCGTGTTTGTATTAAATGCTTAGAGCCCAGACCAGAGACCCTGCACAGCTCACATTAATAGATTCCATCTACTCTCTCTCTCTCTCTCTCTCTCTCTCTCTCTCTCGCCTAACCAGAAAGAAGCGGAGATGATGATGCTCTCCAGCCGCCGGCCGGAAGCGCATCAAAAACCACTGCAGATCAGCAACGACGAGAAGTTCTTCGCGAGAATCCTCTCCAAAGAAATCTCGGCTTCAGCCCCTTCATTCCGAATCTACTACGGCGTCTCCGCCGCCGGAGCCGTCCCCTTCCACTGGGAATCTCAGCCCGGCACCCCGAAATACGCCACCTCCACCGCCACCCTGCCGCCCCTCACCCCTCCTCCTTCCTACTACTTCATCTCCCCCAACAACCCATCAAAATCTCCCAAAATCACCAAACTCAACAGGATCCACTCCATACTTCCAAGGCTCGCCCCTCCCAAAAAGCCTCACTACTCCCCTTCGCCGTCGCAGCTCTCTTCCTCCTCCACCGCATCGTCGGCGAGCTCGCGCTCTCATCGGAGAGGCCACTTCTCCAGCCCCGTGTCATCCTTCTCCTCTAACTCGAAATCCTGCGACGAGGGGTTCGACGAGGGGTTGTCCGCGTCGTCGACACTGTCTCTCAGGCGGCGGCCGCACGCCGGCGGCAAGAGCGGATGGTACTCCCTGTTCGTGATGAAGAACGTGCTGCTGTGTATTGTTGGGCATGGATCTGCAGCATGCTGAAGTTGGATTTGACTACTGTAGTAAGACTTCATAAGAAGAGAGTGAACTACAATATGAAGTCAAACTAAGTCAACGTTGGGTAATTTCTGTTGAACCATACCTACCATGCTTGTGTTCTTCTGCTGGAGTCATCTGCATGCCTCGAAGAACAGTAGGAGGAAACCTGTGAGTACTGCTCATAATTAATTAATAATGTATGAGAATCAAGTTCTATAATATAATTAATGTGGAGATTATTAAATATTTGCTAATTAATTTTCTTCTATAAAATGCTGCCTGTTCTGCTTTTTTTTTTAATTAGCTTAATTACCTGCTCATTAGGTCTTGTGGATGTGGATGTGAATGCACAAGGGAAAGTTGGTTGTAGCTTCTCTTTTAATATAATTAAATTATGTTTGTGATTGGTTGGAATCTCTCATCACTTTTTGATATGTGTAAAGGATGTATGAGTGAAGAATATTATATATAAATATATATATATATATACACACACACACACATATAATTTTTAGGGCACCGGGCTCCACCTCTACGATTAGTCGCAACCGTAACTCCACTGCTTGTCAATATTAATTAATTAATGTGAAAATTAGTTATACATCACTTTTCGATTTTTGTTAAAACAATATTCATCGTGATACGTATACATATATCATCGTGCATGTCAAATTAACTTCAATAAAGTTGATGAGTTTAATGATAGTTTCTCGAAAATACTGCTTGCATGCCTAATGATGAACTTCCTCGAAAATACCGTTGACAAGACAAATCACAGTCTAGCAATAATAAGTACAGGAGCTCCACTAAATTTTATGTTTATACAATATTTTATGGATGTTTAGATTTAATATTGGCCAACTTAAAACTAATAATGAAGATCCATAAAAAATAGTAAAGCTCTCTACCTAGTGGCGGAACTAGGGCACAATAAATTGTAACATATAATCATTGTAAATAATATCCTTTTTAGTGAGTCTTGAAGATTGACATCATAGAAGCTTATTGGATGTCTACGACCAGGATCTAAAGGTAAATCTTCTATTTTTAAATTTTTGTATTCGTTGACTTTTACCCGTTGAACTCTACTCTTGCAAATCCATAGAACTTTGACATACCTCCTTCTTTGAAAAAAAAAAACTTCTCCATTGCCCAAATTAAACACTCTACATAGAATAATAATCCACATATAAAATGTCCTCGCAAACATATAATTAAAACACTGAGTTCAGATGCATAATTTCTACAAGCATATCAGAAATGGACTTTCCTTAACTTTAGGAATCTATGATGATAAATCATATCAGAGGATAACTACTGAATATTGAAGAATATAGTAGATTCATGAATTCAATATCAATTAAGAAGTGATAACATATACTCCATTACCTGAATCCACCCTTCAAAAATCAAAACATCAGTTAAATATTAACTGAAATAGTAGCCTATTGCTGCACCTTCCCAGTTTAGGGTTCCATCATTTCTCAAATCTCAATCCTTGCTATTTTCTATTTTTCTACCAAAATTTCCCTCCAGCAAAGAGCCAAAGACACAAAGTAATGGAGAAATCAGAAATGGGGAAATAAAAAAAACTAACCTCTCCTGTGAACTGGACAGATTCGCCACTGGTCGTCTGGTCGATGTCGACGATGCGAGACGCCGAGACTTCGACGATGCGTCGATCAGTCGATGCCGGAAGCTGGACAGATACGCCGGAGAACTAGACACCTTCGTCGTCGACCTAGAGTCCTAGCCCCGTCGTCTTTACGCTCGGGATGTCGATGGGCGACGGATTCGCCTGAGCGCCGCACGGGAACGAAACTGACGAAAGGATTAGGGCATAGTGCATAAATAATGATCTTTCCGCGATATTACACTCGGGCACGTGCACGTGCGTGTCCGAACTTTGGTCCGCCCGTGTCTCTACCTACTATGATAAGTTGTTATTAAAAAACATGTTAGCCGAGAAGACTCTAATTAGGCATGCATAACAACGGTATTTTTTCCAAGAGGTATCATCAAACCAATTAAATTTATTAAAGTTGATTTGACATGCAAAATGATATATGCATAGAATGAGGATTCTTTGACATTAATTAATTGATAGTGTGTTTATTTTAATGTACATTAATCCTCTGGTTAAAAGTATTAAAAAAAATATTGGTTTCTTTAAGAGTGAATTATCTCCATGTGAATTAATTTTGACCAAGGCTTTGACTCTTATAGTATATTGTATACCATCTCGTGTCGACAGATGCAATTAATTAATGTGTATCCCAACTGTTTCGTGAACGGTGAATTCACTACATTGATGGCCACCGAAAAGTATGGAAAAACTATATATATATAATGTACGGTCGGTTTGGCGCGGTGTTTTTGCTCCGATGAGTTTCGACAAAAACGCTGCCGTCATAGAATGTATGTTTGGCATGACAACGGTCCGGGAAAAGAAAGCTAGTTTTAAATATAAAAGTGAATGAAGTTTCGTAGGTCATAGGTCAGGTCGGCTGCATGTTCACAAATTAACGAGCATTCATAACCACCGCGTTCACGATGTCAAACAAAGCCATAAAATGCTCAAAAAGAATTGATTTCATAAGCAGATAGCTAAACACAAATGCTAGCGGGTTGAGTAGGAGGGTCATGAGTCACGTGTTAGAAATTAATTTTGGGGGTGCACATAGCTGAACTTTGTGTTCGAATATCCAAATTTGATCTGTGAATAGCCAACTTTGGTCCGCAAATTGCCAATATTTGTCCCAAAACAAACTAGTTACGTGACGTGAGAACGCTTCAATCTTATCGGAGTTGTTTCTCTCTCATCTGGCCACCGTTTTTGACATATAAGTAGTCAAAATTCATTGCTTCGACGAGAGGAATCCAAATCCACTAACAATTTTGAAAAATAATTGGGGGGGGGGGGGGGGGGGGGGGGGGGGGGGGTGACAGTGTCCATCGGGCCCCCCTCTGGATCCGCCATCTTCGTCTTCCTTATATCCCACAACCGGCACGTGGCGTTCGGAGAAGAAGTTGATAACTTAATTTCGGCGAGTTTCTGACATATATATGAGCCGGAGCTCGTCGCCGAAGAAGGCGTCAACTACATCAACCATTTATCAATTTTTTGTTTGCCGCTATCAATTTTGTAATTTGCATTTCTTTTTGGGTATTGATAAATAGACAGGGCCTATTTGGCTATTTGGACCCATTTTTTTTTAAAAAAAATAGAGTTTTTTATAGGTTCTAAATAGCTAATCGTACCCCCTCTTCTTCCTCCAGCCGCCCGAACCCTGTTCACCCGAAAGCCATTTCCGGAACTTCTTGATGTCCGCCCGGACATCTATTCCGCCGCCGCCGGGCCTTTTGTCGGCCGGTGAGAAGGTTTTTTCCCTCCTTTTCAACTTCTGAGGCTTACTCCTTGATCTCCGGTGAGTTTATTTACTATTTTTCTTTCAAAAAAATTCTACTATTAACCATAGATTTCTCAAATCGCCATGAAAATGTTATTGTAGGTTTCGAAATTCTTCACTGTAATTTTAATCTCTCCGGTGGATCCCCATTGTGAGTATTTCTCTACCATTTCTCTCAACTCTCTAATATTTTTTAGTTTCCTAAATGATGAATTTTTTTGTTTAGGGTTTGATTGCTATGAACTATTTCTCTACCATTTCTCTACTATTTTTTTTATTCTAAATTACTCTAAAATATTAAGGTTTTGTTAATTTTTTTCTCAAAAAATTCTTAGATTTTTGATGAGGTCCATAAAATTTCTTTGTTTTTAGGTCAAAATGAACTCAGATGATGTTCCTTTGTTAACAAATGTTGAATGTACTCAAGAAAATTTGATTGATGTTGGAAAGTATTTTTGCACAAGTATGAGTTTTCTGAGTAAAGAAGAGTTAATTGAGTGGGCCAAAAGCATTGCCAAAAATTTGGGATTTGTTATAATTATTTTAAGAGCAGATAATGTCTTAGCAAGAGCAAAACCTAGGGTATTTCTATGTTGTGACAGGGCCAGAGCATATAGTGATAGTCTACCTAAGAAAGGTTTTGTAAAGAAAAATATTAGAAAGTCAAGTTCAAAGCGTTGTGGATGCCAGTTTACACTTAAAGGGCGTAATGAAGGTTACAATGAATTTTAAATTGAGGTTAAAATGGTTTTCACAACCATAAATTTGTTCATCTAGAAGCGCACCCATACATTGGTAGACTAGATGATGATGAGAAAAAGATAGTGACTGAAATGTGTAGTGCTGGAGTTAAGCCACGCACAATATTATCATCATTGAAGAAAAGAAATCCAGAAAATACAACGACTTTGAGAACTATTTATAATGAAAAGGCAAAGTTATATCGACTTCAATTGGAGGGTGGAACTCCAATTCAATATTTGTTTAAATGCATAAGTGAAAGTGGATACATCTCTTTTAATCAAGTGCATCCGGATAGTAATTGTTTGGAGAGTATTTTCTTTGCACATCCAACTTCTGTTCGTTTGAGTAATATGTTTCCGAATGCATTTATGATAGACTGCACCTACAAGACCAATCGTTATCGTTTACCATTGCTTTGCATAGTTGGTGTGACAAGTACAAATCAATCATTTTTCTCCTCCTTTGCATTTATGGCTAATGAAACAGAGGCAAGTTATACACGGGCTTTGCAATGCTTCAAGTTTATGTTTGATGAAAATGTTTTACCTAATATATTTGTTACGGATTGGGAAATTGCCTTGATGAATTCTATTAAAGTTGTGTTCCCTCAAGCTCAAAGTATGCTATGTAATGTTCACATAAACCGAAATTTCAAAAGTGGTAAGGAATGTGACAAGTTCTTGGGTGTATGGCAACATCTAGTTAATTCACGTTCTGAAAATGAATTTCACTTTCAGTATAATGAAATGTTGAAGGATTATGGAGCCAAATATCTGAATGTTCTAGCTTATGTCACAACAACATGGATAGAGCCGTACAAGGAAATGTTTGCTTCATGTTGGGTAGATAAATATATGCATTTGGGGAACACATCAACAAATCGTGTAGAGGGAGGTCATAGCCAATTGAAAAAATTCCTTGAAGTTTCAATTGGAAATTTAGCAACCGTATGGACAACTTTTTGATCAAATGATAAATTTGCAACATACAGAAATTAAAAGAATATTTGGTCAAAGTAAGATTCATGTGTGAGTTTCAAAGGTTCTCTTTATTCGGATCTTATTGGTAGTGTTTCTATTGCGGCCTTGGAAGTTATTAAGAAAGAAGAGGAAAAATTGAAAATTGGGTATGGTGGGCAATGTGTACATAAATGTAGATACACTATGGGCCTACCTTGCGCCCATGAGTTGGAGTCGTATGCTCAAGATGGTAATTCTATACCATTATGGATGGTACACAAGCAATGGAAGCAATTAACTATACTAGATAAAGAACCCGACGTCAACGTTAAAGAAGAGCCGGAAGAGAAAAATGACATTGCGGCCACATATTGTGGGTGTGATTGATGTTATGGGAGATGGACATTGCGGCTACAGGGTTATTAGTATGGCATTAGACATGGGTGATAATTGGATGCAAGTCCGTCATGATTTAGCGAGTGAAGTTCACAAAAATCAAATTTTATATAATGAAAATTTTGGAATGACGAAGACATTGGAGTTGCTAAAGGCTCTTGATTGTTGGGTAGTTCCAGCCCCACTAGATAAGTGGATGACATTGCCCGACATGGGATTAATGGTGGCGTCATGTTATAACATTCAGTTGGTGCACTTCTCAATTCAACAATCATTCACTTTTCTGCCGCTACATTCTGCTCCTAATGCTACCCGGAAGATAATTTACATGGGATACATAAATGACAATCACTTCATCATGTTGCGGATGAAAGAAGACTGTACAATGCCACCGGTATATCCTGTTTGGACAAGATACCATGAGCCACAAGCTGCGGAATGGGATGAATCAAATATCACACGACTCTATTTATAAGGTATGACTATTTACTAAAATTTATTTATACAGTGATTTTTGATGCAATGACAACATAATTTTTTTGGTTTGTAGTACAAATTTTGAGAGATTTTTGGACATCCGCATGATGAAAGATTGAAGAATTTTTGAATTTTGGATGAATTTTATCATTGGGTATGTAACATCCCCCAAACTGCTAGGCCCCTAGAAAGTTTTTGTCATGCCAAGGCATGACAAAAATAGGATAAGTGACCTAGAGTCCTAGGATGATGATGAAAGAGGGAGGAATACACATGGGTGTGCAATTTTTGATGTCCTAACCTAGGAGTGACCAAAAGACTTCAAAAGCCAACTTAACCTCACCATGATCCCTATGACCAACCAGGAGGGTAAGTAGGCCACTAGGGACCCTTGGGGTCAACCAAATTGGTCAAATTGACCAAAAGTCAACTTTGAGCAATCCTAGGTCAAACCACCATGAATAAGGGCAATTGAACCCCAATTGATCAAATTGGGCCCACTCTCATATGGAAACCTCCCTAGGGGACCTAATGGACCCAAAAGCCCCATCATAGGGCCATCAATTTGGGGGAAATTGGGTCAATTCCTAAGAAGCCCCAAATTGACCTAAAATGTACTAAAACCCAAATTAACCTCCAATTGACTTAGTATGACCAAATTGATCATCCTCAAACCCCAAGGGGAGTATGTGAGACCTAAATGGAGCATAGTGTGCATTCAACCATGAAGAATTGGGGCAAAATCAACAAAATACCCAAATTACCCATATAGGCAATTAAGTGCAATCAAGCCCCATTTGACCCCACCTTGACTCAATTATTCTTGGAGTAGGTCCATAGAGTCTTAGGGAGCAATGTTACTCAGTCACATTGAGTGGAGTGAGCTTGGGTCAATCCCCAAACCCAAAACCCCCAAATTGGCCTATTTGGGTCAAGTGAGCCCAAAGCTCAAATCAAGTGGGCTTAACCAACCCCATGACTCCAATAACCAGCCCTCATGATAACTGAACCCTAAAACCATTGGAATTTCGAATTGGAGGGATTAATTGCAAGGAATTTTGGATTTGAAATGAGGAAAAAAAAAGACAAAGAAAGCATGGAGGAGGGAATTGGGGAATGAGTGCCGAATGGCACCCCATCTTCATTCCCCAAGCTCTTCTCTCAGTTGGGGGAATTAATTCCCTCAGTTTTGGGCAGTGGAGAGGAGGCCTTGATTGGCTGCCATGGGCGGCAAGGTGGCTGGCCGAATGGCCATAATGGCTTGAAGCCATATACCCCCTCCCCCTCTCAATTCTCCTCACCATTAGCCTCAGAGCCCTCCAAGCAGTCGAGCCCCCCCCCCCCCCCCCCCCCCCCCCCCAGAGCAAGTTTTCGACCTCAGCCGCTCCAAGAGCCATGGATGCCGGGAACAGGAACGTCGTCTTCCTCCGCCGCAACACTCGTCGCCAAGGCCACATCCAGGCAAGTTCCTTCCCCTCTCCACTTGTGCTAGAATCCCCCTTTCTTCCCATTTCAAATCCAATGAAGAATGGCGAAATCGCCATTCACATTTTCTATGTTCCAAGCCCGGAAAATGAAAACAACCCCAGGCCATCTCCGGCCACCTCCGGCCAAACGGCCACCGCCAAGTGAAAGCCATATGTCGGGTGGAGGTGGTGGCTTGGGGGTTTGGCCGGAGACGGTCTAGGCTCGCCGGAATCTTGCTCGCAAAGTGGCCCAGGCGCGGAAAATCCAGGCCCTCTTCTCATTGGGGAAGACGACTCCTTAGCCGTTGGATTAGATGGAGTTTGATATTCGCAAACCACATATATGAATAGTGATGAAATCTGTCACATTATTTACTGAATATTTGGCCTGATATTTGACCTGTTTACACTCAAAATTAGACAAAGTTCCCAACATCAATGTTGTAGATCTTTTTCTTACCTTTCCAATGATATGTTGTACAGAATTTTTGGTGAAGTATAGCTCCCTATAGAGCTGTTTTAGTGTGGCATGTACAATGTTACAAATTTATGTATTTTTGAATTTTAGAAGAATTGGTGCATGCAACATGGATGATTTTTAGGCCATGCATGTATCCACACTTAACCTATGATTAGTGAGAAAATTAGAATTTTTAGAGAATGTTTTTCTAAAGTTTTGCAAATTATTTCATTTTGTGTATTTAATGAAATTAATGAATAATAATTATTAATTTTTAATGAAACCTTGGGGATTCCCTTTCTAAGGTCATGATCAGCCATCTCTGAAATTTTTATGAAATTTGAATGAGTAGTTTTTCCTGGGACTCAATTTTAGGCTTCATTTGGTTGAGCGGTTGCGGTTGTAAAAGGAGCTGTTGGAAATGCAGGTTTGTAAATGGAGTTGTTGGAAACTTGCAGCTGGAAATGAAGTTCTGTTTGGTTATTCTGTGTTTGTAGAGCTGTTCAAAACTGAGAACCGTTTGGCAAAACTGCGGTGGCGTTTTGTAAATTTTTTTTTTTATTAAATTTTATATTAGAGATTTTTTGAAATTATTTTCGAACACTATAATAAACCTCAAACATACATGAACTATGCAAACACATACAGGAACTCATAAACACATACAGGAACTAAAAAAATGTTCATGCTCAGTGTAGTTGATCGGCAATGGAGTCACGCAATGCCACCATCTCATCCACCCCTACTCGAATCCCTCTAACATGGTCTCCACTTGAGCTTTCAGTACTCTGTCCTGTTCTTCTCTGAAGGCCCGCCGGGTAAATGAAATGCTCGTCTTCATCACAAGAACGAAAATGATTGTCTGAGTAGGATGGGTGTCTGCGAATATAATTATGCAAAGTCATTGTTGCAATCACAATGTCTCGTTGCTTTGTCAAACTGTATGGCGGCATATCTCTAAGTATTTTCCACTTCTTTTTCCATACTCCGAATGAACGTTCTATGACGCTGCGCAAGGACGAGTGAGCCTGGTTGAATATTTCCCGGCGCCCTTGTATAGGCCTATTTCCCCTTCTAAAATCTGGTAAATGATACCGTGTACCTGAATACGGTTTTAGAAAACCACGTTGTAGTGGATATCCGGCATCTACCACGTAATATTTTCCTGCAAAATTATACAGTGCAATCTATGTGTGAGTAATAGCGATCATAACTAATAATCTTAAAAATTTCTTTAAAAAAGAGGTAATCAAGAAGTGAAAGGCTAACCAGGTGGCGAGTACGGGAAATTGTAACTGGGGTCCATAAGAGCACGCTGAAATATACGGCTATCATGAGTAGAGCCCTCCCAACCTACTAATGCGAAGGTGAAACACATGTTGAAATCACAAACCGCCATAACATTCTGCGTTGTTGTGCCATGCCGGCCAATGTAGGATGCCTGTTGATCAGCAGGAACTCGAGCATCCACATGTGTTCCATCAATAGCTCCAACACAGTCTTTAAAGAACGGCATGTATCGAGCGTCATTCAATATTTGCGGAGGGATGTCATTGAAAAGGGGGTCTACAGGGGTGATGACATCAGAAGATAATCTCTTTATAGCAGTGATACCCTTTGCAAAAAATCTACTAATAGTTTCTGTAGAGTGTTGGAATCGTTCGCCTGCAATTTGCATTGATATATTATGACCTAAAATATGCAATGTAACTGCAAGCACTTCTCGTGGTAGAGTTCTCCTGGATCCTTGCAATCCATATTGTTGTTTGAGAAGTGTAAGCAGATCTGCAAATATTACCTTGGACATTCTAAAAGTGCTGAAAAATCTTAAAGGGTGTCCATCGAGTAGTTCACCAATCCACCTAGCTCCTGTTTGGCTTGATGTCATGCAAGGTGTATTAGAGAAACCACTAGACCCGGTTAACTCGCTATTCGCTGCTAATATAAATTGTTGTCCACTGAGTGCTCTATTACGATAAAACCAGGCGGTTACTTGCTGCTCAGTCTCCTCACCAGAACTGCTACCATCCGAAGATAACATTGTAAACCTGTGACAAGTACACTACATTATTTTCAAAATTATATAAATATCCACCTAGCTCATATAACATGATCAACAAGAAGATAAACATAGATAAGTGTCCGATTCGATCACATTGCTATCATCCTAAGATAAAATGTTCAACAAAAAGAAGAAAGTAAATAACAGTACATAAGATAAACATAGATAAACATCAGCATACGAAAGTGTCTGATTCGATCACAGGAAAAACATAGAACCAACTACTCTAATTTTTTGTCAAAACAATCCCGCAGCCATGGTAGACGTCGCTCCCGCCGAATGCTCATAAATGTTTCTCGATTCTGCTTCTGTCTCAGAAACCTGAGGTAGTAGTGGTATAAGTCCACGTTCGAATCATCCATAACCTCCGGAATAGTCTCGAGCTCTGCAACAGTCTCAGGAATGGTGTATAACGATGAAGATATCTGAATGCGAGGAGGCTCCAACATGCACTTCCCAATAATGCGCGATGTTTCAGCTATGTCTTCTATCGCCGAACTCCTAGACTTCTTATTACTCATCTTGCTTTTTCCCTTCACCGTCCGTTTATTCCTTGCATTAGTAGAAGGTGTCTCGTTCATGTTCTGTGTGTCATCTTCGGCTACGTCATGTTCGTCAATCGACTCATGCTCAAAATTTCTTGAACTGGGTGCCCAAGCAAGATCTCCTGTAGCCACGACCTGGCTGAACATCATAAATAGCTTCTCTTCTAAATCAGGGGATATGCCAGCAAACTGAAACTTTTTTGCCGTCGGAACAACCTGGGATAGACAAAATAAATATGTTTTAACAGGCTGATAAAACTATTTACAAGAAAACAATAATCTTAAAAAATAAATACATACTAGGAGGCGTTCTTTCCACCAATCTTCTGAAGCGGCAATAGTTTTGCGAATTGGATCCCAGCCCAAACCTGTCTCACGGCCCTTTAGCTCCCTCCATAACTTCCAATCTTTCTTTAGTTGATCCCACTTGTTCTTCATCTGATTTCGATCATACATCTTTCCGGTGCGAGCAAAGAAATTTGTTGTTAGGTTTGCCCACCCATCCCTGCTAAAGTGTGTGGTTGGGCGATTACCCAACTCTATTTCTTTCAAGCATAAGTCACAGAAAATCAAAACATCGTTGACCTCCCAATTTGCGCTAACACTACCTTCTTTATGTTTACCCATAATGACTGAGAATGTACGAAAAAAATAAAATCAAGTAAACACACAAAAAATCACATAAACACTACACTACACATTCACACAACACATTCACACACACAATCACCATACACATAACACACACACAACACATTCACACACACAATCACCATACACATAACACATATGCTAATTCCTTTTAACAAAAAGTTTTGGAAATTGACATGCTAATTCCTTTTCAAGAAAAATTACCCATGCTAATTCTTTTTAACAAAAAGTTTTGGAAATTGACATATTAAACTAGAGTGAATAGGAAATATAACTTTGCTCTCTGCAGGCCTGAAGTGATCAGCATCTATAAATGTATACATATGCTACAAGTGTTAAAACTGTTCTTCAAAAATCAATCTGAACAACTACTATCAATGTTTCCCTTCCTCGTAATGCTTCAGCAATAATTTTATCTACCAGTAAAATGCCAAGACCACTTATCTATTTTCAACTATCATTCCTTCAAAAGATGCATACACATTCTCATCTAGGCCAGAAGTAAACCAAATATCAAAGCATTTTATTTACAATAATATGCAGGTAATTGATCCAAGCAGAAATCAGATCCAAGCAGAAATTGATCCAAGCAGAAATTATGTAGATCCAAGCAGAAATTGATCCAAGCAGAAATTATGTAGATCCAAGCAGAAATTGATCCAAGCAGAAATTATGTAGATCCAAGCAGAAATTGATCCAAGCAGAAATTATGTAGATCCAAGCAGAAATTGATCCAAGTTTTTTACCTCGCAGCAAACACACCCGAAAAGGCCGAAAATTATGTAGATCCAAGCTCCCAGATCCCGAACGATTCTGTTGGATGTCGTCGGAGAAGAGCAGGGGATGTCGTTAGAGAAGAGCAGGGGATGACCTGGAAGCCGCCGACCCCTGGATGCCGACGCGAGACCTGGTAGCAGGCCGGATGCCGTCGTAGAAGAAACCGACAGAAGACCCGCCGGGATGCCGTCGAACCCTGGATGCCGACGCGAGCCCTGGACGCGAACCCTGGATGCCGTCGTAGAAGACCCGCCGGGAGAGACGCCGGAGTCGCGCGAGACCTTTGCCGTTGTGAGCAGCGGATTTCCTCCTCCCTTCAAAGCTCTAAACGCGACAAACTGGAGCACAGGGATAGGGTTTCGGGACGCCGAGTTTTTCACGCTGGAGTGTTTGTGCGCGACTCGAAAAATAGGCGGTTAAACAAATGAAAAAGAGCGCTGGCGTTGCGTTTTGCTGAAACGTAATAGCGTGAAACGCCTAACCAAATAGAGCCTTAAGCTTGAGGCTCAAAGGGTTAATGGGGTGCAATTAGCAATTTTTGGCTCTTAGGGCTTTTAGTGAAAGTGAAAGTGTAAATCACCTTGCATGTCACTGATTTTATTCCCATGCATGCTAGGGGACTCAACATCATGTCCCCCTTGAGTTTGGGGTTTTTCACATGCATGCAAAGTAGTGTATATGAATAAGGGTGCATTTAGCATAAACTTGAGTTTGATGAATCTCTCTCAATGGCTCCATCCTTGGCAAGAGATTTAGCCATGCATGTGATATGAATGAATGCATCACCTTTAGGTGTATTGGAAATGGTGGGCTTATAGTATCTAGCTTGTTTAATAATCCCACTTTTGGTCACATTTTGTGTATATGTGTAAATGTACCTTGTATGTAATTATTGTATACCACCTTGCATGTTGATTTCACTTTGGCTAGGACCATTTATGGAGGAAGCAATCAACATGAACATAGTAGCCCTTTAGGTTACCTTTAAAATGCCACTGACTTTATGTCATTTGGATTAGTACAACTCCTTCTATGTCATTTTTAGTGTGACATGTCTACAATAGTGTTTTGCTGAATTTTACACTTTGTACAACACTTGTAAGTTGAATTCACCTAGGTTAAACTCATATCTGGAGATTGTAATCAACATGAGCATTGTAGCCCTTTAGGTTACCTTTAAAATGCCACTGACTTTATGTCATTTGGATTAGTACAACTCCTTCTATGTCATTTTTAGTGTGACATGTCTACAATAGTGTTTTGCTGAATTTTACACTTTGTACAGCACTTGTAAGTTGAATTCACCTAGGTTAAACTCATATCTGGAGATTGTAATCAACATGAACATTGTAGCCCTTTAGGTTACCTTTAAAATGCCACTGATTTTATGTCATTTGGATTAGTACAACTCCTTCTATGTCATTTTTAGTGTGACATGTCTACAATAGTGTTTTGCTGAATTTTACACTTTGTACAACACTTGTAAGTTTAATTCACCTAGGTTAAACTCATATCTGGAGATTGTAATCAACATGAACATTGTATCCATTTAGGTTACCTTTAAAATGCCACTGACTTTATGTCATTTGGATTAGTACAACTCCTTCTATGTCATTTTTAGTGTGACATGTCTACAATAGTATTTTGCTAAATTTTACACTTTGTACAACACTTGTAAGTTGAATTCACCTAGGTTAAACTCATATCTGTAGATTGTAATCAACATGAACATTGTAGCCCTTTAGGTTACCTTTAAAATGCCACCAACTTTATGTCATTTGGATTAGTTCAACTCCTTCTATGTCATTTTTAGTGTGACATGTCTACAATAGTGTTTTGCTGAATTTTACACTTTGTACAACACTTGTAAGTTGAATTCACCTAGGTTAAACTCATATCTGGAGATTGTAATCAACATGAACATTGTAGCCCTTTAGGTTACCTTTAAAATGCCACTGACTTTATGTCATTTGGATGAGTACAACTCCTATGTCATTTTTAGTGTGACATGTCTACAACGGTGTTTTGCTGAATTTTACACTTTGTACAACACTTATAAGCTGAATACACCTACGTTAAATATATTTCTGGAGTTTGTAATCAGCATGAGTAATGTAGGGATTGAAGTTACCTTTCATATGTCACTGATCGCATGTCATTTGGCTAAGTATAGCTCCTTCTATACTATTTTTAGTAAGACATGTACGAACCTGTAAGTTGTTAAGTTAAATAACTTGTACGGCACTTGTATGTTAACTACGCCTACGTTAAATTCCTTTCTGAAGAGAATAATCAACATGATAGAGTAGCCCTTTATGTCACCTTTAAAATGCCACTGATTTCATGACCTTTGATTAGGGGTAGCCCCTTTTAGGTCACATCTAGTGAGACGTGTATAAAAGTGCATCTGGTGGGTTTAGTGATTTGGACTCATACTAATACCTTGAAGACTTGCCCGTGCCTTAGGCATGATAACAACCACCTCTATTTAAGAATTCATCCCATGTGCATGAGTGGAAATTCTCTGAACTTCAAGTTGGAGTTTGGACATAAGGATGTAGGAAAAATTTGGGTATATCTAGCGGATGTAATAAATAGTAATTAAGGATAACACCCCATGGTTAATACAAGACTTAGGATCTGGAGCTTAGACCAACATGGGACTGTAGTAATTATTCCAGGATTCATTGAGGCTCAGATGTAGAACTTAAAGAGACCCATAACTGATACTCAACGTACAACACCCCCTAGAAAATCAGGAAGACCAAGATTTGGGGTTCTGGATTGTTACCCATTGAGAACTTAGGACAAGACTTGGAACCCACTTACACATGATAGGGTTAAGATAGTGCCTTGAAAGTCAACTTAGTCAGTCTCACCTTGGTCTGCAGACAGTAGAAACTGAATCATGGATTCGGACCCCTACCTTATGGTCACCACCCCAGAGTTACTAACCTCAGGAAAAGTAGCGGATGCCCAATTGAGTTAAGGACTTACTCACCATGGACTGCCATTAGAAATAGAGATGACATACCCAAAAGTGAAAATGGTGGTTAAGAGGTAAATCAACGAATAGTCGGACACTAGGAATGACATGGTTCGGCGCTCAACAGATCTCCGACACATGTCTGCCCGAGTCGAAAAGGTAATTCACCCTAGGATTTTAGAGCAACTGGAGAGCAAGCGGGCATATAAGAACGGGTAGTAACCAAATAAAATAAACATCGTGGAAATGGGGAATTTGGGCTTTAGTCACCAGCGTATCCCCTAGTACCGTTGCGAGCCCTTCACCAGGTAACCCGCGGGAAGTCCAGGATTCACCCCAAGCTCCTAAGATCAACTAAATTATAGACAAGACTAGCTAAGTAGGAGAACTGGACAAGCTAACTTTCACCCCAACCATAACAGGTATAAGGAAGGACTGGGATAGTCCTGCGAGCATTAGGCTCGGGTAAAAGGAAGGACTGGGAAAGTCCTGCGAGCATTAGGCTCGGGTTATATGGAAGGACCGGGATAGTCCTGCGAGCATTAGGCTCGGGTCATATGGAAGGACTGGGATAGTCCTGCGAGCATTAGGCTCGGGTATAAGGAAGGTCTGGGATAGTCCTGCGAGCATTAGGCTCGGGTATAAGGAAGGACTAGGATAGTCCTGCGAGCATTAGGCTCGTAGCATAATATAAGACTGGTGTAGTCTAGCGAGCGGTAGGTTTGTAGCTTAATATAAGGCTGATGTAGTCTAGCGAGCGGTAGGCTCGTAGCTTAATATAAGACTGATGTAGAGTAGCAAGCAGTAGGCTCGTAGATAATATAAGATTAGGATAGTCTTGCGAGCGGTAGACTCGATGCTTACAAGGTCAGACTAGTACTTCGAGCTGGAGGCTCGGTGGTAAGAATTATATATATGTATATACATGCATGTGCATAGATTGTGGTGGGTCTTCGGTTCTGGCTTAGTCGGCACACCGACAGCAGTTCATTGACTTGGCAGTGCTAGAGGTTTATGAAGGGGCCAGGCTATTTTACTGCGCGTCCGACGGGACTGATTCCCCAAAACTCTGCCTGGCCAAATAAAGGTCTGGTTTCTTCGGATCCAGCAAGAGTACGCAGGAGCTCGTGAGTACCGGGTACAGGTATCACAACGTACGTTAGGGCCTAAGTCTGGTAGTGTGACTTACCCACCTAGGTGAGGAGACGCCCGCTCCTCTGCCACCGTTTGACCACGACGGGAGGTGCCCGAGAGGTTAGATACCTCCGAAAAGTGGGAACTAAAGGTCTGTACGTACAGAGTCGTGTGGGTGAGTTGCATGTGTGTGAATTAATAATTCAATCATTGTATCATTGCATTGCACATCATTGCATCGCATATCTGCATAAACATAGACCTCATCGTATAAAGTTGTATGGGCTCTTTTATACGATGAGTTTACTTCTTGCCAGATCCCTTGACTTATGTGCCTTGTGTGTACGCATATAAGTTGAGGTTACTTTTCCTAGCTGCTTATATATTACTTAGCATCGCATGACTACACAAACAGAGACCTCATCGTATAAAGTTGTATGGGCTCTTTTATACGATGAGTTTACTTCTTGCCAGATCCCTTGACTTATGTGCCTTGTGTGAACGCATATAAGTTAAGGTTAGTTTCCTAGCTGCTTACTTATTACTTTATCGCTCCTTTTATTTCTACAGTAGTATTTCTCTGTTTCTTTACCCTACCATGAGATTGATAATAGAACTGCTAGAACGATTCATCTACCGTTTTATTACTACTATATCCTTGCACTTGTCATCTGCTCACTTTTGTTTTCCCTTGTTGTCCGCTTCCTCCTTCCCGCACGATGCCTAGGAGTCGCAGGTGGAGGCGGTGAGGAATATGCTGAGTCTTATAGACTGACGGTCGGTGGACCCTATTATTACAGGAGAACCAGGTCGAGCAGGACAACCCCCAGAGGGTGGGGGTTGAGGCAGTACCTAGGCCAGGAGTCAGACTTTCAGCAGCTGCGGGGAGAGCTCCGGTAAGCAAGACTCCTCACTTGTCAACCTTGCATATTTACCCAGGGCAGAGGCCGGAGTTATACGCTATCGAGGGTGTCGAGCCCTGCGGATGCATTGACTGCTACATCTTCGCTCGGCGAGAGGCGAAGAAATCAGTGTTCGATGAGGCTTAGTGTTTTATTAGTAGTTTATGTTGTACTTCCGCACTTTGATTATTAGTAGTTATTAAGTGTACTATCTCTCATTCTGGACATGTACTATTACATTTATGTGATTGTTGTGGATTCATGGTTTGGTTTATATATTTCTTGATGATTATGGTTGGCCTGGATAATGTTGAATAGCCGGCAGGATCGGCGTGTTGTGGTGGTGACCATGTAGTGAGATGGTACCACCGCAAGACGGCGGTTCTGGGCGGTAAGACCCGGTTCGAAAGCAAAAGAAAAAGAGGGTCTTACAAACTGGTATCAGCTTAGCCGACTTCGATCCAAAAACAAGAAAATCCACAACCCTAGGGCAACCCCGCTCGAGTTAGTTTGAGGACAAACAAGCAGCGGAAGCAATGGTGTGCCCATAGGAAAAATCACGTTAATTTGTCCATCAAATGAGAGGCTTTAGGCCAACCTTTCTAATCAAACCCCTTTTCTCGTGTAGCCTCCGGTGAACTTCCCCGCCCGAGGGACGATTCCCCCGGTGCAGAACATAATTTCCCCAGCACAAGGTGAAGTTCCTCCGGTTCAGGCTACAGTTCCCCCACTGCAAGGCGAAGTTCCTCCAGTTCAAGCTGCGGTCCCTCCCCCACCGGCCCCGACCCAATTCCAGCAGACGGAGTTGGGACAGACTTTGGCCGCTATTCTGCAAGCATTTACTCACCAGGAGGCCCCAGCTCAAGTCCCCAACCCAGGGGCAAACTGGTTGAGTGTTTTCCGAAGTCTCTCACCGCCGTCTTACACAGGGTCCGAGTCTGTAGTTCAAACAAAGGAATGGCTAGACGCGATTCAGGAAATGCTAGCAGGGATTCGTTGCCCAGAGGATGTAGCAGTATCGTTGGCCGTTTCTGCCCTAAAATCTCATGCTAAGAGATGGTGGAAGTCAGCCATGGACACCACATTTGCTGGGTTAGTGTATGCTGACATCTCGTGGGAGGAGTTTAAGGAGGCATTGCTGGAGCACTTCGTACCGCAGACTGCCAGGGATGATTTGGAGGAACGTTTCCTGCATCTGAAGCAGGGAAGCTTATCAGTATTAGAATACCAGCGGGAGTTCTCGCACCTGGCCCGCTACGCCACCACCCATAAGCTGAAGGACTCCGGATATGCCAAAAGATTCTTCAAGGGTCTTCGAGATGACCTCAGGCACTCCTTACAGTACGTGGCAGATTCTAGCCTAGCTCGAATCACCGAAGCAGCAAGAAGGCTGGAAGCCGATGAGTTGATGGTGCAGGGCCGAGGAAAGAGGCCAGCAGAAGACAGAAATGAGAATAGAGGGCGAGACCAACGACAACGTGGCAGATTTATTAGACACCAGAGAGGCAGGGGACGGCCTCATCCGGACCCCAGACCAGAGCAGAGACCCCAGGCTTTACTTGCGCCTCAGCCGTTGCGGATCCAAGGGCCCCAGGGTCAGGCAGGTGGGGCATATCCTCCCCAGTGTGCTTTTGGTGCCATCAACCGGGCCATGTGCGGGCCCATTGCCCTCAGAGATGGGGTAATCCTGCACCTTTACCTATAGCAGCACTGCCGGTACAACAAATCAGGGGTCGAGGCCGAGGACGTGGCCGAGGCCGAGGACAACACAGAAGAGGCAGGCAGCCAGAGCAAATGTACGCACTGGATCTTGCCGAACCTAGAAATTCGGAGGATGTGATCACAGGTACTTCAATTTTTCCTTTTGTAATTGTTTATTTACCTTGCCGACCCTTAGTTTACATCAAATAGCAAATTAAAACTGCGAAATCACCCAGGTATAGTGCTAATATGTAGAAAGCCTGCGTACACCCTTTTCGATACGGGTGCCTCCCACTCATTCATTTCGGCAGAGTTCGTTGAAGACTTGGACCAGGTCCAGCACCTCGAAGGAGTCGAAAGGAGGGTACGACTCGCGGACGGATCGGAGATAAAAACATGTGCCAAGTGCAACATGTATGTGGAGATCGGAGGGAAGGTGTTCGAAGCGCCAGCAACACTGCTTAAGATGAAGGGCTACGATCTAATCTTGGGCATGGACTGGTTGTATTGGAACCACGCAAGGATTGACTGCCAGGCAAAGAAAATCGTGCTAGAACACGAGGGCGACGAGGTGGTAGTCGAAGGTATTAAACCTATTTCCCGTCGGTTAATCTCATCAACTCAAGCCGTCAAGGCCCACTTGCAAGGAGATGAAGTCTTCATGTTCTGTTTTGAAATAAAAGAGGATGGTATTCCCCTAACCGATATTCCCGTAGTCCAAAATTTTCCCGATGTATTCCCGGAAAAGCTACCCGGACTACCGCCACACAGGGAGAAGGACTTCCAGATTCAACTGGTACCAGGGGCAAGGCCTGTGTCTAGAGCACCCTACCGAATGTCCCCAAAGGAGTTAGTAGAATTCTGTGCCCAATTGCAGGAATTAACAGACTCGGGATTCGTCCGACCAAGCTCGTCGCCGTGGGGAGCTCCTGTACTCTTTGTAAAGAAGAAGGACGGGACTCTTCGATTATGTATCGACTACCGGGAGCTCAACAGGTTGACAGTGCATAACACGTATCATCTACCTCGGATTGACGAGTTGTTCGATCAGTTAGAAGGGGCGCACTGGTTTTCAAAGTTGGATCTGAGATCGGGATATTATCAGTTGCGGATCCAGGAAGAAGACATACCGAAGACAACCTTCAGTTCTAGATATGGCCTATATGAATTCACGGTGATGCCGTTCAGACTCACAAATGCTCCTTCTGTGTTTATGAGTCTAATGAACCGCGTATTCAAGGCCTACTTGGATGTTTTCGTCATCGTATTCATAGACGACATCCTGATCTACTCCAGAACGGAGGAGGAACACACTCGGCATCTGACGCTCGTACTGGAAAGGCTCAGAGAGCACGAACTCTACGCCAAATTCAGTAAGTGCCAGTTCTGGCTCAAGGAAGTAGCCTTCTTGGGGCACACCATCAGCGGGGCTGGATTAGCAGTGGATCCGGCCAAAATTCAAGCAGTGCGTGATTGGCCTCAACCAAAAACAGCATCAGATGTAAGGAGCTTCTTAGGGCTTGCCGGTTATTACCAGAAATTTGTGGAAGGGTTCTCTCGGATTGCCCTTCCCCTCACCTCCCTAACCAAGAAAGACGCAGCGTTCGTATGGACACCAAAGTGTGAGGCCGCCTTCCAAGAGCTTAAGAGCAGACTTAGCTCCGCCCCGATTCTTGTCCTTCCATCAGGGAAGGAAGGATTTCAAGTGTACACGGATGCATCCTATCAAGGAATGGGGGCAGTGCTTATGCAGAACGGGCATGTGATTGCTTACGCGCTGAAAATCTGGAGGCATTATTTATATGGAGTGCATTGCGACATATTTTCAGATCACAAAAAACTGAAATATGTGGACACCCAGAAAGATCTAAACCTCCGACAAAGGAGATGGGTGGAATTTCTGTGCGATTACCAGTATACTATGCACTACCATCCCGAGAAGGCGAATTCCGTGGCAGACGCACTCAGCCGAAGAGCGAGTACTTCCGACTCGGAACCCCGTTTGATGACGATGGAAGTGATAAAAGTACTGCAGGACTTAAAGATCACCCTCGTATCCAAAGCTAACCCCGAAGTTTACGAGGAATACCTGGCCTCGATGAGCATGACCTGTGATCTTCAGGATCGTATCAGATTTGGGCAAAGGAAGGATGCGTCCTTAGAACCAGTATTTGCAGCCTTGGAGTCGGGCCCCATAAAGAGCTTTACTCTACATGATGGTCTTGTCCACTTCCGTGGGCGGATTCTTATACCTGCGGGGGACAGGATCCGAGAAGACATCATGGCGGAAGCACATAGTAGTAAGTACTCTATACACCCAGGAGTTTCCAAAATGACGGCGGACCTGAGGAAGTCAATGTACTGGCCTGGCATGAAGAAAGATATCGCTCACTTCGTTACGCATTGCGTATCTTGCCAACTAGTGAAAGCTGAATGCAAAAAGCCTGGTGGGTTATAACCCCTATCCGTGCCGGAGTGGAAATTCGAAGATATATCTATGGACTTCGTACACGGACTGCCCTGCTCCAACTCCGGGAATGATTCTGTATGGGTGATCGTAGATCGATTGACAAAGGTGGCTCGGTTTATTCCAGTCAGGAAGGGTGCTCCGGTCGGAACGTTAGTACGACTATTTGTGGAGAAGTTTGTTCGGTACCACGGTGTCCCTAAGTCGATCGTGTCTGATTGGGATGGCCGGTTCACGTCTCGGGAATGGAAGGTTGTTCAAGCCTATCTGGGATCTCGGTTGACCTTCAGCACCGCCTTCCACCCTCAGACAGATGGTCAAACTGAACGTACTATTCGGACGATGGAAGACCTACTACGCCTCTGCATTCTGGACCGCAAAGAACCTTGGGAGAGGTTGTTGCCACTCGCCGAGTTTTCTTACAATAATAGCCATCAGTCCAGCATCGGCATGGCCCCCTACGAAGCATTGTATGGGCGGAAATGCAGAACCCCGCTATCATGGGTCCAGGATGATTATCCAGAGGTGCCGGGGTCGAAGTTTGAAGAGGACACAGATGCTATGGTGCGACTAATTCGGGAGCGGATGCTAGAAGCCCAGAGTCGACAGGCCAAATATTACGATGCGCGGCATCGCAAGGTAGAATTTCGGGTGGGAGACAAAGTTTTTCTGAAGATACGTCCAGTGCACGGTGTCACACGAGTACGGAGGCTAAACAAGCTCAGTCCTAGGTATATGGGGCCTTATAAAATCCTAGAGCGTATTGGCCCCCTGGCTTACCGACTGGAGCTACCACCAGAATTAGAGAACCTGCACGACGTCTTCCATGTCTCTTCGATCAGGAGAGCCCTGCTTAAGCCAGAACAACAGATCACTCGTACCTCTGGCCCAGTAGATACAGATCGGTCAGTCCGTTTGGAACCTATCCGAATTGACGACTCCAGCATCCGGGTCCTACGACGAAAGAAGGTGCCCCTAGTAAAGGTCCTTTGGTCCAACCACGGACAGGAGGAGCATACCTGGGAGCCACTGGATCTAATGCAACAACACTACCCTGAATTATTTAAATCAGGTAACACCCAATTGTTATAATGTATTTGATTTTATTTTACTTGATCTGAAAACCCGTACACCCGATCATAATTTCGGGGACGAAATTATTTTGTTTTGTATTGGGATTTGTAACATCCCCCAAACTGCCAGGCCCCTAGAAAATTTTTGTCATGCCAAGGCATGACAAAAATAGGATAAGTGACCTAGAGTCCTAGGATGATGATGAAAGAGGGAGGAATACACATGGGTGTGCATTTAGCAATTTTTGATGTCCTAACCTAGGAGTGACCAAAAGACTTCAAAAGCCAACTTAACCTCACCATGATCCCTATGACCAACCAGGAGGGTAAGTAGGCCGCTAGGGACCCTTGGGGTCAACCAAATTGGTCAAATTGACCAAAAGTCAACTTTGAGCAATCCTAGGTCAAACCACCATGAATAAGGGCAATTGAACCCCAATTGATCAAATTGGGCCCACTCTCATATGGAAACCTCCCTAGGTGACCTAATGGACCCAAAATCCCCATCATAGGACCATCAATTTGGGGAAATTGGGTCAATTCCTAAGAAGCCCCAAATTGACCTAAAATGTACTAAAACCCAAATTAACCTCCAATTGACTTAGTATGACCAAATTGATCATCCCCAAACCCCAAGGGGAGTATGTGAGACCTAAATGGAGCATAGTGTGCATTCAACCATGAAGAATTGGGGCAAAATCAACAAAATACCCAAATTACCCCTATAGGCAATTAAGTGCAATCAAGCCCCATTTGACCCCACCTTGACTCAATTCTTCTTGGAGTAGGTCCATAGAGTCTTAGGGAGCAATGTTACTCAGTCACATTGAGTGGAGTGAGCTTGGGTCAATCCCCAAACCCAAAACCCCCAAATTGGCCTATTTGGGTCAAGTGAGCCCAAAGCTCAAATCAAGTGGGCTTAACCAACCCCATGACTCCAATAACCAGCCCTCATGATAACTGAACCCTAAAACCATTGGAATTTCGAATTGGAGGGATTAATTGCAAGGAATTTTGGATTTGAAATGAGGAAAAAAAACAAAGAAAGCATGGAGGAGGGAATTGGGGAATGGGTGCCAAATGGCACCCCATCTTCATTCCCCAAGCTCTTCTCTCAGCTGGGGGAATTAATTCCCTCAGTTTTGGGCAGTGGGGAGGAGGCCTTGATTGGCTACCATGGGCGGCAAGGTGGCTGGCCGAATGGCCATAATGGCTTGAAGCCATATACCCCCTCCCCCTCTCAATTCTCCTCACCATTAGCCTCAGAGCCCTCCAAGCAGTCGAACCCCCCCCCCCCCCCCCCCCCCCCCCCTTCCAAAGCAAGTTTTCGACCTCAGCTGCTCCAGGAGCCATGGATGCAGGGAACAGGAACGCCGTCTTCCTCCGCCGCAACACTCGCCGCCAAGGCCACATCCAGGCAAGTTCCTTCCCCTCTCCACTTGTGCTAGAATTCCCCTTTCTTCCCATTTCAAATCCAATGAAGAATGGCGAAATCGCCATTCACATTTTCTATGTTCCAAGCCCGGAAAATGAAAACAACCCCAGGCCATCTCCGGCCACCTCCGGCCACCTCCGGCCAAACGGCCACCGCCAAGTGAAAGCCATATGTCGGGTGGAGGTGGTGGCTTGGGGGTTTGGCCGGAGACGGCCTAGGCTCGCCGGAATCTTGCTCGCAAAGTGGCCCAGGCGCGGAAAATCCAGGCCCTTTGCTCATTGGGGAAGACGACTCCTTAGCCGTTGGATTAGATGGAGTTTGATATTCGCAAACCACATATATGAATAGTGATGAAATCTGTCACATTATTTACTGAATCTTTGGCCTGATATTTGACCTGTTTACACTCAAATTAGACAAAGTTCCCAACATCAATGTTGTAGATTTTTCTCTTACCTTTCCAATGATATGTTGTACAGAATTTTTGGTGAAGTATAGCTCCCTATAGAGCTGTTTTAGTGTGGCATGTACAATGTTACAAATTTATGTATTTTTGAATTTTAGAAGAATTGGTGCATGCAACAAGGATGATTTTTAGGCCATGCATGTATCCACACTTAACCTATGATTAGTGAGAAAATTAGAATATTTAGAGAATGTTTTTCTAAAGTTTTGCAAATTATTTCATTTTGTGTATTTAATGAAATTAATGAATAATAATTATTAATTTTTAATGAAACCTTGGGGATTCCCTTTCTAAGGTCATGATCAGCCATCTCTGAAATTTTTATGAAATTTGAATGAGTAGTTTTTCCTGGGACTCAATTTTAAGCTTGAGGCTCAAAGGGTTAATGGGGTGCAATTAGCAATTTTTGGCTCTTAGGGCTTTTAGTGAAAGTGAAGGTGTAAATCACCTTGCATGTCACTGATTTTATTCCCATGCATGCTAGGGGACTCAACATCATGGCCCCCTTGAGTTTGGGGTTTTTCACATGCATGCAAAGTAGTGTATATGAATAAGGGTGCATTTAGCATAAACTTGAGTTTGATGAATCTCTCTCAATGGCTCCATCTTTGGCAAGAGATTTACCCATGCATGTGATATGAATGAATGCATCACCTTTAGGTGTATTGGAAATGGTGGGCTTATAGTATCTAGCTTGTTTAATAATCCCACTTTTGGTCACATTTTGTTTATATGTGTAAATGTACCTTGTATGTAATTATTGTATACCACCTTGCATGTTGATTTCACCTTGGCTAGGACCTTTTATGGAGGAAGCAATCAACATGAACATAGTAGCCCATTAGGTTACCTTTAAAATGCCACTGACTTTATGTCATTTGGATTAGTACAACTCCTTCTATGTCATTTTTAGTGTGACATGTCTACAATAGTGTTTTGCTGAATTTTACACTTTGTACAGCACTTGTAAGTTGAATTCACCTAGATTAAACTCATATCTGGAGATTGTAATCAACATGAACATTGTAGCCCTTTAGGTTACCTTTAAAATGCCACTGACTTTATGTCATTTGGATTAGTACAACTCCTTCTATGTCATTTTTAGCGTGACATGTCTACAATAGTGTTTTGCTGAATTTTACACTTTGTACAGCACTTGTAAGTTGAAAACAACATGAACATTGTAGCCCTTTAGGTTACCTTTAAAATGTCACTGACTTTATGTCATTTGGATTAGTACAACTCCTTCTATGTCATTTTTAGTGTGACATGTCTACAATAGTGTTTTGCTGAATTTTACACTTTGTACATCACTTGTAAGTTGAATTCACCTAGGTTAAACTCATATCTGGAGATTGTAATCAACATGAACATTGTATCCCTTTAGGTTACCTTTAAAATGCCACTGACTTTATGTCATTTGGATTAGTACAATGCCTTCTATGTCATTTTTAGTGTGACATGTCTACAATAGTGTTTTGCTGAATTTTACACTTTGTACAGCACTTGTAAGTTGAATTCACCTAGGTTAAACTCATATCTGGAGATTGTAATCAACGTGAACATTGTAGCCCTTTAGGTTACCTTTAAAATGCCACTGACTTTATGTCATTTGGATTAGTACAACTCCTTCTATGTCATTTTAGTGTGACATGTCTACAATAGTGTTTTGCTGAATTTTACACTTGGTACAGCACTTGTAAGTTGAATTCACCTAGGTTAAACTCATATCTGGAGATTGTAATCAACATGAACATTGTAGCCCTTTAGGTTACCTTTAAAATGCCACTGACTTTATGTCATTTGGATTAGTACAACTCCTTCTATGTCATTTTTAGTGTGACATGTCTACAATAGTGTTTTGCTGAATTTTACACTTTGTACAGCACTTGTAAGTTGAATTCACCTAGGTTAAACTCATATTTGGAGATTGTAATCAACATGAACATTGGAGATTGTACAGGTATCACAGCGTACGTTAGGGCCTAGGTCTGGTAGTGTGACTTACCCACCTAGGTGAGGAGACGCCCGCTCCTCTGCCACCGTTTGACCACGACGGGAGGTGCCCGAGAGGTTAGCTACCTCCGAAAAGTGGGAACTAAAGGTCTGTACGTACAGAGTCGTGTGGGTGAGTTGCATGTGTATGAATTAATAATTCAATCATTGTATCATTGCATTGCACGTCATAGCATCGCATGTCTGCATAAACATAGACCTCATCGTATAAAGTTGTATGGGTTCTTTTATACGATGAGTTATTTCTTGCCAGATCCCTTGACTTATGTGCCTTGTGTGTACGCATATAAGTTGAGGTTACTTTTCCTAGCTGCTTATATATTACTTAGCATCGCATGACTGCACAAACAGAGACCTCATCGTATAAAGTTGTATGGGCTCTTTTATACGATGAGTTTACTTCTTGCCAGATCCCTTGACTTATGTGCCTTGTGTGAACGCATATAAGTTAAGGTTAGTTTCCTAGCTGCTTACTTATTACTTTATCGCTCCTTTTATTTCTACAGTAGTATTTCTCTGTTTCTTTACCCTACCATGAGATTGATAATAGAACTGCTAGAACGATTCATCTACCGTTTTATTACTACTATATCCTTGCACTTGTCATCTGCTCACTTTTGTTTTCCCTTGTTGTCCGCTTCCTCCTTCCCGCACGGTGCCTAGGAGTCGCGGGTGGAGGCGGTGAGGAATATGCTGAGTCTTATAGATTGACGGTCGGTGGACCCTATTATTACAGGAGAACCAGGTCGAGCAGGACAACCCCCAGAGGGTGGGGGTTGAGGCAGTACCTAAGCCAGGAGTCGGACTTTCAGCAGCTGCGGGGAGAGCTCCAGTAAGCAAGACTCCTCACTTGCCAACCTTGCATATTTACCCAGGGCAGAGGCCGGAGTTATACGCTATCGAGGGTGTCGAGCCCTGCGGATGCATTGACTGCTACATCTTCGCTCGGCAAGAGGCGAAGAAATCAGTGTTCGATGAGGCTTAGTGTTTTATTAGTAGTTTGTGTTGTACTTCCGCACTTTGATTATTAGTAGTTATTATGTGTACTATCTCTCATTCTGGACATGTACTATTACATTTATGTGATTGTTGTGGATTCATGGTTTGGTTTATATATTTTTTGATGATTATGGTTGGCCTGGATAATGTTGAATAGCCGGCAGGATCGGCGTGTTGTGGTGGTGACCATGTCGTGAGATGGTACCACCGCAAGATGGCGGTTCTGGGCGGTAAGACCCGGTTCGAAAGCAAAAGAAAAAGAGGGTCTTACAGGGTATGCACCGCTTCCTAAAAATTTTTATAAATATATTTACTTATGTATATGCTAATTGATGTTCACTTCTTCTTTTTTAGGTGATTTGAGAAACGGCTACAACAATCGAAAACTTCTTCATATTATGAATCAGAACTTTTTAAGATTGCAAATACATATTTCAATGTTTTTTTGAGAAAGATTGTTATATATTATGTCTACTTCTATCAATAAAATCAATTAATTTTTTTTTAAATTTTGGGTACAAATAGCGGTGTGGGATGTGATGTACAATTATAATTTTATGGTGTCCGATTAAAATTGGGGTCCAAATAGCCAAATATGGTGTCTATTTATCAATACCCTTTTTTTTTGAAACATTGTAGTACAGAAAACAAATAGTCGAGGATAGCCAAAATCGCAGTGCGTGTATCATCGGCCAATTTTTAAATTTTAATAATCTTTGTTTACGATAAAACATTATTTTGTAGAGTAAGTGACCCTGATTGCCACATGTAAAAAAAAATTTAGATGGACGACTTGGATTTATCGGTTGCCATTCTCGATATATATCAACGCGCAGAATATCTCACGGTTACAATCGGGCTCTGGACCGAAAAACTGCAATTGATTTAGCCTAGCCCAGCTTGGTCCAACCTTCGTGGCCTCCGGCCGCCCAAACCGCAATAATTCAACCTTCAGTACCAACCATTTTTAGCTTAATTAATTCGGGTTTGTTCCGTTTGATGAAATCGGGCTTTGAAATTGGAATTGGTGACAAATTTAAATGAAAATAAACCTTCAATTCTAATTCAAAGGTCTCAATTCCGTCCAAACCAAATGACCCCAAGAATTCTATTCAAGAGATAAATAAATTTTCAAAATCAGTCACAAAGTTATTATTACTGGCAGCCGTTACGAGACAGTTTTATTATTTTATATCAACTATATATATAGGTGACTTTTTTTATTCATAATTTTATATCAATCATACATATAGCTATTAATGACTTTTGTTTAGATAATGAATAAAATGTTTCTTATGAAAATTACATTTAGATATACGAGTGACAGTGCACTAGGGATCCCCCGTGCCCCGCGCGACGGTACCCGTCTCGCGGCGGCGTGCTTCGCCCGCCCCCAATGTGCGAGCTTATTTTAAATTTTTGGTTTAATTTATTTTTTTAATATTTTATTTTTTAAAAATATATCTTTTTTTGCCTTTTTTTAAATTTTTTTTTTCAATTTTTAAATTATTTATACAGTATTTTATTATAATTTTTCGGAGAAAAACTGTATGCAGGTGATCTGTGAATAACCAACCAGCGTAAAACAAAGGCTATTCACAGACCACCTGCGAATTGATAGGATCATTTGAATCTTCATCTGACGGCTTATATTCGTTGGTGGACCGGGTTACACCATAACTTAATATCTTTATATATTAGTATAAATAATCAAGCTTCACTTTATAGTTTATAATTAGGACATAAAATATTGGTTTACTTGGGAGCTAGATAACCCACAGCAAAGGAGAATAATTATGAGAATTAAGGTTTCGTTTGGCGTGGTGGCGGCGGTCGTGAACACGGTGATCATGAACCGTCGATCGTGAACGCCTGATCTCACCTAAAAAATTCATGCATTTTATGCTCAAAACTAGTTTATTTTCTTTCAAACATACATTCTATGATAATGACGTTTTTAACCAAATTCACCGAAACAAAAAAGAGAATATTGTGTACACAGTGCTTGGAAACTATGGTCATAATTTTTTTTAGATAAATAACTTCATCTACTTTTATGTTCCAAGCTAGTTTTTTCATTTATATTTGGCGGTCATAACCGTCGTCATGTCAAACATATATTATATGACGACCCGGAGAGAATTTTAGGCACGCTCGTGTACAAAGAGGATCGCAGAGGATCTTTTTTTCTTGTCAAATTACAGTTGTATTTTCAGTTACAGTTGTAAATGGTCTGTATTTTCAGTATAAATTACAATTGTAATTTAGTTCAAAAATTTCACTTTTTATAAGTGTATATTCATCCCAAAATATGTACATATGATTACTTAAAATAATCGTAAAAATACACGAACCAATATTTTGTGACTTTTTAAAATAAAAATAAAAATTGTAGCGTATAAATTAATTTTTCGCACCATGTATAGATACACTCTCGAACCTAACATTTACACTTTTGTCCAAGCTAACCGGCGCAAAAATGCCTCGCCAAATGGAGCCTGAATCTATGTTCCTCTTTATCATTTTTAAAATATATATTTATTATTAGTGTTAATATCACTGTCATTATAATTACAGTATTTATTCTTTATTCTTGCAATTCAAATCCTGTCTTTAAATAGTATCTTTGTTGCGGGTCACTTGACGCTTTGGTAGATCGTTCGAATTGAACCACCTTAATTCTAGAGCAAGCCTTGCGCGCAAACAGTAAATGAGAGAATTAATAAATGACAAAAAGACTTTTTATCGTGAAAAACTAGAAATGGTGAAAAACCATGCGGTCGGAGCTGTGCCGACCAAATTCCACTATCTTCTGGTTCATTACAATTGAAGACTGAGAACTCGAGCGAGACAGATCGCTGCTAGTTACAATGGTAGAGAAAGAAAACCTCGAGTGTGACAGACCACCTCTCGAGAGACTAAGTATTTTTCTGGGAACGAAAGTGAGATTCTCGAGTCGCCTAATTTCGTAGCTTGAAAGATTCCCAACTCGCTTAGAAAACTATCTTTTGAAGCGAAGAAAAATCTTCAAAGTCACGAAGGAGACCTTCAAAGGCTCGAAAGGAACCTTCGAAGATTCAAAAGAAATTTTCGAAGATCTAAGAAGATTTTCTAGCGCCGAAGGAGAAATCCAAGGAAATCTTAAAAGGAGCTCTCTCCGGCCAAGAAGACCGGGTCCCTTGAAATGAAAGTCTTGAGCTCCTTTTATAGCCTTGGGCAGAGGTAGCATCGTATTTTCGCCGTCGTAACCACCGTAACCACCTGATGGGGAATCACGCTGGTCGATTTGGAGCACACAGATCGCCACTTTTTGGATATCCCCGTCTTGCCGGTGTTGAGCGAAGTGAAATGAACCTGCAATCTAGGAAATTGGGAAATGCTAACTGCCGCGAATGTGAAAGCGTTTCGAGCGCGCAATGAACACGAAATCGTTCTGAGCGCGCAACGAACACGGAAACGTTCTGAGCGCGCAACGAACGTGGAAGCGTTCTGAGCGCACGACTAACGCGTAGGCGTTCTGAGTGTGCGGTGAACGCAGATGCGTTCAGAAGGCGTGGTAAACGCGAAGACGTTCCGTTCGCGTGGTGAGCCTAGAGGAGTTATGAGCGCGCGGTGAGCGGGGGCGTTCGACGCACGACATGCACTTGGGGGCATTCCACGCGTATCGTGAATGTGGAGTACATAGGAGGTGGACACGGCGTAAGCGTGTCGTTCCTCAAGTCTTGCACGGTTAAGGAGGCGCGTCCTGCACTGCGCGGCGAGTGCCAGGCGGCGGGTGTCGAGCAGCGAGCATCGCGCTGGCCTCACCTGGGAGGTGCGGCGTTGGGCGCACCTGGTTTGTTCGGCCTAGGCCGCACCTGGTTGGTGGGGCCTAGGCCGCACCTGGTTGGTGGGGCCTAGGCTGCACCTTCCAGGTGCGGCCATGGCTGGGACGGCGCGGCGGGTCCGGCCAGCGCCGTGCTGGGTAGGCTTGGTGGGCGGTCAGTGAAGTGTGGGCGAGGCTGACGGCGGTGAAGAGAGAGAGTTGGATGAAGGAGAGAGAGAAAGGGAAGTTATGTGCATAAAGAAGAGAAAGAAAATGTGGGGTTTGTGGTTAGGTGCGGTTAGCACGTACGCGTGCGCTCTGGAGTCTGTTTGGAGGTCAAAAAGGCTTCGGAATTATGCGAGAATGGACCCGTTGCAATCGAATCGGCGAGCCGGTCAAGGTCGCGACGAAAAATCACAGGGTCGACCAGGTCTGTTTTGGGGTACCCCATCAAATGCCCCCCAATTTTCGGAGATCATTTTTTGTATAAAATATGTCCTAAACTTTTTTGATGAACGTATATCTTCGGGTGTGCTAGCTCACTTAGATGAGTTGTTTTGGCTTGCGCGGTTATGCGCTTCTCATTATGCGAATGTGCCGGAAGTTGCCGCTCGGTGTCAGCGTCGGAGATTGTCGTTTGGTTGGTGGAAGCTCGTTGCTTAGCGCAGGTACCGAAGTTGTCAATTGACATTAGTTCGATGATTGTCGAGAGCTTGGTGTTAGTGTTGGAGGTCGTGGCGAGCCTACCGCTTGGCGTGGAGGGTTCGTCCTTCCTCACCGGGGGTTGCCAGTTTGTTCTCTCAGAGGTTTGTTTTCGGTAGAAGCAGCGATGTAGCGGGAGGCTCGGACAACGTGATGGCGAGATTCCCAAGCGATTCAGTGGCGAGATGCCATAGCAGCGTGGTGGCGAGATGCCCTAGCAGCGCGATGGCGAGATGCCTAAGCAGCGCGGTGGCGAGTTGCCCAAGCAGCGCGGTGGCGAATTGCCCAAGCAGCGCGGTGGGAAATTGTCAAAGCATCTCGGTGACGAGTTGCCCAAGCAGAGCAGTGACGAGTTGTCCAAGCAGCGCGGTGACGAGATGCCCAAGAAGCGCGGTGGCGAGAAGCCCAAGCAGCGCGCTGGCGCGCGAGATGCCTAAGCAGTGACGAGTTGCCCAAGCAGCGCGGTGGCGAGTTACCCTAGCAACGCGGTGGCGAGATGCCCAAACAGCGCGGTGGCGAGATGCCCAAGCAACGTGATGGCGAGATGCCGAAGCAGCGCGACGGCGAGTTGCCGAAGCAGCGCGGTGGCGAGTTGCCCAAGCAGCGCGGTGGCGAGATTCCAAGCAGTGCGGTGGCGAGATTATCTTTTGGGCGGACTTAGTTAAGATTGTTGTCCTTGACGCATACCCTTCACTCACAGGAGGCATTTTCTCATCATTGTACTAGTGAGCTTGCTGCTTGGTATTAGTATCGAAGGTCATGACCCTAACTTTCGTAGCCTCATTTCAGGAGATCTGTATTGATAGAGCCAAAAAGTAGCCACAGTAATCTTAAATATGCAATAGATACATGTGCACAAGTACAATCTTACGGCTTACTATTTTAAAGCAAAAAACTGGAAGAAGAAAAAAATGAAAATTGATGATGGATGAAACGCGGGCTGTACGCGCTCTTCTATGGGAAAGTTCCCCTGCCCAGTACCTCTATCTCATCCGCTTAGGGGTACAACACTGTCCTCTACTGGATTGTCAGCATGAGGTTCGTGATGGTTCGGGACTTGGTTTAGTAAAACCCTTCCGAAGAGGCCTTGTCGGACAAGACGCTCGATTTCCTCCTTCAACCGGTTACAACCTTCAGTACTGTGCCCATGCCCCTGATGAAAGCCGCAATATTGCAGCTGGTTTCCTCTGTTTGGTGCAAGCGGCTCGGGCCTTCGAAGCGCATTGCTATCACGGAGGGCAAGGAGAACGTTAATTCTGATAGTATTCAGGGGAGTGTAGTCCTGATGCAGGTGAGATCCTCGGTCTCGGTTGGGGTTGTCGCGATGCTTGTTGTTCTTATTGGGAACCGACTGCGGTGGCGGTTCCTCCCTCTTCCTCTTCGAGCTCCCCTCGAACTTCAATTACCTCATCAATTGCAATCTGAGCCTCGACTCGGTGAACGAGGTCTGGGTAGCTGGGCACAGTTTCCCGCATTAGTGCAGAGTAGAAGTCGCCGGGGCGGAGCCCTCTAAGAAAAACTCCTCATAGAAGCTAGGGTCCACCACTGGAATTTGTCGCGCTTAAGTAGTGAAGCGGCGGAAGAAATCCTTGAGGGTCTCTCCCTCTCTCTGGCGTATTTCCTGAAAGGTGGCAGGGGTCCCGGACGGTGATGCAGTTGGCGATGAATTGGTCGGTGAATCACTGAGCTAGTTTCGCAAAATTATTGATGACTCATCTCAGAGAGTGGAACCAAGTGTGTGATTGTCCCTTTAGTGTTGCTGGGAACACTTGGCACAATAGTTGGTTAGTGGCGTTGTAAATCCTCATGATGGTGGTGAAGTGGTTGGCGTGTTCTAGCGGATCGTCCGTTCCATCGAACGTCTTGATGTTCGGGAGCTTGAAGCCGTGCGGGATCGGATGTGTCAGGACGTCGGGCGTTAACGGTGAGCGGTGATGACGAGGGCGGCAGGCCAAAGCAGCGCGCAGCCCGGCTTGCTCTTGTTCTTTAGCGATTATGTCGCGAATTTCTTCACGAGTGTGCCTTCCAATTGCATGCTCGAAGCATGCTGCATCCAGGCGGGCGGTGGTGATGACCTTCAGGTTCTTCGGCATGATGGGCTGACCGTGTTGAGCTGGCCGCATTAGAGAACTCTTCTTCACGTATGCGGTGCTCGTGAGTGAAGCGCTCGGCCGGAGCGTGATCCGGAGTTGGCGGAGGCGGGCTGCCTTGCTCGGGGGCAGGATTGGGAGCTCGCGACGCCCCTCTGTTCCTTAGGATCACGAGCATCTCAGTTTATTGCTCTTCCATCTGGTGCATGCGTCTCTCCAATGTTGCAATTGGTGTGTTTGCGTCTTCTCCCGCGCAAGGCGCGTGGATGAGCGAGTGGGAAGGAGCTGGATCGACGTGCCCCTAGGGACTGATCCTTCAGTAGTGCGGGTAGCTTTTCTTCCATTGATGCTTGTAACGAGTATCGTCGTGTTGTGGATACTGTCTTCAAAGTCTTTGTAGAGTTTGGGGGAACACTTTCCCACAAACAACGCCTAACTGTTGTGGGTCACTCGACGCTCTGGTAAACCGGTAGAATTGAACCACCTTAGCTCGAGGGCGAGCTGAGCGTGCAAATAGTCAATGAGAGAATTAATAAATGACAAGAAGACTTTTTATCGTGGAAAACTCGGAAAGGGTAAAAACCACGCGGACGGAGTTGCGTCGACTAAATTCTACTATTTTCTGGTCCGTTATAATTGAAGGCTGAAAACTCGAGCTCGACAAGTCGCTGCTCATTACAATGGTAGAGAAAGAAAACCTCGAGGGTGACAGACCACCTCTCGAGAGACTAAGTACTTTTCTGGGAATGAAAGTGAGATTCTCGAGTCGTCATTCATAGCTTGAAGGATTCTCAACTCACTTAGAAAACTATCTTCCGAAGCAAAGGAAAATCTTCAATGGCACGAAGGAGACCTTCGAAGGCTCAAAGGGGATCTTCGAAGATTCGAAAGAGATCTATGAAGATCGAAGGAGATCTTCAAGCGCTGAAGGAAAATTCTAAGAAAATCTTCAAAGGAGCTCTCTCCGGCCAAGAAGACCAGGTCCGTTAAAATGAAGTCCCCGAACTTCTTTTTATAGCCTTGGGCAAGGGTAGCCTGGTAATTTCGCCGTCGTATCCACTGTAACCACCTGACGGGAGAATCACGCTGTTCGATTTGGAGCACACGGATCGCCACTTTTTGGATATTCCCGTCTTGCCCCCCGGGCAGTTTGGTCAGCTTGGGAAGCTTCGTTGACGGCGTTGAGCGAAGTGAATTGGACCTGCAATCTAGGAAATTGGGAAAAGTTAACTGTCGTGCGTGTCACAAACATGGAAGCGTTCTGAGCGTGCAACGAACACGGAAGCGTTCTGAGCGTGCAACGAATACGGAAGCATTCTGAGCGCGCAACGAACATGGAAGCGTTCTGAGCGCACAACGTAAGTGGAAGCGGTTTGAGCGCGCGGCGAACGCGGAGGCGTTCCGAGCGCACGATGAACACGGAGGCGTTCTGAGCGCGCGGTGAACGCAGAAGCGTTCTGAGGGCGTGGTGAACACAGAGGAGTTTCATGCGCGTGGTGAGCCCAGAGGAGTTCTGAGCGGGCGGTGAGTGCGGAGGCGTTCGACTCGCGACGTGCACTTAGGGGCGTTCCGCGGGTGCCGTGAATGTGGACTTGGGAGGTGGACGTGGCGTGAGCGTGGCGTTCATCAAGTCTTGCACGGTTAAGGAGGCGCGGTCTGCACTGCTCGGGGAGTGTCGGGCGGCGGGTGTCGAGCGGCGAGCGCCGCACTGCGGCGAGCGCCGCACTGCGGCGGCATGGTTTGTGCCGCGCCGGAGTGGTGCGGTTTAGGGGAGGCGCGCGCACGACGTTGGTCGTACCTGGGAGGTGCGGCCATGGCCGCACCTTGCAGGTTCGGCCATGGCCGGGATGGCACGGCGGGTCCGGCCGGCGCCGTGCCGGGAAGGCGCGGTGGGCGGCCGTCGAGGTGCGTGCGAGGCCGACGACGATGAGGAGAGAGAGAGTTGGATGAAGGAGAGAGAGAAAGGGAAGTTATGTGCATGAAGAAGAGAGAGAAAAGGTGGGGGTTGTTGTTACCCTCATGATGGGTGCGTTTACCCCCATGGGGGTGTGGTTAGCACGTACGCGTGCGCTCCGGAGTCCGTTTGGTGGTCAAAAGGGACTCGGAATTACGCAAGAATGGACCCGTTGGAATCGTATAAGCGAGCCGGTTAAGGTCGCGGCGAAAAATCACAGATTCGACCAGGTTCGACCAGATCCATTTTGAAAAACCCCATCAATCTTTATTATTTTAAACTCGATAAAATGGCTCATCAAGTATAACCTTGACTCCGGTAAAAAACTATACCTAAAATGCTTCACTGCGCATATCATTTATAAGCATTTCTTATAAAAAAAAAGGCAGCTCGGTGCACGAGAGATTTTTGGGTTTGGGTATCGGACCCAGTCCGAGTTTTTTCTTGAGATATTATTTTGTACTAGCGAGGCATCTCAGGTATTTTTTGGAGACATCTCAGATGCCCGAACAGTAAAAAAAAACGGACACACTTTTGCGCGTGGGGCCGGGCTGGCTTAGGTGGTGTCAATTCGTTGGTCCCGGACCGTCCGGTACCTGGACCTAAGAATTTGGCCCGGTGCACAAAGCATCTCCGCACAGAGAGGGTCCTGGGAAGGGTCCCACCACAAGGGTGAAATGTACCTGCATTTTTTCAAGAGGCTGGTTCCACGACTCAACCTGTGACCTCGAGTTTACACGGCAACACCTCAACCAGCGCGCCAAGGCTCCCCTTCTATAAGCATTTCTATAAGTATTTAAAAAAAAGAATCATAAAGCCAATTAATTTAAAGTTAATTTAATTTATTTCCAATTTTATTGCGGATTATCCAATATCTTTTATCAATATTTATCTTCCGTTTATATATCTATCAATCGAAGCAACTTCAAACCTCCCCGATTCAAAAGAAGAACCAATTTAGAATTTGGCTCGGCCCAAAATACAAATCAAATATCAATGTAACGGCCCACTAACTACATTCGGCCCATAATAAAAAGAGGGAGCAGTCCCATTAAATTACTTGTCATCTGAGGAGATTATGAATTATCATTTATATTGAAATATTGTTGAAGATGAATATTGACCGACTATAGCCGTACTCATATACTTTTTAATAAAAAAATTTATTATTTGAGGCATAAATTTGGCTCATAAGCTTCGAAGTTCAATTTTGTTAAGTAGGAGACAATTTGATATATATATATATACTATATTAAAAAGAACTAGTAGAGTTTGCACTCGCCCCTAGCATGCACTCGCCCTCCCCTAGCTCAGTAGCGAGTCCCAGCTATGGAGGGCACTCGCCGCTCCGGCGAGTCGGCGCTAGCATTACGCGGTAGCGCCACCCCCCTCCCCCCCCCCCCCCCCCCCCCCCCCCCCCGCCCCCCAAGGGGTGCGGCCGAACCGCACCCCTCAAGGGGTGCGGTGCATCCGCACCCCTCTTGGGGTGCGGCCAAGTCCGCACCCCTCCTCGGGTGCGGCCACGCGCGCTCAGAACACCTCCGCACTGACGCGCACCCAAAACGCTTCTGAGCACGCTCAGAACGCCTCCGCGCTCACGCGCGCTCAGAACGCTTCCCCAGTCGCCTAGATTGCTTCTCCGTTCGTTGCGCGGTCAGAACGCTTCTGAGCGCGCTCAACTCACTTTTTGTCTTTCTGACTTCTCACATTTTGTCTTTTTAGCGTGCTCACATTTTGTCTTTTCAGCATGCTCACTTTTTATCTTTCCAGTTTCTCAGATTTAAGGAACAGCTTGTCGCCTTCTTCGCCTCTAACAAAACTACCCGAACTGCCCGAAGGGCAAGATGGTCATTTACGAAAAATGACGATCCGTGTGCCCCGAACCAGAAAACATGATTCGTCCGCCAGGTATTTATGGAGGTTACAAACGGCGAAATTACCAGACTACCCCCGGCCAAAGCTATAAAAGGAGCCACAGGGCTTCATTTCAAAGGACCTTGCCTTCTGCACCCGGGAGAGCTCCTTGCAGACTTTTGCGTAATTCTCCATCGGCGCTTGAAGATCTCCTTCGTGGACTTGAAGATTTCCTTCGTCCCGAAAGGCGACGCAGCTTCTCACTTTTGTTCTCCGGAGCCTTCTCACTTTTGTTCTCCGGAGCCTTCTCACTTTTGTTCTCCGGAGCCTTCTCACTTTTGTTCTCCGGAGCCTTCTCACTTTTGTTCTCCGGAGCCTTCTCACTTTTGTTCTACGGAGCCTTCTCACTTTTGTTCTTCAATATTCTCAGAAGGAGAAATACTTAGTTTTCCGAGAGGTGGCCTGTCACCCTCGGAGCTCTCTCTCTCTCTCTCTCCATTATTGTAACGAGCAACGGCCTGTCGCGCTCGAATTCTAAGTACCTAACTGTAAGCTCTCAGAAGATAGTGAAGTTTGGTCGGCACAGCTCCGGCCGAGTGGTTTTTTACCCTTTTCGGGGTTTCCACGTTAAAAAGTCTCAGTGTACTCAACGAATCTCAAATTGACTGTTTGCGCGCTTGGTTCGCTCCCGAGATAAGGTGGTTCAAGTAAACCGGTCTACCAAGAGACCTAAGCGACCCGCAACAGTTTGGCGCCGTCTGTGGGAACACGATTCCCAAAGTTCAGCAAAGATAACTGAAGGTAACACTTGTCGCCAATTGCAATGGCAAGAAGAAGTGCTCGCACTACTGAAGGTTCAATCCCGGAGGGGCGCATCGACCCAGCTCCCTCCCACTCGCTCATCAATGCACCTCTTGTAAGTTCTCTTTTCTCAAAACCCGTTCAGGTACATGAAAACTCGAACCTCTCTCGCATCGCACGGTTGAGGTGGATCTTCGCCCAGAATCGCTGCCTTGCGGTGTCACCAACACTCAGGTTGGCTAACCCCGCTCAGCACCGACTCTGCCGGCTATACGATCATAAGTAAATATATGCAAAAAGTAAATACAGAATTAAAGGCATGTCCACATCACAACATCATATAGATATATAATGAAACAGAAATGTCCAAAAAGAGATAGTACAAGCAAAAGGGGCTTAAGCCCGATACATATCCAAAATGAGTACTCTCTCTCTCTCTACAACATGCGGAAACTACAAACTCTCAAAACTGAAAGTTAACTGTCTAGTCATCAACCTGTGGCGTCGTGGTAGTGCGTTGCATCCGCTGCTCAGGTCCTGCCATCTCGTCCAGCTGCGCCGGGACGCTCCGTCTCCTCAGACTCCTGTTACGGCCACATCCGACCGTTAGTCATAAAGACTAAGTCGTTTTGTCCTCGCCTCCCTCCACGACTCCTAGGAACCGAGCGGGAGGAAGAAGCGGAGGACAACAAGGGGTAAACAAGGAAAGAGGTGACATGACACTAATCTAGCAAGTATAGGAAAATCGGTAAAACTTGCTAGCAGTATAGTGCAAATAAATGACAGTAAAGTAGAGCATGAAGTAAACCAGTAATAAAAATGCGGTGCAGTAAGTAAAACTAATCTACCATCACAGATTCGTACCTTAACTTATATGAACGCCCATACGACATATAAGTTAAGATGTGCAGGTAACCCATCATATAAAAGAGCCCATACTAATTTATATGATGGGGGTATGCTAATGTGTATGTTATGCTATGCTATGTTATGCTTATGATGACTTAATGTGTTTATGCAATGTGACTCACCTACACGACTCTATGCGCACAGACCTTTATAGTTCCCACTTTGTTAGGAAGGAAGCCAACCTTTCGGGTACCGACCGTCGTGGCTCACGGTGGCAGTGGATCTGGCACTCCACATCCTAGGCGGGTATGCTCACTACCAAGCCTAGACCTCACGTACGCCTCAACGCTAAGAACACAACAGCGGAGCTCCTGCGCACTCTTGCTGGAATCCACCAGACTTTAAGGTCGGGGTGGGTTATTAGGGATTGTCCTCCAGACCGCGGTACTCAAACTTACCGGCCCTCTAAACCTCACCCTCACCTGAGTCAACGTACTACCGTCGGTGACACGACTAGCCTAGTACCGAAGACTCGCCACTAGTTGCATAAGTAACAGGTGTTATTAAGTCTACCCGAGCCTCCGGCTCAGGGACTAACACACAATTTGATCCAACCCATCTCCTCCTCGAAGGAGATCCATACTAGTTTGCTGACCTAATTAGGCTACTTTTTGCCTACAATTTAGTTAGTATTATATTTAGGGTGAATCTTGGACTTCCCGCGGTATACCCCGTAAAGGGGCCCCCAACGGTACTAAGGATTTAATGGGCTCAACCCCACCATCCTCTTTCTCAAGACAATTACTTTAGTTGGTGATTAACCTTTAGTTCACCCCCTCATTATTTCATATAATTAAAGTAACTTAGCCCAACACCCGTCCCACCCAATTGGGTTGGACGTACCTCCACCCTCACGCACTAACCCTAGCACCATCTCACTGTCAACCCTAGGCTTGACCCACCTTGAATCATTGTGAGCTATAACTCAATTACTAAATGGTCATAACTTCCAAACAATACTTAGGGGTCTAAATTGTCTTAAAATCAAAATTCTGGTTTTTACTAAACGCAGACCACCAAGTGAACTAACCTCAAACCCCATAAGGGGATCCTTCTAAAAACTCATCACCAGGGTTTGGTATAATTATACTAGGCTCCCACTGACCTTAATAAGGTATGTTCCAATTTCCATAATTTTCCATATTAATTTGGTATTTATTATTATTTAAAGTAGTTAAGGCCTTAGGTCAAAGTACACATGTTCTATCCTCAAAATACTTTTACATGCTACATAAAAATAATAAGTAAGGTAATATTCCATATCAAGGTGGTTTACTGAGTTTCATGACCCTAGGATGTCATGTGGCCTACTAAATCATCATAGTTGTATAATTATCAAAATGCCACTATAATTAGGAAAAATAATATTCCACATCTGAAAATCCTACAAAAATTACCAAGTGTCCAAATGGTAGTCTAGAGTCCTCTGCCAAATATTTGTATCATTACCATATGATTTGACTAATTAAAATTATTTAACATCCAAGTGTAGTGATTACCAATTTCTACATGATGTACATGAAATACAAATCCACAGGCTTCCAAATAATTACCATGGGCATGTATCAACATAAAATGACAGATAACCAAGTTTTATAATTTTGCCCAATGATTTGACATTTTTCATAATTAAATTCCTCTAAGCTAGTAAGCACTTAAAAATTCCTCCACAAGGGATAACACTTCAATAAATCATAATAAAATTACCATAGCCTATTTTCATCCCAATTCAGCCACTGTTAAAATTTTAAATCCATACAAGGTAATCTGACCATGCATTTTATTTATTTAAGGAAATAGTGTCAATTTCATTTAATAAGAGAAAATACAAAAATGACTCTAAAAATTCCCATTAAATTATCTAAGTCATTGTATGCTCCTAAAACCATGTCTACCAAGTTCTGAGCCAGGGCAAGGACATTTGATCCTATGTCCTTCACAAACCCTAAATTGCAACCTTAAGGGTTTACCCTTAGGGTTTTAGGACACACCACCCTAATGGCTCCAAATGCTCCAGTAGGGGGTGTCACATGCAATTATATATCATTACCTACATAATCATCCAGATTGGAGGAGGCCAACTCACTCAACTCCTCATATGGCCTAAACCCTAATTTGAGCTCTAAGGGCCCTAATTAGGGTTTCCCATTTTCCAAATCATATCAACTCCAAATGGAGTGAAAATTTAGGTAGACACTACTCATGTACTAAAGAGCATGCCACCAAAATTTGGTGTCATTTGGACTTCATATGCTCCAAAAATTAACATTATTTAAATATATTAAATACCACAAAAATTATTTAAATGCTCCAAAAATTAACATTATTTAAATGTCAGGGCAAGGACATTTGATCCTATGTCCTTCACAAACCCTAAATTGCAACCTTAAGGGTTTACCCTTAGGGTTTTAGGACACACCACCCTAATGGCTCCAAATGCTCCATTAGGGGGTGTCACATGCAATTATATATCATTACCTACATAATCATCCAGATTGGAGGAGGCCAACTCACTCAACTCCTCATATGGCCTAAACCCTAATTTGAGCTTTAAGGGCCCTAATTAGGGTTTCCCATTTTCCAAATCATATCAACTCCAAATGGAGTGAAAATTTAGGCAGACACTACTCATGTACTAAAGAGCATGCCACCAAAATTTGGTGTCATTTGGACTTCATATGCTCCAAAAATTAATATTATTTAAATATATTAAATACCACAAAAACTATAGGTAAACGTGCCCCTCAAGGGCTGATCTTTGGGCAGAGGGTGCCCCTAGGGTATACCTACCCATGGTTAAAATATCAGCTTCAAAGCTTGAGAGGTCTAGGCTAGATAATTATTTTAGTGGACTGACCTAGTGTAGGACCAGTCCTAGTAAAACAGCTCCCCAGGGAGCTGTGGGTCACCAAATGACCTGAACTTAAGCCCTACTGGAAGATAAGGTCAAGGACTACAACTTTTATGTTGGGCACTTTTGCTAACTCAGTCATTAAGGGCCCCTAATAAATTATAGAAGTGGGCTCGTCAATAAGGGCAGAAAATCCAAGGAAATGGATTAATTTAAATAAAGAAAATACGCGCGCACGCATCTTGACGCAGATCTCACGGCCCAGGGATCGTCTTCCTCATCCAGCCAACGACTGAGATCGAGCCGTGCTGGGCGATGTTGCGACCAAGATTGCCGGCGATCCAGCCACCACCACCGTCGGCCAACACCACCGACACCTTCGTGGTGGTCGGGGCTACCATCCACCGGCGACTGGCGGCCGGAGGCGGCGGTTTCCGGCGATCACAGGCTTCCCATTTTGAGCCGAATTTTATGGATTTAAGGAGTGGATTCGGGCTCAATTGAGCCCGATCCTTCTTCGTTTTGTGATAGGAAACTAGCATGGGGGGAGGGGAGGAGAAACGAACCGTGGTTGGGGCGTGGCGGCGGCTTCGGCGGCGGTTCACCATGGTTAAGCTTTGCTCCGGCGAGCCTTCTCCTGAACTCGATTCTCCAGCTATGGCCTTGCTCCAGGTGTCGTTCCCGACTGCTCTCTCCCTTCTGAAGCTGATGGTGTGGCTGGAATGAGGTGGGGAGGCTTCTATAGCTGGTTTTTAAATCAAGCCTCCTTGGATTGCTCCTTGCTGCCACCCTCCTGCACCCCTGCCCTTGCTGGGCCTTCTGGTCTTCTCCTGCTGCTTAGTAATCAAGGGTGGAGTGCCCCAAACTGATTGGAGGTGGAGTGTTAGAGGGGGGTTTGCTTTTGCTTTTCTCTTTTTGCTTTTGCCTTTTTAATCACTTTTTGGTCCCCCTCTCCTTTGGTTAATCAAACCATGGTTTGGGTTCAGCCCAAGGATGATAATGGCATGTCCTAAGTCCATGAATAATGATTAATTGATGGGTGTTGGATTCCACTCAATTTAGGATTAGAATTCACCTTAAAGGGCTATGTTGACCATGGTTGACTTTGGTCAACAAGATGAGTGGGTTGACCCCACATGGGGGTCATGGGTCCCTTGACATCACCCAACATTGGTTGGTCCATGGTGGGGTCCCAATTGGTTCAATTTAAATCAAAGGGTGAAGATTTGACCAAAATTATGTAAAGTTTGACTTTGGTCAACTTCATGCAATTGGGTCCCACCCAAGTGCAATTTCCATCCTATTGGTCTCCCTTAGTGGTTAGGGCAACATATGTGAGGTCAAATTGGACAATTGAGGGTCAATTGGCCTAATTGAAGGGCTTAGGGCTAGGTTGGTTTTTGAGCTTTGGTGTGCACTTAGCCATTTCCACCCTAGCCTAAGGCCCTATTGGCCACTCACCTCACCCCTATGCCCTAACATTTCCAATGGGTCTAGCAGGACTGGGGATGTTACACTTCTCGCAGAAGAGGCAGTGCTCACGCCTGCGGCGGTTCTGGAAGGGCGCATTCGGCAAATGGAAGAGCAACAAGCCGAGATGCTGACTCTCGCGAGAAACCTTGGGGCACCTCGAGTTCTCATTCAGCCTCCAGCATCGAACGCCCTGCCACCCCCAGCCCCGGATCGTGCTCCGGTCAAGGGAGTCGTTCGGGAAGATGAAGTCTCTAAAGATTTCTCCGACGCTGCAAGCTCCGCTCTCCCGGCCCCGACAGCTAGAGTCCTAGAAGCTGACCACCGTCACCATCACCCCGGAAGAGCTGCCCCAGATCGAGCAATAGAAAGAATCACACGAGAAGAAATACGCGATATGATAGAAGAGGAGTACGTCCAAGCAAGGCGACGCGCAGCTCTCGCCCGCCGCCCCGCACACTACGGCTCCCCGCTGTCGCCTCAAGTCCTGGCCCATCCAATTCCGAATGGTTTCAAGCTTCCCAACATCGAAACATTCGACGGGACGGACGACCCATTGGAACATGTCAATCACTTCACCACCATCATGAGGATTTACAGCGTCCCCGATCAACTCCTCTGTCAAGTGTTCCCGGCAACCTTGAAGGGACAAGCGCGCACTTGGTTCCACTCCCTGCGAGATGGGGCCATCAACAACTTCACAGAAATGGCGCAACGGTTCGTGGACCAGTTCATCGCTAATCGTAGGATTGTTCGAGATCCCTCCCATCTCTCGGGAATCCGCCAGAACGGCAGAGAGACTCTGAAGGATTTTTTCCGACGCTTCACTACGGAGGCTCGACAGATCCCAGGGGTCGACCCCGAGCTCTTGCGAGGAGTCTTCCTTGGAGGTCTCCGCCCCAGTGGCTTCTACTCAGCTATAATGAGAGAAACCGTACCAAGTTATCCTGACCTCGTTCAGCTAGTCGAGGCCCAGATAGCAGCAGATGAGGCAATTGAAGCGCACTGCCGGCAATTCGAGGGGAGCTCGAAGAGGAAGAAAGAGGAGTCGTTGTCGCAGACAGTTCCCAATAAGAAAAACAAGCATTACGACAACCCCAGCCGAGACAGAGGATCTCGCCAACATCAGGACTACACTCCCCTGAACACTACCAGGACTAACGTATTGTACGCAATCAAAGACAACTAGACGCTCCGCAGGGCCAGACCCCTCGCTAAAAACTCAGGGGACCAGACAAAATATTGTGAGTTCCATCGTGGATAAGGACATGACACGGAAAATTGCTCCAAGCTTAAGGATGAAATCGAGCAACTCGTCAAACAAGGCCTACTGGGGAAATTCCTATGAGACTAGGCGACTATTCCGCTAGCAGGAGATCAGCTAGCGGCCTGCCAGGAAGGACCGAGAGCAACCCTTAAGCAGTCATCCCAGGAGAAAGCTTCATACCCATCAGCGGGGCTCTACCAGCGCCGCTGAAATATTCTGTCAACTTTGTTTCTATCAACTTTGAAAACTTTGTGCAAATTGCCACTACTAATTGTTAATCATTCCAGGCATGTCATGCCCTGCGCTATCGAAACTACGTAAAGACGTCCATTTGCATGAACAGCACCTGCCTCAAAGCAGTGCGCTAATGAACATCACCTGCCTCAAAGCAGTGCGCTAATGAACAGTACCTGCCTCGAAGCAGTGCGCTAATGAACAACACCTGCCTCAAAGCAGTGCGCTAATAAACAGCACCTGCCTCAAGGCAGTGCGCTAATGAACAGCACCTGCCTCAAAGCAGTGCGCTAATGAACATCACCTGCCTCGAAGCAGTGCGCTAATGAACAACACCTGCCTCGAAGCAGTGTGCTAATGAACAGCACCTGCCTCAAGGCAGTGTGCTAATGAACAACACCTGCCTCAAAGCAGTGCGCTAATGAACAACACCTGCCTCAAAGCAGTGTGCTAATGAACAGCACATGCCTCAAGGCAGTGCGCAAATAAACAACACCTGCCTCAAAGTAGTGCGCTAATGAACAACACCTGCCCCAACGCAGTGCGCTAATGAACAGCACCTGCCTCAAGGCAGTGCGCTAAGGAACACCACCTGCCTCAAAGCAGTGCGCTAACGAACAGCACCTGCCTCAAAGCAGTGCGCTAACGAACAACACCTGCCTCAAAGCAGTGCGCTAATGAACATCACCTACCTCAAGGCAGTGCGCTAATGAACAGCACCTGCCTCCTGGCAGCGCGCTAACGAACAGCAGCAACCTACGAGCAGCGCGCTCACAACAATCTCTCACTGTCGTCGATTGAAGGTTCACCCTTATCCACCGCAGTAAGGCCCCGACGTCGTAAGTGTTTGCCCCTCCCACGTTCGTACACGGTTTGAATACATATGCTCTTCACCGACCAAACCTATCTTCTACTATGTGAAAAGCCGCGAGCTCAGACTCGCGCAAATCTGTCTTCTACAATGTAAAAAGCCACGAGCGCAGACTCGCGCAAATATCTCTTCTACTATGTAAAAAGCCACGAGCTCAGACTCGCGCAAATCTCTCTTCTACTGTGTAAAAAGCCGCGAGCTCAGACTCGCGCAAACTTATCTTCTAATATGTAAAAAGCCGTGAGCTCAGACTCGCGCAAACTTATCTCATATTATGTGAAAAACTGCACACTCATCCTTCAACAGCAATTCCTACCCAAGGCGCCACGAAGATAGCAATGATCGAAGCCGCCACGGAAAAAATCAAAACCTCCGAACTCCTCCGCGACGAAACTCGGACTCCGAAGGTTTGGGGGGCTTATGTTATACACCCATAAAGGCCTTGGGGTGCGTCTAGAGAAAACTCCACTAAAGAGAGGTGGGGTCAACGGTCAACGTATAATCGCTCGAGTTGAAGAAACCGCTGCCCAGTCCACAGCCAACCGCCCGTGCAAAGACGCACGCAGAACGCGCCGCGGCGCCGCACTCAACCATGCGCGCGGCGGTGCCGCGCGCAACTGCAGGCACTACCGCGCGCGCTACCGCGCACGGTAGCGGGCGCGCCACCGCCACGACACGTATGGTGGTACCGCGCGGCTAACATGCGCGGTAGCGCCGACCCTCCCCCCCCCTCAAGGGGTGCGGCCGAACCGCACCCCTCAAGGGGTGTGGCGCATCCGCACCCCTCTTGGGGTGCGGCCAGGGCCGCACCCCCCCTCGGGTGCGGCCAAGCCGCCACACCCCTCCTCGGGTGCGTCCGAGCCGCACCCCCTTGGCGTACGACCGGGCCGCACCCCCCTTGGGGTGAGGCCGCGCCCCGTGCGGATATGGCCAGACCGCCCCCTCCTGCATAGGGTCCTGCGGAGTGCCCGGTCGGAACCCAGTTCCCCCTCAGGGGGCGCGACTTTCCTTTTTTCCGTACCCGCGTTCGCGGGCGCTCAGAACACTTCTGAGCGCGCTCAGAACGCCTCCGCGTGCACGCGCGCTCAGAACGCCTCCGCGCTCACGCACGCTCAGAACGCTTGTGAGCGCGCTCAAAACGCCTCCGCGCCCACGCACGCTCAAAACGCCTCAGCACTGACGCGCACCCAAAATGCTTCTGAGCACGCTCAGAACGCCTCCGCGCTCACGCGCGCTCAGAACGCTTCCCCAGTCACCTAGATTGCTTCTCCGTTCGTTGCGCGGTCAGAACGCTTCTGAGCGCGCTCAGCTCACTTTTTGTCTTTCTGACTTCTCACATTTTGTCTTTTTAGCGTGCTCACATTTTGTCTTTTCAGCATGCTCACTTTTTATATTTCCAGTTTCTCAGATTTCAGGAACAGCTTGTCGCCTTCTTCGCCTCTAACAAAACTACCCGAACTGCCCGAAGGGCAAGATGGTCATTTACGAAAAATGGCGATCCGTGTGCCTCGAACCAAAAAACATGATTCGTCCGCCAGGTATTTATAGAGTTTACAAACGGCGAAATTACCGGACTACCCCCGGCCAAAGCTATAAAAGGAGCCACAAGGCTTCATTTCAAAGGACCTTGCCTTCTGCTCTCGGGAGAGCTCCTTGCAGACTTTTACGGAATTCTCCTTCGGCGCTTGAAGATCTCCTTCGTGGACTTGAAGATTTCCTTCGTCCCGAAAGGCGACGCAGCTTCTCACTTTTGTTCTCCGGAGCCTTCTCACTTTTGTTCTCCGGAGCCTTCTCACTTTTGTTCTCCGGAGCCTTCTCACTTTTGTTCTTCAATATTCTCGGAAGGAGAAATACTTAGTTTTACGAGAGGTGGTCTGTCACCCTCGGATCTCTCTCTCTCTCTCTATTATTGTAACGAGCAGCGGCCTGTCGCGCTCGAGTTCTAAGTACCTAACTGTAAGCTCTCAGAAGATATTGAAGTTTGGTCGGCACAGCTCCGACCGCGTGGTTTTTTACCCTTTCCGAGTTTTCCACGTTAAAAAGTCTCAGTGTACTCAACGAATCTCAAATTGACTGTTTGCGTGCTTGGTTCGCTCCCGAGCTAAGGTGGTTCAAGTAAACCGGTCTACCAAGATCCCTAAGCGACCCGCAACAAGCTTTGTAGTCCTGAGTGCCCGATCTGAAGGTTGAACTCAGGAGAAGTAAGTGCAAACTACATCAGTCCGAACTCCTCGAGCCGTGGTTTCAGGCTCAAGGTTGAACTGTGATTTTCTGGTTCAACATTTATGTAATGATTTAACATATATTATAATCTATTTAAAAATCTTTACTATATTAAAAAGTAAAAGTTGCTTTTGGCGAAACATTCAAAATTATCAAATATTGTCTCATTGTTTTATCTAATGACTTAACATATATTATAATCTATTTTAAATAAAATAAAATACAATGCATATTTAAATAAAATACAGTGCATATTTAAGTAAAATACAATGCATATTTAAATAAAATAAAATAAAATACAATGCATACTTAACATATATTATAATCTATTCTCAAATTAAAAGTAACGATGAAAAATTATAAAATAAAAAAAATAGTATACTTACTATGGTAGAGCTTCATTAAACATATCAATTTTATTAAAGTTAATTTGCAAAACAATGATATAAACCATTCAATTTAATTTAGAAAATTATCGATGAAAATTTAATAACAAATGAATAATAATGATTGATTTTTTTAACAAAAATCAAAAAATAGGGTATAATTATTCACATTTATTAATTAATAGTGTGTTTATTTTATACTGATTAATTAATTGATGGGGGCGATGCCCCGTGCCTGCCACGGTCAAGGTACTATAATAGTCAGGGTACTACCGCAGTTGGCTGTAGGGGCTTTCTGTCACTCGTATTTATATTTATATACACACACGTATATAAGTGATTGGGTGTGATAATTAATAATGTGTTTATTATAAACTGCATTAATTAATTGATATGGGGCTGGTTACATGAGAGTTTTAATATATTTTTAGGGTAATTATATTGGCAGCCCTTATTTGGCTATTGGCACACCAATTTCTACGAGTTATTACGCGCCTTCTGAAAATACGTCTTGTACATGTACTTTTATGAAAAGTGTTCAACACGAAAATTGTAGATCTCATCGAGATCTACAACTTTCGTGTTGAACACTTTTCCTAAAAATGCACGCACAAGGCGTATTGCCGCCCTGATCGTAATTATAGCAAATTTTTGATGAATTTTTGAAAATATGCTTTGTACATGCATTTTTAGGAAAAGTGTTCAACACGAAAGTTGTAGATCTCGACGAGATCTACAATTTTCGTGTTGAACACTTTTCATAAAAATGCATGTACAAGACGTATTTTCAGAAGGCACGTAATAACTCGTAGAAATTGGTGTGCCAATAGCCAAATAAGTGCTGCCAATATAATTACCCTATTTTTATCCATGAGGTGTTGAATAAAATGCATATTTTATTTTTATCCATGTTGGTTAATTAGGTTGGATTTAAATCTATTGTGGCGTCGATTTCAACAAATATTGTCTACAATGTGGAGTATAATAAAGCCATAAGCTTAATTATATTGTGGGCATTGCTAATTAAGTGTTTTACCAAATGGATTAACATTCGATAATTATCTTCTCTCTAATATTTCAATAAATAATTTCATGACTAATTATTGAATCTATAAGTATTGTTTATGTATGTATATATGCATGTACCTCTCTCTCTCTATATATAATTTTACAATGTATTGTTTATGTATGCTTATTTAAATTGATTTCAACAATTAATATAGATGATTATACGCTAGTCGTCTCCATGCATTCATTGGGTTTACGATTTTTTAATATAATTAAGTTTTGTTTATTTATTGATAAACAAGACATCTGCGGAAGCAACATAAAGAACTTCCAAGTAAGAACCTCATTACAAAAGGATCAAAAATGATATCAAGGGCTAGAACACCTTCAAATTAATGCCATGGAAATCAAGAGAATTCTCAGGCTGTTGGTTAATTGTGTCTGCGGGGTCGAGGAATGATTGCTTATCATGATATTCTTTTATAGCTTTATTTGTCCTATTTTAAACTTTCACTAACTTTTGTATTCGTCGTATGCGCTACCTTTAGGTTCAGCTATGCATGCATGATCTTCGGACCCTTCATTTTTGGTAATTACCTTCGCCTTCCGAAGATGATCACCGCTTCATACCGCGCACGAAAAATAATAAATGTCGGGGTGTTGCCATTGTCGGTGCCCACCGGGAAACCTCATACTAGACTGCTTAATATTGTTTTCATATACACTAGCATTTTAACTCACTCCAAACATCGAGTAAATAATTAAATTGTTAACGTCTCGTTAACCCTTTCACGAGTTGGTAGAGTGAATCTTCATAGCTCGAATGCCATTCAAACCCATGCATTCATAGTTTAAATTAAAGAGAGCTCACAAAAATATATTTATACATGCAAAACCCTCAAAAAATCATGGATATATATATATATATTGAAAAATTCACAATGCCTTATGTTTTGTGCACCATGGAATTGAACTCAACTTTTGAGAAGCTTTATGATATTCTTTTATCGAAGTCTCCGTCGTGTATGTTTTTTCAAGAGAAATCGTGCCCGACCTACAAATGGAGGTCTATTTAATTGTGTAGAAGAATTTTCACTTTGAGCTAATGATGTAAATTTTTTTTATTAAAAGAAAAATATAAAAAATGAGATATATTAGTGAACCCGTCGGATCAGTCAAAAATAATTGTGACTCTAAATGAAGAGGTTCCTGATTCGAGTTGCGGAATCGTGAATCAAGCGAGAAAAGGCCAAGTGGAGGGTGTTGCGGGCTTGCTTTAATTTGAGCGAGCGATTAAAGACCGTAAATGTTGCAGCGGACTTGCCTGACCACCATCGGAAAGCCGGCCGTGCTGTTCATTCTGTATAGGAAGAATTGAAGTTGGGCTGCGCCTAGTACTTTTTAAGATATAAGAAATAAATCCAAAAAAAGTTTTTTTTTTTTTTTTTTTTTTTTTGCGGTTTGCAGATAGCCAGTGTTGGGCTGCGCATAACATCACTCATAAATATTCATATTGCCGGTTATCACCCTGTAATTAAAGTTTGACCGCGCATTAATTCCAGCGTCGGTTTTTGATATTCAAATCCCATCGAATTGCCGGATAATTAACTTAGCTTCACGTCAACGGCGCCGTTAAAGATTTCCTTGTTAATTAATTAATTTATAAAAACCTCTGCAAGCATTCCTCAATAGAATTAATTCGCCACCTCGATCCTCCGTCCATTAAAATAACTACAGCGGAAGACGAAGAAGAAATCCGTTTAATTATGTGTTCATTAAATTCATAATGTCGGCCATGAAGAAATTCTGGCATGGGAACTCTCAAATCGGGAAGAAGAGCTCTTATTTTAATTTAAGCTATTATTATTAATATAATTAATATTAGTATTATATATTATTATTATAGGGAAGCAGGTGGGATGTGAATTTGCCGACGCTGGAAGCAACAATGAGGACGACCAAATTTTATTAATTAATTAATTAATAGTAACCATTAGATCGAGGATTAATTAACCATCTAATTAATTCTCATTATATATATATGTTTTGGTAGGTTTGGGGAGAGAAAATTAACACCTAATTTCTCATTCATTTCAATACTTTTTTGTTACTTTTAAGTCAAGAAAACTAGCACATCAGTTTTGGCTATTCGCACACCAATTTCTATGAGTTATTAAGCACATTTTGAAAATAAGTCTTATACATGCATTTTTAGGAAAAGTGTTCAACACGATTTTTTTTGAAAATATAGCGAATTTTTAGCACGCAGAAGGCGTATTTTCGTCATGATCAAAACTTTAGCGAATTTTTTGAAAATATGTCTTTTACATGTATTTTTAGGAAAAGTGTTCAACACGAAGGTTGTAGATCTCGACGAGATCAACAATTTTTGTGTTGAACACTTTTCCTAAAAATGCATGTACAAGACGTATTTTCTAAAGGCGCGTAATAACTCATAGAAATTGTTGTGCGAATAGCCAAAATTGGCGTGCTTATAACAATTGCCTAAACTTAATACTTTTTTGTTACTTTTTTGTTCAAGAACGATAGTTCATAAGCACTGCGCTCGTGACCGTCGCCGTCTTGCCAAACGGAGCCTAATAAATCAGAACAATAAGCCCATTCTAGCTAATTAAATTTTTATCTGTAAGAAGTAAGATAAAACACATAATTTGTGTATGTGGCAGATTCCCATGTGTGCTCAGATGCTGCACCTCTTGGATAGCAATTTATGTGAATTAAAAATGAAGATAGAATTCTTATTTATTTAGACTGCAATATTTTTAATTTGCAACCTATGATAAGTGAATATTTATTTCGAATTATTTTTTTGAAAAAAAAAAATCAAAGCGATTGATTATACATTCACATGTAACTTATTTGTATCATATGATTTTAAATATTTATCTAATTGGAAATAATTAAATTAACATTCTTAACATGCGTTGAAGTCAGGAAAATCTTAGACTTCAAAATTCGGATCAATGCAGCCGGAGGCTACTCGCTCAGCGGTCCAAATAGATGGCTTGGCTGACATCAACGAAGGGGCTAGAAGAGCTACAACAAGACCTCAGGTGCTGCAGCAGGGAGGTCCCAACACGTACTCAGAAGCCTAGAATTAAGAGAATTCTCCTCCACAACCAAAGATGAACGAGCAGGATACGAGGATGCACAAATTTGGCGAGTATCTTAGATAACGGTCGAGGACGACGATCAAGAACTCGGGGGGACAAGTCTTCGAAAATGGGGTTCCGAAAGCTCAGTCAATGGTGTCAATCCAACTACCCCTGAAGTCCTATTAATAAGAAAACCAAAGGGGGAGGGGGCTATTTATAGCCCTAACCCTGCCCGGCGACTACGCGATATTGAGGGGATCTCGCCTGACTTCGACGAGCTTCCACTATGGTCGCCCACCTGGCGAGTATGAGGGGCAGCTCGCACATGCTCGCCTATACTCGCACAGGCCTTTTGCTGTCTCAGCTTGATATGCTGTCTCCAGTCTTTGACTCATATTCTCTGTGTTGATCATTGACTTTGACTTTTGCATACGTGGTCTTAAATTGGGTCCCACACTCGAAGAACATGGGTTGTACAACATGAATCCGGGCGCATTTTTTATGCAATGCTCTGAAAATAGCTCATGATTAAATAAATATACATTTGCATGCTTTAGATCCATCATTGAGGATATAAGTTTTGAGCACAATTAATTTGGATGCGCACGACCATGCGCAAGTCTGCCGAGCGCAAATTTGATAACAGGGATTTCATTTTCTTGATTATGAAGAAACGAACTCTACGGAACGAGCGGTGGAGCAACCTCGTATAGTATCTTCATTCGTCTCAGCCGAGCGACAATCCCCTAATTATTTGTATTAACAATGAAAATAGTATTAATTATAAGTAAAATATGCTATATATAAATAATTGCATGCTTACATTACAAATAAATAATATATTCCCGTTAAAATATATTTTAATACCAATATGTATTGCATAGTTAAATATAGTAAAAATATATGCTATTCCTCAGTAGATCTCTTTATTTTAACCTGTTCGGGATGTACGCTTACTCCATTTACTACGCTGTGTGCAGCTTTGCTCAGCTCCCCTGAAATTTCCTACATGAGAAAATGTTGCTCATAGAATAGACGAAAGTGCTCTGTGCAGCCACCAAAATTACACTAATATTTACAAATAATTTTTATAAATCTCTCTCTCCCTCTCTCTCTCTCTCTACTCTCTCTCTATATATATATACTCTCTCTCTCTATGTATATATATATTATATTCAAAGTCTTCGCGTCAAATCTCTCTCTCTCTCCCTCTCTCTTCTTTAATTTTATTTTGGACAGTTGTTATGTTCTAGCTATGAAATGTGAATTTGAATTTAGTTACTAATTTCCTACATGAGATAATGCACTAAAAGTGATAATCATGGGCAACAAGAAAAATCATCTCGGGCGCATATCCATTTAAGGGTCCGTTTGACATGGCGGTGCAGGCGGTCATGAACACGGTGGTTATGAACCGTCGTTCGTGAACGTCTTGTCTCATCTAATTAGGAGTAGCTTCATCAAATTTTATCCTCAAATTTAAATTTTATTCTTGTTGACAGACATAATCGTTGCCATGCCGAACAAGTATTTTATGACAATAACTTTTTTTTTTCAAACTCATCGGAGCAAACAGACAACGCAGGCCAAGATTACAATTAGGCTCCGTTCGTTTGGTAGGTTTTGTAGGAAGGAAATGATTTTGGGCTATCCAGTTTCATTCACAAGCGTTCGCTTGGTCTTTTATTGGAGGAAATTGATTATCCTCCAAAACCTATCAGGTTGGATCCATTAAGAAAATAACTTATTGTGAAAACCTTCTCATTTTGGTCGGTTTTGAGATAAAATCCTGTTCTTTTTTCTCTTAAAGTAATGAGTACTATTTTATCAGCATTATTTGATAATGATTACTATTTTAATTAATTTAAATATTTTTAATAATTAAAAATCTCGCAAAATTAGTTAAGGATAGATAATTAAAAAATAACTTTTAAAAGAAATAATTAAAAAGTAATTTGAGAATAAAAATGAATAATTTAAGAAAGTTTCCAGTTTGCGGGATCCAGACGATCAAATCAGAAGCCTCCATCTTGTCCCCTTCCATTAAATGTGAAGGGCTCGGAGATGTTCAGCTCGCAGACAAACACGCGAGAGGTTATTCCCCCCACACGTCCACCGCACGTGCCACATCGCCAACTCGGCATGTGCGCGTGTGAGAACAAATTCCCTAAAATGGCCTTCCACTTTCTACGCATTAAAGCATTCTATATCTTATTCTCTTTTAGGTTGACCGCAGTTCTGCACGTGATTCACTCTACCTGTCCTCCCTCTCTCTCTCATCTTCTTTTTTTAAAATACAAAAATACATATAATATTAGGGATAAAATGGGAATTTCAATATTACATTTACCACTCACCTTCTTTCTCCACCCCAAATTAAAGCATTATACTACATCAAATATGTAAAACTATATTGTATGTGCACATGATTCTTAAATTCTATCTTTTCTTTTGAGAGTTGATATAAGCAGTTCAATTCTTGCTATTCGCACCTCAAAAATGGTAAAAATTCTAATTATATTCGCAGTCCAATTTTTGCTAATCGCATCCCATCAAATAACCTCCTCTACATCTCTCTCCGGTTGCCTAAATCCTAGCCGTAGTTCTATCGGTCGCGCCGTCCCCCCCCCCCCCCCCCCCCTCATAGATTCACCTTAAAAAAAGGAAATTATCGAGCGAAAATCTCAAAAAATAGTCAGTTTTCTGGTTAGAAGAAGGTTTGCATGCCATTTAAGTTGGTTTAGAGTTAATTCCTCTATACATGTCATTTAACTTGTTTTTCCTTCTGGGTTTTTAAATTGTTGGTCATTAAGATGTTTTTCTAGGCTTCTAGTACTTAATAAATCGGCAAAGTGTTTCACTCATTTGAGTTGGGAGTGGGGTGCAAATATAATTTTGGACTACAAATAAAATTTATGGACTACGAATATCGATGGATTGCGAATAGCCAGTTCTGGACTGCTAATATCAACTCTCTTTTGAGAATATGGCAAGGATCTCCCTCACTAATCTATACTATATTAAAAATTATCATTTGGGGTGACCTTGTCTTGAAATAGAGAATCATGCAATGAATCTGAATTATTCAATTTTACTTTGTTTAATCTAACAGATAGATTAGTTTTTAATATATAAGACCATCATAAAATCATAAAATAAGGTCACTAAATATCCGATGGCGCCAAGGGGATTGCGCGCGGTAGGAGTGTGGTTGAGAACGTGCAGCAAGCACTGCAAGAAAAGCCTGTATTGGCGACGTTTTTTTTAAACTACAGAGATGTTTTTCAAACGTAGCCAATGTTATGGGGACGATCATTAGTTGCCGCCGAATCAAAATATATTTCTATAGCCACATTGTTTAACTCAAAAAGTATAACAATTGTTTTAAAATGCTGCAAAAAAAGTTGCCAATAAAGGATTTTCTTTTAGTGAGGTGACGTGAGATGTCGAGTAAAGAATAATGAGTTTTATTGGTGTTGTTGCGGGTCGCTTAGCGCTCTCTCAGTCTGAAGAATTGAACCGTCTTTAGCTTGGGAGTAAGTCAAGCGTGCAAACAGTTAAAAGAAAACCAGCAATAGGGACGACACAACTTTTGTATGTGAAAAACACCTGAAAGAAAAAACACATGATCGATTCTGTGCCGACCAAATCCACTAATTTGCAGCTAGCTGCTACACACTATTATTGATGAGTACAGTGCTATTAAAGTACTGTAGAAGCTACACACTATTCACCAAAATGGAGAGGGGGGACACTATTCCATCCAATTTACTATTGCTGCCACGCGGAGGGCCACCATGCATGCACGATTACTTGTAATAATATATGATAATAAATATCTAATTAAACTTAATAATTCAAACTCATCAAATTACAATTCCATTCTATCCCAACTCCATAATCCAAAAAAGAAAAGATCATAAATACAAATTATCAAATAATGCAATACTTAAACATATTTTAGGGAAATATTAGGTAAAATACCTAAATCAGTCCCTAAACTTTGGGACTGAGTTGAAATATATAGGTCCTAAGAGTAACAAATGGTTGAAATCAATCTCAAAACTTTTCTAAATGAGTCATCCATTATTTTTCCATACATATTTGAAACACCAACACTCCAAAAATAAAATCAAAATAAAACCAACATTCCAAAATAAAATAAAATCAAGTTTTTCTTAGAGATACATCATTTTGCTCTATCAAAAAAATGATAAAATATATCAAAATTACTTTAAGATTTGACAAAAATGAATGAAGCAGATCGCCCGAAATGAATGAGTGCAAGCAAAGGTTATTACTTTAAGTTTTAAACCCGATCCACAACCACAGATCAAGCCATCACAAGAGTCACAAGACCTCTAAAACAGATCAACAACCTTTGATTAAGTCTTATAATTACTTATCCAAATAAACCTAAAAAGGTAAAATATTTTATCCAAATAAGCCTTATATTACTGATCCTCTAATTACCCAACCGGAGAGATGGAGGTCGTCGGTGATAGATTTCCAGCGGCGAGGTGGTGGTCGGTGAAATGTAAAAGCATCTGCATCAGAAGCGGCCATGTGGTCGTCCTCTGAATAAGAGCGCAGTGAAAGCCCTACCCGGTTGTCCTCGGAACACGTGAATGTCGGCGAAAGGCATCCTCCTACCTGGTCGCCGCTGAATAAGTGCGGCAAAAGCCTTACCCGGTCGCCGGTGATGTGGAGGGCGGCGACAAAGAGGCGGAAATGAGATATCAAAGCAGTCGGAGTAGGTTTCTTTCGGAAACGGGAGAATTTCAAGGAAAGAGTTTTTTTAGGAAACATGAGATTTAATTAATCAAATTTAGTTAAAATTTCGTTTCTAATATGGGTGGAAAAGCGACTGAGTACTCACATTTAGAAAAGCTTATAAACCTTTGAGAATGATTTCAACAATTTGTAATTTTTAGGATCTATTTCAACTTAGTCCTAAGATATAGGGACTGATCGAATTAGGTATTTTGCTTAGGGAATTAATATTGATCAAATTAATTAATGAAGGTAACATAAAGGTTCATTAATAATGAAGGTAATTACATAAAGGTAGTTGCCTAGTATAGTAGCATATTCAAATATCAACCCTTCTTTAAGATCTAATTTAAAATTCAATTCTGTAAGGATGTTTATGGAAAATCAGCAAACACTTGTATAATAATATTAATAAAAGTAGAGAGCATTTAATTTTTATACTACTGTGGAAATATACAGTTATAGCTTGAAATTTATATTAAGAAAAAATTCTAGTACAAGCATTGTTTGGGAAGGCTGTAGCTTATAAAAAAGCAGCAATGGAAGACGAACTGTGAAAATGTAAATCCAACATGAAAACTCAAACAACTTTTCCCTCATCATCGAAAAATCAAACGCCTACAAAATAGAGAATCACAATCGAGCGTATCACACAAAAGAAGACTAATTTTGACCGTAAAAATGAATGGATTCCTCGTCCGACGAACGGCGGTTGATAACCAACGCGTTCAAGACCGCGGTTGATAAAACTTGAAGCAGCGAGTGTAATGTAGGCATGATCGGAGCTATTATAGTGGTATATGTATAATTAGTAATTAGCAACAACATGTTTAATTGCGTTATTGACCAATTTAGTTCTAAGAATAATTACTTGGCAAATTTATCCAAAATATGTGACATTTTCGTTTGTGATGGAGCTGTAATCGTCGGTGGAGCTGGAGGCGGCGATAGGATAAACCGTACTTCTGATAACGGCGGCGGACAGTGTCTGCGCCGGAGGCGGCAGACCATGAATGGGGGGCGGAGAAGCAACCGAAACATTGCCGGAACCGGCGAAAAGAAGGGCGTAAACGCCAGCCTGCCGATACTTTTGCTTGAGAATCTCAGCTCTGACGGCGGCGAGCTCCGCCTCTAGAGACTGCACCTGACGCTGCAACGCCGTGATCGCTCCCATGCACCCGTAGACCGGATCTCGCAGCCTCAGGTTCGCTTCATATACCAGGCTGTTGACGGCGTCGACTCTCTGCGACTCCGGCACCTCCTGATCGATCACGGTGAGGAAAAAGATGACTTGTAAATTTTTAAATTAAAAAAAAATTTAAAGAAGAAGCAGTTTGCGTGTGAGAGGTAGCTAGCGGCGAAAGAGTATATATACCGTGATCATCTTGGAGACGTTACTGGCGCCGAAGACTTTGTGAACGGAGGCGAATTTATGCGGTTCATGGGGGGAGAAATACGGGGAGAAAGGGCACTCCTGGGCGCAGCGCCGGCGAAGAAGCTTGCAGGCGGCGCAGGGGGTTATGGTGTTTAGAGTATTAGCCGAGCCGAGGAGACTGCTGCGACGGGCTGCGGTTTGAGTGCTGATGAGAGCGTCAGGTTCCCAGTTGATCTCCGCTCGCCTGTCCATAAATTAGGGTTTCGAATCTCGGCGGGATTAGGGTTTGGAAGTGGTGGTGGTGGTGGTGTGATGAAGCTAGCTGGTTTTACCTAGGCGCGGGCATAGAAAGATGGAGTACGTGCGGAGGGAAAGGGCCGAAGCAGGCCGGGATGAGAAAACGCAGCTTGGAAGGCAAGGTAGTGGTAGTAGTAGTAGTAGTGCTGGTCAGGTGAGGGAGAAAGGGTGGGGATGAATGATGTGATTTTGCCTGCCTTTTGATAGCTGCTGATGCTGCTGCTGATGTTACGCAGACTGGATTTCTCTCTTGGGAGATGAAAGCTGTTGCTTCTTCAGATAGGAGAAGTGGAGAGAGATAGAGATGGAGAGAATAGCTAGGTAGGGGAGAGAGATAGAGATAGAAAGAGAGAGAATAGGTAGGGGGAGAGAGAGAGAGAGAGAGAGCGGTACCATGGGGGTGATGTGAACGCCAGCTCTACTTCTTGCACAGGGGCTTGCTTGCTCCCGTGTGCAGTAATGTGTTGACTTGGAGTTTGGTCGATATGGAGCTGTTTGGAAGGCCGGATTATTCGGTCACAAGGAGAGAGAATATTATTGGGTATGTAATGGCTCTTCATGTGTAATATGCTTTTTAGATGAATGATTTGGATTTATTGGGCGCCGTTCCGGATATACATCAAGGGTCACGATATATTCCAATTACAATCTGAGCCCGGACCCAAAAATCACCCCGTTATACAAAAAAAATGCTTGTTTGGATGAGGACGGTGTCCTCCATTGAGATTTTTTTTATGAAAAAAATGACTTGGGCAGTTGAAGTGACAGAAGTGGTCAAATTTAGGGTAAAGTTACGATCAAAGAACAGAGGAGACTTGTGCGGTCTGAATAAGCGGTCTCAGTGAGATCGAACTTGGAGCGAGTTCGGAGGAGAACTTGGGCGGTCTGATTTGGACGGTCTCAAGTGGGAGTGACTCGGAGTGAGTTCAGAGCGACCTAGAGAAATGTTCGCGAGCTGTGTGAGACCGCAAGCTAGCGCCGACAGTAGGAGATAGCGCTAGGCGGTAGCGGCCTGTGTGAGTTGGTGGTCTGCATCTGCGGTCTCGTCAGGAGAGTGTGCGAGCGGCGAGCTCGCACGGTCTGGAGATAGCGCAGACGCTAGCGCTAGCGCAGGCGCTAGTGAGGAGTTGAGAAGCGGACTCTGTCCGTGACCAGTTGTTATTACTTACTTTTGGCTGTTGTGAATCAAGTTGTATGCAACTTATTGTATTCATCTCATTTCTCTTATAATTGCTGTAACTATTTTCCAAGTAATTAAGAAGTGTCTGTTGTTCATTCTTGGTGTGCTTGTCACAGTGTTCCATCGATCTTGAAAACTTCACATTAGCGTAACCCAACTTCCAAACGCAAGCGGACATAATATAACACTCTGTGTGCTGCCACAAATTTACATAGTCTGCACTCAAACGCCACATTACATGGAGACGACCATGCTCGTTTGTTCATATAGTAGACTCGAGCTAGGTACTTTTGAATTTCTATAAACAAAGGGGAAATATGCCTCATGAGGAGTGCAGCGCATGAGGTATACATGCCTCGAGTTATATATATACAACACGAGCTTGTCGAGGTCGAGCTCCAAATAATCCGCTAGTTATATATATACAACATGAGCTTGTTCGTGACACTACAACTCCGTTTGGCACGGCGATGGCGGTCATGAACGCGATGGTTATGTACCATCGTTCGTGAAAGTCTGTCCTTACCGAAGAAACTTCATCTACGTACTTTTTATTTTCAATACTAATTTCTTTTCTTGGCAGCGGTCACAACATGCCAAATTAACATATATTCTATGACAAAAATAATAACACACGTAACAGCGACGAAATGCGGCGCACTACCAATCTCTATAAATATTCCACTAGTCTAATTAATCCCAAAATTATATTTGTTTAGAAGACAAATTAATTACACGTTATAAAGAATATAAAAAATAATTATTTACACTCCGCACCCCCAACAAATGTTATTCACGCGTTTAAAGTTAGACAAAATCATATCAATCGGGTCATTATGTTGATGCCAGCACGGCTTGCTAATTAGTTCAATTTTCGACAAACTTTGATGTTAGTGCCTAATTAATTGCCCTGCTAATTACGTATCCCCAGCCATTAATTAACTTTTAATCATGCAAAGAAGTCATGTCACGTTAATTACATGCCTTGGATCAATACAAGTTTGCTTAGTTAAATATATATATAGCGAGCAAATTATGTTCCCATTTCGGTACTTGGATAATAAATGCGGGATTAAACTAAACAACAATAAGCTGTACCATTAGAGATATGGTTCCGTTTGGCGCGACTTTTTTGCTCAGGCAAGTTTGGATAAAAACATCACCCGTCATATAATGTATGTTTGGTGTGACAACGATTATGAACACTGCCGTCAAAAAGGATTACTAGTTTTGAACATAAAGGGGAGTGAAGTTCCTTAGGTGAGGTCGGGCATTTACGAACAACGGTTCATAACCACCGTGTTCGTGATCGTCACCCACGTGCCAAACTGAGCCATAGTTGGCCGCATTGAGCTTGGCCATTAATTGGGAATGTGGGATCAGGCAAAAATTTGTTATAAGAAATACAATTTTGGGCCTGGGTGGGTGGTGCTAGGCGTTTTGGTCGTACATGAGCGGCGAAGAGAAGCCCCAAAAATTTCATATTGCGGAGGGGACATAATCTGATGGTACTGTCAATACAGTCACTTTGAGTAAACATAAAAACTCACAAAACCCTTCCACACAGTTTTCCATGCTTACAATGAATTTCAATTGTTTACATGTAAAAACGATAACCGAATGAGGTAGAAGTTGTACAACCCGTATTCGGCGAGTAGAGCCGAAGGTATCTGGCGAGTAGGCCGATGCCTCTCTTGGCGAGTAGAGCCGAAGGTATCTGGCGAGTAGGTCGATGCCTCTCTCGGCGAGTAGGCCGATGCCTCTCCCGGCGAGTAGAGCCGAAGGTATCGGGCGAGTAGGTCGATGCCTCTCTCGACGAGTAGAGCCGAAGGTATCGGGCGAGTAGGCTGATGCCTCTCTCGGCGAGGAAAGCCGAAGGTATCTGGCGAGTAAAGTCAGATTCTGGGGAATAGAATCGTCCAGGCACCCCTGGTGGTCTGCTGATAGCCCTTCGGGACAGCGGAGTCTGGCTACTTGCAGACCAATTTGGGGTGCGTTTAGCAAAACAGTAAGGTGGAGTTACGCTATCCGCAGGTCATCCGGACCATTCTACCCCTGAGAAGTCTTTCCCTATAAATAGGACCCATTATGTCTCAGAACAGCACAGATCCCCCCTTTGTGAGAGCCTGCGCTTTCTTCCTTGTGCTGTCTGAGACAGGCTCAGCTTCTGGTTTTCGGGAGGGGAAATCAAGTAAGATTTCCGGGTTAGTGGCGGGACCTCCTCGCTGCAGCCAGTGGGTCATTTTTAGGGAGCTACCTACCAACTGCTGAGGGTCAATTCTTAGCTCGGAATACTTAATCCTAGAGATCCGACGAAGAGAGAAGTAACTCAAGCTACTCCCCAAGTCTCGAACAAGTTGGAGCGGTATCCGGGTTCCAACATTTTTGGTGCGGTGAGCGTGGACTGTAGCGAGAGAAGAAAATCTCATCTGACGATCCCATGACTGAACGTGGCGAGCTGGGAGCCGGCCAGGGGAACTCGCCGCCTTCGGGCGAGTTCGTGACCAAGAGTGTCTTCGAGCAGGGGATGAAGGCGATGGAGGATACCATCCGGAGGTTACTCACGCCTCGCGCCGAGGTGGGAGTATCCCCCCTGTCGCAGTCGCCACGCCCACGGAGGCAGGTCCTAGTCAGCGCCTCGGCAAGGAAGCGCTCCTAGGGGAGGAAGACCAGCCGCTCCGCGCGCGAGTGCTCTTTGCCAGCCCGACGGAGACTCGCCAGTCAGAGGGCGAGTACGACCAAGTTCGTCCCATCCGCCAGCTCGCCCCGCGTAGTCCGTTCTGTTAGTCGGTGCTGTCCGCTCCCATTCCTGCAGGATTCACGGAGCCCGCCATGAGTTTCTACTCCGGGAAAGAAGATCCCGTCAAGCATCTGCTGTGGTTTGAAGATATGGTCTCCATCAAGCCGATGACGGATCCCTTCAAGTGTCGGTTGTTCGCCATAACCTTCCAGGAAAAAGCCAGAGATTGGTTCCACCAGTTATCGGCGGGAAGCGTCTACGGGTTCGATGACCTGCGCAGAAGTTATTTGCTCCGCTTCTCCACGTCCAAGAAGAGGAGGAAGGGTTCAGAAGATCTTTTCCTTGTCAAGCAAAGACCCCAGGAGATGCTCGGGTCGTATTTGGATCGCTTTCAGGAGGAGATCCTCCTGGTCCAAGAGGTCCCTGGACATACCCTGATCTTGGCATTCAAGCTGGGGTTGCAGCCAGGGTTTTTCAAGATGGAGATCACTCGCAATCCCCCCTATCGTTCGAGGAGTTAGTCTATCGAGCCGGAAGGCAGATCGCAGGGGAGGCAACCAGCCTAGAGTTCATAGCCAAGTTAGCCAGATTGGAGGGAGGGGAGAAAGAAGGAGAGGGGAGCGGCCGACGCGAGTCCAAGAAGAGGAATGAGCCGAGGAGGCGAGAAAAGGGAGGGTCCCAGGAGAACTGGGATCAGCGAGATCAGGATAGGAGGTTCCAGGCTCCGCCCCGCCGGCCGGCCTGGAGACCTGCTGGAGGAGGCTACCAAGGGAGACCAGGAGGGAGGTACTCTCCGGAACGGCGAGACCGTTGTCGCTTGCCCGAGCAGAGGCAAGGGCAGTGGAGGCAGAACCAAGCGCTGCCCAGAGAGGCTAATGTGATCAGGAGAGGACGAGGACGAGGAAGAGGGGGAAGGCCGCGACAGCCCCGGGGTGAAGAAGAGCGTCGGGCGATGCCCTACTATGATTTTCATAAGGTAGAGGTTCATGCGACGGCCACATGCCCTGAGTTCTTGGAGTTGAGGAGGGGAGCTGGAGGAGCCCAGGAAGGGCATGAGAGGCGAGAAGGAGACATGTTGAGAATCGAAGGGGGAGGAGCCCCCGCCCCAAGGAGGTGTGAGGATAGGAGAGATCTGGGAGCCCATGGGGGGATAGGGGTCATCCACGGAGGGGCAGGGTTGGAGGCGACCCGAAAGGGGAGCCTTAACGCCGTGTATCGGAAGAGCGTGACCTCTACCTCCCAGATTCCGCCACCGTCAGGAGAGATCACTTTCTCGGAGGAAGATATGCTGGGGAATGAAAACCCTTTCTACGACGCTGTGGTGATCAAGGCCGCGGTAGAAAACTATACGGTCTCTCGCATCCTGGTGGATAACGGGAGCTCCGTCAATGTCGTGTTCAAGAAAGCGTTTGATGCCATGAAGGTGGAAGAAAAGAGGGTTACCTCGACGGAAGGACCGCTCTTTGGGTTCGCAGGAGAAAGAAAAGAAGTAGAGGGAGGTGTGGAGTTGGTGGTGACGTTGGGAGGGACCACCAAGTGTTGCAGGTTTGTCATTGTAGACGCCCCCAACAGTTACAATGCCATCTTTGGCAGACCACTCATCAGTGCCTACAAGTGTGTGCCCTCCTCCTACCATCAATGCCTGAAGTACAACCAGGGAGGCGTGCAGATCCGGATCCGGAGCGACCCCAAGGTGGCAAGGCAGTGTTACCTTAACGCTGTCAACGTGATCAGCTGGAAGGAGAAGGCAGAGGCGGTAGACCTGGTGATGGAAGAAGTGGCGAGGCAGGAGACGGCCGAAGAAATAGAGGAGACGGCAAGGCTGGAGGCAGCTGAGGAAGTGGAGGAGAAGGAGATCCTAGCAGAAGGCGGAAGGCCGGGAAGGGTTAAGGTCAGCAGGGAGCTGGAAGAGGAAGACAAGGAGAAGATCATGTCCTGCATCCAGAAGAACGCAGACAACTTTGCGTGGAGCGCAGCCGATATGCCAGGTGTCGACGCAGACGTCGTCTGCCATCATCTCAACTTGGATAAAGGAGTCCACCCCATCCAACAGAAGAAGAGGGCAACCACCACCACTCTGGCCGAGCCCATCAGGGAGGAGGTCAGGAAGCTGCTGGAGGCGGGGTTTGTGTCGGAGATCCAGTACCCAGGCTGGGTCTCCAATGTTGTAATGGTGAAAAAGGGGGAGGGGAAGTGGCGCATGTGTATTGACTTTTCTATCCTTAATAAAGCTTGCCCCAAAGATTGCTATCCCTTGCCTAGAATCGACGAGCTAGTAGACTCGGCCGTCGGATTCCCTGTCATGAGTTTTTTGGACGCTTTTTCTGGTTACCATCAAATCCGCATGCATCCGCCCGACGTAAAGCACGTATCCTTCATTACCAACGACCGATGCTATTATTATAAAATGATGCCATTCGGACTTAAGAATGCAGGAGCGACCTACCAGCGCATGATGGATAGGGTGTTCAAAGAGCAGAAGGGGCGAAACTTGGAGGTCTACGTCGACGATCTTATGATAAAGAGCAAGAGCGTCGAAGAGCATCTTCGCGAATTGGAGGAAACCTTCGCCACACTGCGGAAGTACAAGATGAGACTGAATCCAGCCAAGTGCGTGTTCGGGGCTGGAAAGGGGAAGTTCTTGGGACACCTCTTGACTCCGGCCGGGGTGGAACCGAACTCAGACAAGGTGAAGGCAATTATGGAGATGGAAGCGCCCAGGAACGTCAAGGAGGTTCAGCGCCTGACAGGTCGCCTAGCAGGGCTGAGTAGGTTCCTCTCTAGAGCAGGAGAGAAGTGCTCACCTTTCTTCAAAACTCTCCGTGACAATAAGAAGTTCGAATGGTCGGCGGAGTGTCAGGGAGCCTTCGAAAGTCTAAAACTCCAGTTGGCCCAAATGCCTCTGTTGCAAGGGCCTAGGGAAGGAGAAGCCCTCTTCCTATACGTAGGGGTGGGGTCGGAAGCGGTGAGCTCGGTCTTGGTCCGCGAGGAGGGGAAACTTCAACTCCCCATTTACTACGTAAGTCGGGTCCTGCGGAAGGCAGAACTGCGGTGCCCCATCCTAGAAAAATTGGCGTTTGCCTTGATCGTATTTGCACGGAGACTCCGACCTTACTTTCAGACCCACCCGATCAAGGTAGTGACCGATCACCCTCTCCGCAGTGTCCTGGAGGGAGTAGAGCATTCCGGCAGGATGACGAAATGGTCAGTAGATCTTAGCGAGTTCGACGTCACCTATCTGCCCCGGCTAGCCATGAAGGCCCAAGCGGTGGCAGACTTCCTATCCGACTATACTGCAGAAGTAGGCAAGGAGGAGACACCCCGACAAGTAGCTTGAGAAGTGTTCGTGGACGGAGCGTCAGGAAAGAATTCATGTGGAGGAGGCATCATTTTGATCATCCCCCAGGGCACTAGAATTGAGCAGGTCGTCAGCATTCACTTCCCCGTCACCAACAATCAGGCAGAATATGAGGCCGTAATCGCGGGGCTACGCCTGGCCCGGGAGTTGGGGATCCACGACATCAGAGTCCACTCCGACTCACTGGTGGTCACCTCCCAAATCCGAGGGGAGTTTGAAGCAAGAGAGCCGGTACTACAGCGCTATCTAGTAAAAGTCAAAGACCTGGTGGGCGCCTTCAAGTCCTTCTCCATACAACACGTGCCAAGGGAGGAGAACGCCCGAGCCGATCGACTGGCCAAACATGGCCCCTTGGTCGGAGGAACAATCACCGAGTTGTTTCGGCCTTCGATCGAGGAGGGAGAGGTGATGGACATCGATCAACCCACTTCATGGATGGACCCCCTGGTCACCTTCCTAACCACAGGATGCTTGCCTGCGGAGGTTCAGGACAAGAGACGGTTCAGGTACAAGTCCGCTTATTATTTACTAACTGACGGGGTACTCTACAGGAAGACTCTATTCGGTCCCTTGGCTAGGTGCCTGTCCGAGGAGGAGGCCTCCCGGGTCTTGGAGGAGATTCACACAGGCGAGTGCGGCAGCCATTCGGGAAGCCGAACCCTAGAGAAGAGAGTACTCCGAGCGGGATACTTTTGGCCCACCATCAGGAAGGACGCAGAAGAGTTCGCGAAGAGATGGTCAAAGTGCCAACTCTACGCTCCGCTCCAGTTACAGCCAGCCCAGCGTCTCCGGTCGATCACCACCCCCTGGCCCTTCGCCATTTGGGGGATGGATTTAGTGGGACCGTTCCCCCCGGCGAGTGGACAAAGGAGATATCTCCTGGTGATGATCGATTATTTCTCCAAGTGGATGGAGGTGAAGGCCCTGGCAAAAACGACCTCCCTGGTGGTGAAGAACTTCATTTGGGGGGAGATCGTGTGCAGACATGGTTTACCCCTCGCCATCGTCACCGACAACGGTCCACAATTCGCAAGCCTTGAGCTCACCGATTTCTGTAGTCAACTTGGCATCGATCTCCGCTTCGCCTCAGTTTATCACCCACGAAGCAACGGTCAGGTTGAAGCAGCCAACAAAATCATCCTCAACCTGCTCAAGAAGAAAGTAGAGAATCTGAAGGGAAATTGGGTGGAACAGCTCCCCTTGGTCCTCTGGGCCTTGAGGACTACCCCCACCACGGCAACCGGCGAAACACCATTCAAGCTGTCACATGGCTCGGAGGCCCTCATCCCGATAGAGTTCGAAGTCCGGACTCCTAGGGTGGTGGCCGCAGAAGAAGGAGACGAGGGGTGGAGACTCGAGAACGAAAACGCACAGCGACTCGCCTTGGATTTGGTGGAAGAACTCCGCGATCAGGCCACGATCCGCCAGGAAGAGATCAAATGGAGGATGGCAAGACACTTCCACAAGCATGTCCGAGTCAAACAATTCGACAAAGGAGACCTGGTCCTCAAAAAAGTAGACGTCGCAGGGAGATCCGCCGCAGTAGGAAAACTCCACCCCAATTGGGAAGGCCCCTACATTATCTCCGAAGTACTAAAAATAGACGGGTATCGTCTACAAAATGTCGAGGGAGAACTCCTGGGAAATACCTGGAGTGGAGACGACTTGAAGCGTTTCTATTCCTAACATTAATGTAATACTTAGTTTGTTGTTGTTCTACTTAAGATAATAACGCTTTCCATGACAAACTCGTAACGCTTCACCACCTAAGCAGCAGACCCCAGGCAGTGAGTTGAAGTCCTTGAGATGTGTTGTTGTCGTAGACCAGGTCACTGCACGAGCTCCTCTCCTGCATACCGGCTACTTGCCCCCTCGAGTGAGTTCTAAGTCCTCGAGATGTGTTGTTGCCGTAGACCAGGTCACTGCACGAGCTCCTCTCCTGCATACCGGCTACTTGCCCCCTCGACTGAGTTCTAAGTCCTCAAGATGTGTTGTTGCCGTAGACCAGGTCACTGCACGAGCTCCTCTCCTGCATTCCGGCTACTTGCCCCCTCGAGAGAGTTCTAAGTCCTCGAGATGTGTTGTTGCCGTAGACCAGGTCACTGCACGAGCTCCTCTCCTGCATACCGGCTACTTGCCCCCTTGAGTGAGTTCTAAATCCTCGAGATGTGTTGTTGCCGTAGACCAGGTCACTGCACGAGCTCCTCTCCTGCATACCGGTTACTTGCCCCCTCGAGTGAGTTCTAAGTCCTCGAGATGTGTTGTTGCCGTAGACCAGGTCACTGCACGAGCTCCTCTCCTGCATACCGGCTACTTGCCCCCTCGAGAGAGTTCTAAGTCCTCGAGATGTGTTGTTGCCGTAGACCAGGTCACTGCACGAGCTCCTCTCCTGCATACCGGCTACTTGCCCCCTCGAGTGAGTTCTAAGTCCTCGAGATGTGTTGTTGCCGTAGACCAGGTCACTGCACGAGCTCCTCTCCTGCATACCGGCTACTTGCCCCCTCGAGTGAGTTCTAAGTCCTCGAGATGTGTTGTTGCCGTAGACCAGGTCACTGCACGAGCTCCTCTTCTGCATACCGGCTACTTGCCCCCTCGAGTGAGTTTTAAGTCCTCGAGATGTGTTGTTGTCGTAGACCAAGTCACTGCACGAGCTCCTCTCCTGCATACCGGCTACTTGCCCCCTCGAGAGAGTTCTAAGTCCTCGAGATGTGTTGTTGCCGTAGACCAGGTCACTGCACGAGCTCCTCTCCTGCATACCGGCTACTTGCCCCCTCGAGTGAGTTCTAAGTCCTCGAGATGTGTTGTTGCCGTAGACCAGGTCACTTCACGAGCTCCTCTCCTACATACCGGCTACTTGCCCCCTCGAGTGAGTTCTAAGTCCTCGAGATGTGTTGTTGTCGTAGACCAGGTCACTGCACGAGCTCCTCTCCTGCATACCGGCTACTTGCCCCCTCGAGAGAGTTATAAGTCCTCGAGATGTGTTGTTGTCGTAGAACAGGCCGTAGGACTGGGCTCCTCCCCTGCAGGCCGGCTACTTGCCCCCTCGGGTGAGCCCCAGACCCTGATGAGTGCCAACTCTAAAAAAAAAAGCGATCTCATAAGGGAAGGGGAGGCAAGACGAATATCGTAAAAACCTCCCAGACTCACAGATAGCGAAATTACTCATCCATTCGTCAATCATCTCGCGAAAAGCCCTAACAGGGGGGAAAAGTGCGCCCCAGCCGCCTCGCATTCCGAAAAGGCATAAGAAAACGGGCGCCCGACCAAGGCGAGGAGAGCTCTCGCGCGAGCCCTCGCCACGAGCGAGTATCCCCCAGGCGCGAGTACGCCACATAGGCAAACGCGTCGCGAAAAATATATACAAGCAATAAACGATAATAACGAGCACGCAAGACGAGATCTGCGGCAAAAGAAGAGAAAAGATCGAGCGGATTAAAATACGGCAAACACGCCCATCCTGTCAAACAGAAAAGGCGGGTACACCGAGAATATTCCCAAGAGTATTATTACAGGGATTACAAAATATAAAAACGAGCTATTCGCCCTTATCGCCCTCGTTCGATTCGCCAGATGAGCTGTCGCTTAAAGTTCTCGCCAGGATGGGGCTCACCGCCTCGCGATACAGTTCCGGGAGAAGGTCCGCGAGATCAACTGTGGCCCCCTCCGCGGTAAGAAGAAATCGTCGTCGGAGTCGCTCCCGTGTAAACACCGCCGTCTTGATGGCCAGCTGCCTGCGCGTCTCGGCGACCTGGGCCGGGGTGAAGTGAAGGAGCTGCGGAGCTGTGGACGACTCCCTTCTGCTGGGATGTCAGAGCTCAGCTATCTCCGATTCCGCCTCGGCAAGGCGGGTCCCTAGGTAGTTGGCTTCCCGCTGCGAGGCGACCAGCTGCGCCTCCAGCTCAGAGACCCGCGTCACCAGCGCAACGGTGGACTCCTGCATTAGCGAAAGTCAAACAATAGCGTCGGTCAGCGAGTAAGAAGTAAACGAACAAGGACGCTCACCTCAGGGAGAACGACCTCCTTAGCCTTGGACCCGACAAGCTCCTCCGCCGATGCCGCCAGCTTCTCCTCCAGCTCTTTATAGGTGGCGCCCAGTTCGCGGAGTCGCCTATTCGATTGAAGCCCCCGCCGCGCCGTCTGGTGAGCCAGCTCGGCGGTGCGGAGAGCGGAGCGGCTGGTGAGGTTGGCTAGCTCGCGAATGGGAGCCTCCGCGAGAACTTCGGCGTCTTCTCGACCATATAACCCATAGAGCAGGTTATACGCCTGCTCGCCTACCTCCTCGAAATCCTCCCAGGAGGGGAGGAGCGAGCTCACCAGGACCCTGTTCGCATCGTGGTCCCATATCAGCAGCGGATTACCTTTGGAGTCCTCGCTCCTCATCCCCAACCCAAAATTTGTGTGGGACGATGGTTCAGGAGGCGGGCTTGCCGGAGGACGAGAAGATCTCCCAGTCTTCTGCTTCTTTCGCCTTGGCTCACTAGCTGAGGCGGCCTCAGGATCAACCAGACCTTTTCCCTTGTCCGTTGGCGGGGGCGTCCCGCTGTCCACCGAAACCACCGCCGCTCCAAGGGCCCCCTCGAGATAAGGCTCGCTAGACTGACGTCGCGAGGCATCGCAAGGAGGACGGGTGAGGATGACGCGCTCACCTGAAAGAAGGTGAAAATTAATTTAGATCCCTACCAAGAGCAGAGGATCAGGGGAGAAGGGGGGAGCGCGGCGAGTATTCCCCAAGGCTTACCCGCTCCAGGATTCACGAAGGCGAGCTGATCCACGCCCCGTCGCAGGAAAACCACGTCCATAACCTTATTCTTCATGTAAATATAGAGGTTCAGAGCGTCCCCTTTCAAGCGAGGCGGTCTGTACTCCGTCTCTGCCTTTTGAATAGGGGCGAAGGGAATATTCCCGAAGTCGCCTCGCACCATGAAAAATTTATCGGTCCAATGATGGACCTTGTTGAGCGTCTCGGCTACCTTAATGCACACGCTGGTAAAGAACAAGGTGTCGTCGCCAGTCGCCTTCAGGGTCAGGACCTTGCGGAAGACGGAAAGGTCGAATTCGATCTTCTCCTCGCGTAGGTAGCAGGCATATGCGACCAAAACGCTGATCGCATTAGGGTTGACCTGCGCGGGGATCATCCCAAAGTATCGAAGGACCTGGCGCACCTCAGGCCATAGGGGCAGCCTCAACCCCACCTGGAAATGGGCTAGGGGGATGGCGAGCTCCCCGTCGTATAAGGAGTTAAGGAACTCACCAGGAGTTGGCCGCCTCGCTGTGTAGCCCGGTGGCAGGTAACGTTTCTCGACGTCCGTCAGCTCCTTGCCCAGGGTCTGTGAGCTGGGGAAGTTGTGCGCTCGAAAATTGCGGACACAGAAGGCACGCCCGTCTTTGGATGTCTCTTTCCCTATGGCAGATGGCGAGTAGAGGGAAAGGTCTAACGGGCGAGGTTCGGAAAAAGTGCTTGGAGGAGAGGGAGGTGTGGGAGCATACCCATCCGCTCTGGAGGGTCTTCTATTTATAGGCTCCGCCCCATCCGTCCTGATCGCACGCGAACTGGATTACCACCTATGCGAGTATGCCTAAACGAGTAGCTAGTTCAACAACGCGCGGGTAAGAGGCAGCAACCCTAACACAAATAAGATACAGCGCGGGTACAAGAAATCTTTTAACAAAAATTCTCTAAGCGCATAGCGCGAGTACACAAAAGACACAAAAACATCGCCTGCGCATTACAGGTACCCGAGAGGTCGCGAGTGTAACATCCCAACTTTAAAATAGGGTCTAGCCGGTTCGGTTGAACCCTTGGAAGAGCTTAGGCTGGGTCATAGGACAACCACGACTCGACCTTCACCACCTAATGGTGGTCATTTGGAGAAATAACTATTTTGGGTAGCATTATGCTTCGCCGCAACGTCAAAATTATTTATTGAGCATACGTGCTCCGAATTGAATTCTGTCAGTTGCGTTAGACTCGAATAGTTGATACGAGTGCAACGGAACTCGTTTCGTTTCGATCCGAGGTCATATGTAGAATATGACTATTTTGAGTATCGTAGCGCGTCATGACGACACGATTTTTGAATATGGAGCATACGTGCTCCAAATCAACTTCCGACAGTTGCGTTAGACTCGTATAGTTGATACGAGTGCAACAGAACTCGTTTCGTTTCGATCCGAGGTCATATGTAGAATATGACTATTTTGAGTATCGTAGCGCGTCACGACGATGCAATTTTAGAATATGGAGCATACGTGCTCCGAATCGACTTATGTCAGTAGCGTTAAACTCGTATGGTCGATACGAGTGCAACAGAACTCGTTTCGTTCCAATCCGAGGTCGTTTCGAGAAAATGACTATTTTAAGTAATATCGAGCGTCGCAACAACGCCATTTTCAAATGTTAAGCAAACGAACTCCGAATTGAATTCTGTCAGTTGCGTTAGACTCGTATGGTCAATACGAGTGCAACAGAACTCGTTTCGTTCCAATCCGAGGTCGTTTGGAGAAAACGACTATTTTGAGTAATATCGAGCACCGCAACAACGCCATTTTCAAATGTTAAGCAAACGAGCTCCGAATTGAATTCTGTCAGTTGTGTTAGACTCGTATGGTCAATACGAGTGCAACAAAGTTTGTTTCGCTCGATTCCGACGTCGTTTGGTCAATTAAATAAAAATATTGCTCGTAAAATTATAAGAATCTCGAGATACGTAAACGCTTGATTTCAACCCCGGCACATCACCGATGAGCCGACACTTGGCGACGCGGACCTATGTAAACTTTGACATGCATGGGGGACCCCACTTATGGTTGACTTTGGTCAACCTTCTTATAAAAAATGATATTTTTTGGATTTCTTTAACTCTCTTCCACCAATCTCTACTAACCCAAATCCTCCCCCTATCATTAACAACAAGTAGATGAAATCAAGGCCAACCAAATCCCCTCCAACTCATCCTCTCCACTCAAACCAAAAGGAGAAAGCACACATCCAAGAGGTGAGCCCTCATTGGCCCATCCAAGCTAGCCTAACCCCTAGGCCTAACCCATGTGTACCCTCCCACCATTAGGAGGCTGCCAACACACACCTTAGCCCAACCATGGTTGAACCAACCATGGCCTGTACATGGCCAAGGAGGAGGAGGAGAGGGAGGAGGACTCACTGCCACCTCTATAAAAGGATCCCCCCTCCTCCAGAGCAACGGACCTCTCCCCCAAGCTCAGTCGAGCCAGCCCCACCCCCTGCCGGAGCCCCACCTCGCCGGAAAACGCGAGCCGAGCCTCCACCACCCTCCACCACCTCCAATGGTGAAACTCGCCGGAAGCTCTCGGAGGCCCCCAACCAAGGAGGATCCTGTTGGGTTTGTTTATGGTTGACCGGGTCAACTAGATATTTTATATATTTGTTTTTATTTGGCATTTAATGCTTCGCCAAGTGTCAGCTTCCTATTAGTTTGAATTGCCTATAAATAGCCCCCCCTTTGTAAATGGTTGTTGCGATGAATAGTTGAAAGGTTGAAAGTGTTGGCAGTTTTGGTTTTATTTTTCGGCAGAAAAATATAGAGAGAGAAAGAGAGAGTGTAGGGAGAGAAAGATAAAGTTTTAATTTCCCACAGGAAATAAAACTTCTCGCCTGTTTTTCTTCCCGCAACAGTGACTCGCCATTTCTTCTCGCATAGGAGCTCTCGCCAATATTCCTCTCGCCAGCCAGGAATATTTCTCGCCAGCCAGGAATATTTCTCGCCAGCCACTCCCTTAGGAGGTTCTCGCCTGGAAGAGCTCGCCCACTAGCAGCCAGCCAGCTCGCGTTTGGGATAGAGGAGAAGGAGGAGCACGCATCTCGCGCGGAGTAGCATCTCGCCGGCGTTAAAAGGAGCTCGCACTTGCAGGTGGCAGAGCTCGCCGAAGTGTGTGAGGTGTTGCGTCTCGCCCGAGTGGTTGTATAGGGAGCTCGTCGGTGTGGTGGATTGGAGAACTCGCCGGGGTGATTGAAGGGACGATCTCGCCGCTGTCATCTCGCCGGGAGGTGGAGCTCGCGTGGGTAGTGTTCGCGAGAGTGGTGTGTTCACCGTGAAGTGGTGGTGTTCGCGTGGAGTTCGCGTGGAGTGTTCGCGACATGAATAGTGGAGAGGAAGAGAACTCGCGTGCCCATAGAACGCTTCCAACAAGTGATATCAGAGCCAGGTTGCAAACCTTTGCCGGTGACTCGGAAGGTTTGAGGAGTGAAGTGATGGAGACGAGCGGAGCTATGCCGGGGCAAGTCCCCAAGCTGACAAGACCAACTATGGGAACTGGAGCATCCAGATGAAAGTGCTACTTGCCTCCAAGGAGTTGTGGGATGTAGTGGAGAATGGGTATGAGGAGCGCACTGCTGCAGTAGAGGCGACGTTGACCAACGCGCAGAAGACGGCGTTGAGAGAAGCAAGGAAGGCAGACAAGAAGGCTTTGTTCTTGTTATACCAAGGGGTCGACGAGGCGACCTTCGAGAAGATCTCAGACGCGAGAACCTCTAAGGAAGCATGGGAAGTGTTGCAACGCTCCATGCAAGGGGTTGAGAAGGCAAAGAAGGTGAAGCTCCAGTCTCTCCGTGCGGAGTATGAAGTAACCAAGATGCAGAGCACCGAGAGGGTGAGTGACTATGTGACCCGTCTGCGGACGCTCACTAATGAGATGAAGCGCAATGGGGAGACGATGGATGATGTGAGCTTTATGGAGAAGCTGCTGAGATCCATGGCCAAGAAGTTCCGCCATATAGTGGTGGCGATCGAAGAATCGAAGGACCTCAGCGTGATGGCCATTGACGAGCTTGTAGGCTCTTTCCAAGCTCATGAGTACAGGATGCTGCAGGATGACGAGGAAGCGAGTGGCTTGGGAAAAGCACTCCAGACCCAGTTGAACTTTGGGGAAAGTTCAGGAAGAGGAGGCGGCCAGCGTGGCCGAGGTCACCAAGGAAGAGGTAGAGGAAGAAGAGGAGGTAGAGATCAAGGGAGAAATCAGAACTACCAGAAAGAGGCGGAGCGACCTCAAGGAGGTTGGCAAGAAGGAAGAGGTAGAGGAAGAGGCCGTGGAAGAGGCCGAGGAGATATGTCCCAGATACAATATTACAACTGTAACAAGTATGGGCATATGAGCTACGACTGCTGGAGTCCGAGGAAGAGAGAAGAAGCTAACCACTATGCGGAGGCTAGGAACAATGGGGACAATGCTGGGGGTGGAAACCCGATGATGTTCCTAACCTACCGAGGTGCGGAAGAAGGTAGAAGTGAAGTGTGGTACCTGGACACAGGGGCGAGCAACCACATGTGTGGAGATAGAGAGATGTTCACAAACCTTGAACCCATTGGGGGTGAGGTTAGTTTCGGGGATGCGTCAAAGATCTCCTTGGAAGGAAAGGGTTTGGTGGAGACGAAGCTGAACGGGGAGAGAGTGCACCTGAACGACGTGTACTACGTGCCAGGGTTGAAGACCAACATCTTGAGCATTGGGCAGTTAGTGGAGAGAGGCTACTGCGTCCAGATGAAGGATGGGTCTCTGGCAATGAAGAATGGTCAAGGGAAGGAAGTAGTGAAGGTGGAGATGACGGCGAACCGTCTCTTCACGCTGAAGATGGATGCTCGAGAGACAGCTTGTCTCGCGAGAACGGAGGAAGAGGAAGAAGCATGGCTATGGCACCATAGGATGGGCCATTTGGGTTTCACGGGGTTGAAGTTGCTATCTCACTCAAGGATGGTGACAGATCTGCCAATGATCTCACCACCCCAGAAGGTGTGTGAAGCATGCATGAAGGGGAAGCAGAAGAGGCAGAGTTTTGAAGGAGGAAAGTCCTGGAGAGCAAGGAGGCAGCTTGAACTGGTTCACTCGGACATTGCGGGTCCGTTTGAGACCACCTCAGTGGGCGGAAGCAGATACTATATCACCTTCACGGATGACTTCAGTCGGAAGTGTTGGGTGTATTTTTTGAAGGAGAAGGCTGAGGCACTTGACAAGTTCAAGGAGTTCAAGGCGATGGCAGAGAAGGAGAGTGGTCAGTCACTGAAGGTGCTGAGGACAGATCGGGGTGGGGAGTACACCTCGAGGCTGTTTGATACTTTCTGCAAGGAGAATGGGATCTCACACCAGCTGACGGCGGCATACTCACCGCAGCAGAACGGAGTGGCAGAGAGGAAGAACCTCACCATCATGAACATGGCGAGGAGCATGGTGAAGGAGAAGGGGCTACCGAAGAGTTTCTGGGCGGAAGGAGTACAGTGTGCGGTGTATCTACTGAACAGATGCCCCACAAAGAGCGTGAAGTTCATGACGCCGTTTGAAGCATGGAGTGGCTGGAAGCCAAGCGTGAAGCACCTAAGGGTCTTCGGGTGTGTAGCTCATGCTCACATCCCGGAACAGAGAAGGAAGAAGCTCGACGATAGGAGCGAGAAGTGTATCTTTGTTGGCTACGCTCTGGAGAGCAAGGCTTACAAGCTTTACAACCCGGTGACAGAGAAGGTCATCGTCTCGAGAGACGTGGTGTTTGAAGAAGGCAGCAGCTGGAGCTGGGATGAGAAGACGAGGAGCATGAAGGGAATGTTCTTCGAGGATGAAGATGAAGGTGGTCATGAGGCTGGGACCGAGGATGGTGGAGTGGAGCCACCATCACCACCGAGTGGAGGTTCAGGGGGAGCTCGCACTCCCAACTCAAGTGGAGGAAGTTCTAGTGGAGCAAGCACTAGTGGAAGCAAGGATGATCGTCCTCAACCTAGGATGAGGAGGATGGAGGAGATCTATGAGGAGACGGCGCCGACACTTAACAATTTCTCTTTATATTGTTTGTTGGCAGATTGCGAGCCGCACTCCTACGACGAAACTGCCCAGGAGAAATCTTGGAGGACAGCGATGGATGCTGAGATAGCCTCCATAAAGAAGAATGACACCTGGAGGCTGGTCGATCCACCCGCAGGCCACAAACCCCTCGGGGTGAAGTGGGTCTACAAGGTGAAGAAGAACAAGGAAGGAGCTGTGGAGAAGCACAAGGCGAGACTCGTCGTGAAGGGCTACAGACAAGTCCAAGGAGTGGACTACGACGAGGTCTATGCCCCAGTGGCGAGGATTGACACCATCAGGTTGATCATCGCACTGGCAGCTCACCATGGGTGGAAGGTCTCGCAGATGGACGTGGTGTCAGCGTACCTCAATGGCTACTTGGAGGAAGATGTGTACATCGAGCAGCCTCCTGGATATGAAATGAGGGGCCAGGAGAGGAAGGTGTGCAAGTTGAACAAGGCGCTATATGGCTTGAAGCAAGGGGCTCGCGCATGGAATGGAAGGATAGATGCATACCTTCATAAGCACGGCTACAGGAAGTGTCCCTACGAGTATGCTTTGTATCTGAAGGTGGAAGAGAATGGTGACATCATGATCGTATGCTTGTACGTAGACGATATGATATTCACCGGGAACAATCCGGTCATGTTCGAAGAGTTCAAGAAGATGATGAAGAAAGAGTTCGAGATGACGGACTTGGGAGAGTTGACCTATTTCCTGGGTGTCGAGGTGAAACAGGATGAAGGCGGCATCTTCATCTCGCAGAAGAAGTACGCGGAGGAGATCTTGAAGAAGTTCAGGATGGAGAATAGCAAGGCTATCTCCTCTCCCGCTGACCCCGGAACAAAGTTGAGGAAGGACTCGAAGGAGGAAGGAGTTGACCCAACCATGTTCAAGAGCCTGATTGGGAGTCTAAGGTATCTGACCTTCACCCGACCAGATATTATGTACGCTGTTGGAATAGTGAGCAGGTACATGGAGGAGCCAAAGCAGGATCACTTCACGGCTGCGAAGAGGATCCTGAGGTATGTGAACGGGACGAGAGGTCATGGTCTGATGTACTCCACCGGAGAGGAGTTGAAGTTAGTCGGCTACTCGGATAGCGACTACGGAGGGGACGTGAACGATCGGAAGAGCACTTCCGGGTATGCGTTCAATATGGGAACCGCGGCGTTCTCATGGAGTTCGAAGAAGCAGGCTACGATAGCCTTATCTTCTTGTGAGGCGGAGTACATAGCAGCTGCAGCATGTACCTGCCAAGCCATCTGGCTAAGGAACCTATTGGAGGAGTTGCATCATGGACAGGAAGGGCCAACGACAGTGTTAGTGGATAACATGTCGGCCATCCAGCTCGCGAAGAACCCGGTGCTGCATGGGAGGAGCAAGCATATCGAGACTCGATATCATTTTCTTCGGGAGCAGGTGGAGCAGAAGACAGTGGAAGTGGTGTATTGCCCTACCGGAGAGCAGGTCGCGGATATTTTCACTAAGGCTTTGAAGGTGGAGACGTTCGTGAAGCTCAAAGGCAAACTCGGCATGTGCTGCCAAGTTTGAGGGGGAGTTTGTTGGGTTTGTTTATGGTTGACCGGGTCAACTAGATATTTTATATATTTGTTTTTATTTGGCATTTAATGCTTCGCCAAGTGTCAGCTTCCTATTAGTTTGAATTGCCTATAAATAGGCCCCCCCCCTTTGTAAATGGTTGTTGCGGTGAATAGTTGAAAGGTTGAAAGTGTTGGTAGTTTTGGTTTTATTTTTCGGCAGAAAAATATAGAGAGAGAAAGAGAGAGTGTAGGGAGAGAAAGATAAAGTTTTAATTTCCCGCAGGAAATAAAACTTCTCGCCTGTTTTTCTTCCCGCAACAGTGACTCGCCATTTCTTCTCGCATAGGAGCTCTCGTCAATATTCCTCTCGCCAGCCAGAAATATTTCTCGCCAGCCACTCCCTTAGGAGTTTCTCGCCTGGAAGAGCTCGCCCACTAGCAGCCAGCCAGCTCGCGTTTGGGATAGAGGAGAAGGAGGAGCACGCATCTCACGCGGAGTAGCATCTCGCCGGCGTTAAAAGGAGCTCGCACTCGCAGGTGGCAGAGCTCGCCGAAGTGTGTGAGGTGTTGCGTCTCGCCCGAGTGGTTGTATAGGGAGCTCGTCGGTGTGGTGGATTGGAGAACTCGCCGGGGTGATTGAAGGGACGATCTCGCCGCTGTCACCTCGCCGGGAGGTGGAGCTCGCGTGGGTAGTGTTCGCGAGAGTGGTGTGTTCACCGTGAAGTGGTGGTGTTCGCGTGGAGTTCGCGTGGAGTGTTCGCGACGTGAATAGTGGAGAGGAAGAGAACTCGCGTGCCCATAGAACGCTTCCAACAGATAAAACTCCGGCGACCGGAGCGCCGCCGCCGCTCTCCCTCTCCTCCATTCAGATTTTTATAAAATTAACTCCGGCGGTGGCCGGCGGCGGCAGACCGCCGGACCACCGCCGGAGGGAGCGCCCGCCCCCGTATAGTCGGCCGGGGGCGGAGCCACGGCCGGCCGGTGGCCGGACGCCGGCGGGGAAAGCCCGCAAGGGGGAAGGCGGCGTATAGGATCGACTCTTGATAAAAAATTTTTATAAATTTTTTTTATTATATTTATTATAACGTTTGATTTTTTTCTGGGCCTTATAGGAAACCCAAATACAGAAACTTTGAACATCAAAGTTGCTCATCTTGTCAAGGGCTAGCTCCTGTAAATATTTCATAATTTTTAGAGTTGATTTAGTATTTTTAGAAATTAAAATACTATGTTTTTTTGGGTTTTTGAATTATCAGAGAGTCGTAACATTGATGGAAAATTTTGAGAAAATTTGGGAAGCTTCCTACTTCTGACATACATCTACTGTAATTATTTTGGAATTTTTGAAATGGGTTTACTATTTTTAGATGCTTAAAACCTATGTTATGAATTAATAATGCATCACGCTCTCCTCCAGCACATCTTCAAAAATTATGGGGAGCTTGGGCGGCTGGATCGCACCCTCTAAAAAGTTTGGGTACTTTTAAAAGTAAAAATGTCGACGCGCAGTTAAGGTCACAATCGCGAGGCGACGCCGCCAATTCGATAACGTCCGGATATTTAAAATATGAACCCAAGGCATACGGAAATAAGGAATTCCACGAAAAATAAGGAACCTCATAAAATATAAGTAAACTTCTATGAACGGAGAAAGAACAGAATTTCCTCCTATGAACGGAGATGGAACAGAATTTCCTCCTATGAACGGAGATGGAACAGAATTTCCTCCTATGAACGGAGATGGAACAGAACTTTCCTCCTAAAAACGGAGTCGACTTTGAAGCCTCCTATTATGGAGTGATTGGACTACTAACCTGTTTATTTATTTACTTCCTCCAGTCTCGTACTGGTCCTTATTTACTGCTTTCAGTATCTTTAATTCCAGTTTCGCACTGGTCCCCAGCATCTACTTTCTGTACTTTCAATTCTCCAGTCTCGCACTGGTCCTGATATTATGGCCTCTGCTTTCGGCCTATTTTACTGCTTGATATTATGGCCTCTGCTTTCGGCCTATTTTACTGCTTGATATTATGGCCTCTGCTTTCGGCCTATTTTACTGCTTGATATTATGCCCTTCCTTCTTTATTGCCTATTAATTTAGCGTCGACCTGAAGATGGGCCATTCCTTCAGGGTCAACCCTAAATAGTGCCGAACTGGCCGCCGCTTGTAGAGCAGAGCGGACAGATCGATGTCTTGGACTTTTTCTCTGTATTGCCTATAATTTAGAGTTGACGTGAAGATGGGACATTCCTTCAGCGTCAACCCTAAATAGTGCTGATCTGACCGCCCCTTGTAGAGCAGAACGGACAGATCGATGTTTTGGCCTTTTCTTCTTTATTGCATTTAATTTAGAGTTGACGTGAAGATGGGACATTCCTTCAGCGTCAACCCTAAATAGCACCGAACTGTCCGCCGCTTGTAGGGCAGAGCGGACTGATCGATGTTTTGGCCATTTCCTCTTTATTTCCTATAAATTAGAGTTGACGTGAAGATGAGACATTTCTTCAGCGTCAACCCTAAATAGTGCCGAACTAGCCGCCGCTTGTAGAGCAGAGCGGACAGTTCGATGTTTTGGTTTTTCTTCTTTATTGCATTTAATTTAGAGTTGACGTGAAGATGGGGCAATCCTTCAACGTCAAGCCTAAATAGTGCCGAACTGTCCGCCGCTTGTAGAGCAGAGCGGACAGATCGATGTTTTGGCCTTTTCTTCTTTATTGCATTTAATTTAGAGTTGACGTGAAGATGAGACATTCCTTCAGCGTCAACCCTAAATAGTACCGAACTGTCCGCCGCTTGTAGGGCACAGCGGACAGATCGATGTTTTGACATTTTATTCTTTATTGCATTTAATTTAGAGTTGACGTGAAGATGGGGCATTCCTTCAGCGTCAACCCTAAATAGTGTCGAACTGTCCGCCGCTTGTAGAGCCGAGCGGACAGATCGATATTTTGGCATGTTCTTCTTTATTGCCTATAATTTAGAGTTGACGTGAAGATGGGTCATTCCTTCAGCGTCAATCCTAAATAGTACCGAACTGGCTGCCGCTCTCGCAGTAGTGCAGACAAATTGATGTTTTTGGGTTTTATTCCGTATTGACATTAATTTAGATTTGACGGGAACACCTTGTGCCTTCGAGAAATAATTCCTACGGGAATGAAACGTTGCCTTCGAGAAATAATTCCTACGGGAATGAAATGTTGCCTTCGAGAAATAATTTCTACGGGAATGAAATGTTGCCTTCGAGAAATAATTCGTACGGGAATGAAACGTTGCCTTCGAGAAATAATTCCTACGGGAATGAAATGTTGCCTTCGAGAAATAATTTCTACGGGAATGAAATGTTGCCTTCGAGAAATAATTTCTACGGGAATGAAATGCCCCTTTGGAAAATGTGCCTTTGGAGAATATAGGATGGCCGATGAGTTTTTACTCTAAGACAACCTGCACGACGGATGGTCTGGGAGGGCAACCCGTGCGAAACTAATAGAACTACGTGGGTCTGAGACCGTATGCAGGACGATACAGAGTACGTAGGCGGTGGTCGTGGGAAGACTGCCTCGGCCCAATAAGAGTCCAGATATCCCCTTCCTTATAACTGTTATATTATGTTTGTGTGTTAGTAGGAGTTGAATTCTGTTTGTAGTTCTAATAACTTGTCTTTAGCACAGGTGATAGGTGCAGATGAGAGACAGTACCCAGGTGTGGATGAAGCCACAAAGCAGACTACTTCAGGTACAAGTTGTTAAGCCGCATCTCCTTTTGTGGTGCCCTATCCCAGGATATATATATATATATATATATATTGGCAATGAATCCTTGATGGACAGGATTTAATGCGGCAGAGGTATGTAAATTATTCATACAGGTCTTGAGTTTAAGGTTTCTGTGATAGTTAATCTTCCGCTATAATACTACGTCTTCCGCTAAGTGCTATAAAGAGCACTCTTTGATGATGTCTTCCGCTAAGTGTTATAAAGTGCACTCTTTGATGATGTCTTCCGCTAAGTGTTATAAAGTGCACTCTTTGATGATGTCTTCCGCTAGAATACGGTTTCCCTACGCTAAGTGACTTTCGCTTAACACCACCCTTAGGCGTGACAACGGAGTGTTCAAGGAAGGGGGTTGGGGAAGCTAGTACCTCCACCCTTCGGGATCGCTTCGGCGTCAGGCTAAAAGGGTGGTGTACGATAAGATCCCCCGGTCGGACAGTCGATTTGAGAGGGGGGGTCTTACAGCGAGTGCCTTTACATATCAAGCGTCAAAAAATAGTGAAACACATCAAAAGGGAGAATATAGACTAAAGAGCTCCGTCGCGGCGCCGCGGACCGCGACCCAGGCGACGCGCGCGCTGAGGGTGGCGAGCTCTCCAAGTAATGCCGCGAGCTGCTCGCAGGTCTTCGCGGGCCTGCCCCAGGCTCTCCTCACTCTGTCGGATGTGATCTTCGCCTCGGCGGATGTGCTCTTCCAGTAAGGAGGCCTCGCCCACGGTGCCAGCCACCTGCGAGAAGCAGTGAAGATCATCTTCGATAGCTTGCTGGCGAGTCTCCACCTCGTACAACCTCGTCTCCAGGTCAGTCATCCTGTCAAAGAGGCCGTCCTCACCCTGCACATGCTGTTGAAACCCCTCCACTTCAGAGAGGCGGTCCCCGAGGTCCACCAATCGCGCGTTCACCTCGGCGGGCGGCGTAGACATCAGGAAAGAATCATGAGCTCGAAGGACAGCAATCAAACGAGCCCACGACCCTTCGTTAAAGCCCGGCGGGTCCGCGAGTAGCTCCCGCAAGGGAGTAGACGCCACAGGCGGTGGCGATCCCGGCAGTGAGTTCGTCGATGGCGGACGACTGGAAGGAGGAGACCCCCGACTATCTGAAAGGAGGTAAATGATAAGAGTAAGCGACAGAAAAGGAGGTGACAAGGTAAGCAAGGAGAATACCCCCGTAAGTGTTGTTCCCTTCCTGGTGGTGAGGTGGATCTGCCCGCAACCTCCCAGTAGAGGCAGACAAGCGAAGAACCACACCGGTCCCCCCGGATAAAGGCCCCATCATCAAGGATTTCCCCCGGTAGTTGGGCGGGTAGGCTGGCCTACCCCAGACTGCTGAGGAGGCGACTGCAAGGGAGGAGGAAGGAGGGTCAAAACCTGCCCAGGGGCCAAGGAGGACGCGGTCCCAAGACCCATCGACAGCGTCGCGCCGAATTGGCCAGGTTGAATCGGGGGGCTAGGAAACACTGCAGGTAACAAAAGGTCAGTACCAATTCAGCCTAATGGGGCGAGAAGATGGGGCCTTTACCCGGTGTCGTGGTTAGACGAACTGGAGGAAGTAGCGGGGCGCCTTGATCCGTTGGAGGCAGTCTCGCGCCCTCGAGCCCACCTGTTGTGATGCTGACCTCGCCCTCTCCTTGCTGGCTAGATGAGTTAGCAGCGAGCTCTTCACGAATAGGCGAGGTCGTCACCTTCCCAAGCAAGGGTCCGCACCTCGCCGTAGATTCCGGATTTGTAGAAGATTTCTCACGCAGCTCCAGGTCGACTCTCTTCCGCTTGGATTTCTTCTTCCTCGTGGAGCCAGGAGGGCGAGGCGTCAAGAACTCTCCGATGATGTCCATGACGGCTGCAGCCTCAGGCTCGTCATCAACGAGCCCCCGGTCGGCGGCTGCAGAAGACCCCCTCCCCCTTGAAAGACATTTCCGCATATGGGATAAAAGGAATACCCCCACTATTTATAGAGGAAGAGCTCGTGGGCTCGCAGTTCCACCGAATAAGAGGTTGGACTCTTCTTTCTGACCTCTAGCGAGCTCGCAAAGAACGGGGATTGTGTACAACCTGTATTCGGCGAGTAGAGCCGAAGGTATCTGGCGAGTAGGCCGATGCCTCTCTCAGCGAGTAGAGCCGAAGGCATCTGGCGAGTAGGCCGATGCCTCTCCCGGCGAGTAGAGCCGAAGGTATCGGGCGAGTAGGCCGATGCCACTCTCGACGAGTAGAGCCGAAGGTATCGGGTGAGTAGGCCGATGCCTCTCTCGGTGAGGAGAGCCGAAGGTATCTGGCGAGTAAAGTCAGATTCTGGGGAATAGAATCGTCCAGGCACCCCGGGTGGTCTGCCGATAGCCCTTCGGGACAGCGGAGTCTGGCTACTTGCAGACCAATTTGGGGTGCGCTTAGCAAAACAGTAAGGTGGAGTTACGCTATCCGCAGGTCACTACCCCTGAGAAGTCTTTCCCTATAAATAGGACCCATTATGTCTCAGAACAGCACAGATCCACCCCCACCCCCCCTTGTGAGAGCCTTCGCTTTCTTCCTTGTGCTGTCTGAGACAGGCTCAGCTTCTGGTTTTTGGGAGGGGAAATCAAGTAAGATTTCCGGGTTAGTGGCGGGACCTCCTCGCTGCAGCCAGTGGGTCATTTTTAGGGAGCTACCTACCAACTGGTGAGGGTCAATTCTTAACTCGGAATACTTAGTCCTAGAGATCCGACGAAAAGAGAAGTAACTCAAGCTACTCCCCAAGTCTCGAACAAGTTGGACCGGTATCCGGGTTCCAACAGAAGTGACTCTGGTAAGTTGTTTACATTCAAATTTCTTTTTGGTTAGAGGAAAATGATATCTGACACAACTTGTTGAAATTTCTGAATTCGCACCATTATAATTAATACTTAGTTCCGCATTCCTGCGCTCCTCTGGCAGTTGTCTTGCTTCTCTGCCTCCTACCAAAATAGTTTGTGCTCTTCTCATCAAAATATTTTTCTCATCAAAAAACATTATAATATATAGAGGTATGGAACTATTGTTGCCGAGCACAGCGGTGCCTCCTACCTCTCTCTCTCAACGACGTGAGCACTTTGCGTCGAAGAATAGCTTCTATCTTGCACTATAAAGGCTAATGAGCTCATATACATCGGCATACTTTCAAAAATTAATATATCTTTGTCCATATAATCATGTGAAATACTTTAAAAACATTTTGAAGCAATATATATATATATATATATATATATATATATATAGATAAATGTCACCCAAAAATTATGCTCATATGCAGGGGTGTAAGTGAGCACGATTTATTCAAATTGAATTGTCTCAAAATTCCTACTAATTAAATAATTATATTCCTCATGATTCTATAAAAACTTTTTTATTTATATCAATGTATTTAATTTTATATAATTAATTAATGTAGATATGACGTGTACTATTATTTTATCATATATTAAAAAAATTCAATTTATTATCCCATCTAATTATGCAAAAATGGCTTGCCGGGCCCAGTCCGGTCCGAGATAAACTGGGCCCAGGCCGGGCCTCGGCCCGGTCCCCCTTTGAACGGGGGACTTGCAGGGCCTGGAACTAATTACTACATTAGTGGATTAACCTCTCATTGATATATTTAGGCCAGTTGTTATTCGCAAATCATGAATGTCTATCCTCCCATTACATTTTTTTTTTCCGTTTTATTTGAGTTTATAAATATCTATCGGACCAATTCGCAAATCATAAATGTATTCCTTATATTAAAATTAGCCAATTGTTATTCACAGACCGTAAATGTCTATCCGCAGACAAATTTTAAATTTGAGCAGTTCATATGTTTGTTCTCGTGAGCAGAGTTCGACAACGAACGAAGATCTATGACGACCTTTTGAGCACTTCAATGTGTGCACGGATCGTGATTCATCAAATAAATGCGCGTATAGAGACCAAGTTGAGGAAGAAAGACGATTTCTTCGTTGTTCATGCGATTTCAGTTTGTTTGGGAAGATTTAGATGACTAGAGTTTGTTCGGAAAAATTAATGATAAATATGAGAAACAAAGAGGAGAGAAATTGTGAAATAGTTTTTCCTGTGTTTTCCATTGATATCAATTGATTTATATACAAAAACTCAGCCTTAGCTGTACAAGGCAAACAACAGGAAAATAGGAAACCGAAAACAAACATGGAACGTATGGCTGGTGGAGGATTCCTAAACAAAACGTACCAAAACAATCGGTACAAAATAGAAAGAAATAAATACACAACCAAATCAAATATAGAACCAAATATGTTGAAACCTGCAACAGGTCTCTTGAGTTCGGTCCCACTGGGGGTGTAGCCGATGCTTACTTCTCCCTCACTAGACTCTCGGGACAGGTAGACGTGAGAATATGAATAGACCCAAGGCTGAAGCGAGGAGGTCCCGCCACACACCCGGAAGATCTTAGAGAGCTTCCCCTCCCAAACCAGAGCTCAACCGGGCACCTTGGAGGGCGTTAGCAGCCGACCAAAAACTAGCCTGGAGGAGAGGATTCTCTAAAATCGGATCTCCTCCAAGGTGCCCTTAAGGGTCTATTTATAGTTTTTCCTAGGCTGGTCTGCAAATAACATGAATCCGCCTTTTAATTTTACTAACAACACCCCAAATTGGTCTGCTAACAGCCTAACTCCGCTGTTCCGAAGGGCTATTTGCAGCTCACCAGGGGTATTAGGGTCATTTCCCCCTCAAATCATCCTGGGCGAGTGGTCCGTGAGGGCACCACTCGCTGGGCACCCGCCTAGCTGGGCGAATGCCCACGCTTCCGGGCGAGTGGTCCGTGAGAGCACCACTCGCCTAACCCCTTCTCTTCCGCACCTGACCCCCACCAAACTGGGGGTACTTCCACCTCCTAGCCGAGGCGAATGATCGGGCTGACCCAGGTCTCGCCATTTGGCTTGAGGGGCCCACTCGGCGAATACGGGTTGTACACAATCCCCGCTCTTTGCGAGTGGTTACTACGCTCGGAAAGAACAGTCCAACCCTGTATTCGGTGAGTACTTGCTGACTGGACTCACAAGATTCTGTGGGTCCCACCGTTGCCCTATATATATCTCTTCCTGTCAGAGCTTCCTGGAGCACTGACAACCTTTGATTCAGAGCTTCTCCCCTCTCCTAGTCCTTCACCGACACCAATGTCTTCTCACAAGCCTTCCGCGAGACCCCTCTCGCAGGAGATCATCGAGCGTCTGGCCGCGACCCAAGCTGTAACTGCCCCCAAGGCAGCCAAATTTGCTCCCTGGCTTTTGTCTAAGCGGGATCCGAGTGCCCCCTACGTCTCGCGTCGAGCCAAGACGATTCGACTGAATCGCCAGAGAGGCGAGACTGCCTCGGAATCTCCTGCGGGTACTCCACCGGCGAACACTCCGCCGGCGGATACTCTTCCAGCGAGGAATCCTCCGGACCCCGGGATGCAGGTATGAGGATTCTTCTCGTCCCTCTGTTTAGTTCCTCCCCTTACTTTGCCTCTGCTCTGACCATTCGCAGGGGATTTCGATGCCCGAGACCGGCCACGGGGCCGTCTTTAGCAGTGTCGCGGTGCCACCTCCCCCGGATGAGAGGCCTCCGGATCTGGACCTTGCTCCTCCACGCTCACCGCACCAAAAGTGTTGAAACCTGCAACAGGTCTCTTGAGTTCGGACCCACTGGGGGTGTAGCCGATGCTTACTTCTCCCTCACTAGACTCTCGGGACAGGTGGACGTGAGAATATGAATAGACCCAAGGCTGAAACGAGGAGGTCCCGCCACACACCCGGAAGATCTTAGAGAGCTTCCCCTCCCAAACCAGAGCTCAACCGGGCACCTTGGAGGGCGTTAGCAGCCGACCAAAAACTAGCCCGGAGGAGAGGATTCTCTAAAATCGGATCTCCTCCAAGGTGCCCTTAAGGGTCTATTTATAGTTTTTCCTAGGCTGGTCTGCAAATAACATGAATCCGCCTTTTAATTTTACTAACAGCACCCCAAATTGGTCTGCTAACAGCCTAACTCCGCTGTTCCGAAGGGCTATTTGCAGCCCACCAGGGGTATTAGGGTCATTTCCCCCCTCAAATCATCCTGGGCGAGTGGTCCGTGAGGGCACCACTCGCTGGGCACCCGCCTAGCTGGGCGAATGCCCACGCTTCCGGGCGAGTGGTCCGTGAGAGCACCACTCGCCTAACCCCTTCTCTTCCGCACCTGACTCCCACCAAACCGGGGGTACTTCCACCTCCTAGCCGAGGCGAATGATCGGGCTGACCCAGGTCTCGCCATTTGGCTTGAGGGGCCCACTCGGCGAATACGGGTTGTACAAAATATGCACGTTATTATTTAAGATAGCTAGGATTACTCTCTCCATGTGGTAAGGAAGGCGAAGAAGATGATCAAAGTTTTTTTTTTTTTTTTTTTTTAACTTTCTTTACTAATCTGCGGTTAATAAAAATATGTGCGAATAAATAAAATATGTGAATAGACAAATGCAGTTTGCAAATAACAAGCGCCTAAATTTATGAACGTTGTATTTTGTAAGATATTGATGACTAATAAAATTATGATGTCATACACATTTTATTTAAATGATTTCTTCGTTGTTTATGCAATTTAGATACTCTCTTCTTGTGGTGAGGAAGGCAAAATGGACGACTTTTTTTTAATTTTCTATATATACTATGTTAACGCATTTAACTATTATGTCCGCGTGTCCGAACCGACACGATAGGTCTTAACGGGTTGCGTGTCGACCTAGGGCTCCGCCCTAAGATGGAGATACTATATATACGCATTCCAAACTTGATGCCGTATAGTAGAATATCTTGAGCGCCTCTAACCCTAACATTCTCAAGATACGGCTCTAGGGTTCGCTCAGATTTTTCTCCCAGCCGCTCTCCGCACGCTCTCGATTCGCGATTCTTTCTTCCCGTTGCCGATCGGAAGAGAGGGTCTGTTGTCGATCGCTCTCCATCGCAAGTTGTTGCCGATCGGAAGAGAGGGACTGTTGCTTCTCTCCTGATAGCGATTTCTGTCGCGCCGTTCCTGAGGGAGATCTGTCCCTGTTCCTCGCCGGCGGAAGCGCCGCTCGCTAGGAAGGAAGTCTCTCTAGCGATCTAGGGTTCCGGGCCCCGCCTCTTTGTGCGATTTCCATCGCCGATCAAGTTTTGTAGAGGTCTTGGTGCCGATCTACAAGTAGGAGAAGCCCTGCAGCAGTTGTTTCTCTCGTTCCAGATCTGACCTGCTCACCGCTAGATCTTCCATCGCAAGGGAGAAGAAACGTCTGTTAATCGTGGATCATCGCCGTAGATCCCGAGTTTCTTTTCTTCGCCTGGATCTAGCCGACTGATACGGCAAGGTTCCGCCGTGGTTTGCCGCTTTCACTGAGTAGTTCCAGTCAATTGAGCCGCCTGGAGTTTCATTATTATTATTTTTGGTTCAATTGACATTGATCAAGGCAGTCAAATCAATCAAAAAAAAGGAACAGAGGAAATCTAAAGTTGGTGCTCACTAGCCTCATAGATTTCAACTAATCTTCTGAGGTTCGGTTTGAGATTTCAATTGCCCCCGGTGCTATTTTGAAGAATCAAATTATTTCCTTGGATTGAATCTGAAGAAATTGGATCGTCTTCGCACGGATCAGGTGACATTTTACTGATTTTATTTTTCTGCGTTGAAAATGTCGAAGCGTAGTTCCTACGACATCGTAAAGTTGCAGTCCTTCGACGCTACGGATTTTCACGTTTGGAAAATCCATGTCCAATTGGGCATGAAAGAGCGCGAAATTTTCTACACCGTACTCAGTGATTTTGCTACGACGCGCGAAGACGTGGACGAGTACCAGTGGAGCAAGGACGAGGACTTCTGCAGGGACTATCTCCTGAACTCATTGAACCCTCGCCTCGCTATGACCTACAGCGCTTACAAAACTGCGAAGGAGATCTGGGATCGCCTGAACGCGCAATTCCAGAAAAAGAGGGACTGTCGAAGACTCTCCTGGGCGAGAAATTTTTTAATTTCAAGTTCAATGCAAACTCGTCAGTTACCTCCCAGCTGATCGATCTGGAGAATCTGCGCCTCAAGCTGGAAGATGAACAATCTGACATGTCTGATAATTTATTCGTCAGTCTGATCCTGAGCAAGCTGCCTCCTGAATGGAATACCTTCAAGACTGAAATGCACAGACTGAAGGAGCGGATCGCATTGGATGAACTCAAAAGGTTCATCCACATCGAAGACCAAAACGCTGCTGGAAAAAGCCTGGAGCAAGCTGGTCAACCCTCACAGGTTGCCAACTTCGTTTCACGACCCAGTAAGCCTCCTCGGAAGCCCGCAGCTCCCAAAAGTGATGCCTCTGCACAGGTACAGGCCAAAAAGCCATCTCTCAAAAGGAAAAGAGGCAAGTGCCATAACTGCGGCAAGTGGGGTCATTGGGCAGCTGAATGCAAAGGACCGAAGAAGAAGGAGGAAGCCCCACAGAACGCTACAAACATGCTGGTTGACATCTCCGGTCCTTCGTCCTTCGTGGCCATGATTGGAAGCAGTCACCGCAGTTCGTCTTCAGAGTGGTGGCTGGACAGTGGTGCAACCTGTCATGTGACGAATGACAAAGCTCTTCTCACTGACGTTACTGAGGTCAGAGACAAGGTAGAAAACTGCAATGGAGGAGAGACTGAAGTCAAGTATGCTGGGACAGCACACCTGGTTCTCTCTTCAGGTAAAACTTTAACTTTATTACATGTTAGAGTAGTTCCTAGTCTAACTAAAAACTTAATTTCTATTAGTTTATTAGATAAAGCAGGAATGTCTTTCACAACCTCTAGCGGTAGAATAACTTTAACTGTTAATTCCCATTACTATGGTTGTGCTTACTTGATCAACGGAATGTATAGACTTAGCCTTAATAATGATAGCATAAACCAAGTGAGTTCAAACTTAATAGATCCTAAATTGTTACATAACAGATTAGGACATGTGAACTACAGGAAAATGCGTGATCTAGCTAATAGTCATAACATCCCCTTAGATCTTTCTATTCGATTTGATAAATGTGAGGTGTGTGCACAAACCAAGATCACTAGAAAACCGTTTAAGTCTGTTTCTAGGAGTACACAACTTCTTGATTTGATACATTCAGACCTCTGTGATTTTAAGAGTCACGCCACTAGAGGGGGAAAGAAGTATCTCATCACGTTCATCGACGATTATTCCAGATACTGTCATGTCTATTTATTGAAATCGAAAGATGAAGCTTTTGAGATCTTCAAGATCTTCAAATCCCGGGTTGAAAATCAATTAAACCTGAAGATTAAGCGTTTTAGAAGTGATCGAGGAGGAGAGTACACTGCAACAGGGTTTCAAGACTTTTGTGCCTCTGCGGGTATAATCCTAGAAACCACTGCTCCCTACTCACCCCAGTCTAATGGTATTGCTGAGCGAAAGAATAGAACATTAACAGAAATGCTGAATTCTATGCTCCTTACTGCTGGCATGCCTAATTCCTTTTGGGGAGAAGCAGTCCGAACTGCTAATCACATTCTGAATAGATTGCCTCATGCTAAGCTCACTTCCACTCCGTATGAGCTGTGGCATGGCCATCCTTGTAGATTTGACACTCTAAAGACTTGGGGCTGTATTGCTTACGTTAGGATACAAGACCTTAAGAGACCTAAGGTGGGACCTAGAACAACAACTTGTGTATATCTAGGTAGTGCAGAAGATAGTGCAGCAGATAAGTTTCTAGATCTGTCCACCAATACTGTGATAGAATCTAGGGATGCTATTTTCTTTGAAAATAAATTTATCAAAGATCATGGTTTAACCGTCTCCGGGTCTACTGAGATGATTTCTGAATCTCCTGTAGCACCTGAGGCTGGCCCCTCTGGCACTGCTTCCCAACCTGTAGAGGATAATCTTATCCCTGTAAGAGTATCTACAAGAGATAGAGTCCCTAAGAATTTTGGTGAAAATTTTGTCACCTACCACTTAGAGGATGATCCATTTTCCTACCAGGAAGCAATGCGATCTAGAGATTCTTTAATGTGGGCAGAAGCCGTAGATGATGAAATGGACTCGCTGCTACGGAATAACACCTGGCATCTAGTGGACCTCCCGAAAGGAGCCAAAGTACTTGGATGCAAGTGGGTGCTGAAGAAGAAATTGCACAGTGATGGGTCTATAGCGAGATACAAAGCGCGTCTAGTCGCTAAAGGCTATAAGCAACAAGGGGGGATTGACTACTTTGACGTCTATTCACCTGTGTGTCACCTATCCACGATTAGAATTCTTCTTGCCTTGGCCTCTATCGAGAACTTCATAGTTCATCAGATGGATGTCAAGACAGCCTTCTTGAATGGAGAGCTCGATGAAGAGATCTACATGGCACAACCTGAAGGTTATGTCCATCCAGATCTAAAAGACAAAGTGTGCAAATTAGACAAATCTATCTATGGGCTTAAACAAGCGCCCAAGATGTGGCACATGAAGTTTGACCAAGTGGTAAAAAGTTTTGGCTTTCAGTCTAGTCTTTTAGACAAATGCCTTTACCACCGCTCTATGTCAAATAAAACAGTCATCATATGTCTATATGTGGATGACATGTTGATCCTGGGTTCAGATCTTGTTGCAGTAAAGGATATCAAATCCACACTCGCAAAAGAATTTGATATGAAGGACCTCGGTCCAGTCGATACCCTGTTAGGTATGAAGGTTAGAGTTGATAAGGGTAGAGTTACTCTTAGTCAGGCTCATTACATTGAGCAACTTCTTTCGACCTGGGGATATGAAAATTGTAGGCCTGTAGAGACACCTTTCGATCATAATGTAAAATTGAGTCCAAGTGTTGGAACAAGCATTGATCAAGTCAAATATTCCAAAATTATTGGGAGTCTCATGTACGCCACAAGCTGTACTCGACCAGACATTGCCTACTCTGTTAGCATGCTGAGTCGCTTTACCAGTAGTCCGAGCAAAGAGCACTGGGATGCTCTCGATAGGCTGATGAGATACCTGTCAGGTACCAAGAATCACGCCCTGTGCTACACTGGTTACCCACCTACTGTGGATGGATATTCTGATGCCTCGTGGTGTTCAGAAGTCAGTAACAGCAAATCTACCAGTGGATATATATTCACACTAGGTGGAGCTGCTATTACTTGGAAATCCAAAAGACAGACATGTATAGCATTGTCTTCTATGGAAGCCGAGTTGTTTGCCTTAGCTTCGGCTGGTGAAGAGGCAGACTGGATCAGAAATCTGATACTAGATATTCCCTTGTCTAGGTTACAAGTCAACTCACTGAGCTTGTATTGTGATAACCAAGCAGCAGCCCAATTTGTTAAAAATGCCCTCTACAATACTAAGAGGAGACATGTACGACTGAGACACGCTCTGCTAAACTATCTGAAAGAACAAGGAATTATCTCTTTGGTCGATGTACGATCAAAAGATAATCTAGCTGATCCATTGACGAAAGGAATGCCCAAAGACCGGTTAATCAAAACAGTGGGGGAAATGAGACTACAGGCGATTTAGATCACCTTAGCCTACATCAATGTTTTGATTTCTCCTGGTTTCCTTTGTCAAAGCAAGCATGTTGTGCTCCGTTGATGTTTTGGTTGCTGAGTACGAATCTGGTGAGTTATTTCATTCCAAATTTGATGTTAATAACTTTACCTGGATTCGTCTTCTCTTACCTTGGAGGAGAGTGTTATTCCAAATTTGATAACACAATCTGACTCGGTTTGACTCTTCTTCTGTTAAGGGGTCTTCATTCCAAACTTGATGATCTCCACTTAGCTTTAGAAGAACAGTAACCCGGACATTCCACATTGGAACACAGATATCGCTGCGGTGTCCAGAAGTCTATAAATCATTTCGCTGAAAACCGATGTTAGATTCTGAGGTTGAACCTATAATACTCTAAATATTCCTTCAAACTTAATTATTAAGTACTACGTTCCTTTTTGTTGAACTAGATACTTGTACATTTTCAAAAGCATGAATTCATTTCTAATGACATTCCATGTTGAAAATTACAGGAGTTGCTGTTAATGGAGGAGCACTGGCAGGATGGGATCCTGAGCAGGATGATTTACTGGACGTCTGAGGCCGACGACAGTTAGAGTGTTATTTGCTTTCTGTTGTTTTATCTCTGCTTAGAGCACTGTTTAGCTCTCTTTGATTCACTTGCTATTAGACTACTGCTCTTTTTGTTGATTCTAGTCACTATGTTTTGATGGACTTGTGCTATGATCGTACTTTAGACTATTTTGTAGTGCAGCTGAGATTTACTGTTTATCTTTATGCGTGCATACACTTTCTGTTAAGTCTAATCAGTTTTTGCAGGTGTTGGACACGGTTGTGTACTGTTCACGTTTTGGTTGAATTTACACAAACCACCCTAATCGTCGTCGGGTTTACCGCGGACATAGGAGGAGATTGTTAACGCATTTAACTATTATGTCCGCGTGTCCGAACCGACACGATAGGTCTTAACGGGTTGCGTGTCGACCTAGGGCTCCGCCCTAAGCTGGAGATACTATATATACGCATTCCAAACTTGATGCCGTATAGTAGAATATCTTGAGCGCCTCTAACCCTAACATACTAATCTATGAATAACAAAAATATCTGTGAATAACGAATTTAACTTCCTTTAGAGCTACGAATAAACAAAATCTGCGAATATACAAACGTGGTTTGCAAAATAATAAGAGCCTATCTTCATAAAATCAAAATGGTGAAATTTATTGAATGATTTCATAAACTGAAAAATATTAGGGTATACAAAAAGAAAGATATTCTCGCATTTTTTATGACATAATTATTAGGGAATACTAAATTTATCGTCGGCGATGAAATTATTAGGTCTATATGGTTTTGTCTCTAATTTATTTCTATAGATCTGTTTGGTTTTGAAATAAAAAAATCATCAAAAATTTATATCCTTTATATGGTGTCCGGGTTGGATGAAAATTCTGGGTCAATAATATATATACTTATATATAAGTATATTATTACCGTAATTATTATTATTATTAATTTATTTTGTTCCAACTTTGACACAACTTGTATTTGAATAAAACTATAAAAGCAAGTTAGGAATGGAAAAATTATGTAAATGAATTAATAATGCGAGGAACAAATTTTGCAAACGAAACATTTATAATTTAGTTTATTAATTTAAATTGAAATTACAGAATTCAATTGCATATTTAATATCTGTAATATTTATAAATCACATATCAAAATAGTAAAATTACAAATTAGCAATGAGGCTCATCATAGGGGACTAAGACAAAAAGCCAAAATGATGATAATATTTATTACTCAAACAACACACAAAACAATCACTCACAAAAGTGGATACAACCCGAATCAAAACAAGACGACTGACATAGAATTAAAGTTAGAAACACGAAAAAGGGAAATGTAGCTTAAACAAAGATACTGTTAATGTATTTAAATAATATGTTCGTGTGTCCGAACCGACACGATAAGTCTTAACGGGTTGCGTATCGACCTATGGCTCCGCCCCTAAGCTGGAGATACTATATATACGCATTCCAAACTTGATGTTGTATAGTAGAATATCTTGAGGGACCACAAACCCTAACATTCTCAAGATACACGGCTAGGGTTCCGCTCAAATCTTCCGGCGCCGATCGATCCCGCCACTCACGATTTCTGTCGCTCTTTTCCATCACTTCGCCGCTACAAATCGAGAGGACGGAACGCCGGTCGGAGAGTTTTCTTCGCAGATCGAAGCAAAGCCGTCGCCGCTCAGATCCAAGACGTGATCGTTGATTTTTGCAATCGTTCCTCTTCCGGCGCCTGTTTTGGAGGAGATTTGTCCCTGTTCTTCGCCGGCGGATGCGCCGCTCGCTTCGAAGGAGCCTCTCTTTCGCGATCTGGGGTTCCGCTTAAGCGCTGACGGCAACGGGAAGTTCTCCTACGTTGATCAAAAGACGACCTCCCTTGCTACTTCAGATCAAGACAGAAGCAGCGAGAATCTTCCAGATCCAGATCGAAACCCGCCATATTGCTGCTTCTGCCGATCTCCAGATCGATCGTGGAAGAGACGTTTGCAATCGGGAAAGAGTATTTGATCTTTGTTATTGCCGATCTGCTTGAAGAAGCCCATCGCAACCACCCTCCAGTTCGGATCTACAGTTTCTATAGAAAAGAAATTTGGAGCAGGGTTTCCTGATGGAAGTTTTTGGTTGATCTTGCCAAAGACCATTTCTTCTGCTACTGATCTTGCCGGATCTCCACCAGAGGAAGAAGCTCTATTTTATCTTGGAGTCCTTGCGAGTCCATATCTAGTGGAGGAGGATTTTGTTGGCATCTCTCCTACTGCTCAGACTTAGTCTTCGACGACTGTGTTCAGCCGGAGCGGAGGAGCAAACAAACAATTAGTGGATTGGATCCGAAGTTTCTCGCACGGATCAGGTGACATCGCTCTGATTTATTTTTTTCTGTTGAAAATGTCGAAGCGTAGTTCCTACGACATCGTTAAGTTGCAGTCCTTCGACGCTACGAATTTCCACGTTTGGAAAATCCATGTTCAATTGGGCATGAAAGAGCGCAAAATTTTCTACCGTACTCAGTGACTTTGCTACGGCGCGCGAAGACGTGGACGAGTACCAGTGGAGCAAGGACGAGGAATTCTGCAGGGACTATCTCCTGAATTCTCTAAACCCTCGCCTCGTGATGACCTACAACGCTTACAAGACTGCGAAGGAAATCTGGGATCGCCTGAACACACAATTCCAGAAAGAAGAGGGACTGTCGAAGACTCTCCTTGGCGAGAAGTTTTTCAACTTTAAGTTTAATGCAAACTCGTCAGTCACCTCCCAACTGATCGATCTGGAGAATCTGCGTCTCAAGCTGGAAGACGAACAGTCTGACATGTTCGATAACTTATTCGTCAGTTTGATCCTGAGCAAACTGCCTCCTGAATGGAATACTTTCAAGACTGAAATGCACAGACTGAAGGAGCGGATCGCATTGGATGAACTCAAAAGGTTCTTCCACATCGAAGATCAAAACGCTGCTGGTAAAAGCCTGGAGCAAGCTGGCCAACCCTCACAGGTTGCCAACTTCGTTTCACGACCCAGTAAGCCTCCTCGGAAGCCCACAGCTCCCAAAAGTGATGCCTCTACACAGGTACAGGCTAAAAAGCCATCTCTCAAAAGGAAAAGAGGCAAGTGCTGAGGCAAGTGGGGTCACTGGGCACCTGAATGCAAAGGACCGAAGAAGAAGAAGGAGGAAGCCCCACAGAATGCTACAAACATGCTGGTTGACATCTCCGGTCCTTCGTCCTTCGTGGCCATGATTGGAAGTAGTCACCGCAGTTCGTCTTCAGAGTGGTGGCTGGACAGTGGTGCAACCTGTCATGTGACGAATGACAGAGCTCTTCTCACTGACGTTACTGAGGTCAGAGATAAAGTAGAAAACTGCAATGGAGGAGAGACTGAAGTCAAGCATGCTGAGACAGCACATCTGGTCCTCTCTTCTGTTGGAGCCTATGTTCCGCATCTCTTGGTTTGAGAATAACAAATACCGTGTTATATTTGATCTAGTCTTTTGTGTGTTTATAGTGTCCAGGTTGTACAGGTTCAATGAGGAGACAAGTCCTCGTTCATGGGTGTTGGATATGTTATGACATGCCTTAATGCTAAGTGCACACCAAAGTCAGGTTGCAATGGATCACCAAACACAGTTCTAGACAATGTAATCCCTCATTATGTAGAACACAGTGTTAGTCCATGTATAATCTCTCTATTGGGGTATACTTCATATACTCATAACTGAAGGTTTTCAAGTTTGAGGAGTGGAGCAGGTTTTCAGAAGAGAAGAAATTTTTGCTAAGTCAATTCGTCGAATGTTCTCGAGATGTCTCGTGAAGTTCCGATAAATCTCGACGAATCCAGACAGAAGCCAAATTTCTAGTTTAATGAAGAAATTTCTAAGGCTAAGTCTATTCGTCGAATGTTCTCATGAACTCCCGACGAATATCGACGAACACAGACAGAAGTCAAAAAGACAGACTTGTGAAGGAAAATGTGCGGCTAAGTCAATTCGTCGAATGTTCTCGAGCACTCCCGACGAATTCCGACGAATGAAAACAGAAGACAGTACGACGAACAACAGTTTTGCGCTGTCGGAATTCCGACAGCTAATGTCGCCCAGGCGTCAGCAGAGAAGTTACAACAACTTCCCGCACGACAACACGACGAACGACAGTTTTGCGCCTTTCGTACTTCCGACACTTGATGTCGCCCAGGCGACAGCACGGAAGTTATAGCAACTGCCCACACGACAGCACTACGAGCGGCAGTTTAGCGCTGTGGGAAATTCCGACAGTGATGTCGCCCAGGCGACAGTGAAAATCTATATATTGGCTCGTTTTATTCGTGCATTCAAGAGCTTTGAAGATTCTAAGTCCTTTCCTGAGTTCATACGAACCAGAGAGCTCCAGAACCTCAAGAACTCCCATTTGTGCTGAGAAGGTTTGAAATTGAAGACGAGATCGGGCGCGCTTCTACATCAACTATCATCTCGAGGCTTCAACCTTCCTTTCAGAGATCTGAATTTCTAGGGAGTTCTTATTTTATCTTGTATTTTCATTTATATACATTTTACTTTGTATTGGTAGGGAAAATCGCTTCCTTGTGCGGAGCGTCTAAGTCCTTGCGTGGCTTAGGGGAAAATCGCTTCCTTGTGCGGAGCGTCCAAGTCCTTGCGTGGCTTGGTGGGAAATCGTGACCTTGTGTGCTACGTCTAGATCTTGGGATGATCTAGAGGATAGACTTGGGCTTGGTCTAGGAAGAGACAAGTGATACCCTTCCGATCCTTGGGAGAAGGATTGGTAAACACAAATTGTAAAAGATTTATTATCATATTTGTGCCTTGATCTTAAGCATTATTAAGATCATATTATTTGTATGTGAATTTCAAGATTATAAAATTATGACTTTTTCTTTATTTGCAAATATGGTTGCTTAATCTTTAACTTAGAAATTTGTGTTTGAATTAATTTAAAAATTACATTAGTTGAAATTTTTATAAGTAATTTTTAGAAAAGTAAAATTTGTTTTAAAATTCTTAAGTAAAAATTCGTATTTTTTTAAAAGGCCCCTATTCACCCCCCCCCCCCCCCCCTCTAAGGGCGCCACAAGATCCAACATCTTCAGGTAAAACTTTAACCTTATTACACGTTAGAGTAGTTCCTAGTTTAACTAAAAACTTAATTTCTATTTGTTTGTTAGATAAAGCAAGAATGTCCTTCACAACCTCTAGCGGTAGAATAACTTTAACAGTAAATTCTCATTATTATGATTGTGCGTATTTGATCAACGGAATGTATAGACTTGGCCTTAATAATGATAGCATAAACCAAGTGAGTTCAAACTTAATAGATCCTAAATTGTTACATAACAGACTAGGACATATGAACTACAGGAAAATGCGAGATCTAGCTAACAGTCATAACATCCTCTTAGATCTTTCTATTCGATTTGATAAATGTGAGGTGTGTGCACAAACCAAGATCACTAGAAAACCGTTTAAATATGTTTCTAGGAGTACATAACTTCTTGATTTAATACATTCAGACCTCTGTGATTTTAAGAGTCACGCCACTAGAGGGGGAAAGAAGTATCTCATCAGGTTCATCGACGATTATTCCAGATACTGTCATGTCTATTTATTGAAATCGAAAGATGAAGCTATTGAGATCTTCAAGATCTTCAAATCCCGGGTTGAAAATCAATTAAACCTGAAGATTAAGCGTTTTCGAAGTGATCGAGGAGGAGAGTACACTGCAACAGGGTTTCAAGACTTTTGTGCCTCTGCGGGTATAATCCTAGAAACCACTGCTCCTTACTCACCTCAGTCAAACGATATTGCTGAGCGAAAGAATAGAACATTAACAGAAATGCTGAATTTTATGCTCCTTACTGCTGGCATGCCTAATTCTTTTTGGGGAGAAGCAGTCCGAACTGCTAATCACATTCTGAATAGATTGCCTCATGCTAAGCTCACCTCCACTCCGTATGAGCTGTGGCATGGCCATCCTTGTAGATTTGACACTCTAAAGACTTGGGGATGTATTGCCTATGTTTGGATACAAGACCTTAAGAGACCTAAGGTGGGACCTAGAACAACAACTTGTGTATATATAGGTAGTGCAGAAGATAGTGCAGCAGATAGGTTTCTAGATCTGTCCACCAATACTGTGATAGAATCTAGGGATTCTATTTTCTTTGAAAATAAATTTATCAAAGATCATGGTTTAACCGTCTCCGGGTCTACCGAGATGATTTCCGAATCTCCTGTAGCACCTGAAGCTGGCCCCTTTGGCACTGCTTCCCAACCTGTAGAGGATAATCTTATCCCTGTAACAGTATCTACAAGAGATAGAGTCCCTAAGAATTTTGGTGAAAATTTTGTCACCTACCACTTAGAGGATGATCCATTTTCCTACCAGGAAGCAATACGATCTAGAGATTCTTTAATGTGGGTAGAAGCCATAGATGATGAAATGGACTCGCTGCTACGGAATAACACCTGGCATCTAGTGGACCTCCCTAAAGGAGCCAAAGTACTTGGATGCAAGTGGGTGCTGAAGAAGAAATTGCACAGTGATGGGTCTATAGCTAGATATAAAGCACGTCTAGTCGCTAAAGGCTATAAGCAACAGAGGGGAATTGACTACTTTGACGTCTATTCACCAGGGTGTCACCTATCTACTATTAGAATTCTTCTCGCCTTGGCCTCTATCGAGAACTTCATAGTTCATCAGATGGATGTCAAGACAGCCTTCTTGAATGGAGGGCTCGATGAAGAGATCTACATGACACAACCTGAAGGTTATGTCCATCCAGATCTAAAAGACAAAGTGTGCAAATTAGACAAATCCATCTATGGGCTTAAACAAGCACCTAAGATGTGGCACATGAAGTTTGACCAAGTGGTAAAAAGTTTTGGCTTTCAGTCTAGTCTTTCAGACAAATGCCTTTACCACTACCGCTCTATGTCAAATAAAACAGTCATCATATGTCTATATGTGGATGACATGTTGATCCTGGGTTCAGATCTTGTTGCAGTAAATGATATCAAATCCACACTCGCAAAAGAATTTGATATGAAGGACCTCGGTCCAGTCGATACCCTGTTAGGTATGAAGGTTAGAGTTGAAAAGGGTAGAGTTACTCTTAGTCAGGCTCATTACATTGAACAACTTCTTTCGACCTGGGGATACAAAAACTGTAGGTCTGTAGAGACACCTTTCGATCATAATGTAAAATTGAGTCCAAATGTTGGAACAAGCATTGATCAAGTCAAATATTCCAAAATTATTGGTAGTCTCATGTACGCCACAAGCTGTACTCGACCAGACATTGCCTTCTCTGTTAGCATGCTGAGTCGCTTTACCAGTAGCCCGAGCAAAGAGCATTGGGATGCTCTCGATAGGCTGATGAAATACCTGTCAGGTACTAAGAATCACGCCCTGTGCTACACTGGTTACCCACCTACTGTGGATGGATATTCTGATGCCTCGTGGTGTTCAGAAGTCAGTAACAGTAAATCTACCAGTGGATACATATTCACTCTAGGTGGAGCTGCTATCACTTGGAAATCCAAAAGACAGACCTGTATAGCATTGTCTTCTATGGAAGCCGAGTTGTTTGCCTTAGCTTTGGCTGGTGAAGAGGCAGACTGGATCAGGAATCTGATACTAGATATTTGATAGAGAAATTTGTGTTCTTCAATCTATACTTGATTAAGGCAAGTGTACCAATCGAAATATAGCATAGGATATAAAATATATCAAGGTCGTATAAAAACTCGGGTCTGGAAAGTACTATTACTCACAACGACTCTATTATCCTACCGAACGATTGATTGGGTTTTGAAAATAAAAATAAACTAAGCTTAATTAAAAGAGAAATGAACTATTACGAAAAGAGTGCTCGATCGACGATTCACTTTGAAATAAAATAACGGAATAAATTAGTTTGACATTTGCAATTTTATAAAGACCGTGGCGGATCCGAAAATGAGAAATAATCTCGCTAGAGCATTAAATCTCCTAACTTCTAGACGTTTTGACCGAAATCTCTTTGGAAATCAAAAGGCCTAAAGTCGCATTATCGAAGTGAACCGCGCTATTGGATTTGACTCCAATCCGGAGGATTTACGTCATCCTATCTCTAGGGTTGCGTGCAACTCCTTCCTTCCTTGAGTGACCTTTCACATTCACGAGCCTCTCGGCTACTCGATCAAATATGAGATCGGAATCTACTACCGTATACTAGAAATACGGAGTCGATACGAAATTAATCAAGGTCGGATCAAAAATAAAAATACAAATGCAAACATAAAATGAACGAAACGTTATTCCATTGTAAAGATCATCGCGATCGAACATCAATAAAATTAGCTAAGCATAGTTGAAGATGAGACAGAGATAGAGAAAAAGAGAAATTGCATTTTTATTAATAGAAACAAAAAAAGTACAAGATTGAAAGCAAACTACTACAATATTATTCAAAAGCAAGAAATACAAACATGAAAATATAAATCGACACTAGAAAAAGAACACACTTGAAAATTGGAACTCTCTTGCTCTCTTCCTCTCTAACCTCTCAATGCATGAGAAGAGGGCCCTTTTTATAGGAGAAGGAGAAAGTTCTAGATGGTGGAGGAAATGAAAAGGCTCATGGGAAGGTTCATGCATGACAATAAATGAAGGCAATAAAGAGGAGGAGAGAGAGGGAGAGATATATATTGCATTTTTAATTAAAGAAAATAAAAAATAAAAATAGGAAATAGAAAGGGGGATGAATGAGAGTTAAGAGAAAGAGAGAGAGAGAAATAAAAGAGAATAATAAAATGAAAGAGAGGGAAGTGAGGTGGCCGGCCATGCATAGAAATTTAAAGTGCATAAATTATTTAATGAGGGGGAGAGAGATTAAGTGTGGGGCCGGCCATACATATTAAAATGCATGTAATTAATGGGATTGCATGAAATAATTCATGCCATGCAAGGTGGCCGGTTTTGCATAATATTGATTTTCACTTGGACTTCAAAGGGCTTGGCTCGGATGCACCAAATGCTGGCCGGACTGAACCAAAAAGCTGGCTCACGGTTTGGGCTTCAAAGGGCAGCAGGCTGGACTCATTTGGGGCAGGTTTTGCTGGATGGGAGCTGCTCCAAATGAAGAGGGGGGCTCGGTTTTGTAATTGGGAGCTGCTCCAAATGAAGGGCTGCACCATATGGAGGTTCGGGCTTGGACTTGTGGAATTCGGGCTGCATCAAGGAGGAGTTCGGGCTGCACCAAGATAGCTTCACATCCTACAATAAAAACATCAAATTAGATAATATAATATAAGGATAATAATAATAACAACATAAAATATAACACGCATGAAATAACAATATAAAACAAACATATAATAACAACATAAAATAATAACATAAAATATAACAAACATAACAACATTAGTTTTATGAAAAATAAATTAAAACCTAACAAAAATGTAAAGAAAATACAATTAAACTTAGGGAAATTTGTACTAAACTATCCTAAAATGTTACGACTAAAAACTACTTATCAAACTCCCCTATGCTTAGGTTTTTGCTTGCCCTCAAGCAAAATAGAAATCAAAATATAGGAGGCTACACTACCCAAAATTTTAGTTGCGAGAACCAAACAAAAATTAAGCTATCAAAACTAATATGCTACCAATCAGTGCGACGAGAAATCAATGTAGAGGAGAATAAAGAAGAGTTCAAAAACATTACTTGAGCATAAACCTAGATTGCAAATTTCCTACTAACATAACAAAAAGGCATCAAAAGGTTTAAGCTAACAAACATAACAAGAGTAGCAATTCAACCAAAATAAGTGTATTGAGCAAGCAACAAGTTGCTGAGACTACGATTATTCTACAAAACATTCCAAGGTAACCTCCAAAGAAATCCATCAATGATGGTGTCCATAGGCTTGCCCGGTCACACCCTCTCCACTACACGAGTACATTGTCATGGCTTAAAGATCAATAGGACTTTCATTAGGCATAAAGACTTGGCCTAGGTAAATAATAAGGATTTGGAGATCAAAGATAAACACGATGGCTAAAATATCACACTAAACCAAGGGGAGAGTTTTAAATGAATTTCAAAATAAAGCATAGCAGGATGAGAAATGACAGGAGACGTATGTCAAATTTCTCAAAATTTAAGAAACAAAAGGCCATGGATATTTTTCCTTTTTCATACTTGGCCAAGAATAACTTTTCAATTAATTTTTTTTTGGATAATAATTTTTCATGATTTTTTTTTTCATTTTTTTAACTCATTGCACATAAGAGCTCCAAAATAGGCTTGAAATAATTTCCTCCTCATTTTCCAAAATAAAAACCCAACACGAAATGATATTTAAATAAAACTCAACAATTTAGTTGTGATAATAGGAAGGGTGTTTGGCTTTAGTGAAAAATGAGAGGTGGAGCTAACAAAGAAAATAAGAAGTAAGGCCCAAAATTGTTTTGCAAAGTGAATGTTTAAGGTGGGCAAAAATGTACAAACTATCCAAAAGATGGCCTAAATCATTTCTGCAAATCATGACAAACTAATTATGCAAATGCTTCGAGGATCGCTAGAGGCAAGTTCTAGCCACCAAGAAAGACTACACTTGAGTGAGTGTCTAATAATATCATCTAACAACATATGCACGCTACTACACTTAGATTAGAAGAAAAACTACAACATCATTATGATGATAAAATGAAATTATGATGCCAAAAGTTATGAAAGAGAAAACGCAAAACCAACGCATGCAAAAGTAATATAGTTAAACTAAACTCTATCCCAACACACTACCAAAGATTAAAAATACTACATGAGCATACGCAACACTCAAAGAAACATACTAAAGAAATGATAGAAAATAATTTTTGATGGTTTAATCATTTTGTGTTTTTTTTCGTTTTTTCATTTTTTGGGGTTTTGAATTTTTCAATTTTTTTTGGAATTTTGATAAGGCTAAAGAAACAAAATAGTAATTAAAAAGAAAGGGAAAACACTTCCCCATGCTTAAAGTTCAACATTGACCTCAATGTTGAATAGTAAGTAGGAGGAAAAAGAAAAAAAAAAGAAAAGAAGAAAAGAAGAGGGGGGGGGGGCAATAAAGTAAAATAAAAAGAACGACTTCCCCGGATTCGTGAGGCCGAATGCAGATGTCGCTCCCCATGCTTGAACTGGAAACCGACTCAGGCCTAAGGAAGAGAAGATGGAGCCAAACGAACCGCCGAAGGTTTTATTCCTGCAAAACAAAATAAAAAGAAAAAGAAAGAACAAAAATGGTAAGCAAGGGGTGCCTCCCAAGAGCGCTCTTTGTTTAACGTCGTCTGAGCCCGACGTTATTGGTTAGCTAAATGGAAAATAAAAACTAAAGTGGAGTGGTAACTCCCTAAGTATGCGCTTAGGAGAGTAATTCAAAAAGAAGAAAAATTGAAGAATCGCACCGTCATGCGGTGGAATTTTCAAGGGAATGACGCCCGAAAATGAACGGACGGAGTTATAGAAGAACTCCGCCGCATGTAGAATGGGAAAGAAGGGGTCGTCAAAAGAAGAAGAAAAGAAGAAGAAGAAATAGAATTAGAAATAAAAGAAGTAGAAAAAGAAGTTTCATTAACTGAAATTTCACAAAGAGAAGGAGAGACTTGTGAAATTTTGGGAGAAGAAAAATGGATAGAAAGAACTAAAGAGGAAGTATCTAAAATAAAAGGAGAGGAAGAAAAAGACTCGTTAAAAATCGAAAAAGTTGGAACAGTTGAATTTAAATCAGAAATGGAATCACCAACGTCTTCAGAAAAAGAAGGGGAATTTTGAGGCGTCTCGTCATCCTCAAAAGGTAAAAAGCACGCCGGAATATCCATAGGGGTGTCATCCCAAGGAGGAAGGAAACAATCCGGAACATCCGAATAGTTATCTTCCTCGAGAGGAATAAGACAAGCCGGGATATCCGGTGACTCATTACACGAAGAAATTGGAGGAGACGGAGAAGAAGACGAAGAAAAAGATGCGGCCTCACGAGAAAAATAATCGATAATGGTTTTGAAACGCGCATTAGTATTATCTAAAGAAGTTTGCAATTCAAAATACCAATTATCGATAGAATTAAAAATTAGAGGCGCGGCGCTTTGCGGGGCAAAATCATGCGAAAAATAAGACGGGTTCCCCACCTCCCAAGTAGGATAAAAATTGGAGTAAGGGTCAAATTGGCCACTTTGACCTACTCCAGAAAAATTGAAATCATATGAGGGAGGGGTTCCTGAAAAACATGCAAAATTAAAATGGTCGGGCGACCTGCAAAGAGCGCAAAAAAAAGAAAGAGAAAATTTATTTTTTTTATTTTTTTAGGCGGATTATGTTAGTCCTGGACTTCCCGAGATCTGCCCTGTGAGGGGTTTGCAACGGTACTAAAAGCTGTGATGGGAATTCAAGCCCAAAGCGTCCTTTCCAGGAATTTAGGTGGGGTAGAAAAACGATGATGTGGGTTAATTATAATATATAATAAATTTTTTTTATTTTTTTGTAGAAGTAATAAACTCGGTGCTTTCGTAATATTGCCAAAAATATTCCCCGGCAATGGCGCCAAAAACTTAATAGAGAAATTTGTGTTCTCCAATCTATACTCGATTAAGGCAAGTGTACCTATCGAAAAATAGCATAGGATATAAAATATATCAAAGTCGTATAAAAACTCGGGTCTGGCAAGTACTATTACTCACAACGACTCTATTATCCTACCGAACGATTGATTGGTTTTGAAAATAAAAATAAACTAAGCTTAATTAAAAGAGAAATAAACTATTACGAAAAGAGTGCTCGATCGACGATTCACTTTGAAATAAAATAACGGAATAAATTAGTTTGACATTTGCAATTTTATAAAGACCGTGGCGGATCCGAAATGAGAAATAATCTCGCTAGAGCATTAAATCTCCTAACTTCTAGACGTTTTGACCGAAATCTCTTTGCAAATCAAAAGGCCTAAAGTCGCATTATCGAAGTGAACCGCGCTATTGGATTTGACTCCAATCCGGAGGATTTACGTCATCCTATCTCTAGGGTTGCGTGCAACTCCTTCCTTCCTTGAGTGACCTTTCACATTCACGAGCCTATCGGCTACTCAAATATGAGATCCGAATCTACTACCGTATACTAGAAATACGGAGTCGATACGAAATTAATCAAGGTCGGATCAAAAATAAAAATACAAATGCAAACATAAAATGAACGAAACGTTATTCCATTGCAAGGATCATCGCGATCGAACACCAATAAAATTAGCTAAGCATAGTTGAAGATGAGACAGAGATAGAGAAAAAGAGAAATTGCATTTTTATTAATAGAAACAAAAAGAGTACAAGATTGAAAGCAAACTACTACAATATTATTCAAAAGCAAGAAATACAAACATGAAAATATAAATCGACACTAGAAAAAGAACACACTTGAAAATTGGAACTCTCGTGCTCTCTTCCTCTCTAATCTCTCAATGCATGAGAAGAGGTGCCTTTTTATAGGAGAAGGAGAAAGTTCTAGATGGTGGAGGAAATGAAAAGGCTCATGGGAAGGTTCATGCATGGTAATAAATGAAGGCAATAAAGAGGAGGAGAGAGAGGGAGAGATACATATTGCATTTTTAATTAAAGAAAATAAAAAATAAAAATAGGAAATAGAAAGGGGGATGAATGAGAGTTAAGAGAAAGAGAGAGAGAGAGAGAGAAATAAAAGAGAATAATAAAATGAAAGAGAGGGAAGTGAGGTGGCCGGCCATGCATAGAAATTTAAAGTGCATAAATTATTTAATGAGGGGGAGAGAGATTAAGTGTGGGGTCGGCCATACATATTAAAATGCATGTAATTAATGGGATTGCATGAAATAATTCATGCCATGCAAGGTGGCCAGTTTTGCATAATATTGATCTTCACTTGGACTTCAAAGGGCTTGCCTCGGATGCACCAAATGCTGGCCGGACTGAACCAAAAAGCTGGCTCACGGTTTGGGCTTCAAAGGGCAGCAGGCTGGACTCATTTGGGGCAGGTTTTGCTGGATGGGAGCTGCTCCAAATGAAGAGGGGGGCTCGGTTTTGTGCTTGGGAGCTGCTCCAAATGAAGGGTTGCACCATATGGAGGTTCGGGCTTGGACTTGTGGAGCTCGGGCTGCATCAAGGAGGAGTTCGGGCTGCACCAAGATAGCTTCACATCCTACAATAAAAACATCAAATTAGATAATGTAATATAAGGATAATAATAATAATAACATAAAATATAACACGCATGAAATAACAATATAAAACAAACATATAATAACAACATAAAATAATAACATAAAATATAACAAACATAACAACATTAGTTTTATGAAAAAGAAATTAAAACCTAACAAAAATGTAAAGAAAATACAATTAAACCTAGGGAAATTTGTACTAAACTATCCTAAAATGTTATGACTAAAAACTACTTATCAATATTCCCTTGTCTAGGTTACAAGTCAACTCACTGAGCTTGTATTGCGATAACAAAGCAGCAACCCAAGTTGTTAAATATGCCCTCTACAATACTAAGAGGAGACATATATGACTGAGACACGCTCTGCTAAACTATCTGAAAGAACAAGGAATTATCTCTTTGGTCGACGTGCGATCAAAAGATAATCTAGCTGATCCATTGGCGAAAGGAATGCCCAAAGACCGAATAAACAAAACAGTGGGGGAAATGGGACTACAGGCGATTTAGATCACCTTAGCCTACATCGATGTTTTGATTTTCCCTGATTTTCTTTGTCAAAGCAAGCATGTTGTGCTCCGTTGATGTTTTGGTTGCTGAGCACGAATCTGGTAAGTTATTTCATTCCAAATCTGATGATAATAACTTTACCTGGATTCGTCTTCTCTTATCTTGGAGGAGAGTGTTATTCCAAACTTGATAACACAATCTGACTCGGTTTGATTCTTCTTTAGTTAAGGGGTTTTCATTCCAAACTTGATGATCTCCACTTAACTTTAGAAGAACAGTAACCCGGACATTCCACATTGGAACACAGATATCGCTGCGGTGTCCAGAAGTCTATAAATCGTCTCATTGAAAACCGATATTAGATTCTGAGGTTGAACCTATAATACTCGAAATATTCCTTCAAACTTAATTAAGTACTGCGTTGCTTCTTGTTGAACTAGATACTTGTACATTTTCAAAGGATGAATTCATCTCTAATGAAATTCTCTGTTGAAAATTATAGGATTTGTTGTTGATGGAGGAGCACTGGCAGGATGGGATCCTGAGCTGGATGATTTGCTGGACGTCTGAGGCTGACGACAGTTAGAGTGTTATTTGTTTACTTTATTTTATCTCTGTTTAGAGCACTGTTTAGCTCTTTTTGATACACTTGCTATTTAGACTATTGCTCTTTTATTGATTCTTGTCACTATGTTTGTTAGACTTGTACTATGATCGTACTCTAGACTGTTTTGTAGTGCAGCTGAGATTTATTGTTTATCTTTATGCGTGCATACAATTTTCTTTGAGTTTAATCAGCTTTTGCAGGTGCTGGACACGGTTGTGTACTGTTCACGATCTGGTTGAACTTACACAAACCACCCTAATCGTCGTCGGGTTTACCACGGACATAGGAGGAGATTGTTAATGTATTTAAATAATATGTCCGCGTGTCCGAACTGAGGGACCACAAACCCTAACAGATACTACTACATCACTCGCATCACTGCTCGACGTCCAATATCACCCACCTCAATGTTGACATCACTCCGCTTAGTGCGCACCATTGTGCTCTGCTCTCTAGTTCGACCACTTCAATGAACGCACTGCTTCGGTGCGCCCCCCCGCTCTCCGCTGAAGGTTGCTCCAGTGAACGCTCCGCTCCAGTTTACGCCCCTTGCTTCACTCACTAGCGTGGGCCCTGCGCTCCACCCCCAGATCGCTCCAGTGAACGCTCCGCGCTCGAGGACGAGCCTCGCGCCACTCTCCAGAATGCATTATTGCGGGCCGACCTCCAGGATGTGCTCCCGCTTGCAGCTCTCTAAAGGTTGTCTCTAACATACTCAATAATTAGAAGTCTCTTTTAACATTATAGAACGAATGGTCTGTCACACTCGCTAAATCAACTGTGTACTCTTGATAAATACTGTAGTAGATTTCCTGATATGCGTCAGACCTCATGGTATTTTCACTTTCCAGGATTTCTACGTAAGAATTCTGGTGTCGACTCTAATTTGACTATGTGTGTGCATTCGGTCAATTTTTCGAGCTAAGCCGAACCTTATCTACCAAACCAAGAAGCGTTGATCGATCCATAACAATTCAATAGATGGTCCTTAAGGATAGATGTAAATAAAAATGCAGCCACCTCCTATCGAAATGTATATGAGGTTTTTTTTTTCTAGCCAAACCCTGATAACGTATGCTCGTCACTCTCGCGGTAATGAAGACTTGGGGTCCTATTAATTTATGTGAAATGATTCTTGATGGGGTTCCCCAAAATAGATCTGATTGAACCTGTGATTTACTGCAACGATCTCGATTGGCTCGGTGATTCGATTTCAACGAGCCCATTCTCGCGTAGTTACGAGTCTCTCTGGACCTCCAAACGAGCAACAGAACGTGCGTATACACGCTAACCGCACCCCCATTATGGGGGTAAATGCACCCCATCATGGGGGTAACCGCGCCCCCATCATGGGGGTCCGTGCAACCCTCTCTCTCCTCCATGCATACGAATCATCGTCGAATAGCGGTAGCAAAACCGTCAACCGCCGCGCGGCGACCGCCACGCCAACCGGGCCGCACCACCATGGTGCGACCAAGGCGCCCCCCTGTTAGGGTGCGGCCAAGACCACACCTCCCATGGGGTGCGACCAAGGCGGCACCCCCCTCTCCATGCGGTGCGCCAAGGCCGCAACCCCTCTACATGGGGTGCGCCCAAGGCTGCACCCCCTCTCCCTGGGGTGCGGCCAAGGCCGCACCCCCCTCTCCATGGGGAGCGGCCAAGGCCGCACCCCCTCTCCTTGGGGTGCGGCCAAGGCCGCACCCCCTATTTTTTTCAGTACGACCAGTGCGGTCGCGAACATGCTCCAACCCTTGGGGTGCGCCGGGGACACCCTTGTTGAAATTTTGAAGTGAAGTGGAGGAGACCGGGCGGTCTGGTTTGGGAGACCGCGGAGACCGCGCGGCTTGTATATGTTATCTGCCGGTCTGGCTCTGCTGGTCTGTTCTGGGGGTCTGCTGGTTGGCCGGTTTGTTCTTGTTCGCTGCGGTCTGTTCCCGAGTTGTTCTGCTTGGTTGGCCTGTCTTCTTTGTTGGAAGACCGGGTGGTTTGTTTTGATGTAACCGTCTGTCCGGGCGACCTGTTTTGGCGATCTGGCGACTTGTTCTAAGTCGGCCAGATGGTTCTTAGCTTGCTCCTGGTGGTCTAAGGAAGGAGCGTTGTTAAGACCGCACGACTTGTGCGCGGTCTCATGTTCGTGCGGCATATGCGCGATCTGCCTGCTGATCTGCGGTCTTGGACAGGGCATTGTCCAAGTGTTGTGATCACACGGTTTGTCTTGTGAGACCGCTCGCGATCTGATGGGCGGTTACTGTATCCCGGTTTGGGCGGTGACGACATCCGTCTACCCGCCTATAAATAGGGGTGCATGGCCCGTCATTCCTAACGAGAACTGTTTGCGATCAGCAGGTTGCAGTCTTCTTCCTTGGTGATTCCCAGCGGCTTGAATAAACAGTTCGGCAGCGGTCAGTCTGCGAACTGGTTTATGTTTGTTCTTGTGCTGTTCGCAGCGAGCTCAGCGATCAGGCGACCTTCAGCGGTTAGGCGATCTGAGTTGCGGTCTGGCGACAGCTTCAGTTCTTTGTTCAATAAAGCTTCAGTTCGTGCGGTCTGAGGTGGCGGTCTTGCAGTGCAGGCGGTTTGTCTAATTTCTGTTTGCGCGGTCTCAGGGCAAGTCGGGCGAGTTCTGGAGTGGTGCGGCTTGTGCGGTCTCAGCTTGTCTAGCCGCCAGCTTTGTCTTTTTTGTGTGTTTTATTCTTCTCGCCTCCATGATTCTTATGAATCATGTCTCGCCATGTATACCTCGCACTGTAATTGAAGATTGTGATTCAATAAAGTTTCTTGTGTTTCTGTGTGGCATTGTGGTTGTTTGGCTATAACTTCAGTTGATACAACTCCTGCTTACTCATAAACGGTCCAATTCAAAAAATTTAACATGGTATCAGAGCGAGGTTCTTGGAGTGGATAAGCAGTGATCAACTTGAGTTGCCATTGTCTTTGTGAAGAAGAGACCACATAGATTGCCATGGAAGGCGGATTCGCAAAAGGGCTTGGTATTGAACTTCTTACTACGACTAACTATAAGAAATGGAGGTCGTGTATGGAGAGCTATTTACTTAGCGAGGATCTATGGGAGATAGTTGGAGGAGAAGACACATAAGAGGTGTTCCTAGCAGGAGATAATATGACAGAGGTGAGACTTTGGAGGAGGACGAATGCTAAGGCAGAGTTCACTCTTAAGAGGGCTATTTCACCGGAGCTGTTTGATCACATCATTGGATGTAAATCTGCTGCTGAGATTTGGACGTCCTTGGATGGACTGTTCAATAAGAAGAATGTAGCTCGGCTACAGTTTCTTGAAAATGAGTTGGCGAGAGCCTCTCAAGGTGATCTTTCGATTTCTACTTTCTTTCTCAAGATGAAGAACCTCACAACAGAGATTTCTGCATTGGACCCTGATGAGCCCATCTCGGAGGCAAAACTGAAGAGACATATCATCCGCGGGTTGTGGAAGGAGTATCTTGCCTTTGTGACTTCAGTTCAAGGTTGGGCAAATCAACCATCTCTGTTGGAGCTGGAGAACTTACTTGCGTCGCAAGAAAGTTTGGCAAGATAGATGGCGGGGACTTCTATCTCTAGGGGAGATAGTGATGTATTGTTCTCTGGAAAGAAGAAGAAGAAGTGGGAGAAGAAGAAACCGGGTTATGATGGACCATCTACTCCAGGTCAGCAGGATAGGGGTTATGCTCCTAAGTCTGATGGGAAGAAGAAGGGAGATGGACCAAGGTGCTTCAGGCGTAATAAGACCGGCCACTTCAAGAAGGATTGTCGGGTTAATCTTCAGTCGGGACATGTAGCAGAGAAGGAGAAGCCAAAGGCTGATGAAGCTGGATGGGGAGGAGCCTTTGCGGCTAATATGACGGCGATGCCCGTTAAGGCCTTGGCTGCCATCAACTTCGAAGAGGATTGGATTGTTGATTCAGGGTGTGGACATCATCTCACCGGGGATGAATCAAAGTTCTCTTCTTTGGCGCCTTACTCAGGTAACGATGCTATCATTATGGCTGATAATTCTGTTCATGATGTCGAACAAGAAGGTGTTGTCTCCCTGAGCAGTGATAAGGGTGCACTCACCTTGAGGAGTGTTTATCACGTGCCTGGTATGAAGAAGAATCTCTTCTCCGTGACCAATGCGGTCGATGCCGGTTATCACGTTCTGTTTGGCCAAACAGAAGTGAAGTTTCTTAAAACTCAACCAAAGATCAGGGGAGATGTTATCCATATTGGAAAGAGGGTGAAGGACTTGTTCGTGTTATCGACAAGTACCTATGTTGCTAAGGTGAAGACCAACGATAGCGCGGCTATCTGGCATGAAAGGTTGGGGCATGTTGGCATGGACAAATTGGAGGCTATGGCGGTAAGGGGCCTTGTCAAGGGCTTGCCTAGCTTGTCCTCTTACGGAGACGGTCATGTTTGTGTTGGATGTCAGTTTGATAAGTCTCATCGACTTCCATTTGATAAGTCACAAATAAGATGCAAAGCGCCGTTGGAGTGCATCCACGGTGATTTGATGGGACCGACAGCCACCCCAAGCCTTGGAGGCAATAGATATATGTTGGTGTTGATTGACGATTACACCAGATATGTCTGGGTATATTTTTTGAAAGAAAAGTCGGAAGCCTTTGCGAAGTTTGTGGAGTTCAAGGAGCTGGTGGAAGGTCGGTTAGGCCTGCGGTTGAAAAAATTGAGAACTGATAATGGTGGGGAGTTCACCTCTAGTGAGTTCTCAAGTTTTTGCAGGAAACACGGAGTTCGGAGAGAGCTCACTTGTGCCCACACTCCACAGCAGAATGGCGTTGCGGAGAGGAAGATCCGTCATCTGACGGAAACCTGCAAATGCTGGCTTCATTCCAAGAGTATCCCAAAGTCTTTTTGGGCGGAGGGAATGTCTTGTGCAGTTTACGTCATCAACAGAATGCCTCTATGTCCTATCAACATGAAGACCCCTCACGAACTGATGTTCAAGGAGAAACCAAGTGTTGCACACCTTCGGGTGTTCGGATCAACCTGCTATGTGCATATTCCTGATGCTCTTCGGACAAAGCTAGATGCGAAAGCAAGGAAGCTAGTCTTTGTTGGATATGATGAGCGGAAGAAAGGATGGAGGTGCATGGATCCTGAGACACGGAGGTCAGTGGTGTCTAGGGATGTGGTGTTTGATGAAGTGACTTCCTACAAGGGGAGTTCAGGAGTTGAACTACCGGAGGGCAGGGTTGATGAAGCAAGGAAGGCTGCGGGAAATCTTCAAGTGGAGTTGCCTGTTTCACCAGGAGCTCCAATTGTGTCAAGCTCTGAGATGGAGGCTTCAGGTTCTGGAAGTAGGGGGAGCGATACTCCAAGTTCATCTGGAAGAGGAGCTTGCACAGAAGAAGCAGCTGAGGAGGTGGTTAGTCAGGTGCAACCTCTTAGGAGGTCGAAGAGGACTATCAAGCCACCAGATCGATACACAGGAGGAAACATGGTGAGCTTCGTCTCATGTTTCTTCGCTGGTCCCTTGGATGAGAGGGAGCCGTCGAGCTTTGAGAAAGCCAAAGGCGTGAAGCAGTGGGATATTGCTATGCAAGAAGAGATGGATGCTCTCAAGAAGAATGAGACTTGGTCTCTAGTGCCCAGGCCTAAGGGCATTACCCCTGTAACATGCAAATGGGTTTACAAGCTCAAGAAGAAAGCTGACGGTACGATCGAGCGATACAAGGCTCGCCTTGTAGCTTGCGGGTTCTCACAACAGTATGGTGAAGATTATGATGAGACGTTTAGTCCAGTGGCAAAGATGACTTTGGTTCGATTTGTTATTGCTTTGGCGGCATCCAGTGGATTGGAGATTTGACAGCTCGACGTTAAGAATGCCTTCTTATACGGCGAGATCGACAAGGATATCTTCATGATCCAGCCGTCGGGTTTCTTCTCGGAGGATCGTCCGGACTACGTTTGCAAACTGAAGAAGGCCTTATATGGGTTGAAGCAAGCGCCTCGGGCGTGGTATGGAAAGATCGCGGAATATCTCTTATTCTGCGGGTTCTTTGCTTCAGACTCTGATTCTAGCTTGTTTGTTAAGAAGGAGGGGGCGCTTCGGGTTATTGTGCTGCTGTATGTGGATGACATGATTGTCATCGGGAACTCGAAGGAGGCGGTAGCAAGGCTGAGAGTTGAGCTTGCTATCAGGTTCGAGATGAAGGATCTGGGTGAGCTTCACCATTTCCTTGGACTCGAGGTTCAGAGGCGGGAGAGCGGAGTGCTCGTTTCTCAGGCCGATTATGCGGAGCGGATCGTTCAATGTTTTGGCATGGAGGAAGGGAAGAGCAGCTCTATACCTCTGGAACAACATCATAAACTTCGGAAGGATGAGGGAAGAGTTCTATCTGATCCGTTGGTGTTCCGAGCTCTGGTGGGAGCTTGATCTATTTGACCATCACGAGGCCTGATATTGCTTATGCAGTTGGCAAAGTGAGTCGGTACATGGCGGAGCCACGGAAACCTCATCTTCTAGCGGCGAAAGGTATATTGAAGTATGTGAAGTCGACCTCTGATTTGGGTCTCCTATTCAGGAGAGGGTCAAGCTTGGAGTTGCTGGGATACATAGATGTTGATTATGGGGGAGACGTGGATGATCGGAGATCAACGTCTGGTTATGTCTTTATGACGGGCCTCACAACTATCTCTTGGTGCAGCAAAAAGCAGGACTCGGTGTCCGTATCCACAACAGAATGAGAATACAAGGCTTCGGCCTTGGCAGCTCAGGAAGTCGTTTGGCTCAGGAGGTTGGTGGAGGACGTTCATGGAGAGGTTTGAGGTCCCACTGTGGTACGCGGGGACAATGAGAGTGCTCTCAATCTGGTTAACAATCCAGTCTGTCACGCGAGGACCAAGCATATTGAGATTGAGCACCATTTCATTCGTGAAAAGGTGTTGGGAGGATCTCTTATGGTCGAGCATGTTCGGAGTGCGGACAATGTCGCAGACATCTTCACAAAGCCGCTGGCGAAGGGACCGTTTACACGGTTGTGGAGTTTACTCGGGCTGGTCTCCACTTCCCACTTCAAGGGGGAGTGTTGAAATTTTGAAGTGAAGTGGAGGAGACCGGGCGGTCTGGTTTGGGAGTCCGCGGAGACCGCGCGGCTTGTATATGTTATCTGCCGGTCTGGCTCTGCTGGTCTATTCTGGCGGTCTGCTGGTTGGCCGGTTTGTTCTTGTTCATTGCGGTCTGTTCCCGAGTTGTTCTGCTTGGTTGGCCGGTCTTCTTTGTTGGAAGACCGGGCGGTTTGTTCTGATGTAACCGTCTGTCCGGGCTGCTGGAACACGGTCTTCCGCATCTCCTAGGTTTGAGAATAACAAATCCTATGTGTGTATTTAATTTTGTGTGATCTAAGTGTGCAGGATAACAGGTCAAAATGACTCAAGGTTTACATATGGTGGTTGCCCCCGAAATTGAGCCATCAACTCCAAACTGATCACTAGCGCAGGCGATAGTGGATAGCGCCGACGCTAGCTCGATGCACAAAAGGCTTGCTGGAATTGTTGCCTCAGATTGAAGATCTTGCCGCGCAAAAAGTTTCTTAACCAGGGATAGCGCCGGCGGTAGTGGATAGCGCCGGCGGTAGCATGACTCACTTAAGGCATAGAGCAAGAGGTTGCCGCGGATGGGAGATTCTGCCGCGCAAAACGTTGCCTAATCCGGGCTAGCGCCGGCGGTAGCGCTAGCGCCGGCGGTAGCGTGAAAGCTATAAATTTGACCCCTTGCCTTCGTATTCTTCATCCTCTTTAGATCCAAAAACTCCAGAGCCTCGTGCCACAGCAGAAAGAGGAAGTTGTAGAGAGATACTCCCACAAATCTGAAAAGCTGTAGGAGATCCGTGGAGAACATTTCAACACGCGTCATCATCGTGACGAAAGGCCGCATCGACTACGATCATACTCTGCGGGCCTTCGTCCACTTCTCCAGGAGATCCACATAGAGGGAGTTTTATATTATTGTTTGTCTTTTTATTTCATTTCTAATTCTTGTAAACGGTTCGTTAATTCGCCTCGTGTTGGCGACTAGGTCTGGGTTAGACTTAGGGGGTAATTCGCCTCGTGTTGGCGACTAGGTCTAGGGAGTAGATCTAGGGGGTGCTCCAGGCCTTTCAGGGGATAGATTGGCTAGAGCGGCTTGAGGCCGTATCTGGGGAGAGATCGGCTAAAGCCAACCGGTTCGTGGGGATACGAGTCGGTATAGAAAACGAAAAAGAGTTTTTACTAGTCGCCTTAGATTTCTAGCGTCATAGAAGTCAAGTTTTGTAAAACATTATTTGATATTAATAAAGCATGTCTCTTCTTTTGTTTTTACAAAACTTCCTATTGTTTTAATATTGCATTATTTCAAAGTTTTCTAAATATAATTTTAAGTTTTTGAAAACCCTTATTCACACCCCCCCTCTAAGGGCGCCTACCGATCCAACAAGTGGTATCAGAGCTAGGTTATTCCAAATCGGCTTAACAACCGGGAATAATGGCGTCTCATGATCTCGCTTCTACTAGTGGGGTAAATTTTTATGAAGAAGGAAAATCACTAGCACCACCTCTATTTGAAGGAAGAAATTTTAAAGGATGGAAAATATTAATGGAAAATTTTCTTAAAGCTTTAGATGAAAAAGTTTGGAATATTACTATCAAAAAACCACCTAGCGTATTAAATAAAAATGAAATGGTTTTAAATGCAAAATCTATGAATAGTCTATTTTGTGCGTTAGATCATAATATTTCCAAACTCATTCATACTTTTCCTACTGCATACGACATGTGGAAATTTCTTGAAATAACTTATGATTCTCCTTCTGTAGGTATGGAACAATCACAAGAACCGGAGAATATGCAAGCCTGCACAGGTATTCAAGAAAACTCCACACATGATGGATCCATGGAAGTCACATCAAGCGAAAGGGATGATGATATGGCATCAATGGAAGAGGAGTGCCAAAAGGATGTCAAAGGAACTAGTAGTTCAAATCTTGCCTCTTCCAATAGCACTGTAAGGAAATCAAAATCCCTTATCATTTGCAATTCAATTTCTACGCTACAATTGCTACAAATTACGAAACGTAAGATTAAGAAATTAAAAAGGGCTAATGCAAAACTACGTTTAGAAAATAAAACTTTGAAGGCAAATGTGAATATAGAATCCAAAAATGATGTGATTGAATCTCCATCATGCTCTTTAATTGAAATTTCAAAGTCTTGTTTTGATTGTTATAATATTAAAGAAAAATTCAAGAATTTTGAAAAAGAACTGTTAATTTCAAAAGAGCATAATGAAAAATTAGTAAATGAAAATAATATTTTATTTAATAAACTAGAAGCACTAAAACTATTTGTGGAAAATTTTACAAGTGATAAAAAATATTTTATTTCTAGTTTATCATCTAAAATGTGTAAGTCTTCTACTAGTATTATAAAATCTATTAAACATGCACCTAGTAGAATATTTAATCATAAAAGCATAATAAACTCTAACCCTCATTATATATCTCCCAAATTAAATTCAAATGTGCACAAATTTCCTATGAAATATAATTACTATTTTAAACCTAAGTTTAATGAATATGGAAATTTGATGCATAATATTAAATCAAAATATGAATGGAGACCCAAAATAAAAAATGAAACATTAACTCCACTTGAAAGAATTCATTCATCTTTGTCTCCCCAAAGATTATCACGCTATATTTGGGTACCTAAAGGAACCGTTACACTTGGTTCCCTTTGGATACCCAAATCTCTCATCTACTAGTATCATCAAATGCATGAAGTAGAAACCTTACAAATTGAAATATACAATTTCTACTTCATGATGTGCTTTAATGTCTTTTCTATTTTTTCTTTTTGTTTTCTTTTAAACTATCATGCCATGGTCATCCTATATAGTATTGGAAATATGATTTTATCTCATAAAGCTTAATGAGTTTATAAATCATTTCTGATCAAAATTCAAAATCATATTTTTATTTTGATGACCTATCTTTTATTATTATAAATATCTTACATTATCCATATGAATCAAACTCTAAATTTGCTATAAGATATTTCAAATTAAATCCGGTTATTAGGCTATTAAGATTCTTAGCCTTCACCAACAAGTGGTTTAGTGAAATAACTTGATCTAAAAGAAAACTTAAGATTTAAATAAAAGCTCAACTTTCAATATGGGAGTCATCGTTCACAACAAAAAATTATATTGTGTTCTCTCCTTGATATCAAACATGATCTAAATCATCCCTATTGTTCACCTATCAAAAAATCACATATATATTCAAAATTCTTAATTAAAGGAAAATCACTAAAATGTATTAAAAGAAGTTATCTTCATAATGAATATTGAATTCACAAACATCACCATGATCTAGTGATATCCTTTGCTAAACATCTCTAAAATCATAATTCATATCAAGAATCATCTATAAACAATTATCACAAATTATATGATAACAATTAACATTATAATTGTTTACCATGGTTGGTGTTATGGTGTATTATGTGTGTATTGTGATATATATTTCTAGTTTAGACCTTTGAATCATCTTGATATCAAATCAAATAGAATCGTCACTCCATTCTAGGTCTATATGTTGAAACATTCTCAAAACTTGGTATAACATTAATCTCAAACTTATCACTCTAACATTGCCACCTAAAGAATATCTGTGTCTATGTTAGGCTTTATTTGTTTACCAAGATATACAGGCTAGGTATTCTCATCTAGGGCATATCCTTAGTATGATTATGTATGAACATTATTATTAATCTCTAAAATCATGCATATTTGACTTGTTCATTCATGTACAATCATGCTTACGTTTCTAACTACATTGGTAAATATAAGCCCTAAAATATTAAAATGGAGATATAATGAGATATATCACTTGCAAAGTTTATTTGGAAAAGTCATATACAAGATCGCTAATGTTTCATGCAATTTGGACTATCTAGACATCTCCGAAAAATCTGAAAATTCAGCATGAAACTACTAATGGGACACCTAATCAAGTCCAAGCATCAAAATTTTCAAAACCCTAAAAAATCACTTACTGTTTCCCGCGCTAGCGCTAGCGCCGGCGCTCGCGTCGAGGTTCATTTTTCTGTATTTTTTAAATTTCTAAAAAACCCTTAAAATATATAAATCTATATTTTCTACTTAGTTTTGCACTTATGTGTTTCTTTATTTTTTAAAAATCAAATACAAAACTACAAAAACCAAATTACAAAAAATATTTTTTGCTTGTGTTGTTTTCTTTATTTAAAGTTCATTTTTATGCAAAAATCAAATATAAAAGTTGCAAAAGCAAAAATTACAAAAATATGCTTTTATTTGAAAAAAAAATCAACTACAAAAATATAAAACAAAAAAAAATTATTATCAACAATTGTTAGTTTTTTTGAACTTAACTTTTTACTTGTATCTTACGAAAGGGTGATTTGGGCTATCATCCCATCATATCACCTAGTACCAGGCGAACCTCTCACAAGGTAGTCCTCGGGAAGTCCAAGATCAATCTTATAAGTTCAAACTTTAAATAAAGATTATTTTTTCAAAAATATCAAAAATTACTGTATGGACTTTATTGTAAAAATCAAGCATGATTTAATATATTATTTAGTACTTCTATAATGTTGCGATTTATCATCTCAAACTACTTTGAACATTGTTTTCATCATGCTTAGATATATCTATTAATATGTGCATCAATTATATTGTAAAAGTTGTGTAGAACTATGCGTAGCATGCCTCTAAGTATGAGTAAATGTTTTATGTTTTATAATGATCTTGATTCACTCACTTATTTTTGGCATTGTCTACATTTGTGTTTAAATCTAAGAATGCTTGTGTATGTTTTGTATTAGTACAATGAATTAAAATTGCACAAGTATCTTACCTACACTCCTTTATTTGCACTTTTACAAAATTAAGAAAAGTGGTTATCTTTCTTATAAATTATATTGGTTTGCAAAACAAGTGTATTCGGAGAACTTTGCACAAAACAAAAAATCATGAAATAATTTAACAAAGTTATCTCCACCAAGCACTACTTGAACCTCCTGATAAGTCTTAATAAGCATTGTGAGGTTGAGCACCTTGGAAAGAATAATAAAGTATCTTGTGCAAACCATATCTTTCTTTCAAAATAAAAACCACTTATTCTTAAGTACACCGGATCACAATAAAAAAACACAAGAATAAAATTATGTGATCCCCCAAGCACTACTTTGCACCCTGATAAGTCTTAATGAGCATTGTGTGTGCAGAGCACCTTGGTTGTTGTACATTTTTCTTTGTGCATTGAAGTGAGTGGAAGTAAAATTATTTGTGTTTTATTGTGCTCTTTACTTTACATATTACTTGTATTTTTGATTAAAACATTTGTTTACTCTACTCAAAAATACACTAATGTGCACATCATTATTTTCCATAACACTTCTTCTCATGAGTATTGGATCCTAATGCAAACTCTATACTACTCTTTACTTATGAAATGCACTAGATAACCTAGCATGCTTTCTACAATGTTTGGTATGACTTGAAATTGTGAATTGAAATAACATTGTAGTAATCTCTTTGTGATAGTATTATTTCATGCTTGGTTATTTTTTTCAACCATAAAAGACTTTCATTGAAACATGATTTACAAAAACATCTTCTTTCTTGAAATATCACTCATATAATTTTAGATCATACTTAACTACAATAAGATGTTTCTTGTATTTCTACAAGTCTTCCGCATCATCATCACCGTATAATTTTTACCTTGCACTTTCATGCTTATATCAAGTCTTAAAACTCAACTTTTCTTAAAAACAAGTGATAGACTTCTTGGTAAAATTTATATTGGTTATTCTAACACGCATATCATTTTTATAATACAAACTCTGATTTATTTCAAATGTAAAACTTTCATGCTAATCACTCCTCCAACAAGTGAAATATTGCTTATCGAACATCCTCTTATTATTGAATTTCAAATCAAACTTTACTTCTGTGTTTCTAATTGCTAAAAGGATGTTGTTTCTTTCTTCCAAAAATGCTTTAACCCTTATCTTTAAAAAGCTTGAAACTCAAAAACACATCTACTTTTTGAACTCTTATTATGATGTGTCTTTTTCGAAATCTTCCACAATGCTCAATCTCTGATTCATTTACAATTTTCAAAATAGCTATGGGAGTGTTCTCATAAAGACAAATATAAACCCATATGCTATAAAAATCCATATGATTTAAATGCTTATTGTTTCCAATAATTGCTATCCTTGACTTCATTTCTCACCATAGCGGGGGCGTAGGGGTGTAGACATTAGATAACCTTATCTCTAGTCATGTCTTGTCCTTAACCGGGGAGGGTTCCAGTGGGGCCTTGCGAGGCACTGGGGGGAAAGAGTGATAGGTTAAGTTCTGTCTAGTGTTTGCATATGGGACTAACACCCCAACCTACGGCGTGTTTGCAGCTCCTCCTGCCCATCCGTCACTTAGTACGTGGCTAGGGTGTAGACATATTGTCTGGGTAGATTGGTTATTTGGAAATCCTTATTTTTAGGCTTAAAACTCTTATTTAAAGGGGAAATCATTATTTGCTAAACTTTGATTTATAAAAGGGGGATAACTACAAACAAAAGGGATAAAATCAGTCATAACTCTGATCCTTTTCAATGAAAAACAATTCTAAAACTCCTTATCATTTACTTTAAAAGCTCGATCATGCCGATTAAACTTATTACAACAGCTTGAAGTGGTGTCTCCCTACCCGCTTTTGCTAATAACAAAGGGGGAGAACTAACATGATAAAATACAAAAGGGGGAGACCTAACATGATAACATATCTAACATGCTTAATTCAGTTAAGAACATATTAGGAGAGCATTCACTTAGGGGGAGCAGGTATTTAGGGGGAGCAATACTAAAATGCTATAATCATTATTTATCCTAAGTCATCCTTGTCACACACACACAAATATGTTTCTTCATGCTTATTTATAGATTAATGCTCTGATTTATCATTAATGGATTTGTTATTATCAAAAGGGGGAGTTTGTTGGAACACGGTCTTCCGCATCTCCTAGGTTTGAGAATAACAAATCCTATGTGTGTATTTAATCTTGTGTGATCTAAGTGTGCAGGATAACAGGTCAAAATGACTCAAGGTTTACATATGGTGGTTGCCCCCGAAATTGAGCCATCAACTCCAAACTGATCACTAGCGCGGGCGATAGTGGATAGCGCCGGCGCTAGCTCGATGCACAAAAGGCTTGCTGGAATTGTTGCCTCGGATTGAAGATCTTGCCGCGCAAAGAGTTTCTTAACCAGGGATAGCGCCGACGGTAGTGGATAGCGCCGGCGGTAGCATGACTCACTTAAGGCATAGAGCAAGAGGTTGCCGCAGATGGGAGATTCTGCCGCGCAAAACGTTGCCTAATCCGGGCTAGCGCCGGCGGTAGCGCTAGCGCCGGCGGTAGCGTGAAAGCTATAAATTGGACCCCTTGCCTTCGTATTCTTCATCCTCTTTAGATCCAAAAACTCCAGAGCCTCGTGCCACAGCAGAAAGAGGAAGTTGTAGAGAGATACTCCCACAAATCTGAAAAGCTGTAGGAGATCCGTGGAGAACATTTCAACACGCGTCATCATCGTGATGAAAGGCCGCATCGACTACGATCATACTCTGCGGGCCCTCGTCCACTTCTCCAGGAGATCCACATAGAGGGAGTTTTATATTATTGTTTGTCTTTTTATTTCATTTCTAATTCTTGTAAACGGTTCGTTAATTCGCCTCGTGTTGGTGACTAGGTCTGGGTTAGACTTAGGGGGTAATTCGCCTCGTGTTGGCGACTAGGTCTAGGGAGTAGATCTAGGGGGTGCTCGAGGCCTTTCAGGGGATAGATTGGCTAGAGCGGCTTGAAGCCGTATCTGGGGAGAGATCGGCTAAAGCCAACCGGTTCGTGGGGATACGAGTCGGTATAGAAAACGAAAAAGAGTTTTTACTAGTCGCCTTAGATTTCTAGCGTCATAGAAGTCAAGTTTTGTAAAACATTATTTGATATTAATAAAGCATGTCTCTTCTTTTGTTTTTACAAAACTTCCTATTGTTTTAATATTGCATTATTTCAAAGTTTTCTAAATATAATCTTAAGTTTTTGAAAACCCTTATTCACCCCCCCTCTAAGGGCGCCTACCAATCCAACATGGGCGACCTGTTCTGGCGATCTGGCGACTTGTTCTAAGTCGGCCAGATGGTTCTTAGCTTGCTCCTGGTGGTCTAAGGAAGGAGCGTTGTTGAGACCGCACGGCTTGTGCGCGGTCTCATGTTCGCGCGGCATATGCGTGATCTGCCTGCTGATCTGCGGTCTTGGACAGGGCATTGTCCAAGTGTTGTGATCGCGCGGTTTGTCTTGTGAGACCGCTCGCGATCTGATGGGCGGTTATTGTATCCCGGTTTGGGCGGTGACGACATCCGTCTACCCGCCTATAAATAGGGGTGCATGGCCCGTCATTCCTAACGAGAACTGTTTGCGATCAGCAGGTTGCGGTCTTCTTCCTTGGTGATTCCCATCGGCTTGAATAAACAGTTCGGCAGCGGTCAGTCTGCGAACCGGTTTATGTTTATTCTTGTGTTGTTCGCAGCGAGCTCAGCGATCAGGCGACCTTCCGCGGTTAGGCGATCTGAGTTGCGGTCTGGCGACAGCTTCAGTTCTTCGTTCAATAAAGCTTCAGTTCGTGCGGTCTGAGGTGGCGGTCTTGCAGTGCAGGCGGTTTGTCTGATTTCTGTTTGCGCGGTCTCATGGCAAGCCGGGCGAGTTCTGGAGTGGTGCGTCTTGTGCGGTCTCAGCTTGTCTAGCCGCCAGCTTTGTCTTTTTGGTGTGTTTTGTTCTTCTCGCCTCCGTGATTCTTATGAATCATGTCTCGCCATGTATACCTCGCACACTGTAATTGAAGATTGTGATTCAATAAAGTTTTTTGTGTTTCTGTGTGGCATTGTGGTTGTTTGGCTATAACTTCAGTTGATACAACTCCTGCTTACTCCTAAACGGCCCAATTCAAAAAATTTAACAGCCCTCCCCGGTATCGCCTGTTACGCCTCCTAAATTCCACATTCGCGACACGCACCGAGTGCCCCCAAATGCACAACGTGTGCCAAATGCCCCCAAGTGCACAACGTGCGCCGAACGCCCTCAAGTGCACGACGTGCGCCGAACGCCCCCCCCCCCCAAGTGCACAACGTGCGCCGAACATCTCCAAAGACACGACGTGCGCCGAACATCTCTACCAGCACAACGCGCGCTGAACGCCTTCATGTTAGCAGCACGCGCGACTGTTAACTTTCTCAAACTTTTCAGATTACAGGCTTCGTTCGTTGTTGTTATCGCTGTCAACGAAGCTGCTCGAATTGCCCGGAGGGCAAGACGGTCATGTCTGAAAAAGGGCAATCAGTGTGCCCCAAATCGACGAACGTGATTCGTCCGTTAGGTGGTTACGGTGGTTACAACGACAAAATTACCAGACTACCCATGCCCAAAGCTATAAAAGGAGCTCAGAGCCTTCATTTCAAGGGACCTTCCCTTCAGCGCATGAGAGAGCTCATTCGAAGATCCTTCAGAGTTCTCGTTCAACGTTCGAAGAATCCTTCGAAGATCTCCTTCAGCCTTCGAAGATCTCCTTCCCCTTCGAAGATCTTCTTCCCCTTCGAAGATCTCAATTGGTGACTACAAGATTTCCCTTAGGCACTTGAAGATCTCTTTCGTCCTTAGAGATTTTCCTCTTTCTCAACCTTCTCTGCATCCCATGCAATGAGCAGTTGTCTGCCACCCTCTTGCATTCTACAACTTGTAACACCAAGATATATTGGAATTTGGTCGGCACCGATATGACCCCGTGATTTTTTATCCTTTTTGGGTTTTTCACGTTAAAAGTCTTCTTGGCAGCTGTCTTATTTTACTTTGACTGATTGCGCGCTCGGCTCGCTCTAGAGCGGAGACGGTTCAACTCGACCGATCTACCAAAGCGTCGGGCCAAATATGAATTCTATGATGATGTCGTTTTTTTTCTAAACTCACCGGAGCGTGACAAATAGAGTCTTTGGCTTCGTTTGACGTGACTTATTTGCTCCGGTGAGTTTGAACAAAAGCACAATTATCATAGAATGTATGTTTGACATAACAAAGGTTAATTATGACCGCTACCAAGAAAATAAACTAGTTTTGAGCATAAAATGCATGCAATTTTGTAGGTGAGGCTGGACGTTCACGAACGACGGTTCATGGCCACCGCATTCATCCATTGCAAGAACACAACCCGCATATTTTACTGGGACCTCCCCTCTAAGTTTGCTAAATTACATGTTGCACCCTGACCTCTTATTTTTGAAATCACAAGAACCTTCCTTTTAAGTTTACATTTCTAACATTCATGTACAAAAAGATTATCCCAGAAGATTTGTTTTATAATAAACTATACATATATATACTCAAGAACTTTGTTAACAAGATTAAATTAACCCCAAGTTTTATTCATTCCATCCTTAAGAAACATAGAACATTTTTTTGTCTTTCTTATTGCATAAGAAATACTAACTGCTGACTAAACAAATGAAAGTTGGTGCACTGAATCCTCTATTTATCAGATATAATTTTGAGAGGAGGAACAGTTTGCACAATCAAATGGGTAGTGAACACAGTAGGGTCGTTGCGGCCTTCTTCCTCCTCCTGTTTTCGGTCTCTTTTCGCTCCACATTCGCACAACTTTCGCCGAGCTTTTACAGCGACGTCTGCCCGGAAGCACTTCCCACCATACAGTTGATAGTTTACAAGGCAATTACCAACGATCCTAGGATAGCAGCTTCGTTTCTCCGGCTACACTTTCACGATTGCTTCGTCAATGTAAGATTTCATTGACTTTATAATTTTCTATGTCTTGACATACCGGTTGAGGTGTTGTCGTGTGACCGTGAAGTCAGTCACGAGTTTGAATCCTGGTTTGCCTACATTTCACCCTTATGGTGGGACCTTTCCTCGGACCCTCGCTACGCTGGGATGCTTTATGCAACAACAAAAAGTCAATCCATGCTATCATGCACATTGATTAAAATTTAGGTTGTAACGGAGATTTTGCAGGGCTGCGATGCATCGGTTCTTCTGGACGACACCCCGACGCTCAAAGGAGAGAAAACCGCCGGTCCGAATAATAACTCACTGAGAGGCTTTGATGTTGTTGATGAGATTAAAGCTGCAGTTAAGCTCGCGTGCTGTGGGAATGTTGTCTCATGTTCCGATATCCTTGCGGTTGCTGCTCGTGATTCTATTGTCGCGGTGAGTTTCTTGAGTATTTAATGTACATACATATATGTTGAGTTATATATTTGGACAACAACAACAAATTAATTGTACATAGATGTTGAGATCAAAGAAGCTAAGGCATGTATAATTTGATTTCACCCTATATTATATATAGGGCTATTTACTGGGACCTCCCTTATAAGTTTGGTAAATTACAGGTTGCACCCCTCTTCTTCTTCAAATTACAAAAATCTCGTCTCTCTTAACCTTTGAGATCAAAGAAGGCTGTATATGTACAATATAGGAACCTCCACTTTAAGTTTGGTAAATTACATTTTGCACCTCTCTTATTCTTCAAATTACAAGAACCTAATACTCTCTTACTTTTGAAATTATAAACTTCTCCCTTATAACAATATATTTCATAACATCCATGCACAAAAAGATCTCCCTGAAAATTTACACCGACGAGACATTTTTGTGCATGGATGTTATGAAATGTAATCTTATGGGGAGATATTTGTAATTTCAAAATTAAGAGGGGAGTAACATGTAATTATGCTAACTTCCAGATTTTTTTGGTAATTATATATATATATAGTTCTCTATTTTTTATTTTTAGTTAATAAAAAGATGAAGAAACCACTGGCAACATATCAGTGAGGTGAAGAAAAACTCATGCTAGTTAAAAATACAAAAATAAAATTTAAAATTGCAATGGTGGGACTGAAGGAAAAAAAACACATGTAAGCTGATATTTTTAATTATTTGAATAAATATATATATATATATTTAAGGCAATTAATTAATTGATACATGATCAAATAGGTACTTGTTTGTGAATTTAAGTGAGGTGCATCAAATTATTAATTTATAGTCATCTAGATCTGTTCCAAAAAAATATCGGCTCAACTTGAGCCAATCATATTTTCTTTGCACGTTCATGTTTCGTTTGGCACGGTGGTTGTTTGGCACAGCGACAGAGGTCATGAACACGGTGATTATATATGAACCATCATTCGAGAACTTTAGACTTCGCATTAGAATTTTCACACATGTTTATGTTTAAAAAAGAAAATTGATATTAGCAGTCCAATTCTCGCTATTCGCACCCCAAAAATTGTAAAAATCCTAATTTTATTCGCAGTCCAATTCTCGCTATTCGCACCCCAAAAATTGTAAAAATCCTAATTTTATTCGCAGTCCAATTCTCGCTAATCGCACCCTATCAAATAACCTTCTCTCAATCTCTCTTTCGTTGCCTAAACTCTAGCTGTAGTTTTATCGGTCACGTCGTTTTTCTCCTGTTAGGTTTGTGAAGTGAGTATATGCTGTGAAAGTGGCGACTATCCAGGTGGCGACTATCCAGGTGATGACTATCCAGGTGACGACTATTCAGGTGGCGAGTATCTCCTACTCACCACCCCCCTTGAGTTTGCCTATAAATAGAGGGGTACCCCCCTAAAGAGAGATACCTTCTGACACCTTCTGACAGTGACGAGTATATACTCTGAGAGTGACGAGTATAGCTATCAGAAGTGGCGAGTATCATCAACTCTGAGCGAGTTAGAGATACCAGAGTGCTACCTGGCGAGCATCGGACTTGGAGTAAGTTCGGGCAGCTCCCTTGAGCGGGTAGCGAGTATTGGAGGAAGTGACGAGTATCGAGCTGATGAGTATCGAAGTGACGAGTATCGAGCTGACGAGTATCGAAGTGACGAGTATCGAGCTGACGAGTATCGAAGTGACGAGTATCGAGCTGACGAGTATCGAAAGTGACGAGTATCGATAGTGGCGAGTATCACCAGCGCGGTGTGCTCCGGAGGAGAAGCGGACCTTGTCCGTGACCAAGTTCTTTCCTTCTATTGGCTGTGGTGATTCAAGTTGGATGCAACTTGTATTCAGCCGTGGTTATTTGTAATCTGGTTGCCTAGTTTATATTGCAGTTGTCTTTGTTCATTGTTGGTATCCTTGATTGGTAGCACACAAAAAATTTCAACATGGTATCAGAGGTAGGTTGCTGAAGCAGCGCGTGCTATCAAGGTTCAAGGTTGAGGAACCAAAATGGACGGCGGAGGAGGGTATGTTAGGGGACTTGGCATTGAGCTGCTCACCCAGACCAACTTCAAGAAGTGGAAGTCATGCATGGAGAGCTACCTTCTTGGAGAGGACCTATGGGAGGTCGTTGGTGGTGATGAGCAAGAGGAGGTGAAGGCAACAGAGGCTGGAGACAATGGTCCAGCTGTGAGGGCGTGGAGGAAGACCAACGCCAAGACAGAGTTTACTCTGAAGAGAGCTATTGCTCCTGACTTGTTCGACCACATCGTGGGATGCAAGTCAGCTTCAGAGATCTGGAGTGCCCTTGATGGGCTATTCAACAAGAAGAATGTAGCACGGCTACAATTCTTGGAGAATGAGTTGGCGATGGCCACCCAAGGCGAGATGGCGATATCCACCTTCTTCCTAAAGGTGAAGAACCTGTGTGGGGAGATCTCGGCCTTGGATCCTGAAGAGCCAATCTCAGAGGCGAAGTTGAAGCGGCACATACTTCGAGGCTTGAGGAAGGAGTATGTCCCCTTCGTTACTTCCGTGTAAGGATGGGCTGCTCAGCCCTCCCTTCTGGAGCTTGAGAACCTGCTGTCGTCACAGGAGAGCTTGGCGAAGCAGATGACAGGAGTATCCGTCTCAGGTGGAGATGGTGAGGCGTTGTTCTCAGGCAAAAGGAAGCCTTGGGACAAGAGAAAGAAGAACTCCGGAGATGGGCCTTCAACGTCCTCTCAGGGAGATGGGGGGGGAAGTTCCTCCCTGCGCGCGATGAGAAGGGGAGATATCTCTGCTTTGCCTGTAAGAAGTACGGGCATATGGCAAAGGACTGCCAGTCTAATCTGAAGGTCGGGCATGTCGCTGAGAGAGAGGAAGACCACCAGAGAGGTGATGACCATCAGAGAGGTGGAAGAAGAGGAGGAGGAAGAGGTCGAGGTCACCAGGGAGGTGAAGGCAGAGACAACTGCTTCTTGGCTGAGATGACGACAACGTCAGTCGATGCCTTAGCCTCGGTTAGCTTCGAGCACGACTGGATAGTGGACTCCGGTTGCGGGCACCATCTCACTGGAGATGTTTCCAAGTTTGCCTCTGTGAAGGCATATGGAGGGACGGATGCCATCATCACGGCGGATGATTCGGTGCATCCAGTGGAGCAAGAAGGGATAGTCACCCTTGGAACTAAAGAGAAGCCAGTAACACTGAAGAGTGTGTATCACGTGCCTGGCATGAAGAAGAACCTCTTCTCGGTTGCGAATGCAGTGGATGCAGGATACCACGTGCTGTTTGGACCGAAGGAGGTGAAGTTCCTGAAGAACCTTTCGTCTGTCGATGCTGACGTCACGCTCACCGGGAGAAGGGTGAAGGACTTGTATGTTCTGTCTGCAAGTGCCTACGTGGACAAGCTGAAGACGAACGACAGCGCTGTGATCTGGCATGAGAGGCTGGGTCATGTGGGGATGGACAAGCTGAAGATGATGGAAGCAAAGGGCCTAGTGAGTGGCCTACCTCATCTCTCTTCCTGCGGCGACGGCCATGTATGCGAAGGTTGTCAGTTTGGAAAGTCACATCGACTTCCATTTGACAAGTCGGAGACCAGGTGTAGGGCACCTCTTGAGTGCGTACATGCTGATGTTATGGGGCCGTGCGCCACCCTTACTTATGGAGGAAATAAGTATGCGTTGGTCTTGGTGGATGACTACACCCGCTATACGTGGGTATACTTTCTGAGAGAGAAGTCAGAAGTATTCAAGAAGTTCCAAGAGTGGAAGGAACTTGTGGAGGGGAGGCTGGACCGCAGAGTGAAGAAGCTGAGAAGCGATAATGGAGGGGAGTTCACCTCCAATGAGTTTGCATCCTTCTGCAGAAGGTTCGACATTCGGTGGGAGCTTTACTGCGCTCACACCCCTCAGCAGAATGGGGTGGCAGAGAGGAAGATCCGCCATCTGGTGGAGACTACCAGGAGTTGGCTACATGCCAAGAGCATTCCCAAGGCCTTATGGGCGGAGGGAATGGCGTGTGCCACCCATGTGATCAACCGGCTACCATTGAGTCCCAACAGGATGGTGTCTCCGCACCAGCTCATGTTTGGAGAGAAGCCGAATGTGGGGCACATGAGAGTGTTTGGCTCTACCTGCTTCGTGCACGTTCCAGAGGCCGAGAGAACCAAGCTGGAGCCGAAGGCGAGGAAGTGTGTCTTCATCGGCTACGATGAGCGGAAGAAGGGCTGGAAGTGCATGAACCCGCAGACCCACAAGTTCGTCATCTCGCGCGACGTAGTGTTTGACGAACTGGTCTTATACCAGGGAGTCTCTTCCGTGGTGCTGCCGGAGAGTGGAGAATCGAGCAGGAGAGAAGAAGAGTGGGTCACTGAGGACCCTACTGTGGAGTTGGAGGTTTCTCCAAGTGCCCCATCACCATCTAGCTCAGAGGGAGCTTCTGGCTCAGGGGGAGCTTCGATTTCTAGAAGTAGGGAGAGCATTGCTCCTAGAGGAGGACAGAGAGGAGCTGGAGAAGAGGAGTCTACCGGAGCGGTAGATAGTGGCCAAGCCTTGAGGAGGTCGAAGCGGACCATCGTCCCGCCTGCTCGCTATAAGGAGGGGAACTTCGTGAGTTTGGTTTCTTGCTTCTTCGCAGGACCACTCGACGAAAGGGAACCTGCCCGCTTTGAGGATGCCGTTGGCATCAAGGAGTGGGACGAGGCCATGGAGGAAGAGATGGAGGCCCTGAAGAAGAACGAGACATGGGACCTGGTTCCCATGGCGGAGGGCATCAAACCTGTCACCTGCAAGTGGGTGTACAAGGTGAAGAAGAGGGCTGATGGAGAAGTGGAGCGGTACAAGGCGAGGCTTGTCGCTCGAGGCTTCTCACAGACCTATGGAGAGGACTACGAGGAGACCTTCAGTCCCGTAGCGAAGATGACGTCGGTGAGGACGATCATTGCCCTAGCAGCGTGCAGAGGGTGGAAGCTATGACAGCTGGACGTGAAGAACGCATTCCTATATGGGGAGATCGACAAGGACATATTCATGGGGCAACCACCTGGATACGTGTCCAAGTCTCAGCCGCATCACGTATGCAAGCTGAAGAAGGCCCTCTATGGGTTGAAGCAGGCACCGAGAGCCTGGTATGGAAAGATTGCGGAGTACTTGCAGTTCTGTGGCTACGATGCCTCAGACTCAGATTCCAGCATGTTCGCGAAGAAGAGTGGAGATCTTCACGTACTGGTGCTGTTGTACGTCAACGACATGATCGTGACAGGGAACAACCCTGAGGAGGTCGCGGCGCTGAGACAGCAGCTCTCCATACGATTTGAGATGAAGGATCTTGGTGAACTGCACCATTTCCTTGGCCTCCAAGTTAAGAAGAGAAGAGGCGGGCTGGATGTTTCCCAGAGGGCGTATGCCGAGAGGATCATCGAAAGATTCGGCATGAAAGAAGGGAAGAGCAGTTCCGTTCCTCTGGAGGCTGGGCTGAAGCTTCGGAAGGAAGAAGGGAGGATTCTTCCTGATCCGAAGATCTTTCGGGCACTGGTGGGGAGTCTTATCTACCTGACTATCACGAGGCCGGACATCGCCTTTGCTGTCGGCCGAGTTAGTCGGTATATGCAGGAGCCGCGGAAGCCTCATCTGGAGGCAGCCAAGGGGATTCTGAAGTACGTGAAGGGCACCCTTGAGATGGGGTTGTCCTATAAAGAGAAGTCTGACTTCAAGCTGCACGGGTACACGGATGCAGACTACGGAGGTGACACTGATGATCGCAAGTCGACATCATGTTACATGTTCTTGTGTGGAGCTGCTGCTATCTCGTGGTGTAGCAAGAAGCAGGACTCTATTTCCCTTTCTACCACGGAGGCCGAGTACAAGGCGTCGTCCTTAGCAGCTCAGGAGTGTGTCTGGCTAAGGAGACTAGTGGAGGATGTGGATGAGGAGGTCAGCGGACCTACTGTGCTTCGCGGGGACAATGAGAGTGCATTGAAACTGGTAACCAATCCAGTGTGTCATGCGAGGACCAAGCACATTGAGATCGAGCATCACTTCATCAGAGAGAAGGTGCTGAGTGGCTTGATCACTGTGGAGCATGTGCGGAGTGAAGACAACCTTGCGGATATATTCACGAAGCCTCTATCTGCGGGGTCCTTCCGGAGGCTTCGCTCATTACTTGAAGTTGTTCCCGGAGCTGATCACTTCAAGGGGGAGTGTTAGGTTTGTGAAGTGAGTATATGCTGTGAAAGTGGCGACTATCCAGGTGGCGACTATCCAGGTGGCGACTATCCAGGTGACGACTATCCAGGTGGCGACTATCCAGGTGGCGACTATCCAGGTGGCGACTATCCACGTGGCGAGTATCCAGTGGCGACTATCTCCTACTCACCACCCCCCTTGAGTTTGCCTATAAATAGAGGGGTACCCCCCCTAAAGAGAGATACCTTCTGACACCTTCTGACAGTGACGAGTATATACTCTGAGAGTGACGAGTATAGCTATCAGAAGTGGCGAGTATCATCAACTCTGATCGAGTTAGAGATACCAGAGTGCTACCTGTCGAGCATCGGACTTGGAGTAAGTTCGGGCAGCTCCCTTGAGCGGGTAGCGAGTATTGGAGGAAGTGACGAGTATCGAGCTGACGAGTATCGAAGTGACGAGTATCGAAGTGACGAGTATCGAGCTGACGAGTATCGAAGTGACGAGTATCGAGCTGACGAGTATCGAAGTGACGAGTATCGAGCTGACGAGTATCGAAAGTGACGAGTATCGATAGTGGCGAGTATCACCAGCGCGGTGTGCTCCGGAGGAGAAGCGGACCTTGTCCGTGACCAAGTTCTTTCCTTCTATTGGCTGTGGTGATTCAAGTTGGATGCAACTTGTATTCAGCCGTGGTTATTTGTAATCTGGTTGCCTAGTTTATATTGCAGTTGTCTTTGTTCATTGTTGGTATCCTTGATTGGTAGCACACAAAAAATTTCAACATCTCCCTCTTAGATTCACCTTCAAAAATGAAGGAAATTGTCAATCTAAAAAAAAAAGTCAATTTTTTGGTTTGCATGTCATTTAATTTGGTTTAGAGTTAATTCCTCTATGCACGTCATTTAACTTATTTTTCTGCTAGGTTTTAAATTATTTTAGAGTTCTTAAGAGATTTCTGTAGGCTTCTAGTACTTAATAAATCAGTAAAGTGTTTCGCTTATTTGGAATGAGAGTGATGTGCAAATAAAATTTTGGACTACAAATAACGATGGATGAGAATAGCCAGTTTCTAATATCAACTCTCTTAAAAAAATAGTTTTTTTAGGTCATATTAGCTCAGTATTTATTTTTTGATGGTTAAATATTCATCAGTCTTCCATTTCATTTTGGTTTTTCTTACCATGCAGCTAGGAGGAAAAACATACGACGTCCAAGTTGGCCGTCGGGACGCCACGTCGGCAGACCAGAATGCCGCGAACGCCGACCTTCCTTCCCCCGCCTTCGATCTGCCGGCGCTGGTCTCGAACTTCGAGTCCCACGGCCTCGACCTGCAAGACCTCGTCGTCCTCTCCGGCGCCCACAGTCTGGGTTTCGCGCGCTGCGCCACCTTCCGCGGCCGCATCTACAACGAAAGCTCCGCCATCGACCCCGCCTTCGCCGGAGCACTTCGGTCGCAGTGCCCGGAAGAGAACGGCGGCGGCGACGACATGCTCGCATCCCTCGACGACTCCCCCGCTCGATTCGACGCCGACTACTTCTCCGGGCTGAAGCAGCGGAGAGGGCTGCTACAATCCGACCAGCAGCTTTTCAGCGGATGCGGCGGCGACGCGGACTCGCTGGTAAGCTTCTACAGCGAGACGAGGGAGGCTTTTTGGGAGGATTTTGGAGCGGCGATGGTGAAGATGGGGAGTTTGAATGTGCTTACAGGGAGTGAGGGGGAGATTAGGGAGAATTGCCGCTTTGTTAATTAATTACGACACTTTTTCCTAATTTTTCACGTCTTTTAAAAATACGTTTTGTATATGCATTTTTAGGAAAAGTATTCAACACGAAAGTTGTAGATTTCGTCGAAATCTATAACTTTCGTGTTGAACATTTTTCCTAAAAATGCATGTACAACGCGTACTTCGGAAATACGCTCAAATTTTGCTTCTTTTATTGGAAATACATCTTTTACATGCATTTTTAGGAAAAAGTGTTCAACAAGAAAGTTGTAGATCTCGTTGAAATCTACAATTTTCTTGTTAACACTTTTCCTAAAAATGCGTGTACAAACCGTATTTCGAAAAGATGCGAAAAATTAGGAGAAAGTGCCGTGCAACTAGCCAAAACTGCGGTGTCTTTAACAAATCCCCTAATTAAACCTTGATTAATTCAATTGAGTGGTAATTTCCATGAGGATGGAGATGTTGTAGAGTTGCTGCAGTCTGCCTGGCTTCACAATAATGTCTTCTCATTAATTAAATTGAATCAATCATTATTTTTCTAATTTTATTAATCATTATTTGGAGAATTCTCCTCCACCACCCAAAATAAGAGACAATTTTTAGGTACAGGTGGTGCATGAGAGAATGGTGAAGTTGAAATCTTGTCCGCCCGATCTACTATCAATAATTAAAATATTCCACAAAATAGGTTGCCGACTCGCTTGAAAATTATAATCAATAATCATTTAATCACAGTTGGAGCAACGGTGAAAAGTAATGTCCAGCGCAGTTTGGGGCATTGCCGTTAGGGGTCTCAGTTGTCCCGCCACCGACAGTGGCACACCGCCGGCACTCCGGTGCGCCAAATAGGGCCCTAAGACTACAAAACGACCTTTCAAAACTCCCAACCGTTGGTTTTAATGGGCTTAACATAGACTCATTGCATGTCGGCACAACTAGGGGTGCAACTCAAATCCGTTTCACTTAGAACCAAGAATCGATTCGTATAGGTTTAGCTTTAATTTTTTGCAAACTGTACCGAATCCGAACCAAAAAAAGCTCGATTCGATTCCGGTTCATTAAATGTTTCATTGGAAATCCAACGGCTCGGGCATAGTGGCATAATATTAATGTTTAATTGTCCTTCCAAGGTCGGTTCTCGAGTGCCCGCTCATAGGTACCAATAACCAAAGTGAACCCGGTTCTATTTTTCTAGATTCAAAGCCGAACCGAGCCACTCGAGAACCAACCCAAACCGCCCGGCTCAACTCTGTTTCGGTCCAATTCTGAATTCTTTGGTTACTTTTGCACACCACTAAGCACCAATATCAGAGTTTTTATTCCCACCGTATCGAATCCGAAACCGTATCTTCGGAACTAAAAACATCCGGAACAAATCCCTTTCTTATCGGATCGGATCTGATAAGTCTAGAGCGGGCTTTATTATTAAAGCCCAATGTAAATTTAGCCCAACTAATAAATGCGCAGGCCCTTTTGCTAGAATAATCCACGAGCGTTCATAAACTGATCCTGTGATGTGGTGGGCTAACTTAAAAATATTCATTCAAGCCCATCTTATACTCCAAATAGATATTTTTATTTAGATCCAAGCCAAAATGGAGTAGATCGGTCGAAAAATGATCACTTTCGAGTCGGCAAGAGTCAATTCTATCGCCCTTCGGCTTGGATCTAAGCCAAATTGGAGTTGATTGGTCGAAAAATGATCACTTTCGAGTCAGCAAGAGTCAATTCCATCACCCTTTGGCTTGGATCTAAGCCAAATTGGAGTTGATCTGTCGAAAAATGTTAACTTTCGAGTCGAGCGTCGAGTCAGCACGAGTCAATTCAATTACCATTTTGGCAAGGCTCTAGGCCAAATTGGAGTTGATCGGTCGAAAAATGATCACTTTCGAATCGAGCTTCGAGTCGGTGAGAGTCAATCCCATTACCCTTTTTTTGATATGGTTAATAATAAATTTGATCATCTGTAAATTTTAAAATTTTTCATAACCCCCCCCCCCCCCCCCCCCCCCCCCCCCCCCCCTAAAAGAATTGTAGTTGGTCAATTGTCTCAGTTATGAAAAATAAAAGGTTACAACAGTTTTTTTGATACTTACACAAGATCAAATATCTTTCCTCTACAATATAAAGATGTCACATGTACTTTACCATTGTTTTTTTACAACAATTTTTGTGGTGTTTGATTTAGCAGCACTAGTGTGAAAACTACTCGTGCTAAAAAGTGTTTTCAGGATTTTCTAGAAAGTAATAAGCTAAAACTAAAATGAGCTTTTTATATTTTCTTACTTTCTCTTTCATAGGTCAAAATTTTCATACTTCAACGGCTTTTCTAATAGCTCTAATCCAACCGTCGTTTTTTCTACTGTCACAGCCGCCCCAAACATAGCATAAGGCTCCGCTTGGCATTACGTATTTGCTCCGGTGAGTTTGGACAAAAATGCCGCCGTCATAGAATGTATGTTTGGCATGACAACGGTTACAACCACAGCCAAGAAAATAAAACTACTTTTGAACATAAAAGTGGATGAAGTTCCTTAGATGAGGTCGGGCGGTCACATATGACGATTCATAATGTTGAAACCGATTTCTCGGTTTCTGTGGAGTTCGGGGCCCCCAACGGGTTGGGGGGCGACTGACACTTACTGATCTCGCGAGAGAACAAACCGGAGCCTCAGAGTTGGACACTGATCCTTAGGCTCAGCTAGGATGACCCACCACATACCCGGAAGATCTTTAGAGCGCTTCCCCTCCCAAGCCAAAAGCTGAAGCCTGAGCACCTTGGAGAGCTCAAGGATGGCCTGAGGAGAGAGAAGCTCAAAAAGAGGAACCCCCTCCAAAGGTGCCATTTGGATCCTATTTATAGATTTTCTGATCTGGCCTGCAAATAGCAGGAATCTGCCTCTCGATTTTACTATACGCACCCCAACTTGGTCTGCTAACAGCCAAACTCCGCTGTCCGGGGTGGCTATTTGCAGACCCTCAGGGGCAAAGAGGTAATTCTAGTTTCCAGCCTCATGGAAGAGGGGTCTGCGAGGACTGCTCGCCCCTCTGGTCTCGCCAAAGTGTATGCGCGAGCCCCTGCTGTATCTGCGACCTCGAGGGTCTCGCTGAACCTTAGGAATGAGGCCCTCCTGCCGGGCTCGGAGAGAGCGAGATCAAGCCACTGGTCTCGTCTCGCCCCGGCTGCCGAGAACTATTGGTGTTCTGCGAGATCCCTGGGAGGAGCCAGGCGAACCCCGGGTTGTACACATAACCACCGCGTTCATGACCTATACTATACCGTCGTGCCAAACGGAGCACAAGCCTCGTTTTTTTAATTCATTAGCTTGCTTGATAGGTTGCACAAACTTCCAAAATTGTTTTAGACCTAGTTAAGTTCTTTCAAAGGTCTCATTCAATTGAGTAAAATATGGATTATTTATAATTTTGGGGTGATGTTATATACAAATCCTTACTATATACAAAACAGTACAATTAGAAAAGTATTATACACAAACATAATTGTTATATACAGGCCAACTCAAAATAAAAAAATTGATTTTTTTGTACTTAATATAATATTAGTGCATCAAATTAGTAGGTAGACATTACAAAAATATAAACTTTAAGACCTACGTAGTTGCTTTGAATCAAAAATTTATTTGAAAACATATTGTGTAGTCACCCCATCAATATTCACCAAGAGAAAACGTTTTGTAATCAAAAGAGAAAAATTAGATACATTCAAATTTACTAGAGCAAAAATTATTAAAAAAATATTTTTGCTAATCTATTGAGTTAGAAGACACCCACATTTGTTGATTTGGACTTAGTAATCGTGATAGGTATATATGCTCCAATTTGTTTGCTATCAGATCATGACTTTTTCTCCAATATGAGACAATATGAGATAGAGGACAATCTCTGCACATCACCAACTATATGAAATGATTTCAATCTATATACTCATTAAATTGAAGAGAGGATATTAATTCTTTCCACCTATTTATTCCAAAAAGATTAATATACTTGCTCTTTTTAACCTTTAGTTCATTGAAAAGATCCAACCGTACTTGTGCTCAATTTTCACCCACCTCTAAAGCGCACCCACCAACATGAAATTCACAATGACCACCCCCTAATGACATTAATTATCTCTTTGATGTACTCCGCTAAATATGTCAGCATTTGCTTACAAACTTCAATGTAGAAACGCTGAGTTAAAGTTAGTGTATGTGTCCTCATCTGGTAGTTGGTTCTCTTTATTGCTGATGTTTTCTTTGGATCAATTATCTCTTTACTTCTTGCCTTAATGTGTTTACTAGTTGTTTCATTAAACATTCAATTTATACCTTCAAACTCTGATGCAATATCCACTAAAATATGAACCTCGAACATTTGCTTCAATGATAATTGCTTCTAATGATGATGCATCATGCATAAAGGAAATATCGTTGATTGAGTAATATATGAGACTAACTCAGAAGCACAAAATAAATCGTCTCAATGATTTACAGAGTGTGATGCATAAAATATGTTATACCACCCATAAAGGCCTTGGGGTGCGTCTGAAGGAAGCACCACTGAAGAGAGATGGGGTCGGCGGTCAACACGCAATCGCCCGAATCAAAGAAACCGAGCCCGCCATTTCCGCCGCCCACCGCCAGAAATAGAGCGCGCGCAAGCGCGTGCGCTGCCGCACGCACAATAGCGCGCGGGCAGCGCCCCCCGTCGCGGGGGAACGGCCCCGCCGCACCCGCCTCGGGGTGCGGCTCGCGCGGAGCTGCACCCCTCAAGGGGTGCGGCCAAGCCGCACCCCCATGGGGGTGCGGCCAAGCCGCACCCCCATGGGGGTGCGGCCAAGCGCACCCCCCATGGGGGTGCGGCCAAGCCGCACCCCCCATGGGGGTGCGGCCAAGCCGCACCCCCACCCCCCATGGGGGTGCGGCCCAGCCGCACCCCTCAGGGGGTGCGGCCAAGCCGCACCCCCCTTGGGGGTGCGGCCAAGCCGCACCCCATGGGGGTGCGGCCGAGCCGCACCCCCCCCGGGGTGCGACTCCGCCGCACCTCCCATAGGGTGCGGCCCAACCGCACCCCTCAAGGGGTGCGGCCAAGCCGCACCCCCCCGGGGTGCGCCTCCGCCGCACCTCCCATAGGATGCGGTTCGGCCCCCTTCCCTCGCCTTTTTCCATAAGGGGGCTCGTAAGGGACACCGCCGTATTCACGCCCCCTCGTCGGGCGCATCGGATCCCAATTCCCCTTTGGGGGACAACTTTCCGTTCCACCGTTTGCTCGGAACGCCTCCGCGCTCACGCGCGCTCAGAACACTACTAAGCGCGCTCAGAGCGCTTCCATGTTCGTTGCGCGCTCAGAGCACTTTAGCGCTCACGCGCGCTCAGAACGCTTCCGAACGCGTTCGGGAGCGTTCTCACTTTTTGTCTTTCAGGCGTCTCACTTTTTGTCTTTCAGGCGTCTCACTTTTTGTCTTTCAGGCGTCTCACTTTTTGTCTTTCAGGCGTCTCACTTTTTGTCTTTCAGGCGTCTCACTTTTTGTCTTTCAGGTGTCTCACTTTTTGTCTTTCAGGCTTCTCACTTTTCAGGAACAGTCGGTCGCCTTTTTCACCTCCAACAGAATTGCCCGAACTGCCCAAACTGCCCAAACTGCCCAAGCTGCCCGAGGGGCAAGGTGGTCATTTACGAAAAATAGTGATCCGAGGGCCCCGAACCGGAGAATATGATTCGTCCACCGAGCATTTATGGAAACTGCCAACGACAAAATTACCGGGCCGCCCCCGACAAAAACTATAAAAGGAGCCCCATGGCTTCATTTGAAAGGACCTTGACTTCTGCACTCGGGAGAGCTCCTTGCAGACTTTTGCGGAATTCTCCTTCGGCACTTGAAGATCTCCTTCGGGACTTGAAGATCTCCTTCGGGACTTGAAGATCTTCATCTTCCAGGAAGACGACGAGCCTTCCCGATTCCGAAAGGCGACAAGCAGTTCTCGGAAGAGAAAGACGACGAGCCTTCTCGATTCCGAAAGGCGACAAGCAGTTCTCAGAAGAGAAAGACGACGAGCCTTCTCGATTCCGAAAGGCGACAAGCAGTTCTCGGAAGAGAAAGACGACGAGCCTTCTCGATTCCGAAAGGCGACAAGCAGTTCTCGGAAGAGAAAGACGACGAGCCTTCTCGATTCCGAAAGGCGACAAGCAGTTCTCAGAAGGGAAAGGCGACCTGCCTTCTCAATTCCAGAAAGGCGACTAGCAGTCTTTGAGGGGAAAAGGACTTAGTTTTTTCGTGAGGTGGCCTGTCACCCTCGAAGCTCTCTTTCTCCAAATATTGTAACGAGCAGCGGTCTGTCGCGCTCGAGCTCTAGCTTCCAAGTTGTAACTCCTCCAGAAGATAGTGAAGTTTGGTCGGCACAGCTCCGGCCGCGTGGTTTTTTACCCTTTCCGGGTTTTCCACGTTAAAAAGTCTCTGCGTACTCATCGAACCTCTAATTAACTGTTTGCGCGTTTAGCCTGCTCCCGAGCTAAGGCGGTTCAAGTGAACCGGTCTACCAAGAGCCCTAAGCGTTCCGCAACAGTTTGGCGCCGTCTGTGGGAACATTCCCAACAACTCTTCAAAAGCCGACTGCCATGGCAAGGAAGAGTGCTCGCACTACTGAAGGATCGATGCCGGAAGGACGCGTCGACCCAGCTCCCTCCCACTCGCTTATCGATGCACCTCCCGCAGAGGAGGCACTACCAGCACCCGCGGCTGGTTTGGAGGTGCGCATGCGGCAGATCGAAGAACATCAAGCTGAGATGTTGGCTCTTGTAAGGAATCTTGGGGCTCCTCCAGCTCCGATTCAGCCACCAGCTCTGAACGCACCACCACCCCCAATTCTGAATCATGCCCCAAACGGGGAGGCCACCCAGGAAGACGAAGCCTCGGGAGGATTCTCCAACGCGGCAAGTTCCGCTCACCTTGCCCCACCAGCTGGAGGCCCAGAAGCTAACCACCGCCACCACCACGGAAGAGCTGCCCCTGAGCAAGCAGCGGAAAGAGCTACGCGAGAAGAAATACGCAACATGATAGAGGCGGAGTATGCCCAAGCAGGGCGACGCGCAGCTTTCGCCCGTCATCCCGCGCGCCACGGCTCCCCACTATCACCTCAAGTCCTGGACCATCCAATTCCAAACGGTTTCAAGCTTCCCAACATTGAGACATTCGACGGGACGGACGACCCTTTGGAGCACGTCAACCATTTCACCACCATCATGAGGATCTACAGCGCTCCTGATCAGCTCCTCTGCCAAGTGTTCCCAGCGACCTTGAAGGGACAAGCGCGCACTTGGTTCCATTCTCTGCGGAATGGGGCCATCAACAACTTCGCAGAAATGACGCGGCAGTTCGTGGACCAGTTCATCGCCAATCGTAGGATTGTCCGAGATCCTTCCCATCTCTCAGGAATCCGCCAGAACGACGGAGAAACTCTGAAGAATTTTTTCCGACGCTTCACCTCTGAGGCGCGACAGATCCCGGGAGTCGACCCCGAGCTTTTGCGAGGATTTTTCCTTGGAGGACTCCGCCCAAGTGGCTTCTACTCAGCTCTAATGAGAGAAACCGTACAAAGCTATCCTGACCTCGTCCAGCGAGTCGAGGCTCAGATAGCCGCCGATGAGGCCATCGAAGCACACCGCCGGCAGTTCGAGGTGAGCTCGAAGAGGAAGAAAGAGGAGTCGCCGCCGCATACAGCTCCCAACAAAAATAACAAGCATCACGACAACCCCAGCCGAGACCGAGGATCTCGCCAACGTCAGGACTACACGCCCCTGAACACTACCAGGACTAACGTTCTCCTCGCCATCCGTGATAGCGACGCGCTTCGCAGGCCCGAGCCGCTTGCACCGAACAGAGGAAATCAGTCGCAGTATTGTGACTTTCATCGTGGGCGTGGACACAGGACTGAAGGCTGCAACAAATTGAGGGAGGAAATCGAGCGCCTTGTCCAACAAGGCCTTCTCGGAAGGTTTTTACTAAACCAGGTCCCAAACCAACACGGACCACGGGCTGACACTCCAGTAGAGGACAACGATGTACCCCGACACGGATGAACCAGAAATACAGGGCAGGGAAACTTTCCTCGTAGTAGAGCACGCGCAACCCGCATTTCATTTGTCGTTGATTTCTGTTTTCCGCTCCTTCCAGTTTTCTGCTTTTAAAAACACGGTACTAATCTTCTAGAGTGAGGCGCCGAAAAGTTAAAGTCACATACGACCCTCAGCATTATTATCAAACGACAAACTCGCCAACATAGGAAAAAGAAGGGGCCTCTCACAAGTGGAGGACATACGTCGAGTCCAACAATCTAAACCAAGTCCGTAAAAAGGACAACACAGCTCCCACGCTGCAGAGCATCATGCTCCCGCGTTGCAGGGCACACAGCTCCCACGCTGCAGAGCATCATGCTCCCGCGTTGCAGGGCACACAGCTCCCACGCTGCAGAGCATCATGCTCCCGCGTTGCAGGGCACACAGCTCCCACGCTGCAGAGCATCATGCTCCCGCGTTGCATGGCACACAGCTCCCACGCTGCAGAGCATCATGCTCCCGCGTTGCAGGGCACACAGCTCCCACGCTGCAGAGCATCATGCTCCCGCGTTGCAGGGCACACAGCTCCCACGCTGCAGAGCATCATGCTCCCGCTATTCACCGGTCAAGTCTACATCATGTAAAAGTCGCGAGCAAAGACTCGTGCACCAAAGCCGCGAGCACAGACTCGTGCACCAAAGCCACGAGCACAGACTCGTGCAAAAAAGCCGCAAGCACAAACTTGCGCAAACTAATTTTCTATTGTGTAAAAGCCGCGGGCTCAGAACCGCGCAAGCTAATCTGTCATTTTGCGTAAACCCCTCAGCCCATGCGGATATCAGAGCCGGGCAGCAAGCCCACAACGACCTCGGAAAACCAACACCCTCCGACATCAGCTCTTACCAGAAAAGCGCCGCACAATGGACAATGGGTAAAGCCGCCACAGAAAAATTAAAACCTCCGAACTCCTCGCATCGAAACTCGGACTCCGAAGGTTTGGGGGGCTTATGTTATACCACCCATAAAGGCCTTGGGGTGCGTCTGAAGGAAGCACCACTGAAGAGAGATGGGGTCGGCGGTCAACACGCAATCGCCCGAATCAAAGAAACCGAGCCCGCCATTTCCGCCGCCCACCGCCAGAAATAGAGCGCGCGCAAGCGCGTGCGCTGCCGCACGCACAATAGCGCGCGGGCAGCGCCCCCCGTCGCGGGGGAACGGCCCCGCCGCACCCGCCTCGGGGTGCGGCTCGCGCGGAGCTGCACCCCTCAAGGGGTGCGGCCAAGCCGCACCCCCATGGGGGTGCGGCCAAGCCGCACCCCCATGGGGGTGCGGCCAAGCGCACCCCCCATGGGGGTGCGGCCAAGCCGCACCCCCCATGGGGGTGCGGCCAAGCCGCACCCCCACCCCCCATGGGGGTGCGGCCCAGCCGCACCCCTCAGGGGGTGCGGCCAAGCCGCACCCCCCTTGGGGGTGCGGCCCAGCCGCACCCCATGGGGGTGCGGCCAAGCCGCACCCCCATGGGGGTGCGGCCAAGCCGCACCCCCATGGGGGTGCGGCCGAGCCGCACCCCCCCCGGGGTGCGACTCCGCCGCACCTCCCATAGGGTGCGGCCCAACCGCACCCCTCAAGGGGTGCGGCCAAGCCGCACCCCCCCGGGGTGCGCCTCCGCCGCACCTCCCATAGGATGCGGTTCGGCCCCCTTCCCTCGCCTTTTTCCATAAGGGGGCTCGTAAGGGACACCGCCGTATTCACGCCCCCTCGTCGGGCGCATCGGATCCCAATTCCCCTTTGGGGGACAACTTTCCGTTCCACCGTTTGCTCGGAACGCCTCCGCGCTCACGCGCGCTCAGAACACTACTAAGCGCGCTCAGAGCGCTTCCATGTTCGTTGCGCGCTCAGAGCACTTTAGCGCTCACGCGCGCTCAGAACGCTTCCGAACGCGTTCGGGAGCGTTCTCACTTTTTGTCTTTCAGGCGTCTCACTTTTTGTCTTTCAGGCGTCTCACTTTTTGTCTTTCAGGCGTCTCACTTTTTGTCTTTCAGGCGTCTCACTTTTTGTCTTTCAGGCGTCTCACTTTTTGTCTTTCAGGTGTCTCACTTTTTGTCTTTCAGGCTTCTCACTTTTCAGGAACAGTCGGTCGCCTTTTTCACCTCCAACAGAATTGCCCGAACTGCCCAAACTGCCCAAACTGCCCAAGCTGCCCGAGGGGCAAGGTGGTCATTTACGAAAAATAGTGATCCGAGGGCCCCGAACCGGAGAATATGATTCGTCCACCGAGCATTTATGGAAACTGCCAACGACAAAATTACCGGGCCGCCCCCGACAAAAACTATAAAAGGAGCCCCATGGCTTCATTTGAAAGGACCTTGACTTCTGGACTCGGGAGAGCTCCTTGCAGACTTTTGCGGAATTCTCCTTCGGCACTTGAAGATCTCCTTCGGGACTTGAAGATCTCCTTCGGGACTTGAAGATCTTCATCTTCCAGGAAGACGACGAGCCTTCCCGATTCCGAAAGGCGACAAGCAGTTCTCGGAAGAGAAAGACGACGAGCCTTCTCGATTCCGAAAGGCGACAAGCAGTTCTCAGAAGAGAAAGACGACGAGCCTTCTCGATTCCGAAAGGCGACAAGCAGTTCTCGGAAGAGAAAGACGACGAGCCTTCTCGATTCCGAAAGGCGACAAGCAGTTCTCGGAAGAGAAAGACGACGAGCCTTCTCGATTCCGAAAGGCGACAAGCAGTTCTCAGAAGGGAAAGGCGACCTGCCTTCTCAATTCCAGAAAGGCGACTAGCAGTCTTTGAGGGGAAAAGGACTTAGTTTTTTCGTGAGGTGGCCTGTCACCCTCGAAGCTCTCTTTCTCCAAATATTGTAACGAGCAGCGGTCTGTCGCGCTCGAGCTCTAGCTTCCAAGTTGTAACTCCTCCAGAAGATAGTGAAGTTTGGTCGGCACAGCTCCGGCCGCGTGGTTTTTTACCCTTTCCGGGTTTTCCACGTTAAAAAGTCTCTGCGTACTCATCGAACCTCTAATTAACTGTTTGCGCGTTTAGCCTGCTCCCGAGCTAAGGCGGTTCAAGTGAACCGGTCTACCAAGAGCCCTAAGCGTTCCGCAACAAAATAAATGAATAATTGTTGCTGAAATACGAGAAGAATGAATAACGAATCAGAAATTAGCAATCACAGACGATGCTGATTTATGTGCTTCACCTCAAGATGGGTTATGTCCACGGGCAACAACAATAGTATTTTCATTATTCAGAACATAGGCGGTTACAGAGGGTGGGCAGATTTCAAAATTCGGAATACATATTACAAAATACCTAATGCAGAAAAATAGAATGCCCAAACACTAGAACGAGACTGCTTCAAAACTGCCGCCAAATTCCCTTTGGCAGACAAAATTGCACCAATAGATAAATGAGAATAAACCCGCACAATAAAATAGATCCCCTCTATTCCGGCAAGATGGAGGGGGATCTCCATCCTTCCCCTTTTAGGTGCGTCATTGTTTGCTCGATCGAAAAGTGGTCCTATCAAGTTACATATGATATGTGCATGCGCCAACAAAGGCTCAATTTCCTCTTCGAAGTTCTTGATCGCCCAATCAATAACGAGGGGCGGATCTAGGAATGAATGGTGGATTTGGAATTCTCTCGTATGAGAATGATTTTCGACTACTACTTACACGTCAAGAACTGAGGCCGAATGAGGGAGAAACGACTCTGATATGATGGAGGTGTTCAAATTTCGTTTTGACTGGAGGAAGACGATGGCTGATCGCCCATGTTGAAATTTCTGGATCTACCTCTATATGATCTCTGCATCAATGCGCTCACCGAATACACTTCTAGTTAGAGGCAAATCAATCAACTAGTTTTAATTAACTAAATGATCTGTAAACCCTAAACCTAAATTAATTTTAAAGGTAAATAATTCTAATCATCACCCTATGATCAACATTTGGAGAACATGATTATTATGCAAATAAATAACTTTATGATTTTAAATGCGTGTTTAATAATTTAATACTCGGAATAAATAAAATAAAGTAATGCATTTACACTCACAAGCTTCAAACAAATCACTTGTAAGTGCTTTTAATTAATTCTTGTATTTTATATATTGTTCGTGATGTGTTCTCCACTCACTTTTCTCTCTAACTTTTCTTTTAATTTTTCTTCAATTAATCCTAATTATGACAGCAACTTTTTCTTTTAATTCTTCTTCTAATTTTTCTTCGATTAATCCTAATTATGACAGCATCCCATATTCCGTCTACATGCAATGTATCTGAGCATATACATTTGTTAATTTGGTAGGAAATTTCATTAAACCAAAGGTAATTATAATTATTTTAATTTGTGGCCAATAATCACAAGAGAAATACTGTCTAAAGGTAATTAATTTGGTATTATTTGAGATGTATATTTAAGACTTCTCTTAATGACATTTTCGTCCTAAGAAAATTTCTCAGCATGAGGGTCAAAATGGTCTAATCTTGAGATTATAAGTATAAATATATCATATAAATATAAAATAAGGCCAAAAGGGTGGTGGTCGTGTACGTGGTGGTTTTGAACTATCGTTCATGAGCGCTCGGCCTCCCCTAAGAAACTTCATCCACGGGCTGTGGAGTTTTTCTCCAAACTCACGGGAGCAAAAACACCGTGTCAAACGGAGCCTAAATTTTGCTCAAAAAAACTTTCATAGCAATATTTGTCCAAAGCTAAAACTTAAAAAATGGTGACAAAAATGATTTTCTGTTTGGCGCGGGGTTTTCACTCTAGTGAGTTTGTACAAAAATATCACCAACATTAAATGTATCTTTGGTATGACAATGGTTCGAACCGCCGCTAAGAAAAAAAAATTAATTTTGAACAGTGCATTAGGTGAGGCCGGACGTTGACGAACGATGATTCATAATCACCGCGTTCACTAAGTTTAAGCTTGAAAATTTATTTCGTTACAATGATAAATTTGGAAATATTTATTAATCTATTTTAATATATACTTATTATAATTAACTAAATATTTATAATAATAAATGACGAGATAATAATTTCTTAATTTATATTTTAATTAAGATATAATAGTTTATGGTCAATTAGAAGAAAAACGTGACTACGGATCGAGTCACGTAAGTACGAATATTTTGGCACAATTCTCCCGTATATATTGCTATTAAGTAAAGAATTATTAATTGTATTTATTTTCCAAGTAACGTTAACGGAAAATCCGTACGCCTAAGTGTAAAACCTGGTCTTAACTGGAGGGTGGATGTTTCCGTCAGGTAATTAATAACAACGTGCACGATGGGCAGCTACATTTTATGCAACATATGTATTATTGAATGTGCGATGAGTTAATGAATAAATGTATCATATTATTATATAATGTAAATATACAATTAGATCATCCACATAACCGCGATTAAGATCAGGTTACTTCGAAGCAATTGATTGCATCAAGATTTGTGCTAACCGAATTTTATAGATCCTTCTTGGCAATGCAGAGACTGAAAGAGGTCTGAATTCTATGCATTTCAATGAGATTTACTCAAATATATAGGAGGGATTACATTTGATGATATTTTACTTATGAAATATATTTACAAGAGTTAATAATAATGGAGCACCTAATAGTAGCAAGAATATAATGATTGAATGTATGAATAAATATAATCATTCTGCATTACGCTCTTTGCTTTACTGTTGGAAGATTTTCTAATAATCTCATTCTTTTATTGTTGAATGATATATTGAGTCATAATCTCATTCCTTATAATCTCATTCATTTACGGCTAAATGATATATGCAGTCATAATCTCATTCCTTATAGAGACATGGATGAAACTGTAACATCGCATTCTAGTGGAAGGAATGTTGGGAATGCGAGCTGACAATCCCGACCAGAGTACATGTGCGACCGCTTTGTGCGGTATGCAAACACAAAAGAAAAATGCAACGCAGTAATAATAAAACAAAAACACGCAGAAATTTTAACGTGGAAAATCCAATTGGGTAAAAAATCACGGGACGATCGGAGTCCAACCCGGAAAGCCTCCACTAAAAGTGTGTGAAAAATCACACGCACGAATTACAGGCTTTCCCTCCACCGATCCACAAAGGATCTTCACTCCTCCACCACAAAATGTATTCCACAAAGGATTCACACCGCCTCCTTTCAAACCACGCACAATCACAAGTATTTGAAAGAGATACAAAATAAGTGAGAAGCGTTACCCGGACGGATTGAATATTCCGTCCCAACGTCGAAGATGACGTTCTCCAAATCCACGAACAAGAACGGCTATGCGTAGCCCCTTTCTCCTTCGTCTTCAACCTCCAAGCCACGAACACGAAGGCCGGCGACAGCCCCCCTCCAATACAGCAGGCCGAGACCTTCAAAACAAGTGACGGTCGGATCTCCTCCAACAGGCAGCGGCAGATCTACACACAAGGCGGGATCCTTTCTCCCAGGCGGCGGCAAAAAAAAGGGCTTCTCAGCGGGCGGCCCAAACACTTCTCAGCGGGCGGCCAGACCTTCTCAGCGGGTGGCCAGACCTTCAACACCAGGCGAGATCTCCTCCTCAAGCGGCGGTTCCTCCTTCCAATGCTCCAGGCGGCTGGTTACACAATGCAGAAAAGCACGAGGGAGAGAATAATGTAGGGCTGCAGTTATTGGAGAGAAAAAAAATGAAAATGGGCTCCTTTTTGTTTTGTTTAATTTCTTAATCCGGTTATCCCAATGAAACTCCTCTCGGCAGAAAAAGAAAAACAAATATATTTATTCCAAAAAGATTTTGGAATAAAAAGTTGCCATGTAGCAAATGTCTTGCCCCCCTCTCATTTGGATATCTGCACACCATTAATGTAATCATTTGTATCAATTTGAAATCACGAGCCGCACTTAGTGCGTCCGGCGGTTTTTACCGACTCGGATGGGAACCACACCCAACAAATCTCCCCCTTCACATCGAGGAGGAAGAAACAGCCATTCCAGCGATTCTAACGCAATGCTCGAACTTCCCCCTTGGCACGGACTTGGTCAGCATGTCTGCCCCATTGTCATCAGTGTGCACTTTCTGAAGATCAAGCTCCTTCTGCTCCAGGACATCTCGTATCCAATGATACCAAGTGTCGATGTGCTTCGACCTCGAGTGAAATGTGGGGTTCTTCCCAGGTGAATAACGCTCTGACTGTCACACAGGAGTGTGTATCGGTCCTGAGTGAAACCAAGTTCTTTGATGAACCTCTTCATCCAAAGCAACTCTTTCCCAGCCTCAGTAACCGCAATAAACTCAGCCTCCGTAGTGGACAGTGCAACGCACTTCTGCAATCTCGACGCCCACGAGACAGCTCCCCCTGCAAACAGAATCATGTATCCAGACGTCGACCTCTTGGAATCCAAATCTCCAGCCATATCTGCATCAGTGTAGCCCAACAGCTCTGGCTCACTGCCTCCAAATCTCAGCGTCAAGTCTGACGTCCCCTGCAAGCATCTCAGTATCCACTTCACTGCGCTCCAATGCTCTCTCCCAGGATTGGAGAGAAATCTACTAACGGTCCCAACCGCATGCGCAATGTCTGGACGAGTACACATCATCGCATACATGAGGCTCCCAACTGCAGATGCATACGAAACCTTCTGCATCGCCTCAATCTCCTCGGGTGTGTTGGGGCATTGATCAGCGGTAAGCCTGAAGTGAGCTGCAAGAGGCACGCTCACTTTCTTCGCCTGATCCATGTCAAATCTCTGCAGCACTTTGCGGATGTACCGCTCCTGTGATAACCAAAGTAATCTGGCTCCCCTGTCTCTGCGAATGTGCATCCCCAAAATGGTGTTCGCAGCACCCAGATCCTTCATCTCAAAGGTGGAACTCAACTGCCGCTTCAACTCAGCAATGGAGCATACTGCTTGATGAATACGCAGTGGTAAAGTGTGGTCCTCCTGAAGTAAATCTCCCCCATGAAAAAAAATCAAACTTCCTATACCATTGTCGCGGGGCCTGCTTCAGGCCATATAGACTCTTCTGCAAGCGGCACACCAGACCTTCCTTTCCCCTGACACCAAAGCCCTCAGGCTGCTCCATGTAAAGCTCCTCCTCAAGATCGCCATGCAGAAAGGCGGTCTTGATGTAAGACCCCATTTTTTTTTTTTTGCAAAAACCACCGGGTCTTAGGCCCAGGACCGCCGTTTTGCGGTGACATCTTCACTCGGGAAGGTCGCCACCACAAAACGCCGATTCTGCCGGCCAAATCGATAACCAAGAAAAGTTCATAAAAGGGAAGACAAGTCCACAGAATCACATGAATTATAAACCATAAAGGTAAATGTCCACAGATAATAACTGAATAAAAGATGCCAAGGGTTACAATAATAAAGAGGGCTCATGCCCTGTACATCATATCCTCACTACAAGATCACTCGCGGAAGCTAACTACTAATCACTCACAGATCCTGAATCCTGTGCTCCTGTACTAGACTGGCCCGCCTCCGTCTGCTCCGGCCTCTGGTGTTGCTGCGTCTCCTCGAACCCCTAAAATGATATGGTCCACCGACCGTTAGTCAAAAAGACTAAGCCTTATGTTCCCCACCCCACCCCCAATGGCTCCTAGGCACCGTGCGGGAGGATGAAGCGGAGGACAGCAAGGGGTATAACAAAGAGCAGGTGACGATGGTACATGAAATGTTTCTACACTACACATGTGTATTTATATAATTGAAACAGTAATTAAGAGCATAGTAAAAAGTATATAAAGAGCAGTAAGCAGTAAGTGTAGTAGCAAAAAGTAACCATTGATTTATAGGAATGCCCATACAAACCTATAGACCAAGGGGTCGTTTAGCAGGGCCTACCGTATAAGAAGTCCCATAACCGACTTATACGTTAGGGGTAGGTTGAATGCAATGTTTATGCTATGTCATGCAAAGTATGCTGTTATGCTATGTTCATACAAGTGCAACTCACTCACTACGATTCTATGCGCATATACCTTTAGTTCCCCCTTTTTGGAGCGAGCTAGACTCCCAGGATACTCCCGTAGTGGCAAACGGAAGCGGTGGGTTGGGCCTCGCCCACCTCTAGGTTGGTATTCACACTACCTAACCTAGACCTATCGTACGCCTCCACAAAACCCGCAGAGCGTCTGCGTACTCTTGCTGACTGGACCGCCAAACTTTCAAGGCTAAGTGTAAAACCACACTTGCCGAGTCAACGTATTGATGTCGGTGTGAACGATCATCCAATACCGAAGACCCACCACCTTCAATGCACATGCAACATGTTCTACTTCCTACCTCCGAGCCATAAGCTCCCCGGGCTAACCTGCCCGCCATCAAACGCTACTGAGTCACAAGCTCACCGGACTTAGCAATCCGCTATCACCACCACCGAGCCTACCGCTCGCAGCACCAAACCAACTAAACTCCCGAAACCACGGGGTGTGTTATTAGTTAATGTCTTATTCCTATAAATTAGGGTTAGTCTTGAGCTTCCTGAGGGTTACCCTGTAAGGGGCTCGCTACGGTACTAGGAACTACAATGGGATGACACCCCAAAGTTCCCTTTCCCAAGACACTTAATATTATTGGTTACTACCCATAAGAAACCCTCTTAATGTCTCACCTGGATTAAGCCTAAGTGTTTTAAGATCTAAGGCAAAAGACGATCTTCCGTCAATCCCAGGACGATCTACCCCAAGGGTGGCACCCCACCACCCTAGGACTCATCAAACCCTTAATTAACTCCAGGGATTCTCACATAGTCAAATGATCACCATTAAACTCTCACATCTCCAATCAATATAATCCAACTTGGCCTATAACCCCAAAATTGCCAATTTGTTAAACGCAGACCATCCTTAATGTTTTGATGCTCATAAAGGGAGGTACATTAAATAATCAACTCTATGACACAATATTTTTCCTGGGGGTCCATGTCACCTATTTAAGATCAATTTCAGAGTTTCATAATTTTCCCAACATTATTAATTTTTAAAACCATTTTTCCAAAATACGACTTCCTGAGGTTTGAACTACAAGTGCACTTTTCTGACTTCCAATGCCTACTCAACTTTTTACATAAATCAAGGGTACCTAATAATCAGTAGATATGAATTTGTAGGAAAGTCCAACAAGGTTTACTATATCTAATAATTCCAAAACCTATTTCTTTCCAATAAATTCCAAAGGAGGTACCCTCATATGAACTCCAAACCTTATGCAAATTTATACAGAGGTGATTCATACTAAAATATTCAGCCCTACAAAGTTTGACCACATTCCATAAAGGTTACATCTGTAATTTCCACAAAGGGTATATTTGCAATTAATTCCAGATTGAACTAGATGTACCAAAAATATCAATCCATAAATTATGAGAAAAATACTGTGGGTACATATTGGTATGAAATGACATCCAGCAAAGCTTCATACAATTACAGAAAACTAACACCCTAAAATTGTTCATTCCAAAAATTGCCCATAATATGAATAATTATAATTTGGACCTCTAAAAGTTTTCCAATGGTTTTAATAGAATCTCCAGGGGTTTATAACATCAAAGATAAGTTGGTGACAAAAGATGGTTAATCACTAAGCATTATTTCTTCCTAAATCCCAAAACCCTAAATATTTACAAATCTACCCAAGGATTTATTACCTAAGGTTGGCAACTTCTAACCTCTTCAATTTTACAGGGGAAGCTCCTCTGGTCACTATGACCTATCCTACAAAACTTTAGGTCAAACCTTTAAGGTTTGGCCCCACTTCCTTCATTGACCTCTATTTGTACCCCTTAGGGTTTACCCTAAGATTATGGTCTATACTTCCCCAAATCCACCCAAAATTCTTGTGAGGGTGTTGTATCAATCATATAACTCAGAGGAGTCTATTACACCCCTCTCCAAGGGCAAACTCTCCTATGTCCTTCACAACCCCAAATTCCACTCCATAGGGATCAAACCTATGGCCTTGAGCAAATCAACTCCAATGCTCACCAAACTTCCTCATGGGGTCTCAAAATGATCCCACTGACCTTTCCAAGAAGACTCAAGCCTCTATGGACCTATTTGGCCATTGGATCTCTACTTGGCTAAATGCACCCCAAGGTGCTCCAACTCCATGTCCTAGGGCAAACCAACTCCCCATGACCCCATAACTCTCTCAGAGGTGATTTGGGTGACATTAGGGCAATGGCCAAAATCCCACTCCAATTGGAGGTGGTTTGACCATGAAGAATCCCAATTAGCCCTTAATCACAAATTTCCCTTTAATGGGCAAATCTTTGGCCTAAAGATTACCTATACAAAAGAACTCCAAATGAGTTAAGATTTTAACCAGGGGTTTATCATGACCCTAATAACACCCCACCAAAATTTGGTGGTGATTGGAGGTCATTTGACCCTCCAATTAATTTATGTAAGGATTATTAAATTTTTACAAAAACTTTAGGGAAAAGTTCTCCAAAAATTCTCATTTTTGGATATGTTATAACGCTAGGTATGACTCACTACCAGTCCAAATTTCAAGTCATTTGAACTAGTGGTTTGGTGTGGGCACCCTTTCAAAGTTCAGTCAAACTTTGCACTAGAATGGGTGCTGAGGTTAAACCACTCAACCATATTGAGTGAAATTAATTTTAAATTAAACTAGAGGTTAGGGGCTACAACTTTCATATAGAAAAGTTTTTCAACAGAGGTCATCTTATATTTTTAAAATTTAATCCCAAGAATAACAACAATATTAAGCATTTAAATATATATAATTATATATCCTTTAGATCAATCACGGGAGAAACGGACGGCATCCGTGCGTCTTCTCCAAGCAGCCGACGGCTGCGATTTCGCCGGCCTAGAATACCTTGATGCTTGTTTTCCCGGCCACCCACGCCCCTCCCCGGCCGGCCAATGCCTCCACCACCTCCGTTGAGGTGGTGGCCGGCGATTAGGTGCGGTTGGCCGGCCGGTAGTGGCCGGAACAAGGTTTATAGGTTGGAATTTCAAGCTCAATTTTGAGCTTCTTGGCTGGCCCGATCCAGAGCCGATTGAGCTCGAACCTTGCCTCCGATTGAGGGGATCTACCCACTGAAGAGAGAGGAAGAGAACCAGACCTGCTTGGCAAAGCTTTGCCTTGTCTAATGAAGAAATGCCATGGCCGACCTCCATCCTTCCCAAGCTCTGCAACCACCACATAGAATAGCCCGACCTCTTCTGAAAACATGGGGGTTTCACTCCTCTTTAACCCCTGAAGGAGTGAAGTAAGCCAATTGGGAAGAGGAATGGGTGTAACCCCCTTTGGCCATTAATGGCCTCTTCACCTCTCTCCATGGTCGGCCACATTACATCCCCCCTGCCTTTAATTCCTGCAGAAACTCCTGGAATTCCCTCCACATTCATCAGGGGAGATGAAGGGAGACATCAATGGGGATTCCAAGGGGTTTAACACCTTAATGGCCATGAATGGCCTCTTTCTCTCTCCTTAAAATTGGGGAAAACCCCCATTTTCTCTCTCCTAATCACCATGGCCGATTTTTCCCTCTCTCTCATGTTTAATATCAGTCTACTAGGCTGGTTGACCATTCAATTTGGGCTAGCCCAAAGGGATTGGGCTAGATTTAAGAGATTTGACCTAAATTGGGCAAGTTTGACTTTTGGTCAAATTGGCCAATTTAGGTGACACTAGGATGGGGCTTTTGGGTCCATTGGACTCCAGATTCAATTTAGAAACTACTGGTGGGGTCAATTTGGTCATATTAGCCTTAGTTGACCCAAGTTAAGCTGATTTGACCAAAATAGACTAAGTTGACTTTGGTCAAATTGAGCCCTAGGGTTGACCCAGTCATGGGGCTTTTTGATCCACTGGGTCCCCTATGATATGATAACCCTAAGGGTAGGGTTAATTTAACATGGTGATGGTCAATTAGGGCACTTAGTGAAGAATTGCCATTTTGACCTAAAAAGGGCATTTTGGTCAATTTGCACCCCTGGAGGTCCTATGATGGGGCTTTTAGGTCTACTAGGTCTCCTATGATATTATAGACCTAGAAGAGTGATCAATTTGGCATGGTGGAGGTCAATTGACTCTAATTAGGCTACTTTGACCAATTTAGGGTTAGGGTTGACTTTGGTCAATTTGGCCTCTTTGGTTGACCCCAATGGGTCCTTGGTGCCCTAAGGGGGCCCCTAAAGGTTAGGGATACTATGGTGGGGTCAATTGATCAAGTTGAGGCCCTAAAGTCCAACCCTAAGCTTGGTAATTGGAAATTGCTATTTGCAGTCCAAGGCACTTTCAACCCTAATCTTGCCTAAGTTAAAGGGATTTCAACACTACCAAGGCCTTGTCATGACCTTGTCATGACACATTCACCTGGGGGGTCTAGCTGTCTGGGGGATGTTACACTTGACATCCATCTGCTCTATCTCCAAGTCTAGCCTCGCAGCGAGGCCAAGTACCACACGAATAGATGACATCTTCACCACTGGTGAGAAGATCTCATCAAAGTCAACACCCTGTCGCTGTCCAAAACCCTTCACCACTAGCATGGCCTTGTATCTGGGAGGTGTGGAGGAATCTCCCTGCTTCACCCTGAAAATCCACAGATTCTTCAAGGCCTTCTTGCTCTTAGGCAATCTCACCAGGTCATATGTGTGATTTGTCTGCAGCAACTGCATCTCATCCTGCATAGCAGCCATCCACTGGCGCTTCTCGATACTCTCCACATGTAACATCCCCCAGACAGCTAGACCCCCCAGGTGAATGTGTCATGACAAGATCATGACAAGGCCTTGGTAGTGTAGAAATCCCTTTAACTTAGGCAAGTTAGGGTTGAAAGTACCTTGGACTGCAAATAGCAACTTCCAATTACCAAGCTTAGGGTTGGACTTTAGGGCCTCAACTTGATCAATCGACCCCACCATAGTATCCCTAACCCTTTAGGGGCCCCTTAGGGCACCAAGGGCCCATTGGGGTCAACCTAAGAGGCGAATTTGACCAAAGTCAACCTAAACCCCAAATTGGTCAAAGTAGCCTATTTAGAGCCAATTAACCTTCACCTTGACAAATTGATCAGTAATCTAGGTCTAGAATACCATAAGGGACCTAGTAGACCTAAAAGCCCCATCATGGGACCCCCAGTGGTGCAAATTGACCAAAATGCCCTTGTTAGGTCAAAATGGCAATTCTTCACTAAGTGCCCAAATTGACCATCACCATGTTAAATTGACCCTACCCTTAGGTTTATCATGTCATAGGGGACCCAGTGGACCAAAAAGCCCCATGACTGGGTCAACCCTAGGGCTCAATTTGACCAAGGTCAACTTAGCCTGTTTTGGTCAAATCAGCTTAAATTGGGTCAACTAAGACTCATGTGACCAAATTGACCCCACCAACAGTTTCTAAACCTAATTTTGAACCCATTTGACCCAAAAGCCCCATCCTAGGGTCATCCAATTGGTCAATTAGACCAAAAGTCAAATTTGCCCAAATTAGGTCAAATCTCTTGAACCTAGCCCAATCCCTTTGGGCTAAGCCCAAATTTACCACTTGACCAGCCTAGTAGACTGATAATTAACCCAGGAGAGAGAGGAAAATCGGCCATGGTGAGTAGGAGAGAGAAAAACCTAATTTTGGAGGAGAGAGAAGGTGGTGTTCATGGCCATTAAGGTGTTAAACCCCTTGGAATCCCCATTGGTGCCTCCCTTCATCTCCCCTGATGAATGTGGAGGGAATTCCAGGAGTTTTCTGGAGGAATTGAAGGCAGGGGGGATGTATTAGGTCGGTTATGGGAGGAATTCGAAGGGGCCATTAATGGCATTGGTGGTTAAAGCCACCATTACCTTCAATCGACCCCCCCCCCCCCCCCCATCATCTTTAGAAGCCAGAGAGGAGTTGAAACCCCCCTTCCCCGAGAGGAATGAGCCATCTGTGCAAGGAGTTGGGTGGTGCCGAGATTTCCAAGGAGGAGCAATGGTGGTCGACGGCCGGAGCACCTAAACCCCCCAATGCAGGTCCGGTTCTTCTCCTCTACCCCAGTGGATAGATCCACATCAAAAATCGCCAAGGATTGGGGCCAATTGGTCCCTAATCGAGTGGACGAAATCTCCATTTTTGGAGCTTTATTTTCCTAGCCTAAAGCCCGATTCCGGCCACCCCCGGCCGGCCAACCACCCCCCATCGCCGGCCACCACCTCAACGGAGGTGGTGGAGGCATTGGTCGGCCGGGACGGCGCTCAGGTGGCCGGGAAATCCGCTTCCAAACCCGCCCAGGCGCGGGCAAATCTGAGCCGTAGGCTCAAGGAAGAAGATGAGCAGTAACCGCTCATCTTGCTTCAAGATGCGTGCTGGCTGTTATTTTAAATACTATTATGTGATTTATTTGGTATTATTACTGGCAGAAATTGAAATTAATTACTAAAAATATTAGATGCCCTCTACAGGAAAAGTGCCCAACATGAAAGATGTAGGCCTTGACCCCTAGGATCATACAAAATTGAGTTCACACTATTTGGAGTCCTGGTTTGACCTCAGCACCCATTCTAGTGCAAAGTTTGACTGAACTTTGAAAGGGTGCCCACACCAATCCTCTAGTCCAAATGACTTGAAATTTGGACTAGGAGTGAGCTTGCCTAGGTTTATAACATATCCAAAAATGAGAATTTTTGGAGAACTTTTCCCTAAAGTTTTTGTAGAAATTTAATAATCTTTGCATAATTTATTTGGAGGGTCAAATGACCTCCAATCTCCACCAAATTTTGGTGGGGTGTTATTAGTGTCATGGTAAACCCCTGGTTAAAATCTCAACTCATTTGGAGTTCATTTGATTAGGTAATCATTAGGCCAAAGATTTGTCTATTTTGGGGGAAATTTGTGAATAAGGGCTATTTGGGATTTTTCATGGTCAAACCACCTCCTATTGGAGTGGGACTTTGGCCACTGCCCTAATATCACCCAAATCACCTCCAAGAGAGTTATGGGGTCATGGGGAGTTGGTTTGCCCTAGGACATGGAGTTGGAGCACCTTGGGGTGCATTCAGTCAAGTAGTGAACCATTGGCCAAATGGGTCCATAGAGACTTGCGTCTTCTTGGAAAGGTCAGTGGGGTCAATTTGAGACCCCCATGAGGAAGTTTTGTGAGCATTAGAGTTGGTTTGCTCAAGGCCATAGGGTTGATCCCTATGGAGTGGAATTTGGGGTTGTGAAGGACATAGGAGAGTTTGTCCTTGGAGAGGGGTGTATTGGACTCCCCTGAGTTCTATAAGTGTTGTGACACCCTCACAAGAAGTTTGGGTGGATTTGGAGAAGTTTTGACCCCAACCCTAGGTTGAACCCTAAAGGGGTGCAATTAGAGGCCAATGAAGGAAGAGGGGTCAAACCTTAATGGTTTGACTTGAAATTTTGGGGAGATAGTCTTGGTGACCAGATAATGCTACTGTGAGAAATTAGTGAGGATTGGAGTTGCCAAACCTAGGTAATAAATCCTTGGGTAGATTTGTAAATATATAGGGTTTTGGGATTTAGGAAGAAATAATACTTAATGATTAGCCATCTTCTTACACCAACTTAGTTTTGATGTTATTAATTCCTGGAGATTCTGTTAGAGCCCTTGGAAGAGTTTTGTAGGTCCAAATTGTAATTATTCATATTGTTGACAATTTTTGGGATGAACAATTGTAGGGTGTTAGATTTCTTTAATTGCATGAAACTTTGCTGGATGCCATTTCATACCAATATGTACCCACTGTATTTTTCTCATAATTTTTGGATTAATATTTTTGCTACCTCTAGTTCATTTTGGAATAAATTGCAAATATATCCTCTGTGGAAATTACAAATGTACCCTCTGTGGAACATGGTCAGATTTTGTAGGACTGAATATTTTAGTATGAATCACCTCTGTACTAATTTGCATAAGGTTTGGAGATCATATGAAGGTACCTCCTTTGTAATTTATTGGTAATAAGTGAGTTTTAGAATTTTTTAAAAATAGTAAATCTTGCTGGTTTTTCCTACAATTTCATACCCACTGATTATTAGGTACCCTTGATTTATGTAAAAATTTAGGCAGGCATTGGATGTCAGGAAAGCATACTTGCAGTTCAAACCTTAGGAAGTGGTATTTTGGGAAAAATGATTTAAATATTATTATTATTTGGAAAATTATGAAACTCTGGATTTGGTCTTAGAAATGTAGTATGGACCTCCAATAAAATTATTGAATCATAGGATTGAGTATTTAATGTACCTCCCTTTATGAGCATCAAAACGTTAAGGGTGGTCTGCGTTTAGCAATTTGCAATCTTGGGGTTATAGGTCAAATTGGGGTATGCTGATTGGAGATGTGAGAGTTTAACGGTGATTATATGACTATGTAAGGATCCCTAGAGTTAATTAGGGTTTGAAGAGTCCTAGGGTGGTGTGGTGCCACCCTTGGGGTAGGTCGTCCTGGGATTGACGAAAGATCGTTTTTTGCCTTAGATCTTAAAGCACTTGGTTTTAGATCAGGTAAAGTATTAAAGGGGTTTCCTTATGGGTAGTAACTAGTAATACTAAGTGTCTGGGGAATGGGAACTTTGGGGTGTCATCCCATCATAGTTCCTAGTTCCGTAGCGAGCCCCTACGGGGTAACCCTCGGGAAGTCCAAGACTACCCTGTCACATAAGGAGTAAGACATTGTACAAGATTAACTAATAACTCACTCATCCACACCCTGTGGTTTCGTGAGTTTAGTTGGTTTGGTTTTACGAGCGGTAATCTCGGTGGTTGTAGCAGCAGACTAGTTAGTCTGGTGAGCTTATGGCTCGGAAGGTTATTGATGGCGGGCAGGTTAGCCCGGGGAGCTTATGGCTCGGAAGGTTATTGATGGCGGGCAGGTTAGCCCGGGGAGCTTATGGCTCAGAGATAGGAAGTAGAACATGTTGCTTGTGCATTGAAGGTGGTGGGTCTTCGGTATTGGACGGTCGTTCACACCGACGTCAATACGTTGACTCGGCGAGTGTGGTATTTACACTTAGCCTTGAAAGTCTGGCGGTCCAGTCAGCAAGAGTACGCAGACGCTCCGCGGGTTTAGTGGAGGTGTACAATAGGTCTAGGTTAGGTAGTGTGAATACCAACCTAGAGGTGGGCGAGGCCCAACCCACCGCTTCCGTTTGCCACTACGGGAGTATCCTGGGAGTCTAGCTCGCTCCAAAAAGGGGGAACTAAAGGTCTATGCGCATAGAGTCGTAGTGGGTGAGTTGCACTTGTATGAACATAGCATAACAGCATACTTTGCATGACATAGCATAAACATTGCATTCAACCTACCCCTAACGTATAAGTCGGTTATGGGACTTCTTATACGGTAGGCCCTGCTAAACGACCCCTTGGTGTATAGGTTTGTATGGGCATTCCTATAAATCAATGGTTACTTTTCTATTGCTATTGTATTTACTTACTGCACTTTACTTATTCTTTACCTGCTCTTACTATGCCCTTTACTGCTTCAGTTGTATATATACACATGTGTAGTGTAGAAACATTCCATGTATCATCGTCACCTGCTCTTTGTTATACCCCTTGCTGTCCTCCGCTTCATCCTCCCGCACGGTGCCTAGGAGCCATTGGGGGTGCGGTGGGGAACATAAGGCTTAGTCTTTTTGACTAACGGTCGGTGGACCATATCATTTTAGGGGTTCGAGGAGACGCAGCAACACCAGAGGCCGGAGCAGACGGAGGCGGGCCAGTCCAGTACAGGAGCACAGGATTCAGGATCTGTGAGTGATTAGTAGTTAGCTTCCGCGAGTGATCTTGTAGTGAGGATATGATGTACAGGGCACGAGCCCTCTTTATTATTGTACCCCTTGTTATCTTTTATTCAGTTATTATCTGTGGACATTTACCTTTATGGTTTATAATTCATGTGATTCTGTGGGCTTGTCTTCTCTTTAATGTACTTTTCTTCGTGATCGATTTGGCCGGCAGGATCGGCGTTTTGTAGTGGCGACCTTCCCGAGTGAAGGTGTCACCGCAAAACGGCGGTTCTGGGCCTAAGACCCGGTGGTTTTTGCAAAAAATTAAAGGGGTCTTACAAGTGGTATCAGAGGCAAACCTCGATCCGAAGAAAAGAAGTCCACAAACCCTGGGCCACCCCGCGCGAGTTTAGTTTGAGGACAAACTAAGCAGCGGAAGCAGTGGTGTGCCCATATGGGGAAATCACATGAAAAAGTCCACTTTTAACTGAATCTTCTTAGTTATCTTCCCTTACGTGTGTCGAGTTTTCTTTTGTAGCCTGCGGCGAACCCTGCCCCCCAGCAGGGAATACCTCCGGCTACAAAGATCTCTTTAGATAGTCTTTTAGTCAATGAGTTAGACTCAACCCCACTAGGACACGTGACTTACTAGGACAATTTATACCATGACCTAGTCTGAAATAGATCGTAAGCATAACTTTTGGTGAAGGTGCGAGGATACTCAAAAGAGGCTAGAGAAAGGAAGATTGACACATAAGCAGAACGGTAAGAGACTCTTAGACTCAACCCTCGTATTTGTGACAGGAATACATTAAGACAACCACCATAACAAACACCAAGGGTCGGATAAGAATTGAAGTTCAGAAGGGACCCGTTTGGGATTGGGTGACATAGTGACCCTGATAAGGTTGTCATAGAAGGTACCTAGAAGAGTCTAAAGTGTGGAGTACACCAGTGAGCCCCAAGATAGAACCCCAAGTCTAAGGTTGTATGCCCTAAGATTTGTTTGCATACTTGGGACGAATATAACTTGGTGATATTGAAGATTCTTAGCCCAAAATAGATAGTGGCTTATCTTTTGTTTATTGGGGGCTTGTCCTTTGTTTATTGGGGCGTATCTTTTGTTTATTGGGCCAATTAACGACGGACTTGGATTTTTTTCCTTAGACCTAAGTTAGAAAATTTTATGTCATGAGCATAATGATTTTTTAAGTCGATCTTACTCAATGTTACTTGAAAGAAGATGAGACGGCGTAACAGTATGTTTGGAATGATGACCGGTAGAAGTACCAGGGCAATGGTAGACATCATTTGGGTCGGACAACAACTTGCCCTTAGTTGAGTCTTGAGAAATGTAAAGTCGCTAGGATTAATCATTTGAGGATGTTGATGTCCTAGTATAGAAGTTAAGGGCGGAAATTTGATCTTACAAGTTGTAGTTAAATTTGAAAACTCTTGTGGTTGGGGGAAATTCGGAAGCGATCAACTTATGATCACACTCTGTCATGGTTGAAATTTTATCTACAATAATAGCTTTATACCATGTGAACTTTGATGATAAATAACCAGAGATCTTAGTCGATGACTTGTTAGATTTGGAATATTGTGTTTGATTTCATTATGGCAAGAATGATCTGAGTTTATCTTGCTTAAGACCATTTGAGAGTGATCAAGACTAGCATAAGTGGAAGTGACAGGATTTTGGAGAAATAAACATGATGATTCTTCCTTGATAAAATTGACTTGTGCAAAACCCTAAGGTGTCAAAATTTTGCTCTTTATCACTCAAACTGCACGTAGAAAATGATTGGGAGTCATCTTACCATTATGATTGGTTAGCATATACTCATAAAAGTTCACGAGTGCACCCCTGTTAAAATTTAAGGATGATTGGGACGCTAGACGATTGCATTAGTTCCATCAATAGTAAGAACTGAAAAAGTCGTAGATTGGAGTTGATTGTTAATTCGGACGTACCTGGAAGAGTAAGAATTGAACGTGAAAGAAAACTTTAGAGGCATAAGAGTCTGCCCAGGTTAGAGTGGAAGTTCGAGGATAGATTGACCAAGGTAGCTAGGTCACTCCAGTCAGGATAGATGATACGACGGTGCGAGTCTTGCGGCGCAAGAAGATTCCAGAGGTTAAGACATGTGGTAAAATTGGGGTCAGGAGGAGCACAACTTGGAGCCACTAGAGCTGGTGTGGCAGAGATAGTCAGTGCTCTCCGAGCCAAGAATAATTTCAATTCTTAGGGGATGTTACGTTCAAATACTCTCGGTGAAAACCCCGCAAGCCTAACCTGAATTTCGAGGACGAAATTATTATTTTTGTTTATTGGGATTTGTAACATCCCCCAGACAGCTAGACCCCCCAGGTGAATGTGTCATGACAAGATCATGACAAGGCCTTGGTAGTGTAGAAATCCCTTTAACTTAGGCAAGTTAGGGTTGAAAGTACCTTGGACTACAAATAGCAACTTCCAATTACCAAGCTTAGGGTTGGACTTTAGGGCCTCAACTTGATCAATTGACCCCACCATAGTATCCCTAACCCTTTAGGGGCCCCCTTAAGGCACCAAGGGCCCATTGGGGTCAACCTAAGAGGCCAATTTGACCAAAGTCAACCTAAACCCCAAATTGGTCAAAGTAGCCTATTTAGAGCCAATTAACCTTCACCTTGACAAATTGATCACTAATCTAGGTCTAGAATACCATAAGGGACCTAGTAGACCTAAAAGCCCCATCATGGGACCCCCCGTGGTGCAAATTGACCAAAATGCCCTTGTTAGGTCAAAATGGCAATTCTTCACTAAGTGCCCAAATTGACCATCACCATGTTAAATTGACCCTACCCTTAGGGTTATCATGTCATAGGGGACCCAGTGGACCAAAAAGCCCCATGACTGGGTCAACCCTAGGGCTCAATTTGACCAAGGTCAACTTAGCATATTTTGGTCAAATCAGCTTAAATTGGGTCAACTAAGACTCATGTGACCAAATTGACCCCACCAACAGTTTCTAAACCTAATTTTGAACCCATTGGACCCAAAAGCCCCATCCTAGGGTCACCCAATTGGTCAATTGGACCAAAAGTCAAATTTGCCCAAATTAGGTCAAATCTCTTGAACCTAGCACAATCCCTTTGGGCTAAGCCCAAATTGACCACTTGACTAGCCTAGTAGACTGATAATTAACCCAGGAGAGAGAGGAAAATCGGCCATGGTGAGTAGGAGAGAGAAAAACCTAATTTTGGAGGAGAGAGAAGGTGGTGTTCATGGCCATTAAGGTGTTAAACCCCTTGGAATCCCCATTGGTGCCTCCCTTCATCTCCCCTGATGAATGTGGAGGGAATTCCAGGAGTTTTCTGGAGGAATTGAAGGCAGGGGGGATGTATTGGGTCGGTTATGGGAGGAATTCGAAGGGGCCATTAATGGCATTGGTGGTTAAAGCCACCATTACCTTCAATCGACCCCCCCATCATCTTCAGAAGCCAGAGAGGAGTTGAAACCCCCCTTCCCCGAGAGGAATGAGCCATCTGTGCAAGGAGTTGGGTGGTGCCGAGATTTCCAAGGAGGAGCAATGGTGGTCGACGGCCGGAGCACCTAAACCCCCCAATGCAGGTCCGGTTCTTCTCCTCTACCCCAGTGGATAGATCCACATCAAAAATCGCCAAGGATTGGGGCCAATTGGTCCCTAATCGAGTGGACGAAATCTCCATTTTTGGAGCTTTATTTTCCTAGCCTAAAGCCCGATTCTGGCCACCCCCGGCCGGCCAACCACCCCCCATCGCCGGCCACCACCTCAACGGAGGTGGTGGAGGCATTGGTCGGCCGGGACGGCGCTCAGGTGGCCGGGAAATCCGCTTCCAAACCCGCCCAGGCGCGGGCAAATCTGAGCCGTAGGCTCAAGGAAGAAGATGAGCAGTAACCGCTCATCTTGCTTCAAGATGCGTGCTGGCTGTTATTTTAAATACTATTATGTGATTTATTTGGTATAATTACTGGCAGAAATTGAAATTAATTACTAAAAATATTAGATGCCCTCTACAGAAAAAGTGCCCAACATGAAATATGTAGGCCTTGACCCCTAGGATCATACAAAATTGAGTTCACACCATTTGGAGTCCTGGTTTGACCTCAGCACCCATTCTAGTGCAAAGTTTGACTAAACTTTGAAAGGGTGCCCACACCAATACTCTAGTCCAAATGACTTGAAATTTGGACTAGGAGTGAGTCTTGCCTAGTTTTATAACATATCCAAAAATGAGAATTTTTGGAGAACTTTTCCCTAAAGTTTTTGTAGAAATTTAATAATATTTGCATAATTTATTTGGAGGGTCAAATGACCTCCGATCTCCACCAAATTTTGGTGGGGTGTTATTAGTGTCATGGTAAACCCCTGGTTAAAATCTCAACTCATTTGGAGTTCATTTGATTAGGTAATCATTAGGCCAAAGATTTGTCTATTTGGGGGGAAATTTGTGAATAAGGGCTATTTGAGATTTTTCATGGTCAAACCACCTCCTATTGGAGTGGGACTTTGGACACTGCCCTAATATCACCCAAATCACCTCCAACTGAGTTATGGGGTCATGGGGAGTTGGTTTGCCCTAGGACATGGAGTTGGAGCACCTTGGAGTGCATTTAGTCAAGTAGTGATCCATTGGCCAAATGGGTCCATAGAGACTTGCGTCTTCTTGGAAAGGTCAGTGGGGTCAATTTGAGACCCCCATGAGGAAGTTTTGTGAGCATTAGAGTTGGTTTGCTCAAGGCCATAGGGTTGATCCCTATAGAGTGGAATTTGGGGTTGTGAAGGACATAGGAGAGTTTGTCCTTGGAGAGGGGTGTATTGGACTCCCCTGAGTTCTATAAGTGTTGTGACACCCTCACAAGAAGTTTGGGTGGATTTGGAGAAGTTTTGACCCCAACCCTAGGTTGAACCCTAAAGGGGTGCAATTAGAGGCCAATGAAGGAAGAGGGGTCAAACCTTAATGGTTTGACTTGAAATTTTGGGGAGATGGTCTTGGTGACCAGAGAATGCTACTGTGAGAAATTGGTGAGGATTGGAGTTGCCAAACCTAGGTAATAAATCCTTGGGTAGATTTGTAAATATTTAGGGTTTTGGGATTTAGGAAGAAATAATACTTAATGTTTAGCCATATTCTTACACCAACTTAGTTTTGATGTTATTAATCCCTGGAGATTCTGTTAGAGCCCTTGGAAGAGTTTTGTAGGTCCAAATTGTAATTATTCATATTGTTGACAATTTTTGGGATGAACAATTGTAGGGTGTTAGATTTCTGTAATTGCATGAAACTTTTCTGGATGCCATTTCATACCAATATGTACCCACTGTATTTTTCTCATAATTTTTGGATTAATATTTTTGCTACCTCTAGTTCATTTTGGAATAAATTGCAAATATATCCTCTGTGGAAATTACAAATGTACCCTCTGTGGAACATGGACAAATTTTGTAGGACTGAATATTTTAGTATGCATCACCTCTGTACTAATTTGCATAAGGTTTGGAGATCATATGAAGGTACCTCCTTTGGAATTTATTGGTAATAAGTGAGTTTTGGAATTTTTAAAAAATAGTAAATCTTGCTGGTTTTTCCTACAATTTCATACCACTGATTATTAGGTACCCTTGATTTATGTAAAAATTTAGGCAGGCATTGGATGTCAGGAAAGCATACTTGCAGTTCAAACCTTAGGAAGTGGTATTTTGGGAAAAATGATTTAAATATTATTATTATTTGGAAAATTATGAAACTCTGGATTTGGTCTTAAAAATGTAGTATGGACCTCCAATAAAATTGTTGAATCATAGGATTGAGTATTTAATGTACCTCCCTTTATGAGCATCAAAACGTTAAGGGTGGTCTGCGTTTAGCAATTTGCAATCTTGGGGTTATAGGTCAAATTGGGGTATGCTGATTGGAGATGTGAGAGTTTAATGGTGATTATATGACTATGTAAGGATCCCTAGAGTTAATTAGGGTTTGAAGAGTCCTAGGGTGGTGTGGTGCCACCCTTGGGGTAGGTCGTCCTGGGATTGACGAAAAATCGTCTTTTGCCTTAGATCTTAAAGCACTTGGTTTTAGATCAGGTAAAGTATTAAAGGCGTTTCCTTATGGGTAGTAACTAGTAATACTAAGTGTCTGGGGAATGGGAACTTTGGGGTGTCATCCCATCATAGTTCCTAGTTCCGTAGCGAGCCCCTACGGGGTAACCCTCGGGAAGTCCAAGACTACCCTGTCACATAAGGAGTAAGACATTATACAAGATTAACTAATAACTCACTCATCCACACCCTGTGGTTTCGTGAGTTTAGTTGGTTTGGTTTTACGAGCGGTAAGCTCGGTGGTTGTAGCAGCAGACTAGTTAGTCTGGTGAGCTTATGGCTCGGAAGGTTATTGATGGTGGGCAGGTTAGCCCGGGGAGCTTATGGCTCGGAAGGTTATTGATGGCGGGCAGGTTAGCCCGGGGAACTTATGGCTCAGAGATAGGAAGTAGAACATGTTGCTTGTGCATTGAAGGTGGTGGGTCTTCGGTATTGGACGGTCGTTCACACCGACGTCAATACGTTGACTCAGCGAGTGTGGTATTTACACTTAGCCTTGAAAGTCTGGCGGTCCAGTCAGCAAGAGTACGCAGACGCTCCGCGGGTTTAGTGGAGGCGAACAATAGGTCTAGGTTAGGTAGTGTGAATACCAACCTAGAGGTGGGCGAGGCCCAACCCACTGCTTCCGTTTGCCACTACGGGAGTATCCTGGGAGTCTAGCTCGCTCCAAAAAGGGGGAACTAAAGGTCTATGCGCATAGAGTCGTAGTGGGTGAGTTGCACTTGTATGAACATAGCATAACAGCATACTTTGCATGACATAGCATAAACATTGCATTCAACCTACCCCTAACGTATAAGTCGATTATGGGACTTCTTATACGGTAGGCCCTGCTAAACGACCCCTTGGTCTATAGGTTTGTATGGGCATTCCTATAAATCAATGGTTACTTTTCTATTGCTATTGTATTTACTTACTGCACTTTACTTATTCTTTACCTGCTCTTACTATGCCCTTTACTGCTTCAGTTGTATATATACACATGTGTAGTGTAGAAACATTCCATGTACCATCGTCACCTGCTCTTTGTTATACCCCTTGCTGTCCTCCGCTTCATCCTCCCGCACGGTGCCTAGGAGCCATTGGGGGTGGGGTGGGGAACATAAGGCTTAGTCTTTTTGACTAACGGTCGGTGGACCATATCATTTTAGGGGTTCGAGGAGACGCAGCAACACCAGAGGCCGGAGCAGACGGAGGCGGGCCAGTCCAGTACAGGAGCACAGGATTTAGGATCTGTGAGTGATTAGTAGTTGGCTTCCGCGAGTGATCTTGTAGTGAGGATATGATGTACAGGGCATGAGCCCTCTTTATTATTGTACCCCTTGTTATCTTTTATTCAGTTATTATCTGTGGACATTTACCTTTATGGTTTATAATTCATGTGATTCTGTGGGCTTGTCTTCTCTTTAATGTACTTTTCTTCGTGATCGATTTGGCCGGCAGGATCGGCGTTTTGTAGTGGCGACCTTCCCGAGTGAAGGTGTCACCGCAAAACGGCGGTTCTGGGCCTAAGACCCGGTGGTTTTTGCAAAAAATTAAAGGGGTCTTACACCACAACCTTATCATAACTCTTAGGCTCCCCCACATTAGTCAGAAGAATGAACTCTGATGCAGAATATCTAGTGGAAGGATGTCTGACCTGATCTGACCTCCGTAGGACAGGCTCAGGGGCCGGTGCAGGCACATCATTAGTAATGCCCTCAGCGACTCCTGGTTCACCATCAGTGGTGATATCATGATCCGGAAGGGTATCAGTACCCTGTGCTGGCTCAGGCTCAGTAGCCTCCTCAGTCCCGCCATCTCCAACCATAGGTGACTCTGCAGCAGTGCGAGAGTCAACCTCAAACTCAACAGTCTCCTCAGGATCACCAACAGTCTGATCCTCACAGAAAACAGCATCACGGCTACGTACAAGCTTCTTCTCAACTGGATCAAAGAACCTGTACCCAAACTCTCCACTGTAGCCGTACCCCAAGAAAATACACTGTCGGGTCTTCGAATCAAACTTCGATCTCTCGTCCCTGGGGACGTGCACAAAGGCTTTGCAGCCAAATACCCGCAAGTGACTGTATGAGGGGTCCTTCCCGTACCAGACCCTATCTGGGACATCCTCCTACAAAGCTGAACTCGGTGAGAGGTTGATGACATGCGCTGCAGTAAGAAGAGCCTCACGCCAAAACATCTCTGGCAGCTTCGACTCAGAAAGCATGCATCAAACTCTCTCCATCAGTGTCCTGTTCATCCTCTCAGCTACGCCATTCAGCTGTGGCGTCTTCGGCGGGGTCTTCTCATGTCGGATACCATGGTCCCTGCAGTACTCATCAAAGGGACCAATGTACTCTCCCCCATTGTCGGACCTGATGCACTTTAGTCTCTTCCCATACTATCTCTCCACCTCAGCGTGGAATCTCCTGAAAGTATCGAGAACCTGATCTTTGGTCTTGATGGCATAGACCCAAAGCTTCCTCGAATGGTCGTCTATAAAATTGAAGAAGTATGATGCTACTCCTCTATTCTGGACCTTCAGTGGTCCGCACACATCAGTGTGAACAAGCTCCAATGGCTTCGATCTCCTGGTGGACGTGTGGCTGTGGAATGAAACTCTGTTTTGTTTCCCAGCCATACAGTGATCGCACCTCTCCAAGTGAACAGCAGACATATCACTAATCAACTTCTTCTTTTCCAGGCATCCCAATCCCTTCTGGCTAATATGTGCCAGCCTCCTGTGCCATAAAGAGGTGGATGCCTCATCCCTGACGGAGTTGGCCTGAGCAGCTTCAGGCCTCCCCTCCATGTCGTACAGTCCAGAATCTCTATAACCTCTGGCAATCACAAGTGATCCCCTGATCAACTTCCAGAAGTCTCCTCCAAAGACACTCAGGTGTCCTTCGTCTCGAAGCCTGCCAACGGATATCAAGTTGAAGCGAATGTCTGGCACGTGTCTAACATCCCTCAGAATAAGTAGGGCACCAGTGCTCGTCTTCAAATGCATGTCTCCACGCCCAAGAACCTTGGACGAATCCCCATTGCCCATCCTCAACACCCCACAGTCATGAGTGGTGTAGGTGGCAAATAACTCCCTGTTGTGGGAGACATGCGCAGAGGCTCCAGAATCAACGATCCAGCATCGGTCGTCACACGCGAGTGCAGCAGTGACGTCCTCACTAACAATAATGGCGTTGTCCTCCTCAGTCAAAACAGTAGCTGTCGTGTGACCCTCATCCTTGCCCTCAGTGTCAATCCCTTTCTTCTTCTGATCGTTCTTCAACGAGTAGCAAAACTTCTTGATGTGTCCCTTCATGTGGCAGTAGTGGCGTTCCACGTTCTCAAAACGTGACCTCGACTTGCCCCTACTCTTGCTCATGTCCTCCTTCCTGCCTCGGCTCTTACTCCTTCCTCTCCCCCTGGGCTCAGTAAATAGAACGTCAGCTCGTGAAGAAGCCCTTGAGACTTTCGTCTCACCTCCTCATTCAAGATCCCACTTTTGGCGATCTCCATGGAAACAATCCCCTGAGGGAAGAATTGATCAGAGAAACTCTGACCATCTCCCAAGAATCAGGAAGTGACTTGAGTAGCCACAATGCGTTCACCTCATCTTCAAAAGTCACCTTCATGGCAGTTAGATGATCGATAATCCCCTGGAACTCGTTGACATGATCCAAAATAGGTGAGCCCTCCCAGTACCTGAACTCTCCAAGCTTCTTCAGCAGATAAAGCTTGTTGATGCCCGTGCTCTTGGCATACAACGTCTCGAGATTCGTCCACAGTACCTTTGCATCAGTGATGCTAGCCACATGGTTGTAGACATTCGGCTCCACGATCCGTCTGATAAACCCACATAGCTTCCGATGCTCCACCTTCCATTTCGCCGGATCCATGTCCTCTGGCATCTCCTCAAAGATAGGAGCATGTCAACCCTTCACGTAGATCAGATCCTCCATCAAAAGATGCCACTGGTGGTAATTGGCACCATTCAACTTTACCATATGCTCTGAACCTGATGTGGACTCCATTCTGCTCTGCCAACTGGCCGGACCGACCACTGATCTTTGAGTTGACTATCTCACAATATGCAACCAAAGAGGATAGCCAGAGGACCAATGGTCGTAAACTACCACTCCCAATTGCACACCCGAGATCACAATCAACTCGTCCTGAAACCCAAAAGGTCAGCCCGGTATCTGCTCTGTCATTGAAACGGCTCTGTCACTGAACCTAGCTTTGATACCACTTGTTGGGAATGCGAGTTGACAATCCCGACCAGAGCACTTGTGCGACCGCTTTGTGCGGTATGCAAACACAAAAGAAAAATGCAATGCAGGAATAATAAAACAAAAACACACAGAAATTTTAACGTGGAAAACCCAATTGGGTAAAAAATCATGGGACGATCGGAGTCCAACTCGGAAAGTCTCCACTAAAAGTGTGTGAAAAATCACACGCACGAATTACAGGCTTTCCCTCCACCGATCCACAAAGAATCTTCACTCCTCCACCACAAAATGTAATCCACAAAGGATTTACACCGCCTCCTTTCAAACCACGCACAATCACAAGTATTTGAAAGAGATACAAAATAAGTCAGAAGCATTACCCGGACGGATTGAATAATCCGTCCCAACGTCGAAGATGACGTTCTCCAAATCCACGAACAAGAACGGCTATGCGTAGCCCCTTTCTCCTTCGTCTTCAACCTCCAAGCCACGAACACGAAGGCCGGCGACAGCCCCCTCCAATACAGCAGGCCGAGACCTTCAACACAAGCGGCGGCCGGATCTCCTCCAACAGGTGGCGGCAGATCTACACACCAGGCGGGATCCTTTCTCCCAGGCGGCGGCCAAAAACAAAAGGGCTTCTCAGCGGGCGGCCCAAACACTTCTCAGCGGGCGGCCATACCTTCTCAGCGGGTGGCCAGACCTTCAACACCAGGCGAGATCTCCTCCTCAAGCGGCGGTTCCTCCTTCCAATGCTCCAGGCGGCCGGTTACACACAATGCAGAAAAGCACGGGGGAGAGAATAATGTAGGGCTGCAGTTATTGGAGAGAAGAAAAAAAATGAAAACGAGCTCCTTTTTGGTTTTGTTTAATTTCTTAATCCGGTTATCCCAATGAAACTCCTCTCAGGAGAAAAAGAAAAACAAATATATTTATTCCAAAAAGATTTTGGAATAAAAAATTGTCATGTAGCAAATGTCTTGCCCCCTCTCATTTGGATATCTGCACACCATTAATGTAATCATTTGTATCAATTTGAAATCACGAGCCGCACTTAGCGCGCCCGGTGGTTTCTACCGACTCGGATGGGAACCACACCCAATAAGGAAGTGTACCTGGTGCTGCAAGAAATCGCCAGATTTAAGGGCTTTTGGGACCTCAGATTGCACATTGTTTTTCTAGATACGTCATAAAGCATGAATACGTTGGAGAATATAATGAAGTAATAAATGCTAATCTCAATATGATTATATCTTAAGGGTGCTTATATTTGCAGACCATATACAGATATTTGCAGCCCACAAAATAATCCCAAATTTTTACTTTTAACCTAAATTAACTCTCTATTTGCCGCCCCCCATTTTTTACTCCCGATCGACCTAGCTACTGCGCCCAGGTAAAACCCTCCGCCTGGATTCCCACCGGCGGTCGCCTCCCCGGTTGCCGGTGCCGCCTGCTCCAGTTCGCCCTGTCCTCGAAACCCCGACGCTGCCTGCTTCTTCCTTTCCGAGGGTCGAAAGTCCCGGCACCGCCGGCTTCATCTCTCCCGAGCCTCGAGGACGCCCCCTCGCCGCCTCCTTCAACCTGGTCGAGTCTCGAAAGCTCCAATCGATCGCCCCAGCATAGCCGTAAATCGGAAGTGGCAGAAGCTCTAATCGGAAGCTCCAATCGGAAGTTGCAGAAGTTGCAGAAGCCCTAAATCTGAAGCTCTAATCGGAAACTCACAGCCGGCTTGAAGCTTTAATCGGAATTTGCAGGAGCCCTATATCTGCAGTTGCCTGAAGCCCTATTATCCCCAAAGTGAGTATTTTTTAACTCTAATGTTTAGGTTTTCCATCCATTTAGGACTTTTTACGCCGGATGGAAATTGTCAAGTTGATATTATAGATGCTTGTGTAGGTGCGGTGAGTTGTGTGCTTGTTGGAGAGGTAATTCATTGTAATTATTTATTCCATGTAGTTCAAAATGAGTGGTGAAGAGCAAAAACTAATAATGCATGAGGATTGTCCGTTACCCGATGTGTTTCCAGTATGGACGAGATATCACGAGGAGATGGCAGAGCAGTGGGGAATTCCCTATATAACAAATATTCGTGATTGACGAAAGGTATGTATATTTAATATACTTTAAAAGATGTTATGAGTAGGTGTATATGTTATCTAATTTTTGTTTAAAATTTTTGGATTCTATCAGGCGCAAAAATCTATCGCAGCGTGCAAGAATTTTGTAAGTTTTTCATTGCCTTCTACATCTACCTATCATGATGCATGAAATAAAATAAATTTCGGACAACTAATTTGGGATTTTGTTCATTGTTTCATGTAGGGTGGTGATCATTTTGGGGCAAAGAATCGTCAGCTTTATTTATTACTAGAACATGTGCAACTGATACTTTGTAGTTTGTTTGAACGATAAATTTTTGGACATTAACTTATATTTCTGCCTTTATTGCACAATGGAAAAAATATGACTTTTTTAGGTGGGCTGCAAATAGCATGTTGGGCTGCAAATATTGATATGGGGCCTGCAAATATCGGTGGGCTGCAAATATCCATATAGGGCCTGCAAATATAATTACCCTATCTTAATGTCAATACTTTAGAGAATTTAATGTCAAAGCTAATGTTTTTGTATACATATTTAAACTTTGAGTTTATTTTAATACTAAATTATAAAATTCTAGAATGCTAACTAAAAACGAATTAATAACATTTTAACCATAAACTATATTAAGCTAAGTATATCAAGAGTAATAATCATGTCCTACATACTATAAAGCATATAACGAATTAATATAGAGTGATGTTAAACGCAGGCTAGTTTTGGCTATATGCAGACCACAATTTTTTTAAAGAAACGATGTTAAACGCAGGCCGATTTTAGCTATATGCAGGCCATAATTTTTAAAAAAAAGATATCATTTTTTCTTTTAAAATTTCAGAAAAAAATGATTCGAGTAGTTTAAAATTCCTTCAGTGCTTGAGGATTTCCTTTCCGGACTTGTAGATTTCCTTCATCCCGAAAGGCGACGCAGCATCTCACTTTTGTTCCCCGGAGCAGCTCACTTTTGTTCCCCGGAGCAGCTCACTTTTGTTCCCCGGAGCAGCTCACTTTTGTTCCCAGGAGCAGCTCACTTTTGTTCCCAGGAGCAGCTCACTTTTGTTCCCCGGAGCAGCTCACTTTTGTTCTCCACCTTTCTCAGAAGGAGAAAAGGACTTAGTTTTTTCCAAGAGGCGGCCTGTCGCCTTCGGATCTCTCTATCTCTCTACTACTGTAACGAGTTGCGGCCTGTCGCACTCGAGTTCTAAGTCTCACTTTGTAACCACCCTGAAGATAGTGGAATTTGGTCGGCACAGCTCCGACCACGTGGTTTTTTACCCTTTTCGGGTTTTCCACGCTAAAAAGTCCCAGTGCAATCAACGAATCTCTAATTGACTGTTTGCGCGCTTAGTTCGCTCACGAGCTAAGGTGGTTCAAGTGAACCGGTCTACCAAGAGCCCTAAGCGTTCCGCAACAGTTTGGCGCCGTCTGTGGGAAACTTTCCCGAAAAACTCTTCGAGAGCCAACTGCTATGGCAAGAAAGAGTGCTCGCATTACTGAAGGATCGATGCCGGAAGGACGCGTCGACCCAGCTCCTTCCCACTCACTTATCAATGCACCTCCCGCGGAGGAGGCGCTGCCAGCACCTGCGGCAGATTTGGAGGCGCGCATGCAGCAGATCGAAGAACATCAAGCTGAGATGTTGGCCCTCGTGAGGAATCTTGGGGCTCCTCAAGTTCCGAACCAATCGCCAGCTTTAAACGCACCGCCGCCCCCGGCTCTGAATCATTCCCCGAACGGGGAGGCTGTCCAAGAAGACGAAGCTTCAGAAGGATTCTCCAATGCGGCAAATACCGCTCACCTTGGCCCACCAGCTGGAGGCCCAGAAGCTGATCACCGCCGCCACCACCACGGAAGAGCTGCCCCTGAGCAAGCAGTGGAGAGAGCTACGCGGGAAGAGATACGCAACATGATAGAGAAAGAGTATGCCCAAGCAGGACGACGCGCCGCTCTCACCCGCCGTCCCGCGCATCATGACTCCCCGCTATCACCTCAAGTCTTAACCCATCCAATTCCTAATGGCTTCAAGCTTCCCAACATCGAGACGTTCGACGGGACGGACGATCCACTGGAGCACGTCAATCACTTCACCACCGTCATGAGGATTTACAGCGCTCCTGATCAGCTCCTCTGCCAAGTGTTCCCAGCAACCTTGAAGGGACAAGCGCGCACTTGGTTCCATTCCCTGCGGAATGGGGCCATCAACAACTTCACAGAAATGGCGCAGCAGTTCGTGGATCGGTTCATTGCCAACCGCCGAATTGTCCTGGATCCCTCCCACCTCTCAGGAATCCGCCAGAACGATGGAGAGACACTCAAAGATTTCTTCCGACGCTTCACTACCGAGGCTCGACAGATCCCAGGAGTCAACCCCGAGCTCCTGCGAGGAGTTTTCCTGGGAGGACTCCGCCCAAGTGGCTTCTACTCGGCTCTCATGAGAGAAACCGTGCCAAGTTATCCCGACCTCGTTCATCGGGTTGAAGCACAGATAGCTGCAGATGAGGCTATCGAAGCACACCGTCGGCAATTCGAAGGAGGACAGGGAAGGAAGAGGGGATCAGATCAAGCCCCTCGCGAATGAGAAGAACGTCGCGGCGAGGAGCGTCGCGGCGATGAACGTCGGCGTAACCACCAGAGGGATCTGGGACCACAGCCGCCCGGGACCTACACCCCGTTGAACACCACCAGAACGAATGTGCTCTACGCCATACAAAACAACCCCGAGCTCCGCATGCCCAGGATACCCCCGCCAAATCCAAGGGGCGACCAGTCCAGGTATTGCGAGTTCCATCGGGGAACCGGGCATACCACTGAGGAGTGCACCAGACTCAAAGACGAAATCGAGCGCCTCATCCGCCAGGGACTCCTGGGAAGATTCCTACAATGCCAGATTCCCAATTAGCCCCAGCAGCCTAGGGATGCAGGGGAGCAGCCCCCCGCCCCCCGAGGCGCGGGGGGAGGAAGGCCGTTGGTAGGAGAAATCGAGACGGTCGCCGGACCCCCCGTCTCAGCATCACAGATCCTCTCAATTGCCCAGCCCGTAAGAGACCACGAAGACAAAAAACTCAAGCAAGATATTACGATAGCTTTCGGAGATGAAGACTTGCAAGGGGTGCGGCTTCCGCACCAGGATCCACTCGTGATCAGCGCAGGGATCGGGGATCCCTGCTTCAAGGTGAAGAGAATACTGGTCGACAATGGAAGCTCGGTCGATGTCTTATTTCTCTCCACTTTGCAAAGTATGAAGCTCACAAAAGACCAGCTTAGTCCTGCAGCCGGGCCCGTCTACAGCTTCGATAACAGACCTATCCCGGTGCAAGGCATGATCATTCTCCCAGTCACATTGGGCGAATTTCCAAGACAGTCAATGCACAACATCCAGTTCATGGTGGTAGAGTCCACCTCCGCCTACAATGCCATCTTCGGGAGACCGCTCCAGTCGATCTTCGGGGCAATCCCTTCCATTCCACACCTAGCTATGAAGTTCCCTACTTCCGCAGGAATAGGAGTCGTAAGAGGAGACCAAGAGGCAGCCAGGACCTGCTACCTGAAGCAGGCTCAACCAGCAAGGGCGATCGCTCTCAACATCAATAACTTCGACCTGCGAGACGAGGCTACTTTGCAACGAGGAGCGCCCGTTGAAGGGCTTGTAGAAATACCACTCTCCCGACGAGACCCGACTCGAACTGTTCAGGTCGGGTCACTCTTAACACAAAAAGAGCGAGAAAAGTTCACCACCTTCCTGTAGGAGAACGAGGACATTTTCGCTTGGAGCCCGGAAGACATGCCCGGGGTAGATCCTAACGTTATCTATCACTCGCTAAACATCAACCCCGCATGCAGACCCGTGATTCAAAAGAAGAGGAACTTTGCCCCCGAGCGTTTAAAGGCGATCGAGGAGGGGGTAGCTAAGCTCCTAGAGGCACGATTCATACGCGAAGCAGAATACCCCACATGGCTCGCCAACGTAGTCATGGTGAAGAAGGCCTCGAGAAAGTGGCGGATGTGCGTCGACTACAGCAATTTGAACCAAGCGTGCCCGAAGGACAGCTTCCCCCTCCCAAGGATTGACCAGCTCGTCGACGCTACGGCAGGCCATGAGCTGCTCAGCTTCATGGATGCTTATTCAGGTTACAACCAGATAAGGATGAACCCCGCAGACGAAGAACATACTGCCTTCCGCACCGACCGGGGAGTCTACTGCTACAAGGTGATGCCTTTCGGCCTTAAAAATGCCGGAGCCACCTACCAAAGGCTGATGAACAAGGTCTTCAAGGACCTCATCGGAGAAACGATGGAGGTTTACGTGGACGATATGCTAGTAAAGAGCGTCCACCGGCGCGACCACTTGGAAGACTTGGAAAAGTGCTTCCGGCTTCTCCGTCGCTTCCAGATGCGGCTCAATCCCAGCAAGTGTGCGTTTGGTGTGACGGCGGGGAAGTTTCTAGGTTTCATGGTAACCCATCGGGGAATTGAGGCCAACCCCGAGAAGATCAAGGCGTTAGAGTATATGTCGTCACCTCGCTCAATTAAGGAAGTACAACGCCTAAACGGGAGGATCGCTGCTTTGTCCCGTTTCCTATCACGAACGGGAGACAAGTACCTCCCCTTCTTCAAAATCCTCCGGGGAGCACGCCATTCAGGTTTCCAGTGGACGGACGAGTGCCAAGTGGCCTTCGAGCTTCTCAAACAGTACCTGGCTTCGCCACCGCTTCTGTCAAAGCCCACCCACGGGGAAACTCTATTCTTGTACCTGGCCGTGTCGCCTACGGCTCTTAGCTCAGTGCTCGTGAAAGACGAAGGAGGGGTGCAGCGACCGATCTACTACCTCAGCAAAGTCCTCACCGACACCGAAACCAGGTATCCGGCAGCAGACAAGACAGCCTTGGCTCTTGTTTTCACAGCTAGAAAACTTAGACCCTACTTCCAGGCTCATGCGGTCAAGGTATTGACGCAACTCCCATTGCGGGCAATCCTCTAGAAGCCGGAAGTCTCGGGGAGACTTGTAAAGTGGGCCGTAGAACTCGGCGAGTTCGACATCCAATTCCTGCCTCGGCCCGACATCAAGTCACAGGTGCTCGCCGACTTCGTGGTGGAGTACACCATCCCGCCAGAAACAACCCTCATCAAAGACACCACCAGCCCCCGTTGGACCCTCTATGTCGACGACGCCTCTGGAGCTGAAGGGGCCAGAGCAGGATTGCTCCTCATAAGTCCCGAAGAGATCACCCTTGATTACGGACTCCGGCTAAAGTTCCCCGCAACAAATAACATCGTGGAATACGAAGCACTGATCGCCGGTCTCCGACTCGCCATCGACTGCAAAGCCGAGAACCTAACGATCTATACAGACTCCCAACTCGTGGTCTCACAGGTTGAAGGAGATTACGAGGCTAAGAGCGAACAGATGGCAAAGTACCGCGCATTCGCGAAATCACTTCTCCAGAAGATCTCATCATATCAGATTCTACACATCCCCCGAGAGCAGAATTCCAGGGCGGATGCTCTATCCAAGCTCGCCACCTCACCCTCCAGCTACCAGTCTCGAAGATGCCGAATCGAAGAAGTCGTGATCCCAAGAATTCAAGGGCCATGGGAAATCGCAGCCATCCACCAGGAAGAGTCATCCTGGATGACCCCATTGCGAGCTTACCTCGAGCAAGGGCACCTTCCCGAAGATCGCCTAGAGGCGCGAAGGCTACGAATGCGGGCAGCATCGTTCACCATTATAGACGGGGAGCTTTACAAACGGGCATTCTCAGGACCATATCTAAAATGCCTGCCAGCGGGCGAGGCGGACTACGCCCTCAGGGAAGTACACGGAGGAGTCTGCGGAGAGCACCTAGGCGGGAAGGCATTAGCGCGGAAAATACTGCGTCAAGGCTTCTATTGGCCAACGATGAGGAAGGACGCGGCCAACTTTGTCCAGAGGTGCAAAAGCTGTCAGCTGCACGCCAACATGCCTCATCAACCCCCGGTCTCACTTTCCACGCTGCAGAGTGCGTGGCCATTCGCGCAGTGGGGGATCGACCTCCTCGGTCCCCTACCTCTAGCATCCGGGCAGAGGAAGTTCATCATCCTACCCATCGACTACTTCACCAAATGGGTGGAGGCGGAGCCCCTGGCCAAAATTACGGAAGAAAACGCCAAACAATTCGTCTGGAAGAACATCGTCTGCCGCTTCGGCATCCCGGATGCGATCATTGCCGACAATGGCACTCAATTCACTGGGAAGTCCTTCACCAAGATGTGCGAGGATCTGAAGATCAACCTGCGTCACACGGCCGTGGCACATCCGCAAACCAACGGACAAGTAGAAGTCACAAACCGCACCATCCTCAAAGGACTGAAAACACGCTTGGAAGAAGCCGGGGGACAGTGGGTAGACGCGCTCCCGAATGTGTTGTGGACGTATCGCACAACAGAGAGGACTCCTACAGGGGAGACACCTTATAACCTCTGTTACGGAACCGAAGTTATCATCCCCGTCGACATCGGCGTTCCGAGTGCTCGAGTACTAACCTTCGATCCCAGCAAGAATGATGGACTGCTCCGAGAAAACCTCGATCTAATCCCAGAAGTTCGAGACAGCGCTGCTCACCGTGCTGCACTCTACCAAATGCGTGTCGCCCGGACTTACGACAGGAGGGTGAAGCCCAGACCAATCAATGTAGGAGATCTCGCCTTACGCAGCATCGAGGCCGCCGGTAAAGGCCCCCAAGGAGATAAGCTCTCACCGGCCTGGGAAGGCCCGTACGGCGTCACCACAGTCGTGAAACCCGGAACATACAGGCTCAGGACGGTGGAAGGGAAGACTTTGCCACGCACCTGGAACGCTCAAAACCTGCGCCGCTTTTACCAGTGATCCAGGGACCTCTACCATGTACTAAGCCACGAGCTCAAGCTCGTGCAAACTTATCTTCAATTTATGTACAAGCCGCGAGCTCAGACTCGTGCACCTATCTTATATTACATGTTATGTAAAAGCCGCGAGCCCAGACTCGTGCACCTATCTTATCTTACATAAAGCTATGCACCAAATGATTTCATACTGTAAAACCATATTTTGACACTTACACTCACTTAAGAAAAAACTTCATAAAGAGGCCCTGCCTCAGGGGCTTTGCACCGCCGTCGATTGAAGGTTCGCCCTTCTCCTCCGCCGTCGAGTCCCAGCGTCGTAGGGGCCTGCCCCCCTCACGTTCGCCCCCGGTTTGAATACACCAGCTATTCACCGGCCACTTCGAGGCCCTGCCTCGGGGGCTTTGCACCGCCGTCGATTGAAGGTTCGCCCTTCTCCTCCACCGTCGAGTCCCAGCGTCGTAGGGGCCTGCCCCCCTTACGTTCATCCCCGGTTTGAATACACCAGCTATTCACTGGCCACTTTGGGGCCCTGCCCCGGGGACTTTGCACCGCCGTCGATTGAAGGTTCGCCCTTCTCCTCCGCCGTCGAGTCCCGGTGACGTAGGGGCCTGCCCCCCTTACGTTCACCCACGGTTTGAATACACCTGCTATTCACCGGCCAAGCCGCGAGCACAGACTCGTGCAAAAAAGCCGCGAGGCAGACTCGTGCAAAAAAGCCGCAAGCACAGACTTGCGCAAACTAATTTTCTATTGTGTAAAAGCCGCGGGCTCAGAACCGCGCAAGCTAATCTGTCATTTTTCAGAAACCCCTCAGCCCATACGAATATCAGAGACGGGCAGCAAGCCCACAACGACCTCGGAGTACCAACACCCTCCGACATCAGCTCCTACCAGAAAAGCGCCGCACAGAGGACAATGGGTAAATTAAAGCCGCCGCAGAAAAAATCAAAACCTTCGAACTCCTCGCTCCGGAACTCGGACTCCGAAGGTTTGGGGGGCTTATGTTGTACACCCGTAAAGGCCTTGGAGGGTGCGGCCAATCCGCACCCCCCCCCCTTGGGGGTGCGGCCAATCCGCACCCCCCCCCCTTGGGGGTGCGGCCAATCCGCACCCCCCTTTCTTTTCTTTGGGGTGCGCGGTCGCGCCCACCCCTCCTCGGGGTGCGGTCCGGCGCCCTCTCCTCGCCAAAGGATCCCGGTCCCCCCCCCCCTTTTGAGGGGCAACTACCCGTCCGCCGTCCGCCCGAGGCATCTCCATGGTTCGCTGCGCACTTGGAGCACTTCAGCGCTAGCGCGTGCTCAGAACGTTTCTGAGCGCGATCAGGAAGCTTTCTCACCTTTTGTCTTTCCGGCTTCTCACTTTTTGGGTTTCCGGCTTCTCACCTTTTGTCTTTCCGGCTTCTCACTTTTTGGGTTTCCAGCTTCTCACTTTTTGTCTTTCCGGCTTCTCACTTTTTGTCTTTCAGGCTTCTCACTTTTCAGGAACAGTCAGTCGCCTTTTTCGCCTCCAACGGAACTGCCCGAACTACCCGAGCTGCCCAAGCTGCCCGAGGGGCAAGGTGGTCATTTACGAAAAATGGCGATCCGTGTGCCCCAAACCGGAAAATATGATTCGTCCACCAAGCATTTATGGAAACTGCCAACGACAAGATTACCAGACTACCCCCGGCCAAAGCTATAAAAAGGGCCCCGGGGCTTCATTTGAAAAGACCTTGACTTCTGGACCTGGGAGAGCTCCTTGCAGACTTTTGCGGAATTTTCCTTCGGTGCTTGAGGATTTTCTTTCCGGACTTGAAGATTTCCTTCATCCCGAAAGGCGACGCAGCAGCTCACTTTTGTTCCCCGGAGCAGCTCACTTTTGTTCCCAGGAGCAGCTCACTTTTATTCCCCGGAGCAGCTCACTTTTGTTCCCAGGAGCAGCTCACTTTTATTCCCCGGAGCAGCTCACTTTTGTTCTCCACCTTTCTCAGAAGGAGAAAAGGACTTAGTTTTTTCCAAGAGGCGGTCTGTCGCCTTCAGATCTCTCTATCTCTCTACTACTGTAACGAGTTGCGGCCTGTCGCACTCGAGTTCTAAGTCTCACTTTGTAACCCCCCTGAAGATAGTGGAATTTGGTCGCCACAGCTCCGACCACGTGGTTTTTTACCCTTTCCGGGTTTTCCACGCTAAAAAGTCTCAGTGCAATCAACGAATCTCTAATTGACTGTTTGCGCGCTTAGTTCGCTCACGAGCTAAGGTGGTTCAAGTGAACCGGTCTACCAAGAGCCCTAAGCGTTCCGCAACAAATATGAAATTTGACCTACATGAATAATTTTTTGGCCTGCATATATCCGCGACCTGCATATAACCAAAACCGGCCTGCATTTAACATCGCTCTTAATATAACACTTCCTAAACAAATGACATTGAAAGGGGAAGGTTTGTGAAATTTGTTATATGTAGCTTTCATTGAGGCATTCGGTGACGTGTATTCCATGATCAATACTTCGCTGTTGAAATATTATTGGTTGAAAAAAAATCCCAAAAGCTTTATGTGAACGAAAATAATAGGTGATTGTTATCCGCACTACATTTTGGCTATCCGCATTTTTTTTTGAATGAGTTATTACTCGCCTTTTGGAAATAAGTTTTGTACATGCATTTTTAGTAAAAATGTTCAACACGAAAGTTGTAGATTTCGTCGAGATCTGTAACTTTTGTGTTGAACGTTTTTCCTAAAAATGCATGTACAACCAAAAATTCGCTATAGTTACGCACATATTTCAATCAGGGCGGCAATACATCTTGTGCGTGCATTTTTAGGAAAAGTGCTCAACACGAAAGTTGTAGATCTCATTGATCATTTTTCCTAAAAATACTTGTACAAGACGTATTTCTAAAAGACGCGTAATAACTCATACAAAAAAAGTGCGAATAATCAAAACTATAGTGCGGATAACAATCGCCAAATAATAACGCTTCTCACATTTAGGTAAGTGGAGAGTACTTTTAAGTATATAAATACTTTAACATTTAAAGTCGGTTGGTTTGTACGGAATTGAGTTTTAGTTTGTGCACGTAAACGTTAAAATTAAAATTTTATGAATTCCATGCATAAAGTCAATTCTTTTTAATCTATATAAGAATTGGATAATTTTGGTCGATGTGCATTTATTGTTTGAGACGTGTTTTTTTGCCCGAGACGCATTTTTTTCACTCGGGAGAGTATTTTCACATAGACATGCATTTTTCATTTTGGCGCGCGTTTTCACCAGTGCGTGCGTTTTTTTCACTCGGGCAAATTTTTTTCGCCCGAGTGCTCATTTTTCACCAGTGTTCATTTTTCGACCATACGCACAATTTTTCACTCGCGTGTGCTTTTCGTCTTGACTTGAGGTTATTCGCCTGAGACGCATTTTTCGCCCGGGGCGCGTATTTTCGCCCGATCGAGCATTTTTAGAACGGGCCAGCATTTTTCGCACGGGCGAGCATTTTTCTTCCGAGGGGGCATTTTTTCTTCGGGGAAAGTTTTTTTCGCAACTAAGCTCAATTTTCGTCTGGGTGCGTGCTTTTTCTCCCAAAAACGTGTATTCCGCCCGAGTGCGCTTATTCCGCCTGAGCACGTGTATTCCGTCCGTGCGCGCGTATTTCGCTAGGGCATACGTTTTTCGGCCGGGCGTATTTTTTTCGCCCAGGTGCGCATTTTTCGCCCGAGTGCACATATTTTTACTAGTGCGTGATTTTCTCCTTAACTTGCGGTTTTCACCTGGACGTGCTTTTTTCACCTGGGGAGCATTTTTTTGCCTGTGTGCTTTTTTTGCCACAACGTTTATTTTTTTTTGTCTGGGCAATGTATTGCGCCCGAGCGGGTGTATTACGCTCGGGCGAGCGTATTTCGCCCTGCACCGTATAAGTTTTGTTGCGGCTTCTCAACGCCCTTGGTAGACCGGTTTAGATTCGGTCCGTCTTAGCCCAGAAGGTCGATTGCGCACACAGTCAGAATGTTGCAGAGAGTAAATGCTGAGAATCGTACACACAGATCTTTAGCGTGAAAAACCCTCCAAAGGGTGAAAAACCACGTGGCCAGGGCGGTGCTGGCCGAAATCCACTATATTAGGCTGTTACAGTGCTTTCTTGGAGAATGCGAGAGCGACAGGCCGCGCCTCGTTACAATTGTGGGAGAGAGAGAAGACTTCGTGGGTGACAGGCCACCGCTTAGGAGTTGAGTGCCTTGCTGCGCGTCTGGTGTGGTTGCGCGCTTCCTAGGTGAGCACTTCGCGGGGCGCCTTGACTTTGCTGCTTGGGTTCGGGGCGCTCGCCTTAAACGGTGCTGCACTTCTTCCCTGGTGAGAGGCGCTCGCAGGAAGAACCTGCCAAGTAGTAAAGAGAGAAGAAATTGTGGAGTGTAGAGAGAGAAGCTCTGGGGAGAGGAGGAAATGAAGAGAGAGAGAGAGAAGGAGAGAATCCGAGATCTCCTTTCAAAGGAGGCATAGGGGGTATTTATAGGGCTTTGGAGTGAAAGTTACGGTGGTTACGGTGGTTACCGTGGATAACCACCAAACGGAGGGCCGAGATCGTTTGTGACGATCGAAGGGTCGTGATTGCGTGAGGCGATCGGAGGGCCGCGGAGGCTTGGAGAGATCGGATGGTGGAGAGCGAAGGGCGGCCGGCCGCTTGGAGGTGGCCGATGGCGGCGGCCGGCGGCGGCGGCCGGCCGGCTAGTGGCCGGCGTCGGCGGCGGTTGGGATCCCGCGCTAGGTGGTTTGGATCCGCCGCGTGGTAGTGGGATTCAGTGTGCGGAAGTTGGATTCGGTGTGCGGTGGTTACAGGATCCGGCGCGCGGTAATGGGATCCGGCGTGCGGTAATGGGATCCGGCGCGCGGGAGTTACGATTTTTCCCATAAATAGAGGGGGAACCCATCATTTGCCCCCCAAATCCTACGTTTGGAGTGCACGGAGAGCGATATGATTTTACCTTTACGACTTGCATTCGTGAGCGATGGCCGGAGTGAATTCAGGTGCGGAGGTTGGCGGCGACGATGGCGGTGCCAAGGTGAGCGTGAGGGTGAAAGGTCCAACTTCCACAGAGGCGGGCGAACGGGCGCACAAGAGGCGCGGGGAGTTGCGCGGAGAGAACTGGCGGCCGCGTGGTCGCGCGGAGGCGCGCGCGCGGGCCGCACTCGCGCTTGCTTGCGCGGCGGGGCGCGCGCGCGCGGGCCGCACCCGCGCTTGCTTGCGCGGCTGGGCGAGCGCGGGGGCCGCGCCCGAGCATGCTCGCGCGGTGGGAAGCGCGTGCGGGCTGCGCCCGCGCGTGCTCGCGCGGCAGGGGGCGCGCGCGCGAGTTGCCGCGCGGACTACCGCGCGAGTTGCCGCGCGGACTACCGCGCGAGTTGCCGCGCGGACTACCGCGCGAGTTGCCGCGCGGACTACCGCGCGGGCTACCGCGTGGTGATAGCATGCGCGCGCGGGCTACCGCGCGGCGGGAGCGCGCGCGCTGGCTGCCGCGCGGACTACCACGCAGCGGTAGCGCGTGCGCGCGCGCGGGCTGCTGCGCGGGTAGTCGCGTGAGCTGCTCCCGCGGGGTCTGCCGCGTGCTTGCGCGCGTGTTCTCGGGGCTTACCTGCGAAGTTTGCGTGGTGGTTAGCCTCGCGGATGGACTTCCCTTATCCTTATCTGAGGTTCGTGCTGACGCTTTTCTCTTTGTCTTTCAGGCTTCTCGGCGTGGCGGGCAAAGTCGCCCAATGCGACTGGCCTCGAGTCTTACTCTCGATCATGTTGCCATATGGAGGAGGCGCTTCAACCTGCCCCCCGGATTAAAGGTTCGGATCCCGGATCCTGAGGAGCGAGTACAGAATCGCGGCCTGCGAGGAGGTGATCGAGATCCTGAAATTTTGCGGCGTCCCAGTGTCACAGTTTACGCCTCAGGGGATGGTGCGGATCATGGGGATGATTGCCTTCTTCCGAGAGCACGGTGCGAAGTTCTCCTTGGGCCTTTTCAAGGAATGGTGTGAAGTGCGGGTTGATGTCGGAGGTCGTATTGAAGTCTTCAGCAACAAGAGATGGTTGGAGTTCGAGACCCGGGTGGACCGCCGCCACGGGAATACTTTATTTGGCTATGTCAGGAACCCGGAGGGACTACCGGAGGTGTGGAACTCTTTACCAGATCGATGTCGGCGCCTTAGAGGACGTGAGCGGGAGTTTTCTCCCGTTCTTGGGTTTTCAGATGCTCGAGAGTTGGGGAACATTCTGCACAGTATTTCCCTGTTCGTGGACGAGAAGCGCCTAATTCTATGCGGGTTGTCCGTTGATGCTGGTCGTGCTGCTGCCACTTCTCTTGTTCGAGACAGGAAGAGGAAGTTGGTGTTCAGAGGTCTTGGGGAGCCAAGTCCTGCTCACCCACCGGTACAGGATGTTCCTCAGAAGGAGGCGGCTCCGTGTGCGTCTGGTGCTGATGGCGAGCCGGCTGATGAGGATCTCGAGGTCCTGGGATCTTCTGCCCCCCAGGCTTCCCCGGAGCGAGGCGCAGCTCGAAAGGTGTCGAAAGGGAAGAGGGTCTCTTCCTCTCTGGAGGCCATGAACCATGCGGTAAGCAGGATTTCTTCTTCCCTTTGCACTGCGTCTTTTGAGGTTGCAGCTCTGACTTATCTACTTTCTTTTGCAGATGGAGGCTCAGGCGTCGATCGCGCTCACGTGGAATGAGCATTACGTGAGCTTGAAGGACGGGTTTATGGCCATCCAGGGCGAGCTCCGGGAGGCGAGGAGCGCCCTTGCAGAGTCGGAGAGACGGCGAGGTCGCGACGTCTCGCGCTTCAGACGGATTGGCTCCGAGATGCAGGATGAGCTGGGAAGGGCCAGGACCGAGCTTGGCGTGGAGAAGGCGGCGTTGGAGGAGGCCTTGCGCTCCTTAGAGGCAGTTCGTGGTGACGTGGTGCGTCGGGATGCAGAGCTGGAGCAGTGCCGAGCTGAGATAGCGCGTCTTTCTTCCGTGGAGCGGGAGACCAAGCTGAAGGCGGCTGGCTTGGCCGAGTACCTGGAGTTAGTTGATTACCTGTGGGACCGCTGCTTGATTTCCTAGGAGGTCCGAGATGTGATCTGGACTCAGGAGGTCGAGCCTCAGCTGGAGGACTCGCGAGAGCTTGCCCTTCGTCGAAGGCTCTTCGGATGGTATCCCGGAAGCGGGGCTATGATGTTAGTGGCCTCAGATTTGACGACCTGTCGGAGGAGGAGGACCATAGTCCTGATGAAGAGTGATTTCTTCTGCTGCTTGTAGCCGTGTTGTATGACTATTTGCTTAGTGATATTGATTGATGGTTGTTCCTCTGTTCACCACCTATTTTGTCTCTGTTTTTTTTTACTTTGGTGTAAGGTTAGCGGGGAACCGTCCCTGAGTAAAGGTGGAGGGAGGACGCTTCTAACTGTGGGCGACCGTGAGGGGGCAGGTCCTGGCGGTGTCGTGATCTTACTACCGGGGAAGGGCGGACACTTTGAACCGGGTAGCGCGGGATCACTGGGGTACTGGACCCGAGTAGTAATCGTTGGGAGATGGCTTGCGCGAGTCGAGGCTCGCGGCTTTTTGCACGAGTCTGGCTCGCGGCTTTGTGCACGAGTCTGGCTCGCGGCTTTTTGCACGAGTCTGGCTCGCAGCTTTTTGCACGAGTCTGGCTCGCGGCTTTTTGCAGGAGTCTGGCTCGCGGCTTTGTGCACGAGTCTGGCTCGCGGATTTTTGCACGAGTCTGGCTCGCGGCTTTTTGCACGAGTCTGGCTCGCGCCTTTTTGCACGAGTCTGGCTCGCGGATTTTTGCACGAGTCTGGCTCGCGGCTTTTTGCACGAGTCTGGCTCGCGGCTTTGTGCACGAGTCTGGCTCGCGGCTTTTTGCACGAGTCTGGCTCGCGGCTTTGTGCACGAGTCTGGCTCGCGGCTTTTTGCACGAGTCTGGCTCGCGGCTTTGTGCACGAGTCTGGCTCGCGGCTTTTTGCACGAGTCTGGCTCGCGGCTTTTTGCAGGAGTCTGGCTCGGGGATTTTTGCACGAGTCTGGCTCGCGGCTTTGTGCACGAGTCTGGCTCGCGGCTTTGTGCACGAGTCTGGCTCGCAGCTTTCTGCACGAGTCTGGCTCGCGGCTTTGTGCACGAGTCTGGCTCGCGGCTTTCTGCACGAGTCTGGCTCGCGGCTTTCTGCACGAGTCTGGCTCGCGGCTTTTTCCACGAGTCTGGCTCGCGGCTTTGTGCACGAGTCTGGCTCGCGGGTTTTTGCACGAGTCTGGCTCGCGGCTTTTTGCACGAGTCTGGCTCGCGGCTTTTTGCACGAGTCTGGCTCGCGGCTTTTTGCACGTGTCTGGCTCGCGGCTTTTTGCACGAGTCTGGCTCGCGGCTTTTTGCACGAGTCTGGCTCGCGGCTTTTTGCACGAGTCTGGCTCGTGGCTTTTTGCACGAGTCTGGCTCGCGGCTTTGTGCTCGATTCTGGCTCGCGGCTTTGTGCAGGAGTCTGGCTCGCGGCTTTGTGCACGAGTCTGGCTCGCGGCTTTGTGCACGAGTCTGGCTCGCGGCTTTTTGCACGAGTCTGGCTCGCGGCTTTAGGCACGAGTCTGGCTCGCGGCTTTGTGCACGAGTCTGGCTCGCGGCTTTTTGCACGAGTCTGGCTCGCGGCTTTGTGCACGAGTCTGGCTCGCGGCTTTGTGCACGAGTCTGGCTCGCGGCTTTGTGCACGAGTCTGGCTCGCGGCTTTCTGCACGAGTCTGGCTCGCGGCTTTCTGCACGAGTCTGGCTCGCGGCTTTCTGCACGAGTCTGGCTCGCGGCTTTGTGCACGAGTCTGGCTCACGGCTTTGTGCACGAGTCTGGCTCGCGGCTTTGTGCACGAGTCTGGCTCGCGGCTTTTTCCACGAGTCAGGCTCGCGGCTTTGTGCACGAGTCTGGCTCGCGGCTTTTTCCACGAGTCTGGCTCGCGGCTTTTCCGGTGAATAGCGGGTGTATTCAAACCGAGGGTGAACGTAAGGGGGGCACCCCCCTACGACACCAGGACTCGACGGCGGAGGAGAGGGGCGGACCTTTAATCGACGGCGGTGCAAAGTCCCTGGGGCAGGGCCCCGAAGCGGTTCTTGTAGTAGAACAGTTTAGAACAGATGGAAGATAACTAGAAAATGAATATCGATACATGCGTAAGTGCAATCCTGCGGCTTTTGAGCCAGTAGGTTTTTGATACATATTTTACAAGAGAAAAGGGAACGTTGCGTTCCCGTTGTGCTGCACTTGTTATAGTTTTTCCGGTCGCTCAGCATGGTGGGCTGCGGTGCCCCGGCGGTTGATTCTTGGTGGCATCCTTCTGTGCCTCTTTACGGAAAGCCTCCAGGTGTCCCAACTGGACGAGACGTTCAATTTCTGTTCGAGTTTTTATGGAAAGCCTCCAGGTGTCCCAACTGGACGAGACGTTTAATCGACGGCGGTGCAAAGTCCCTGGGGCAGGGCCCCGAAGCGGTTCCTGTAGTAGAACAGTTTAGAACAGATGAAAGATAACTAGAAAATGAATATCGATACATGCGTAAGTGCAATCCTGCGACTTTTGAGCCAGTAGGTTTTTGATACATATTTCACAAGAGAAAAGGGAACGTTGCGTTCCCGTTGTGCTGCACTTGTTCGAGTTTTTCCTGTCGCTCAGCATGGTGGGCTGCGGTGCCCCGGCGGTTGATTCTTGGTGGCATCCTTCTGTGCCTCTTTACGGAAAGCCTCCAGGTGTCCCAACTGGACGAGACGTTCAATTTCTTCCTTTAGTTTTGCACAGTGCTCCGTTCGGTGTCCTCGGCCTTTGTGGAAGTGGCAAAACTGGGATTTATCTCCCTTGTGCAGGGAGAGCGGTGTAAGATCCCTTTCCCGCTCCCGGGGCCAAGCGGACCTTATGCCCAGAACCGACGCGTTGCGGTGACTTCCAACACACGGGTTGGGCTACACCACGCAACGTCGACCCTGCCGGCTACGATCATAGTGCGAGCAATAGTAAAAGTGAGTACGAGAGAGTACAAACTAAACAAAAGGAGTCCACAAATCACATTCCCAAAATATATCACAAGCTAATCAAAGCGATACATATATAAGTCCGAGCATGAAAATAGAGTACATAAATGAAAGGGCTTAAGTCCGGTACATCATGAAACAAATCTCTCACATCTCACATCCTCTCTACATGCGGAAGCTATCTCATCATCACACATCACTAACACTCAAAATGTAATCCACCTGATGTCTCGTAGCCGCTACCCGTTGCATCGCTGGCTGCTCGGGTCCTGCCCTCGTCTCCTGCGGTGCGTGCGACAGCTCCGTCTCCTCGGAACCCTAGATTGTTTTTCGGCCCCAATGCAAACCGTCAGTCAAAAATGACCGAGCTCGCTAGGTCCCCTCCTCCTCCTGCGACTCCTAGGTACCGCGCGGGAGGAAGAAGCGGGGGACGAGCAAGGAACAAGCAGGTGACAAGGAAAGTAAATTAGTATACACATAAGTGAAAAAGGGGCTAATCTAAGCATGTATAAGCAGGATTATAAAATGAAGATGTACAGCAGTAAATAAACAATAAGTAAAGCAGGTAAAGCGAAGCAGTAAGAACAGTAGCGACAAGTAATCAATCTCGTACCCTAACTTATATGAATGCCCATACAAACTTATAAGTTAGGATAACCAGGAATTATAACTCATCATATAAAAGAGCCCATACAAATTTATATGATGAGGATCTGCAAGTGCGTATGCTATGCTTATGCTATGAATGATTATGCAATGAACTCACACACACGACTCTGTGCACACAGACCTTTGTAGTTCCCTCTATTTGAGAGGAAGCCAACCTCTCGGGTACCAACCGCTGTGATACACGGTGGTAGCGGACCGGGCTGTCCACTCCTAGGCGGGTATACACTCTACCATGCCTAGACCGCACGTACACATCGACGCTAAACAACCGCGGAGCTCTGCGTACTCTTTGCTGGAGTCCACCAGACTGTGAGCCAAGTGAGAGGTGTCTTCGGGGAACTGTCGTCCCGACACGCAGCCAAGCTGGCCCCTTCTACACACCCGCTAAGTCACTGTACCGCGGTCGGAGTGACGACCTGCCTAGTACCGAAGACCTACCACATTTCTGAGAAAGTTACCGGGATAATCATCCCCTCGAGGTTCCCGCTCGTCTAACCGAGCACCACAATCCTGCCACTCCCGCACTAGGAGGAGATACATAAATCCAATCTTACCATACTATGGCTACTCTTGCCTACTTTAAATGTTATTGCAGTTTAGGGTTAATCTTGGACTTCCCGAGGGTTACCCTGTAAGGGGCTCGCTACGGTACTAGGAACTACCGTGGGATGACACCCCAAATTTCCCTTTCTCAAGACACTTAGTATTATTGGTCGTGTTTCCTTACTTATTTCTTAGGTTACTTCTTTGGTGATTTAAGGTAAGTCCTGGACTTCCCGCGGTCCACCCGGTGAAGGATTCCCGACAGTACTAGGGGACGCAATGGGCTCAACCCCACCATCCTCCTCAAGACATTTACTTTAGTTGGTGGTTAACAATCGGTTCACCCTTCTTCGTTTCCTATAGTTAAAATGACTTAGCTCATCTCCCGTCCCACCCAAATGGGTTGGACGTACCTCCATTCCTCCTACGTTGACTCTAGCACAACCGCACAACTAACCCTAGGATTGACCCTCCCTGAATCCTTGTGTGCTATAACTCAATTACTGATTGTATACCACTTCTAAACACTACTTAGTGGTCTGAATTGTCTAAAACTCAAAATTCTGGTTTTACTAAACGTAGACCACTAATTTGAACTAACCATCAACCCCATAAGTGAACCCTTCTACAAAAACACATCACCAAGGTCTCCAGTAATTATCCTAGTCTCCCACTGACCTTAGTAAGGTATATTCCAATTTCCATAATTTTGCATATTAAATTGTATTTTAATATAATTTTAAGTAGTTAAGGCCTTAAGTCACATTACACATGAACTACCCTCAAAATGATTCTACATGCTTCATGAGAATTATCAGTAAGATAATATTACATATCATGGTGGTTCACTGAGTATCATGGCCCTAGTGTATCATTTGGCCTACTGAATCATCATAATTGTATAATTACCAAAATGCCACTATAATTAGGAAAAATAGTAATTCCCTTCTGAAAATTCTACAAAAATTACCAAGTGTCTATATGGGTACCTATAGTCCCCTGCCAACTTATTGAGTCATTACCATGTGATTTGATATTTTAAAATGGTTAAACATCCAAAGGTGGCGATTATCAATTTCTACATGAGGTACAAGAAATATAAATCTACAAGCTTCCAAACTGTTGTAATGGATACAAATTGACCTAAAACTACAGATTCCCAAGTATCATAATATTGCCACATGATTTGATATTTCTAATGGATTAAATTCTCAAGTGATGTAAATTTCACTTTCTGCATAAAGTACAAGAAATAGAATTCAACAGGGTTCCAAATATTTATCATGGGCATATATTGACCTAAAACTACAGATTACTAAGTATCATAATATTGCCACATGATTTGGTATTTTAAATGGATTAAATTCTCAAGTTATGTAAATTTCACTTTCTACATGAAGTACAAGAAATAGAATTCAACAGGCTTCCAAATATTTATCATGGACATATATTGACCTAAAACTACAGATTCCCAAGTATCATAATATTGCCACATGATTTGGTATTTTAAATGGATTAAATTCTCAAGTGATGTAAATTTCACTTTCTACATGAAGTACAAGAAATAGAATTCAACGGGCTTCCAAACATTTATCATGGGCATATATTGACCTAAAATTACAGATTCCCAAGTATCATAATATTGCCACATGATTTGGTATTTTAAATGGATTAAATTCTCAAGTTATGTAAATTTCACTTTCTACATGAAGTATAAGAAATAGAATTCAACAGGCTTCCAAACATTTATCATGGGCATATATTGACCTAAAATTATAGATTCCCAAGTATCATAATATTGACACATGATTTGGTATTTTAAATGGATTAAATTCTCAAGTTATGTAAATTTCACTTTCTACATGAAGTACAAGAAATAGAATTCAACAGGCTTCCAAACATTTATCATGGACATATATTGACCTAAAATTACAGATTCCCAGGTATCATAATATTGCCACATGATTTGATATTTTTAAAAGATTAAATTCCTTTAAGCTAACAATCACTTAAAACTTTCTATACAAGGAATAATGCTTCCATATCTCATAACAAAATTACCATAGCCTTATTTCACCATAGTACAGCCCCTGATAGTATATCAAAGTCATACAAGGTCATAAGACCTTGCATTTTATTTTATTAAAGAAAAGGTGGCAATTTCAATTATTAGGGAAAAAGTACCTATGTGCTTCTAACAAGTCTCATGATGATCCTCCTAGCCCTATAACACTATTCCCTACTTAGGGATGAAGTTTGGTTGTCTAAATATGTGTTTAGGTCCTAGTTGCTTCATTAAGGCCCAAAAGGGCAATTAAGTAATTTTAGAGATATGGGCTGGGGCCTTTGGTCTCCATTGCTCCAATCACCCCTTGATGATAAGCAAGACCCTACACAATCCCTAAGCCCCATTACCACTGGATTTGGATAAGCTCTTATGGCTAAGCTCCAAAATCCACAAGCCACCAAGGTTAAGTGGCTTCCAAACCTAGGGCATCAAAATGTCCTTTGGGGGTTCACCATTAAGATGAACTCCAATTGTCCTCAAATTGAAACAGAGGCTACTCATATACATATCTACATGCCACCAAAAGGTTGGGGCAAATAGGGGTGGTTACACCCTCTAATTATTCTTAGGTTAATTTCCTAAGTTATGATCAAAACTATAACAGCAAGTGCCCTAAACACACCACTATTTGGGCACAGGGTATACCTAGGGTGGGCACTTATGTGGACAAAATTTCATCCCCATAGGCCCACTCATTCAAAAGTTATTAAGGTTTTGGTGGGCTAACCCCACGTAGGACCAGCCCTTAGAAAAAAGGCTCGTCTGGGGTCTAATGACTTCCAAATGCCAAAATCTTAGTTTATAATGAAACTAGACAGATAGGGCTACAATAGTGTGTCTCACACCATTTTCATGATTTGGCCATTAAGGGCCTCAATTTGGCTCCTTAAGCTAAGTGAAATTCCTGGCCCAACATACACAAACCCTTAAGCCAACCTCACTCCAAAGAGGGTTCACCCACAAGGAGTGGTCCAATGGACCCAATATTTTTAACAGTGTGTGGACATAGCCTAAACTTCACCCCACCCTAATATGGGGGCCCCACAAGGGGGTTTGGCCACCTAATTATCATAAATTTCAATTTCAATGTTTGGACAAAAACTATAGAAAAATGTGCCCCAAAAATTCTGATTTTTGGGCACAAGGTAGGTCATGGATAGTTACAATAGGGTTTAAAGTTTCAGCCCTAAACTCCAAGCCAAATGGGAGTTATGGTTGTTTTGATGGTGGAAGTTATTTTGTACCAATCTTAGCAAAATGGGCCTACAGGAGTCAAATCAACTCCAAATGATTTGATCTAAAGTTAAAACGAAAGTAGACTTCCAGATCTACAAAAGTCGTCTCAGGCCACTTTTTGATTTGAGGCCTCTAAGGACCTTAAAATTAAACTACACAAATAGCTACAAATCTGCTAACAGCACACCAAGTCATGTATTAATTAAGGCGCTGATCTTGCACAGATCTTAAAGCGGATCGGGCGGCGCTCCTTCATCGTCTTTCTCGAGCCAACGACCCAGATCTGCTCGTCCTGGAGCCGCTTGAAACCGAAAATCCCAGCCATCCTTCCATCTCCCTGGCCAGCCACCGCCACCACCACCTCCGTTGAGGTGGTGCCGATCGATTGGCGGTGGATTGGTCGCCGGAGGAGGCGGTTTCCGGCGGTTCTACTAAGAAACCCAAACGGCTAAAACCATGGAAAATCCAAATTGAACTCGGCTCAATTGAGCTCGAACTCGACTCCTAACGATCCTAGATGCTAGCACAGTCAGAGGGGGGGAGAAGCGAACCTGGGAACGGGCTGGGCGGCGAGTATTCCGGCAGTTTGCCATCTCCGTCTCCGTCTCCGGCGAGCTTGCTACAGCACTCGATCCTCCACCGAATTCTCTGATCCAAAGCTCTAACCCGAATGCAAAGGAGCTTCTGGAGCTCGTGGAGAGGTTTAAATGGGGAGAGGAGGCCGGCCTTGGAAGTTTTGAAGCTGGGGGTCACGGGGTCGCCACCTCAGCCGACAAGGCTGCCTTCACCAGCTTTCCAGCTCCTCCTCAGCACTCATCTCCCTTCAGGGAAGAGCCCAAGGCTGATTGGGAGGAGAGAGAGGGAGAGGGGAAGCTTTTGCTTTATCAATTTACTTTTTGTCCCCTCCTTTAGCCCAATCCCCCACTTGGGTTAGCTTGGGTTAGCCCAATATTCCTTAGATATACTCCACCTGGTCCTTATGAGTTTATTTTGATTAGTTAACTTAGGACTTAGGTCATTATAATGGGGAAAATGGGCTAGGCCTCTCAAGTTGGGTTTAAGCCCAATTGAGTTGACTTTGACTTGACCATTTGGGTTGACTGGTCCACCATGTAGGTCATGGGTCCCATGGCATCACCCAATAGGGCTTGACCCATGGTGGGGCCCCCTTTGGCCCAATTTGATCAAAAGATGTGGAATTACCCAAAATGCCCTTCCTTGGGACTTTGGCCAAATTGGGGGAAATTGTCCCTTCCATGATGGGGTTTTGGGTCTCTTAGATCCCTAATGATGTTTAAAGACTAGATGTGTAGTCAATTTTAAGGTTTGAAAGCAAATTGATCACATTTGGGTTGAGTTGACATTTTTGCCCTAATTTGGATTTTGACCAAATTGGAGAGGGTTGACCATCCTATGATGGGGCTTTTGGGTCCAAGGGGTCCCTAATCATGTTTAGAAAGTAGGGGGAGGATCAATTTGATCATTGGAAGGCTAATTGGTCCTCAATTGATTGATTTGGGTTTTTGGCCTTAAAGTGCCCTAATTAGGGCATTGGCCCAATTTAAGGGCAACTAGATACTCCATAATGGGGCTTTTGGGACCTTTAAGTTCAAAATTATATTTAGAATATAGGTGTGAGATCAATTTGGCCATTGGGTGGCCAAATTGGTTACAAGATGGTGGATTTGACCATTTTGCCCCTTAATTGATTGGTTTGGTCCATGTTCACCTAAGGTAATTTTGGGCTAAACCTATGGAATTGAGCCCCACTAAGAGGTGATGATCACACCATCACCCTTCCTTAAGGTTTAGGGGACTAAGGGTGGTCTCATTTTGGGGAAATTGGTATTCAATTGGCCCTCCTTAGTAGCTTGGGTCCTATTTGATTAGGACTTTAGGTGTGCACTTAGCAAAATTCTCATCCTAAGGGGTCCTTAAGGCCCCTCATCCCACCCTTTGAGCTCACCATTCTCACACTAGGGGTCTAGAAGGATTGGGGATGTTACAAGCGGCCTGGGCCAGTTGATGACCTTGCTGTTGCAGATGATGGACAAAATGTGCTCGCGGGAGGTGTTTAGCGGAGTGTAACTCTGGGGGCTTTGACTTGATGGCCCTTGGGAGCGGTCTGTTCGGCTCTGAGTGAGCAGTTCGAACTGTTGCTGCTGGCCCTTTCTCTTGCGACTCGTATTAATTTGCTGCAGATTTGTCGGTGCCTGAAGTTTGGCTTTTTCTGCCAATGCGGGAGTTGCGCGGTCCTTCCGCGCGCCTAGCCTCTCAAATTTTGGTTTCGGTGACGGGTCGTCGCTGATCCAAGGGAGCTTGGAGGCGGGTGTGTCGAAACCGTGCATCACGTTCCTAAGGATGCTCCCTTTGTTGGCCATGCGCCCGGACATGGAAACGTCGTGGTCCAGGGCGTCTAGTAGGAGACTCCCGAATATTGCATCGTAGGGGGAGTCTACGTTTGCGACGACGAACTGAACGTCATACTGGACCGGTTCCGAGTGCATCCCTACTTGGACCGGAAGTGTGATGATTCCTATGGTGGGTACCATAGTTCCGTCGGGGAGCTCCGCGTCGCTGGCCCTGAGCTTGAGGTTCCCGCTTAGGGGTTTGAGCCGTACCACGACAGCTAGGAACAAGAGGTTGAAGGAGATGCGATGTGTTATCAACGCTCTCCTTAGCTCGCAGGGTGGACTGCCTATGCTCGCGTCTAAGGCGAAGTCCATCCATGCGCAGGGACGTTCCAGGTGCAAATTTGCGTGGATCTTTTCTTGCTGCTTGTTCCATTCCGCCCCCCTTAGGCGGGGCGGCTCGCCCGTGCCAGGCTTTTCTCCCTCTTCTTGAATCCTTGGCGAGCGTGTCTCGTGCCATTCAACGAACAGTTGGGACAACTCGGTGAAGTTGTGAATCGCCCCATTTGGCAGGGATTGATACCAGCGGAGGGCGTCTCCGCGTAGTGTCTTGGTGAAGATCTTGCAGCTGATTTGGTCGGGAAGTCCGAGCGTCCGCATCGTTATCAGGAAGTGATTAACGTGCCCGTACGGGTCCTCTGCTCCGTGGAACTCTTTGTTGAGCGGGAGCTTTAGCCATGACGGAACCGGGTACTCCAAAATTGACTTTGAGAGGGGGGATCGCCTTTGCTGGCGCATGACATCGTTCAGATCCTGTCCGGCCGCATGAGGGGCCGGCTTGCTAGTTGACCAAAGCCACGATGGTAGGATGGGTGCAACGATGAGCGCTCTTTTCACCGGGTTCTCCGGGATTGAGGAACTGCATGCGTCAGATAATTCGGGGGAGGTGTCCACTTTCGCTGGTTCCGTGAACTCCGGAGAAGCGAGTGCTATGCTCGGGAATCTTTTGCTTGGTATTTGGGAATCCAGTCCCACAGACGGCGCCAAACTGTTGCGGCTTCTCAACGCACTTGGTAGACCGGTTTAGATTCGGTCCGTCTTAGCCCGGGCGGTCGATTGCACACACAGTCAGAATGTTGCAGAGAGTAAATGCTGAGAATCGTACACACAGATCTTTAGCGTGGAAAACCCTCCAAAGGGTGAAAAACCACGTGGTCAGGGCGGTGCTGGCCGAAATCCACTATATTACGCTGTTACAGTGCTTTCTTGGAGAATGCGAGGGCGACAGGCCGCGCCTCGTTATAATTATGGGAGAGAGAGAGAGAGAAGACTTCGTGGGTGACAGGCCACCGCTTAGGAGTTGAGTGTCTTGCTGCGCGTCTGGTGTGGTTGCGCGCTTCCTGGGTGAGCACTTCGCGGAGCGCCTTGACTTTGCTGCTTGGGTTCGGGGCGCTCGCCTTGAACGGTGCTGCACTTCTTCCCTGGTGAGATGCGCTCGCAGGAGGAACCTGCCAAGTAGTAAAGAGAGAAAAAATGGTGGAGTGTAGAGAGAGAAGCTCTGGGGAGAGGAGGAAATGAAGAGAGAGAGAAAGAAGGAGAGAATCTGAGATCTCCTTTGAAAGGAGGCATATGGGGTATTTATAGGGCTTTGGAGTGGAAGTTACGGTGGTTACGGTGCTTACCGTGGATAACCACCAAACGGAGGGCCGAGATCGTTCGTGACGATCGAAGGGTCGTGATTGCGTGAGGCGATCGGAGGGCTGCGGAGGCTTGGAGAGATCGGATGGTGGAGAGCGAAGGGCGGCCGGCCGCTTGGAGGTGGCCGGCGGCGGCGACGGCGGTTGGCGGCGGTTGGGATCCCGCGCGAGGTGGTTTGGATCCGCCGCGTGGTAGTGGGATTCGGTGTGCGGAAGTTGGATTCGGTGTGCGGTGGTTACATGATCCGGCGCGCGGTAATGAGATCCGGCGTGCGGTAATGGGATCCGGCGCGCGGGAGTTACGGTTTTTCCCATAAATAGAGGGGGAACCCATCAAATTTAAATTAAGTTGACACTAGACGGTGACATTATATCATTAATTGCTCTTAGGTTACAGTCTCCAACATAAATCACATGCAAGAAGGCAATTGGCGGATAAATGGGTCCAAGAGCTATTGGATTTGGCCGTTTGATTTGGTTCGTTTTGAATCAATACTAACTATTTGGACCGTTTTATATTATATATACATGAATTATCCTTATCTACAATTTTTTTTATATAATTAATTAGCGAGCCATTTATGTGTATAATATGACTGTTAAATATTATTTATGTATCAATTTTAACTACTGCTAGTACTGGCTGTTACTCATCCTAGTCCTATTGTTCGAATTTAATTTCACATAATGTAATAGTGAATGAAGTTCCTTAGGCGAGGTCGGACACCACCGTGTTCATGACAGTCATGACCGTGTCAAATAGATCCATTGCCCTTCGAATTTAGAGACCGCTCGCATTATTAATACATTATGATCAATTGGGTGCATGGACCCCCTGTAAGTTTCAAACGAACTATTGCAATACCCGATTTTCATTACCGAGACATTTTATCCCCTACAAATTCTTTCGACATGAGGTCAAATGTCTCGGTTAGGAAAAATTAGGGGTTATAACTGTTGCGGGTCGCTTAGGGCTCTTGGTAGACCGATTTAAATTGAACCGCCTTAGCTCGTGAGCGATCTAAGCGCGCAAACAGTCAATTTGAGATCTGCTGAATACACAGAGACTTTTTAGCGTGGAAAACCCGGAAAGGGTGAAAAACCACGTGGCCGGAGCTGTGCCGACCAAATTTCACTATCTCCAGAGAGGTTACAATTAGATGCTAAGAGATCGAGCGCGACAGGCCGCTGCTCGTTACAATAGAGAGAGAGAGAGAGAAAGAGAGAGAGAAAGAGAGCACTCCGAGGGTGACGGACCACCTCTCGGAAAAACTAAGTACTTTTCCTATGAGTACAGCAGTGAACGAAAGTGAGAATGCCTTGTCCGCTTTCCAGAGGACAGAGGTGAGACCGCCCTGTCTGCTTTTGAGAAGACGGAAGTGAGATTGCCTTGTCCGCTTTCGTAAGAACGAAAGTGAGACAGCCTTGTCCGCTTTCCTGAGAACGAAAGTGAGACAGCCTTGTCCGCTTTCCTGAGAACGAAAGTGAGACAGCCTTGTCCGCTTTCGCGAAGAAGGAAATCTCTAAGTCCACGAAGAAGATCTTCAAGCACCGAAGGAGAATTCCGTGGAAATTTTCAAGGAGCTCTCTCTGGTCGTCCAGGCGGGATCCTTTAAATGAAGCCTTGGGGGCCTTTTTATAGCTTTGGCCGGGGGTAGCCCGGTAATTTTGTCGTCTTAACCACCATAACCACCTTGGCGGATGAATCATATTTCCCGATTTGGGGCACTCGGATCACCATTTTTCGTAAATGACCATCTTGCCCTTTGAGGAAAGGCGACAAGCCGTTCCTGAAAAGTGAGAAACTAAAAAGACAAAAAGTGAGCAAGCCGAGGCAGAAAAGTGAGCGAGGCGAGGCGAGGAAAAGCGGACTACAACCTTTCCCAGCGCGGGGATGCGGTTTCGGCTGCATCCCCCGCGGAGGGGGGCTCAGCCGCTCCTTTTATCAGAGGGTGCGGTTTCGCCGCACCCTCCTATGGCCGCACCCCTTATGGGGGGTGCGGTTTGGCCGCACCCCCCTATGGGGGGTGCGGTTGGGCCGCACCCCCCATGGGGGGGGGGGGGTGCGGTTTGCGGTTGGGCCGCACCCCCCATGGGGGGTGCGGTTTGGCCGCTCCCCCCATGGTGGGGTGCGGCTTGGCCGCACCCCCCTATGGGGGGAGGGTGCGGCTTTGCCGACCCGGCCGCACCCCATGTGGGTGGGGTGCGGCTTTGTGCTTACCTGGCGCCGTTTCTAGCGCATCGTACTTGCGCGGCGGATCTTCCACTTCCGTGATCCGGGGTTCGACTGGTTCCCCCTCCTCTCTTTAGCGGGGTTTTCTCTAGACGCACCCCAAGGCCTTTATGGGTACGCAACATAAGCCCCCCAAACCTCCGGAGTCCGAATCTCGTTGCGAGGAGTTCGGAGGTTTTGATTTTCCTGCGGTGGATTTATCTATTGTTCTCTTCGTGGTGCCCTGGGTAGGATCTGCTGCCTAGTATTGATATCTGAACAGCTTGAGGGTTTCCTGCAAAACTTTGCACGGTTCTGAGCCCGCGGCTTTTATATAATAGAAAGTTAGCTTGCACAAGTCTGGGCTTGCGGTTTTTTTGCACGAGTCTGGCTCGCGGCTTTTTTGCACGAGTCTGGCTCGCGGCTTTTTTGCACGAGTCTGGCTCGCGGCTTTTTTGCACGAGTCTGGCTCGCGGCTTGGCCGGTGAATAGCGTTTGTATTCAAACCGAGGGTGCACGTAAGGGGGGCAGGCCCCTACGACACCGGGACTTGACGGCGGAGGAGAAGGGCGGGCCTTCAATCGACGGCAGTACAAAGTCCCGGGGGCAGGGCCCCGAAGTGGCCGGTGAATAGCGGGTGTATTCAAACCGGGGGCGAACGTAAGGGGGGCAGGCCCCTACGATGCTAGGACTTGACGGCGGAGGAGAAGGGCGGACCTTCAATCGACGGCGGTGCAAAGTCCCTGAGTCAGGGCCCCAAAGTAAAGATTTTTCCTTTATTAAATATAGGTGGCAAGGTATGTGCCTATTTTTGTAGTAAGAAGTCTTTTTAAACATAGTTTTTTCAACACAAGACAAGTTTGCACGAGTCTGAGCTCGCGGCTTAGTAAATGACATAAGATAGGTTTTGCATGAGCCTGGGGCTCGCGGCTTTTACATAATAGGATAGGTGCACGAGCCTGAGCTCGCGTCTTTTACATAATACATTATAAGATAAGTTTGCACGAGTCCGAGCTCGCGGCTTAGTTGATGATAGAAGACTGTGTTACTGGTAAAAGCGGCGCAGGTTCTGGGCGTTCGAGGTGCGCGGTAGAGTCTTTCCTTCTGCTGTTCTGAGCATGTACGTTCCGGGCTTTACGACCGTAGTGACAACGTATGGGCCTTCCCAGGCTGGTGAGAGCTTATCTCCTTGGGGGCCTTTGTCGGCTGCATCGACGCTGCGTAGGACGAGATCTCCTACGTTGATTGGCCTGGGTTTCACCCTCCTGTCATAGCTTTGGGCTATGCGCCTTTGGTAAGATGCGGCGCGTTGTGCAGCGCTATCCCGAACCTCGGGAATTAGGTCGAGATTTTCCCGAAGCAGCCCGTCATTCTTGCTGGGATCGAAGGTTAGCACCCGAGTGCTTGGAACACCGATGTCGATGGGGATGATAGCTTCAGTACCATAACAGAGATTGTAAGGTGTCTCTCCCGTGGGAGTACGCTCTGTTGTGCGGTATGACCATAGTACGTTTGGGAGTGCATCCACCCATTGTCCCCCAGCTTCTTCTAAGCGCGTCTGCAATCCTTTGAGGATGGTGCGGTTCGTGACTTTTACTTGTCCGTTGGTTTGTGGATGTGCTACTGCGGTATGACGGAGGTTGATCTTCAGGTCTTCGCACATCTTGGTGAAGGATTTCCCAGTAAACTGGGTGCCGTTGTCGGCAATGATTGTTGCTGGGATGCCGAAGCAGCAGACGATGTTCTTCCAGACGAATTGTTTAGCGTTCTCTGCTGTGATTTTGGCAAGGGGCTCCGCCTCTACCCACTTGGTGAAGTAATCGATGGTCAGGATGATGAACTTCCTTTGCCCGGATGCTAGAGGCAGCGGGCCGAGAAGGTCGATTCCCCATTGTGCGAATGGCCACGCACTTTGGAGTGCGAAAAGTGAGACCGGGGGCTGATGGGGTACGTTGGCATGCAGTTGACAGCTCCTGCATTTTTGAACTAGCTCGATTGCGTCCTTCTTTATTGTTGGCCAATAGAAACCTTGGCGTAGTATTTTTCGCGCCAACGCTTTCCCGCCTAGGTGTTCTCCGCAGACTCCCGCGTGTACTTCTCGGAGAGCGTAGTCCGCCTCGTCCGCCGGTAGGCACTTTAGATATGGGCCCGAGAATGCTCGTTTGTAAAGTTCTCTGTCTATAACGGTGAATGATGTCGCCCGCATCCGTAACCTTCGTGCCTCTAAGCTATCTTCGGGGAGGCGTCCGTATTCAAGGTAAGCTCGTAATGGAGTCATCCAGGATAACTTTTCTTGGTGGATGGCTGCGATCTCCCATGGCCCCTGGATGCTCGGGATCACAATCTCTTCAATCCGGCGTCTTCGAGACTGGTAGCTGGAGGGCGAAGTGGCGAGCTTGGACAGGGCATCCGCTCTGGAATTCTGCTCTCGGGGGATGTGCAAGATTTGATGTGTCGAGATCTTCTGAAGGAGCAACTTTACGAGCGCGAGGTATTTCGCCATCTGGTCGCTTTTGGCCTCGTAGTCTCCTTCGACTTGCGAGACTACGAGTTGGGAGTCGGCGTAGATCGTCAGGTTCTCCGCCTTGCAATCGATGGCGAGCCGGAGACCGGCGATCAGCGCCTCGTATTCTGCAACGTTATTTGTTGCGGGAAACTTTAACCAGAGCCCGTAATCCAAGGTGATCTAATCGGGGTTTACGAGGAGCACTCCTGCTCCGGCCCCTTCTGCTCCTGAGGCACCGTCGACATAGAGAGTCCACCGGGGGCTAGGGGCGTCTTTGGCTAGATTTGTTTCTGGTGGAATGGTGTATTCCACGACGAAGTCGGCGAGTACTTGCGACTTGATGTTAGGTCTGTTGAAACCGAATTCTTGAGGACAAGACTTGGTCTCTGTGGAGTTCGGGGTCCCTAAGAAGGGGTGGTCTCGCACCTACTTCCCTCGAGCCAACTCTCTAGGCAAGAGCACTCAGATTTGGAAACGGACCAAGGGCTTAGTGGGGAGGTCCCGCCACATACCCGGAAGTCCCCTTGGAACTTCCCCTCCCAAGCCACTACTAAGCTTGGGCAATACTGGAGCCTCTCCTCACCCTCTCTAGAGAGACTTGCTGAGGAGGGAGAGAGAGGAGAGAGCTAGCTAAGAATGAGATCCTCTCAATGGTGCCCCCTTGGTCCTATTTATAGGTTTTTCGGATCTGGACTGCGAATAGCCAAAACTGGACTGCGAATAGCCAAATCCCGCTGTTCTGAAGCGCTAAACGCAGACCACCGGACTGCGAATAGCCAAAACTGGACTGCGAATAGCCAAAACTGGACTGCGAATAGCCAAATCCCGCTGTTCTGAAGTACTAAACGCAGACCACCGGACTGCGAATAGCCAAAACTGGACTGCGAATAGCCAAAACTGGACTGCGAAGGGGCCTCCCCTGGGCGAGAGGGGTACCTCGCGGGGCTCGGCGAGCCCCCTTACTGTGCGAGGGCGAGAGGGGGGGGGGGACACCCGCCCCTCCTCCTCTCGCCCCTGGCTGGGTGAGTGTGTGTGTGTGTGTGGGGGGGGGGGGGGGGGGGCGAGCCGCCCCTCCCCCCTTCTCGCCACCAAGCTGGGCGAGTGGGGGGGGGGGGGGGGGGGGGGGGGGCGAGCCGCCCCTCCCCCTCCTCGCCACCAAGCTGGGCGAGTGGGGGGGGGGGGGGGGGGGGCGAGCCGCCCCTCCCCCCTTCTCGCCACCAAGCTGGGCGAGTGGGGGGGGGGGGGGGCGAGCCGCCCCTCCGCCCTTCTCGCTACCAAGCTGGGCGAGTGGGGGGGGGGGGGGCGAGCCGCCCCTCCCCCCTGCTCGCCACCAAGCTGGGCGAGTGGGGGGGGGGGGGGGGGGGGGGGCGAGCCGCCCCTCCCCCCTTCTCGCCACCAAGCTGGGCGAGTGGGGGGGGGGGGGGGGGGGGGGGGGGGGCGAGCCGCCCCTCCCCCTCCTCGCCACCAAGCTGGGCGAGTGGGGGGGGGGGGGGGGCGAGCCGCCCCTCCCCCCTTCTCGCCACCAAGCTGGGCGAGTGGGGGGGCGAGGCGCCCCTCCCCCTCCTCGCCACCAAGCTGGGCGAGTGGGGGGGGGGGGGGGGGGGGGGGGGGCGAGGCGCCCCTCCCCCCTTCTCGCCACCAAGCTGGGCGAGTGGGGGGGGGGGGGGCAAGCCGCCCCTCCCCCCTTCTCGCCACCAAGCTGGGCGAGTGGGGGGGCGAGCCGCCCCCCCCCCCCCCCCCCCCCCCCCCCTCCTCGCCACCAAGCTGGGCGAGTGGGGGGGGGGGGGGGGGGGGGGCGAGCCGCCCCTCCCCCTCCTCGCCACCAAGCTGGGCAAGTGGGGGGGAGGGGGGGGGGGGGGGGGGGGGGGCGAGCCGTCCCTCCCCCTCCTTGCCACCATGCTGGGCGAGTGGGGGGGGGGGGGGGGGCGAGCCGCCCCTCCCCCCTTCTCGCCACCAAGCTGGGCGAGTGGGGGGGGGGGGGGGGGGGGGCGAGCCGCCCCTCCCCCTCCTCGCCACCAAGCTGGGCGAGTGGGGGGGCGGGGGGGGGGGGGGGGGGGGGGGGGGGGGGGGGGGGGGAGCCGCCCCTCCCCCTCCTCGCCACCAAGCTGGGCGAGTGGGGGGGCGAGCCGCCCCTCCCCCTCCTCGCCACCAAGCTGGGCGAGTGGGGGGGGCGGGGGGGGGGGGGGGGGGGGGGGGGGGGGGAGCCGCCCCTCCCCCTCCTCGCCACCAAGCTGGGCAAGTGGGGGGGCGAGCCGCCCCTCCCCCTCCTCGCCACCAAGCTGGGCGAGTGGGGGGGGGGGGGGGCGAGCCGCCCCTCCCCCCTTTTCGCCACCAAGCTGGGCAAGTGGGGGGGGGCGAGCCGCCCCTCCCCCCTTCTCGCCACCAAGCTGGGCGAGTGGGGGGGGGGGGGGGGGCGAGCCGCCCCTCCCCCTCCTCGCCACCAAGATGGGCGATGGGGGGGGGGGGGGGGGCGAGCCGCCCCTCCCCCCTTCTCGCCACCAAGCTGGGCGAGTGGGGGGGGGGGGGGGGGGCGAGCCGCCCCTCCCCCCGTCTCGCCACCAAGCTGGGCGAGTGGGGGGGGGGGGGGGGCGAGCCGCCCCTCCACCTCCTCGCCACCAAGCTGGGCGAGTGGGGGGGGGGGGGGGGGGGGGGGGGGGGGGGGCGAGCCGCCCCTCCCCCTCCTCGCCACCAAGCTGGGCGAGTGGGGGGGGGGGGGGGGGGGGGGGGGGCGAGCCGCCCCTCCCCCTCCTTGCCACCAAGCTGGGCGAGTGGGGGGGGGGGGGGGGGGGGGGGGGGGGGCGAGCGGCCCATCCCCCCTTCTCGCCACCAAGCTGGGCGAGTGTGGGGGGGGGGGGGGGGGGGGGGGGGCGAGCCGCCCCTCCCCCTCCTCGCCACCAAGCTGGGCGAGTGGGGGGTGGGGGGGGGGGGGGGGGGCGAGCCGCCCCTCCCCCTCCTCGCCACCAAGATGGGCGAGTGGGGGGGAGGAGAGCCGCCCCTCCCCCTCCTCGCCACCAAGCTGGGCGAAGTGGGGGGGGGGGGGGGGGGGCGAGCCGCCCCTCCCCCTCCTCGCCACCAAGCTGGGCGAGTGTGTGTGTGGGGGGGGGGGGGGGGGGTGCGAGCCGCCCCTCCCCCTCCTCGCCACCAAGCTGGGCGAGTGGGGGGGGGGGGGGGGGGGGCGAGCCGCCCCTCCCCCCTTCTCGCCACCAAGCTGGGCGAGTGGGGGGGGGGGGGGGGGGGGGGGAGAGCCGCCCCTCCCCCCTTCTCGCCACCAAGCTGGGCGAGTGGGGGAGGCGAGCTGCCCCTCCCCCCTTCTCGCCACCAAGCTGGGCGAGTGGGGGGGGGGGGGGGGGGGCGAGCCGCCCCTCCCCCCTTCTCGCAACCAAGCTGGGCGAGTGGGGGTGGGGCGAGCCGCCCCTCCCCCCTTCTCGCCACCAAGCTGGGCGAGTGGGGGGGGGGGGGGGGGGGCGTGCCGCCCCTCCCCCTCCTCGCCACCAAGCTGGGCGAGTGGGGGGGGGGGGGGGGGGCGAGCCGCCCCTCCCCCTCCTCGCCACCAAGCTGCGCGAGTGGGGGGGCGAGCCGCCCCTCCCCCCTTCTCGCCACCAAGCTGGGCGAGTGGGGGGGGGGGGGCGAGCCGCCCCTCCCCCTCCTCGCCACCAAGCTGGGCAAGTGGGGGGGGGGGGGGGGGCGAGCCGCCCCTCCCCCTCCTCGCCACCAAGCTGGGCGAGTGGGGGGGGGGGGGGGCGAGCCGCCCCTCCCCCTTCTCGCCACCAAGCTGGGCGAGTGGGGGGGGGGGGGGGAGGGGGGGCGAGCCGCCCCTCCCCCTCCTCGCCACCAAGCTGGGCGAGTGGGGGGGGGGGGGGGGGCGAGCCGCCCCTCCCCCCTTCTCGCCACCAAGCTGGGCGAGTGGGGGGGGGGGGGGGGGGGGGGGGGCGAGCCGCCCCTCCCCCTCCTCGCCACCAAGCTGGGCGAGTGGGGGGGGGGGGGGGGCGAGCCGCCCCTCCCCCCTTCTCGCCACCAAGCTGGGCGAGTGGGGGAGGCGAGCCGCCCCTCCCCCCTTCTCGCCACCAAGCTGGGCGAGTGGGGGGGGGGGGGGGGGGGGGGGCGAGCCGCCCCTCCCCCCTTCTCGCCTCCCCTATGAGCAGGGCGAGCGGGAGGTCTCCGCCTCCACCGCTCGTCCTCTTTGCCTCCACCTCCCTTCCTGCATGGGTAGACGTTACCATGATGCTCCAACGAGCCTTTGGGAGTATACTCGGCGAATAGCGGGGTTGCACAACGCTGGGCCTTACTCGATGGATATGGGGGTTGTACAAGGTCGAGGTAGGAATTTAATGTCAAATTCGCCGAGCTCTACGACCCACTTTACTAGCCTCCCTGAGACTTCTGGTTTCTGGAGGATTGCTCGTAGTGGGAGCTGTGTCAGCACTTTCACGGTATGAGCCTGGAAGTAGGGCCGAAGTTTTCTTGCTGAGAAGACAAGAGCCAAGGCCGTCTTGTCTGCTGCGGGGTATCTGGTTTCGGTGTCGGTGAGGACTTTGCTGATGTAGTAAATCGGTCGTTGCACCCCCTTCATCCTTTACGAGTACCGAGCTGAGAGCTATAGGTGATATCGCTAGGTACAAGAACAGGGTCTCTCCCGGAGTGGGTCTTGACAAAAGCGGTGGTGAGGCCAGGTATTGTTTGAGAAGCTCGAAGACTACCTGGCACTCGTCAGTCCATTGGAAACCGGAGTGGCGTGCTCCCCGGAGGATTTTGAAGAAAGGGAGGTATTTGTCTCCTGTCCGTGATAGGAAACGGGATAACGCAGCAATCCTCTCGTTCAGACGTTGCACTTTCTTAATTGAACGAGGTGGTGACATATCTTCTAATGCCTTGATCTTTTCGGGGTTGGCCTCAATTCCTCGATGGGTTACCATGAAACCCAAGAATTTTCCCGCCGTCATACCAAACACACACTTGCTGGGATTGAGCCGCATCTGGAAGCGACGGAGAAGCTGAAAGCACTTTCCCAAGTCTTTCAAGTGGTCGCAACGGTGGACGCTCTTCACCAGCATATCGTCCACGTAAACCTCCATTGTCTCTCCGATGAGGTTCTTGAAGATCTTGTTCATTAGCCTTTGATAGGTGGCTCCAGCGTTTTTAAGGCCGAAGGGCATCACCTTGTAGCAGTAGACTCCTCTGTCGGTGCGGAAGGCGGTATGCTCTTCGTCCGCCGGGTTCATCCTTATCTGGTTGTAACCTGAGTAAGCGTCCATGAAGCTAAGTAGCTCGTGGCCGGCCGTTGCGTCGACGAGTTGGTCGATCCTCGGGAGGGGGAAGCTGTCTTTTGGGCATGCCTGGTTTAGGTTGCTATAGTCAACGCACATTCGTCATTTTCCCGAGGCCTTCTTTACCATGACTACGTTGGCCAGCCACGTGGGGTATGCCGCCTCTCGTATGAAACTTGCTTCCAGGAGTTTAGCTACCTCCTCCTCGATTGCCTTCAACCGTTCGGGGGCAAAGTTCCTCTTCTTTTGGATCACAGGCCGACAGGCGGGGTTGATGTTTAGAGAGTGGTGGATGACGTCAGGATCAACCCCTGGCATGTCTTCCGGGCTCCAGGCGAAGATGTCCCCGTTTCTTTGTAAGAAGGTTGTAAGCTCCTCTCGTTCTTCTCTCGATAAAAGTGACCCGACTTGAACAGTCCGAGTCGGGTCTTGCTGGGAGAGTGGTACTTCTATTAGCCCTTCAACAGGTGCTCCGCACTGTAAAGTGGCCTCGTCTCGGAGGTCGAAGTTATTGATGTTGAGAGCGGTCGCCTATACCTGCTGAGCCTGCTTTAAGTAGCAGGTCTGGGTTGCTTCTTGGTCTCCTCTTACGATCCCTATGCCGGCGGCAGTTGGGAACTTCATAGTCAGATGCGGAATGGATGGGACTGCTCCCAAGATTGATTGGAGCGGCCTCCCAAAAATGCCATTATAGGCGGAGGTAGACTCCACCACCACGAACTGGATGTTATATGTTGACTGTCTTGGAAACTCGCCCAACGTGACGGGGAGAGTGATCATCCCTAGAACTGGGACGGGTCTGTTGTCGAAGCCGTAGACGGGCCCGGCTGCAGGGTTGAGCTGATCTTTTGTGAGCTTCATATTTTGCAGAGTGAAGAGGAACAGAACGTCCACTGAGCTTCCATTGTCGACCAGTATTCTCTTCACCTTGAAGCAAGGGTCTCCTATCCCTGCGCTGATTACGAGCGGATCCTGGTGTGGAAGCCGCAACCCTTGCAGGTCTTCTTCTCCGAAAGCGATCGTGATGTCCTGCTTGAGTTTCTTGTCTTCGTGGTCTCTCACAGGCTGGGCAATTGAGAGGATTTGAGATGCTGAGACGGAGGTTCCGGCGATCGTCTCGATTTCCCCTACCATCGGTCTTCCTCCTCCTACGCCTCGGGGAGCGGGAGGTTGCTCCCTTACCTCCCTAGGTTGTTGGTGCTGATTAGGGACCTGGACTTGCAGGAATCTGCCCAGGAGTCCCTGGCGGATGAGGCGCTCGATCTCGTCTTTAAGTCTGGTGCATTCCTCGGTGGTATGCCCGGTCCCTCGATGGAATTCGCAGTACTTGGATTGGTCACCCCTCGGATTTGGGGGTTGCACCCGGGGCATGCGGAGCTCCGGGTTGTTCTGAATGGCGTAGAGTACATTCGTTCTAGTGGTGTTCAATGGGGTGTAGATCCGGGGCGGCGGCGGTTCCGGGTCCCTTAGGGGATTACGACGGCGTTCGCCACCGCGGCGCTCCTCGCTGCGTCGTTCCTCTCGCTCGCGAGGGGATTGATCGGATCCTCTCTTCCTTCCTTGGTTACCTTCAAACTATCGGCGATGGGCCTCGATGGCCTCGTCCGCAGCTATCTGAGCTTCAACTCGGCGAACGAGGTCGGGGTAACTTGGCACGGTTTCTCTCATGAGAGCTGAGTAGAAGTCGCTTGGGCGGAGTCCTCCAAGAAAAACTCCCCGTAGGAGCTCAGGGTCCACCCCTGGGATTTGTCGAGCCTCCGTAGTGAACCGTCGGAAGAAATCTTTGAGCGTTTCACCGTCATTTTGGCGGATCCCTGAAAGGTGGGAGGGATCTCGGACAATTCTGCGGTTGGCGATGAATTGGTCCGCGAACTGTTGTGCCAGCTCCGTGAAGTTGCTGATGGCCCCATTCGGCAGGGAGTGGAACCAAATGCGTGCTTGTCCCTTCAAGGTTGCCGGGAACACTTGACAGAGGAGCTGATCAGGGGCGCTATAAATCCTCATGACGGTGGTGAAGTGATTGACATGCTCTAACGGATCATCCGTTCCATCAAATGTCTCGATGCTGGGAAGCTTAAAGCCGTTCGGGATTGGATGAGCCAGGACTTGAGGTGATAGTGGGGAGCCGTGGTGCGCGGGACGACGGGCGAGAACTGCGCGTCGTGTAACATCCCCCAGACAGCTAGACCCCCCAGGTGAATCTGTCCTGACAAGGTCATGACAAGGCCTTGGTAGAGTATAAATCCCTTTAACTTAGACAAGATTAGGATTGAAAGTGCCTTGGACTGCAATTAGCAATTTCCTGTGACCAAGCTTAGGGTTGAACTTTAGGGCCTCATCTTGATCAATTGACCCCACCATAGTATCCCTAACCCTTTAGGGGCCCCCTTAGGGCACCAAGGGCACATTGGGGTCAACCAAAGAGGCCAAATTGACCAAAGTCAACCCTAACCCTAAATTGGTCAAAGTAGCCTATTTAGAGCCAATTAACCTTCACCATGACAAATTGATCACTCATCTAGGTCTAGAATACCATAAGAGACCTAGTAGACCTAAAAGCCCTATCATGGGACCCCCAGTGGTGCAAATTGACCAAAATGCCCTTGTTAGGTCAAAATGACAATTCTTCACTAAGTGCCCTAATTGACCATCACCATACTAAATTGACATTACCCATAGTGTTATCATGTCATAGGGGACACAGTGGACCAAAAAGGCCCATGACTGGGTCAACCCTAGGGCTCAATTTGACCAAAGTCAACTTAGCCTGTTTTGGTCAAATCAGCTCAATTTGGGTCAACTAAGGCTCAAGTGACCAAATTGACCCCACCAATAGTTTCTAAACTTAATTTGGAATCCAATGGATCCAAAAGCCCCATCCTAGGGTCACCCAATTGGCCAATTGGACCAAAAGTCAAAATTGCCCAAATTAGGTCAAATCCCTTGAGTCTAGCCCAATCCCTTTGGGCTAAGCCCAAATTGACCTCTTGACCAGCACCCTTGGCTGATAATTAACCCAGGAGAGAGAGGAAAGTCGGCCATGATGAGTAGGAGAGAGAAAATTCAGTTTGGGGGAGAGAGAAAGATGAGGCCATCAATGGAGGAAGGTGAAACCTCCCTCAATTCTCCCCATTTATGGATGCATTCATCTCCTCTAGGGGAGAGGAGGAGTTTCCAGCAGTTACCAAGAAGGATTAAAGCAGGGGAGATGAATGGGGGCCGGCCATGGAGGAATTCGAAGAGGCCATTAATGGCTTTGGTAGTTAAAGCCAGCATTGCCTTCAATTGAACCCCCCATTATCTTCAGGAGGCGGAGAGGAGTGAAACCCCCATGTTTTCAGAAGGAATCGAGCCCTTCTAGGTGGTGGTTGCAGAGCTTGGGAGAAGATGGAGGTCGGCCATGGCAAGTCCTCACCGGGCAAGGAATCAAGCCCCAGTCAAGGTCCGGTTCTCTACTCCTCCCTCAGTGGTGTAGATCTAGCTCGTCGGCGGCTCGATTCGTGGCCAATAGGCTGAGGATCGGGCAAGCCTAGCCTCCCGTAGATCGGGTTGGGCTTCCAGGTAGAATACTAGATTCCGGCCACCTCCGGCCGATCAAGCACCGCTCCTCGCCGGCCACCACCTCAACGGAGGTGGTGGTGGCGTTGGTCGGCCGGGGCGGCGCTCAGGTGGCCGGGAATTCGTCGATCAAAGTGGCCCAGGCGCGGGCGATCCTGGCCGTTGGCCAGAGGAAGAAGACGACTAGGCGCGGTTAGATCTTGCTTCAAGATTCGTGCGCCCTTAGTATTAATCCCTTATTCCTGTGATTAACAATGCAGCTTCTTATTAATTCTGGTAAAAATAGTTAGCGGCTGATTAAGAAAAAGTGGTCAACATATAAAATGTAGCCCTTGATGTCTAGTTTAATACAAAATTGAAATCACTCAATTTGGAGTCCTGGTTAGAGCACATCACTCATTTTAGTGGGGACTGTCCAAAGGGCTATCCAGAGCTTGTTTTTGATGCCCACACCAATCTAGAACTCCAAATGACTTGAAATTTTGAGAGTAGGCTACTCTTATATACATCTAACACATATCCAAAAATCAGAATGATTGGAGAAGTTTTCCCCATAATTTTTGGGAAAGTTCAATAATCCTTGTGTAACCTAATTAGGTACCCTAAACACCCCAAAACCCTTCCAAACTTGGATGGGTGGTCTTAGGGAGTATGTATAGGCCCTGGTTAAAATATCATGATTTATGGAGTTTATTTGGTGGGTTAAGTCACCAAAACAACCTTAGGCTCCATAGGTTTAGGCAAAACTTTGGGTGAGCACCCCCACACTTCCACAAAGCCAAATGGCTTCATATTTGGGGTGCACCTCACCCTACCCCATGTCAACCTCTGGTCCAAATTTGGTGGCCATTGGAGGAGGTTTGCCCTAGTAAATCAAAAAGGGGCTAAATTGCTATTTGCACCCCAAATAGGTACCCATTGGAATCCCACTCCTCACCAAATGTTGGTAGGATCTTGGGTGATCTCTTACTGACCCATGGTCAGTATAGTGAGTAGTATGGACTTGGGCAAGGTAGGGAGTTCTCTTGAGAATAGTTTGCTTAAAGGTTATGTTTAGGGCAAAAGTAAACCTAAGCTAATTTTTGGAGTGTGGAGGGGCTTCCTCCCACTGATTGTTGGGGTGACCTTGTTCACTGCTTTGGGAGGTAGGAGACACCCCAAGGAGTAACTTTGGATGAGTTAGGGCCTAGTGTGCCCTTAAACCCTAGTGGTTAAGTTTATGGTGCCCTTTAGGGTTTGTGCAGGACATAGAAGTAATGTCCATGGAGAGAAGTGCAATAGCCCTCTCTGAGCTCTAGGAGTGTTTTAATCCCCTCACAAGAAGTTTGGGTGGATTTGGAGAGGTTTTGACCCTAACCCTAGGCTAAACCCTAATGGGGTGCAATTAGAGGCTATTGAAGGAAGAAGGGTCAAACCTCAATGGTTTGACTTGAAATTTTGGGGAGATGGTCTTAGGGACCAGAGATTGCTACTGTGAGAATTTGGAGGGATTTGGAGTTGCCAATCCTAAGTAATAAACCCTTGGGTAGATTTGCAAATAATTAGGGTTTTGGATTTTAGGATGAAATAGCACTTAATGTTTAACCATCTTCTGTCACAATCTTAGTTTTAATGTTATTAATCCCTGGAAAATTCTGTCAAACCAGGAGAAAACTTTTGGAGGTCCAAATTGTAATATTTCATAATGTTGGCAATTTTTGGGATGATCAATTGTAGGGTGTTAGATTTCTGTAATTGCATGAAACTTTGCTGGATGCCATTTCATACCAATATGTACCCACTGTATTTTTCTCATAATTTTTGGATTAATATTTTTGGCACCTCTGGTTCATTTTGGAATTAATTGCAAATATATCCTCTGTGGGAATTACAAATGTACCCTCTGTGGAACATGGTCAAACTTTATAGGACTGAATATTTTAGTATGAATCACCTCTGTATTAAATTGCATAAGGTTTGGAGATCATATGAGGGTACCTCCTTTGGAATTTACTGGTAATAAATGAGTTTTGGAATTTTGAAAAATAGTAAATCTTGCTGGTTTTTCCTAAGAATTCATATCCACTGATTTTTAGGTACCCTTTATTTATGTAAATATTTAGGCAGGTATTGGATGTCAGGAAAGCATACTTGCAGTTCAAACCTTAGGAAGTGGTATTTTGGGAAAAATGATTTAAATACTATTATTACTTGGAAAATTATGAAACCCTGGGTTTGGCCTTAAATATGTAGTATGGACCTCCAGTAAAATTGTTGGATCATAGGATTGAGTATTTAGTGTACTCCCCTTCATGAGCATCAAAGCGTTGAGGATGGTCTGCGTTTAGCAAATTGGCAATTTTGGGGTTGTAGGCCAAATTGGATTATATTGATTGGAGAGTGAGGGCCTCATGGTAATTATATGGATATGAGAGGACCCTTGGAGAGAATTAAAGTTTGATGAGTCCTAGGGTGGTGGGGTGCCATCCTTGGGGTAGGTCGTCCTGTGGTTGACGAAAGATCATCTTTTGTCTATTAGGACCCAAAAGCACTTAGGTTTAGACCGGGTGAAATGTTAAGAGGGTTTCTTATGGGTAGTAACTAATAACATTAAGTGTCTTGGGAATGGGAACTTTGGGGTGTCATCCCATAGTGGTTCCTAGTACCGTAGCGAGCCCCTCACAGGGTAACCCTCGGGAAGTCCAAGACTAACCCTAACTCATAGGAGTAAGAAATGGTACAAGATTAACTAATAACACACTCATCCACACCCTGTGGTTTCGGAAGTTTAGTTGGATTGGTTGTCCGAGCGGTGGGCTCGGTGGCTGTTGCAGCAGACTAGTTAGTCTGGTGAGCTTATGGCTCGGAAGGTTATTGATGACGGGCAGGTTAGCCCGGGGAGCTTTTGGCTCGGAAGGTTATTGATGACGGGCAGGTTAGCTCGGGGAGCTTTTGTCTCGGAAGGTTATTGATGACGGGCAGGTTAGCCCGGGGAGCTTTTGGCTCGGAAGGTTATTGATGACGGGCAGGTTAGCCCGGGGAGCTTTTGGCTCGGAAGGTTATTGATGGTGGGCAGGTTAGCCCGGGGAACTCATGGCTCAGAGATAGGAAGTAGAACATGTTGCATGTGCACTGACGGTGGTGGGTCTTCGGTATTGGACCGTCGTTCACACCGACGTCAATACGTTGACTCGGCGAGTGTGGTTTTACACTTAGCCTTGATAGTCTGGCGGTCCAGTCAGCAAGAGTACGCAGACACTCCGCGGGTATAGTGGAGGCGTACAATAGGTCTAGGTTGGGTAGTGTGAATACCAACCTAGAGGTGGGCGAGGCCCAACCCACCGCTTCCGTTTGCCACTACGGGAGTATCCTGGGAGTCTAACTCGCTCCAAAAAGGGGGAACTAAAGGTCTATGCGCATAGAGTCGAAGTGTGTGAGTTGCACTTGTATGATCATAGCATAATAGCATACTTGCATGTCATGACATAAACATTGCATTCAACCCCTGACACCTAACGTATAAGTCGGTTATGGGACTTCTTATACGGTAGGCCCTGCTAAACGACCCCTTGGTCTATAGGTTTGTATGGGCATTCCTATAAATCAATGGTTACTTTTATATTATTTTACCTGTCATTATATATACTGCTTACTATTCTTTACATGTTCTTTACTATGCCTACTTACTGCTTCATATATATAAACACATGTTTAGTTGTAGATCCGTCGTCATCTGCTCTTGTATTTACCCCTTGAATGTCCTCCGCTTCCTCCTCCCATACGGTGCCTAGGAGCCATTGGGGGAGAGGTGGGGAATTGGCTGAGTCATTTTGACTGACGGTCGGTGGACCTTATCATTTTAGGAGTTCGAGGAGACGCAGCAACCTCCGAGAAACAGGTACAGCAGGATCCGACATGGTGGACCCCACGACCATGCTACCATTGTCACCAGCCGGGACATACTCGGGTCAGATGTCCCATGATGAGTGGAACCCCTCCAGCACAGCGACCAGGAGACCGACGGCGAAGACGTAGACGTGGATTGCGAGGCAGCAACCGCAGGTCAAAAGAGAAGAAGCATCCAGTGTTACAGCACCATTGGAGCCCGGAGTCTGCAGGGATGGGTCAGTCAGGTCAGGGTGCTCCGGTTTCAATGTCGGTGTCGTTTAGCTTTAGTTTTACTTAGGAGTTAGTTTCCGCGAGTGATCTTGTAGTGAGGAAATGATGTATAGGGCAAAAGCCCTTTTTATTGTAATCTTTGTAATCTTTTATTCAGTTATTGTTAGTGGACATTTGCCTCTATGGTTTTAATTCAAGTGATTATGTGGACTTGTCTTCTCTTTATCGTACTTTTCTTCGTGATCGATTTGGCCGGCAGGATCGGCGTTTTGTAGTGGCGACCTTCCCGAGTGAAGGTGTCACCGCAAAACGGCGGTTCTGGGCCTAAGACCCGGTGGTTTTTACAAAAAAAAAAAAAATGGGGTCTTACACGTCGCCCTACTCGGACGTACTCCTCTTCTATCATGTCGCATATTTCTTCTCGCGTGGTTCTTCCTGTTGCTCGATCAGGGGCATCCCTTCTTGGGTGATCACGATGATGGTCAGCTTCTGGGCCCCTAACTGGCGGGGCGAGGTGAGCGGAGCTTGCTGCGTCGGAAAATCCTTCTGAGGCTTCGTCCTCCCGAACGGCCTCTCCATTTGGGGCATGGTTCGAAACTGGGGGTGGCGGTGCGTTCAGGGCCGGTGGTTGAATCGGGACTTGAGGAGCCCCGAGATTCCTTACGAGAGCCAACATCTCGGCTTGGTGTTCTTCAATATGCTGCATGCGCACTTCCAGCCCTGCTACGGGAGCATGCACTGCCTCCTCCCCGGGAGGTGCATTGAGAAGCGAGTGGGAGGGAGCTGGGTCGACGCGCCCCTCCGGCATTGAGCCTTCAGTAGTGCGAGCACTCTTTCTTGCCATTGCAGTTGGCCTTCAGAGAGTTTTTGGGAACTGTTTCCCACAGACGGCGCCAAACTGTTGCGGGTCGCTTAGGGCTCTTGGTAGACCGGTTTAAATTGAACCGCCTTAGCTCGTGAGCGGTCTAAGCGCGCAAACAGTCAATTTGAGATCTGCTGAATACACAGGGACTTTTTAGCGTGGAAAACCCGGAAAGGGTGAAAAACCACGTGGTCGGAGCTGTGCCGACCAAATTTCACTATCTCCAAAGAGGTTACAATTAGATGCTAAGAGATCGAGCGCGACAAGCCGCTGCTCGTTACAATAGAGAGAGAGAGAGAGAGAGAGAGAGAGAGAGAGAGAGAGAGAGAGAGAGAGAGAGAGAAAGAGAAAGAGAAAGAGAGAGAGCACTCCGAGGGTGACGGACCACCTCTCGAAAAAACTAAGTACTTTTCCTATGAGTACAGCAATAAACGAAAGTGAGAAGGCCTTGTCCGCTTTCCAGAGGACAGAGGTGAGACCGCCCTGTTTGCTTTTGAGAAGACGGAAGTGAGACTGCCTTGTCCGCTTTCTTGATAACGAAAGTGAGACAGCCTTGTCCGCTTTCATGAGAACGAAAGTGAGACAGCCTTGTCCGCTTTCGCGAAGAAGGAAATCTCTAAGTTCACGAAGAAGATCTTCAAGCACCGAAGGAGAATTCCGTGGAAATCTTCAAGGAGCTCTCTCTGGTCGTTCAGGCGGGATCCTTTAAATGAAGCCTTGGGGGCCTTTTTATAGCTTTTGGCCGGGGGTAGCCCGGTAATTTTGCCGTCTTAACCACCATAACCACCCTGGCGGACGAATCATATTTCCCGATTTGGGACACTCGGATCACCATTTTTCGTAAATGACCATCTTGCCCTTTGAGGAAAGGCGACAAGCCGTTCCTGAAAAGTGAGAAACTGAAAAGACAAAAAGTGAGCAAGCCGAGGCGGAAAAGTGAGCGAGGCGAGGCGAGGAAAAGCGGACTACAACCTTTCCCAGCGCGGGGATGCGGTTTCGGCTGCATCCCCCGCGGAGGGGGGCTCGACCGCTCCTTTTATCGGAGGGTGCGGTTTGGCCGCACCCTCCTATGGCCGCACCCCCTATGGGGGGTGCGGTTTGGCCGCACCCCCCATGGGGGGGTGCGGTTGGGCCGCACCCCCCATGGGGGGTGCGGTTTGGCCGCACCCCCCATGGGGGGGTGCGGTTGGGCCGCACCCCCCATGGGGGGTGCGGTTTGGCCGCACCCCCCTATGGGGGGTGCGGTTTGGCCGCTCCCCCCATGGTGGGGTGCAGCTTGGCCGCACCCCCCTATGGGGGGAGGGTGCGGCTTGGCCGACCCGGCCGCACCCCATGTGGGTGGGGTGCGGCTTTGTGCTTACCTGGCGCCGTTTCTAGCGCGTCGTACTTGCGCGGCCGATCTTCCACTTCCGTGATCCGGGGTTCGACTGGTTCCCCCTCCTCTCTTTAGCGGGGTTTTCTCTAGACGCACCCCAAGGCCTTTATGGGTACGCAACAATAACAGTCCTTTTATAACTTAGAAGGGGTCAAATGTCTTTCCTCTATGATGTAGGTGTGCCACTAGCACTTTACCCTATCTTTAATCTCAATTAATAAATGATTAATGGTGATTAAATGTTACATGCTATTTCTAGTTTTCATACTTTATTTAGTCCAATAGAAATCAGGTGATTTATGCTCACATATATCTGAGTTTGAGAGCATCAATAAAAATCATGCCCTTAAAAGTTCTAGTAACGTCGAATTCAAAGCTCAATAGAAATTGAGAGATGAACATACACTTTTTATAATTAAATAAAAAAATATACAAATTAAAATCGCTTGTGAAAAGTTAAAAATCTAGTAAAAACTAGGAGCCTGTTTGAGAGAGCGTTGCCAGTTGGAGGTGGAGGGCTAAGCATGGAGATAGCACTGTGTTTTTGAACGTGATCCCCTCACCGCGATTGGGATTAAGTAGGCATAGAACAATAAATTTGGGGATCCGTGTTCCAAATGGAGGTTATTCAAACGAGCAGTAAACATTTCGTCTGCATTTTTCAAATCTATAGCGGAAAAAACACTTAATCAAACCAAAGTCTAAAAGGCATGCAAGGAGAATCCACAACGCATCGCTTATGACCAATTCATCTGTGTCATGATCTCGAAGCAGACGCAAATCGTATATATGTGTGACAAATGCGAGTTAACACATTGAATGACCTATAAACTTAATTATGCAGGTATCTTCTGAACCCACCACGCCCATTACAAATTATGCCTCATCACGCCTTTTCGTCCTGATGCATGAAGTCCCGACCACATTTCAGTACTTATTTCTCGGTCTTTTGATTTATCAAGTAGAAGATTAGACACGCGGCCTACGTACCTCAGTGAGGTTAGCTCACGTTGGATAATGTTTTCTCATCGAACACGCTCTTAGCCACCCGCCACACGGATCGCGATCTCCGCTATGACCAACTCGATCCCTCCGCGGCCAACCATGTGACGTCATCTTAGCAAATTCATGAGCAAGAGACCCCACCAAATCATATTTGGAAAGTAGCTAGAGGAGAAACACGAGGCTTAGACTTGTAACCTAATGCATGAGTAAATAAGGAAGCTGCAGCAGCATCAAACAGTCACGCCTTGGCCCACCTAGATAATCTTGATAATGACGTATCCATTTTGGTCATTTTTAATGAAAATAATAATAATAATAATTCATTATGGTTGATCACAAAAAATCATATTTATGTTTATCTTCAAGCCTACGAATGATTTTATCTAGGAATGTATGTAGCAACATAAAACTTATGTTTTGAATAACAATCAGTAGTAGTGTACATGAATCTTTCATTATAGTTGTTGCGGTCTACTCGAGTTCCTAAAATTGGTCTAGAATGACCATCTTAGCCCGGGAGCGGACGAGCGTGGAATAATCAGTCACAGAAAATCGAGACGTTGGCAAAAGATCTTTTTTTTTTATCGTGGAAAGCCCCGAAAAGAGGTGAAAAATTACACGATTGGTTCAGAGCCGACCTAACTTTACTATCGGTGTTTCTTTTACAATGCTTTGGCAAGGAAATGAGGGCGACATGCCGCTCCACGTTACAGTTTGAGGGAGAGAGATGGAGAGAGACGTTCGGAGGGTGGCATGTCACCACTCTTGAAGCTAAGCTTCTTCTTTGCCGCGGTGGGGAGCACCACGCTTTGAGGATCGTACAATCTTCTGCTTGCGTTTGGGAGATCAAGGGGTGCGCGCAGGACTCTTGGAGCACTTCGGAGGTTGATGGCGGTGTCTGGAGTGAAGAGCTCGTCGTTGCCTTGGAGGTGACGACCTTGAGGCGTTCCGTGCTCGGAACGAAGATTGGAGAAGGACGATGCTCTATGAACCGTCTTCGAGGTATTCGAAGGTTCTTCAAGCTCTCCTTCGAAGATGATGAAGATCTTTAAGGAGTGCTCTCTCTCTTGCACTTAGGGGGAAAGGAGAGAGGAGAAAGATGGAAATGTGAGAGGGCTTGAGGTCCTATTTATAGGCCCCAGAGGTGGTTATTGTAGTTATGTGGTTATTCGCAGGTCGTAACCATTATATATATATAATTGTTATTTCCAGCCCGGTTTTATATATTTAAGACGCGTATTATTTGGGTATTTTTTATACGCAACCCGATGTGTTTTCGGATAAACGCATCCACCCATCATAGGTGGTTACTCGGGTGGTTACCCGCCAATCGGAGTGTGGAGGCTTTGCGGAATGATCGTACAATAGTACCCCGCACGCAACCATGCGCGATACCCCGCGCGCAACCATGCGCGATATCCCGCGCGCAACCACGTGCGGCATGCCCGCCGCTCCTTTGCGTCGTCCTCGCGCGGCTCCGATCGTGCTTTTACAATGCTCCCGCTCGATGCTCAACGCGCACTTGGCATCACTAAATTTGTAGCGTGCATTTGATCCGCGCGCACTTGAACATTGCAAAGTTTATAGTGCGAGCAGCCGTTAACTCCACTTTCCTTCTTGAGACTGCAGGATTCGCACAGTGCTATCAGAATTGTCAATGAAGCTGCCCGAACTACTCGAAGTTGCACGAACTACTCGAAACGCCCGAACTGACCAGGGGGGTGAAATCGTCATATTCAGAAAGTGGCGTTCTGTGTGCTCTCGAGCAACGGTCGAGATCGACCTGTCAGGTGGTTACGGTGGTTACGACAATGAAATTACCGGGCCGCCCCCGACCAAATATATAAATATTTTTGTATTTTCCGCTAATAATTTAAATTGAATTATGCATTATCAACCGTGCGGCCTTGCGACCGTGCACGGTGGGCGCGTGGCCATGGCCGGCCGGGCGGCCGGCCAAGCGGGCATGCGGCCGCGCGCCACTCGCAGGTGGCCGACCGCAGGGCCGCACCCCGTGGGTGTGCGGCCAAGGGCGGCTGGCTGGGCGGCCACCCGCCGGGCTTGCGGGTGCGCGCCGGCGGCGTGACGACGATTGGTTAGAGCGGCAGTAGGATCGGACCACGCGCGGTGATCGTGCACGTGGTGGTTTTCTCCTAACTCCCCCACTAAGAGAGTGAGGGTTATGAAATTCCGGCTATTCGCAACCCGAAATTCCTATATAATGAGGATGATCCCATCATTTGCCCCCCAAAGTCCCCGAAGCCCGGAGCCGGTGTGAGAGAGGTGCGGGGACTTATTTGCGTGAAAGAGTGGTGGTGATTATGGCAGAGTCGAGCAATGTGGTGCAGAAGGAGACGCGCGGAGAAACTCGAAAAGAGGTGCGTGTGACGGAGTTGTGCGAGCAAGATGCGCCTGCGCGCAGCGCGCAGACGAGTGGATGCGTATGCAATGCCCGCTAGGCGCCAGCGTAGCGTGCTGGGAGCGGCTGCACGCAAGGAGGTTCACGCTGCGCGCAACACCCGTGCGTGCGTAGGTGTGCGTGCGCAGTGCCCCATGCGTGCATAAGGTGCACGCACGGGTGCGCGTGTGCATGGTCGGCCCGCGCGCGGGTGCGCACACATATGGCCAACTCGTGCGCGGATGCACGCGCGCGAGTGCCCACCCGCGCAAGGGTGCGCGTGCAGCGCCAGCGGGCGGGTGCGCGTGCAACACCTCGCGCGCACCCAGCGGTGCGCGTGTGCGGGCGCGCGCCGCGCACGGGAGCGTGTGTATGGGTGCTCGTGCGCGCGTGGGTGCTCCTGTGTGCTGCTTGCGCGTGCGCCGTGCTTGTGCTTGTGCAGGACGTATGCCCATGTGCGGCGGTTTGCTTGGTTGTGTTTGTAATTAGGTCATTGATCTTGCGAATATTTATTCGTTTCTTCTTTCCAGACTATGAGGCGATGTTCGCAAAGTAGGCTGAAGCGATTTCGCTCTTCTCTTACTGTGGAGCAGGTTGGTATATGAAGGAAGAGATTCAGGATACCTACTGAATTGGAGATAAAGATCCTGTAGATTGAGGAATGCGTACAGAATCCTCCGCGGGGTTGGATGACGTTGTGCTAGTCATCGTTGAGATTCGGGTTTCGCTTGCCACCCTGTGAGGAGGTTATTGAGATCCTGAAGCCCTGCAGCGTAACAGAATCCCAGTTTACTCCCGCTGAGATGACGCGAATCATGGGTCTGATCGCCTTCTTCAGGGAGCATGGATCAAGGTTTACTTTGGATCTTTTCAGACAATGGTGCGACGTGCCCTGTGATGGAGGCGAGCGGATCGAGGGTTACATCAATAAGCATTGACTCGAGTTTGAGAACCCGACAGATCATCGTTATAAGAACACCTTGTTCGGGTATGTTAGGAATTCTTGGGGCTTGCCGGAGGTCTGGACTCTGGAATTCACTCCCCGAGCGCTGCCGTCGCTTGAAGGGACATGAGCGAGAGTTTATCCCAGTGCTGGAGTTTGTTGAGTCTCATGCGTTAGTGAATCCTTTATTTGTTATCTCTGTTTTCGTTGAGGATAAGCGTCTCTTACTGTCTGATCTTTCTATTGACGTTGAGCGTCATATAACAGTTCTGTTGGATCGAGGCAGGAAAAGGAAACTGGTTTTTAGGAATGGTAGTTCGGATTCGGCGCCTCGTCCTCCTTGTCGGCTGGAGGGGCGTACTGACGAGGTGGCTCCACGTAGCTCGAAGGTTGACGATATTCCGATCGATCTCGATGTGGAGATCCTTAGCTCCGCCGCCCCCAGGCTCCCGTTGCCCCCCAGGCTCTCGAGGGCTCTTCTGCTCTGCCGCTGGTTATGGCGAGTTGGGTTTCCTCTTCTCTTGAGCCTATGAATGTTGTGGTAAGGATCATAACTTTCTTCTTCTCTTGAGCCTATGAATGCTTCGAACCGTTTGCGAGCGCGAGGAGGGCATGGCCTGACGACGCAACGACCTATTGCGGGAGCAAAGGGCGAACCTTCAAGCTAGGACAATGAGGCGGCCACAGTGCCGCAGGATTCCCGTGACCGAAGGGGATTGCTCCCCAAGGTGTTCCTGAGTTAATAGAGTTAGGAGTAGATAATTCATACTTAATTGGAATAGCAAATTATACGGGCGTAAGCGCTCTTTTTGAGTTTTAGCGATCGTTTCTGGCGCAGGCAAAATGCGGAAAAGGGGGCCATGCCATAACTCGTTGTGGGGGCAAAGGGCAGATCTTCGAGCCACGGTAGCGGGATGGTTTTGGCAATAGGGACGGCTTACGTCCGTGGTTGACCCCTGAATGTTCTTGTGATAGCAGAGTGTGAAATAAAACATTTCGAAATTAAACACACGTCAATTCTTGCACAAGTACAGAATTGCGACTTTTTAGAGTAGCGATTATAGATAAAAATGCTTAAAGAAATTTAACGAAGCTGGAATATAGTTGCATTTTTGCCTGATTCCTAGCTTTTCTTTGGAGGGGACTTTCATGTTCTGGATGTGCTGGCGCCTTAGGCTGCTCCTCGTCCAGGTTTCACCTACTACAGATAGCATGTGCGTGCCGCCTCTTGGTTCCCATGGACAACTCCAACTCCTCTCAGGGTGACAAACTTCCTTGCGAGGTGCGGGATGGAAGGGATAACTCAAGATATTGCCTGGAGTGGTCGTCCAAAAATCGCATTGTAAGGCGACTCTGACTCAACCATTACAAATTGTATTTCGTGGGTAGCCTGCTTCAGGAACTCTCTCAAGGTTACTGGAAGAGTGATGGTTCCTTTGACCAGGAAAGGACTGCCGTTGAAGTCGTATATTGGTCCAGAGGCTGGTTGGAGATCTTCCTGTTGTATCTTCATGCTGAGAAGAGCGGGCATAAATATGACGTTGACCGAGCTGTTGTTGTCCACCAGTATTCGCTTGACGCGGAAACTGAGATTGCCAATCTCTACACTAATGACCAGTGGATCTTGGTGCGATACAAGTAACCCATTTAGATCTTCATCCCCGAAGCTGATTGTCTCTGCCGGTTCGACGACAGAGTTGACGGTGGAGAATGGAAAACCACATATAGTCTCCACTACCCCTACTACTTACTTGCCCCCCAGTGCGTCTTGATGAACAGGAGGTTGTTCCCTTCTTCCATGCGCTGGCTGGTTTCATGTCTGGTTTTGCAAGAACCTTCCAAGGATGCCTTGTCGGATGAGACAATCTATCTCGTCTTTGAGCTTGATGCATTCTTCGGTGGTATTCCCTGCGCCTCGATGAAACTCACAATACTTTGACTGATCTCCTTTGCCCTGCGGGAGTTCTCTCGGCCTTCGCAATGCCGGGTTGTCTTGTACTACATAGAGCACGCTCACGCGAGAGGTGTTGAGCGGTGCATATTCTTGGCAGAGTCGGGGGGGGGGGGGGGGGTTCCCGTGGTGATCTTGTTGGCGTGTGTTGCCTTGCCGTTCTTCCCGTTGACTCAGGGCTGTCTCTTCTCTCTTTCTCTTTACTCCTTCGAATTGTCGGCGGTGAGCCTTGATTGCTTCGTCGACTGCGATTTGTGTATTGACCTTGTGCACAAGATTGGGATAGCTGAGGTCAATTTCCCTCATTAGGGCGGAGTAGAATCCGCTTGGACGGAGCCCTCCCAGGAATACTCCTTGGAGGAGCTCGGGGTCTACCCTCAGAATCTGACGAGCCTCGGTAGTGAACCGGCAAAATAACTCCTTGAGGGTTTCTCCTTCACTTTGTCTGATTCCCGAGAGATGGGAAGGGTCCTTCACTATTCGACGGTTCGTAATGAACTGGTCCAAGAACTGTTGCGTCAGTTCGGTGAAATTTCTGATAGTCCCACTCCGAATAGAGTGAAACCAAGTTCTTTCTTGGCCTTTCAGGGAGGACGGAAACACTTGGCAGAGCAGTTAACCGGGGGCATTGTAAATGCGAAGGATGATGGAAAAGTGATTTACGTGTTCCAGGGGGTCTTCAGACCCATCACAGGATTCCATGCTTGGGAGTTTGAATCCCCTTGGAATTGGGTGCGCCAGGACCTCAGGTGCCAACAGGGAACCGTTGCGGATGGGGCAATGTATATGCGCTGCTTGGCGGCCCACCTGGCCGTACTCTTCCGCTATCAACTCTCTTACTTCTTCTCGAGTCAACCTTTCAGGGGGGTTACGTTCTCGGGGTCGCCCGCCCTCTAGCGATGATGCCGAGGGCCATCTTCAGCAGGCCTGGCCTGACGGGCAGGGTGCGCGGTGCTTGCTGCTGCCGAGAACGCAGAGTTCTCTTCTTGGTTGTCTTTTAGAGTTTGTCTTGGAGGTGGAGGATGCGCGTTGACTACCGCATGGGACTCCGCAGGTGCCTGAGCTGTTCTCAAGTTTCTTAAGCGGTTCAACATTTCATCATGTTGTTCCTCTATCTGGAGCATGCGTCCTGCTAGTGCGTTTATTGGTGCGACCACTGTCTCTTCCAGTCGTGGTGCGCCGATGAGGGAATGGGAAGGACCGGGATCGACATGTACTTCACGGACCGAACCTTGGGTGGTACTAGTGCTTCTCCTTGCCATGGTCTCTAGTCGCGAGTATCGCTATGCAGAGGATACTTCTGGATCTTCAAAATTTTGGGAACTTTATTCCCACTGACGACGTCAAACTGTTGCGGTCTACTCGAGGCTCCTAAAACCGGTCTAGAATGACCGTATTAGCCTGGGAGCGGACGAGCGCGCAATCAGTCACAGAAAATTGAGACGCTGGCAAGATATCTTTTTTTAATCGTGGAAAACCCCCAAAAGTGGTGAAAAATCACGCGGTTGGTTCGGAGCCAACCTAACTTCACTATCAGTGTTTCTTTTACAGTGCTTTGGCAAGGAAATGAGGGCGACAAGCCTCTCATTGTTACAGTTTGAGGGAGAGAGATGGAGAGAGGCGTTCAGAGGGTGACATGACACCACTCTCGAAGCTAAGTCTTCTTATTTGCCGTGGTGGGGAGCACCACACTTTGAGGATCGTACAACCTTCTGCTTGCATTTGGGAGATCAAGGGGTGCGCACAGGACTCTTGGAGCACTTCAGAGGTTGATGTCAGTGTCCGGAGTGAAGAGCTCGCCGTTGCCTTGGAGGCGACGACCGTCTTTGAGGTGTTCGATGGTTCTTCAAGCTCTCTGAACCGTCTTTGAGGCGTTCGAAGGTTCTTCAAGCTCTCTTTCGATGATGATGAAGATCTTCAAGGAGTGTTGTTTCTCTCTTGCACTTAGGAGGAAAGAAGGGAGGAGAAAGATGGAAATGAGAGAGGGCTTGAGGTCCTATTTATAGACCCCAGAGATGGTTACGGTAGTTATGCTGTTATTCGCAGGCCGTAACAACCATAATTGCTATTTGCAGTCTGATTTAATATAGTTTAAGACAAATATTATTTGGGTATTTTTCTATACGCAACCCGATGTGTTTTCAGATAAACGCACCCACCCATGATGAGTAGTTACTCTGGTGGTTACCCGCCAATCGGAGGGTGGAGGCTTCACGGAATGATCGTACGATCATGGCTGAGGGCCTAATGCAGAAAATAATTCTACATGCATGCCAAATTAATGCAGAAAATAATTATACACAACATTTCGATTTTGTCAAAAAATTCTCATCCTATGCATATATCATCGTGCATGCCAAATTAACTTTAATAAAATCGATAAATTTAATGATATATCACTGACATGCCTAATGACAATCTTCTTTGAAAATAGTGTGACATGCCTAATGACAGCCTAACATAATATGTATATGAGCTATATTAATTTTTTTATTTTATGAATTTTCATAATTATTTTTAATTTGAGGATATGATGTAATTATTTGAATGAGAATTGTATTTTAATTTATTTTAAATAGATTATAATATAAGTTTATTTATTTATTCCATGTTAAGATGGTTATTAATAACCAGGACTTTTTGCACTTTGCACCCTCCAATTAGGGGGGTTTGACACTTTGCACCCTAATTATTTAGTTTTGACATTTTGCACCCCTAAAATAGGTTAAGTGTGACATATTACACATCACCTAATTTTTTTAACTACTTTAATTATATGAAAATAGGTTTACTTGTTCATTTATTTATATTTAAGAAAAAGTAAATTTATATTTTTCTCTAATCAAAATAAATCTTCACGTTGCCTAAATCTATATAATGGCCAACGGGCGCTCCATTGATATTTCCCTGAGAGAGAAGAGAGGGGAATTCGGGGGAGAAAAGTAGAGAGAGAGAGAGGAGGGCTTTCTGGTATCATCGGCGAAAATGCAGAGAGCGGTTTTCCGTCAGCTTTCTCATCTCCGGCTAGGAAATAAGGGTTCGTCCTACTCTCGCCTTGCCGTAGCGGAGCCGGAGGGTGCGGCGGTGTCGGACGCCATTCCACCGGAGTATAATGCCGATGGTCCGAAAATGCCCCCGTTCGACTATTCCCCTCCGATATACGATGGCCCGAGGACGGCTGAGATCCTCCGGAAGCGCTCCGAATTCCTCAGCCCCGCTCTCTCGTATTTATACAAGAAGCCCGTACGTTCTTCTTCCTCTCTTCTGTAGACTGTAGTTGATTAATTTGATTCAGATTTCAGATCTCTTCTTCCATTTGATCTGCCGTTTCTTCCATTTAATCGATTCGAAGTTTTCGACCTCCCCTCCCCTACCGCTGGGTTTTCTTTTTTCCTGGTACATGATTGCGATTGCCCTGTTTAGGTTTAGATTCCAATGATCCGCCGGACCTCCTTAAGACTATGGGTCTGTTTGTTTCTGCGGTGATCTCGAGTTTGAGAGCGCGGGGGAAATAATGGTGGTTGCTGCGGTCTACAAAAAGGCTAAAATGGAGGGGTGGTATTGGGAATTGGAGAGTTACCAAACAATTTTTATTAATTTGTAGTGTTTGCTGAATGAAAGTAATCTATGATACTTATTAATTAAAAGGGTTAAAATTACCGTTATTTCTAAAACAAACTCTACAGTTTCTTAATATATATATGCCCTGTTTTAGGCTCGGTTTGGCACGGTGGTGGCGCTCGTTGAGTGCTAATAGACAAAAGTGAAGTGCTAATAGCAGCGCCCATAAACAATTGTTTGACAACCCAAAATTAGAAAAAAACCACGAACCGCCGCCACCAAAAGGAGTCGCGTTCGCATAAATTCGATCCATTTTGCTATTTCCGACATGTGCGGGACCGCAAGCGGTAACCTCACCGTGCCCCCCGTCCGAAATGGCGTTAGCTGGAGAACTTTGAAAACAAAAACAAAAAACCATAGACCATAAAACTTTACATACTCTGTCCTTTATGTGTTTCGAACTTATCCCCAGGCCAGTACTTAACCAGACAGCTACGCTGATGAATTTATATTAGAACAAATTGCTTTTTAATGTTTTAAATATATATGCTATCATTTAATATTGGCTCCTTTTGGGGCGGTCTCCGGTGAGTTCGAAAAAAAAAGTTACAATTACAGAATGTATGTTAAAGAAACTAGTTTTGAACATAAAAGTGGATGAAATTCCTTAGTTGAGGTCGGGAGCCAATATTATTTAAAATGTTTATAGCATATAATTAATTTGAGTACTGGAGTTTGTAAAATGATTGAAAGTTGAAAATACATAATTTAAAAGTAAAATAAGTAAATTTATTTCAGCATTTATCAGATGTAATTAGTCATTATAAATTCATTGAAATGTAAAAAAAAAGGTTAGTTGGAATTAAAGGTAATGATACACTTAATGACAATTAGTTGTTGATTAGCTCTTTAATTATAATTCCTGCAGCTACTAACTTATCTCTTTCCTTCAAAAGTTGTTCTTATCTTTGTGCAGTGGCTTTATCTTTGTTCTTATCTAAAGATTAGGTGTCCAGTAGGCAAGCATGGCAGTATCCTCTTATATACTATTAGTTTAAACATAATTTGATTCATTGCTTAAGATCTTATGCCAGTAGCATTTCATCATAGCTTAAATTTACATTTTTTTTAATAATGATAAATATATTATTGTTATTATGGTTATTAGTAGAACATTATGTAATTTGGAGCTCCCCGACTTCCATTTTCTTGATGAACGTTCTATAATCTCAAGAAAACATTTAGGCTCCGTTTGGCGCGGTTTTTTTGCTCCCGTGAGTTTGGACAAAAACGTCACCATCATATAACGCATGTTTGACAAGACAATTGTTATGACCGCCAACAAGAAAAGAAAAATAGTTTTGAACATAAAAGTGGATGAAGTTCCTTAGGTGAGGTCGGATGTTCACGAACGACAATTCATAACCACCGCGACCACCACCTCCGTGCCAAACAGAGCCTTGACCAGCGGATTCTCAATTTATCTCATCAAATTGAGATGATATAATCACACACACACACACACATTCGATCAATGGGACTTCGGCACTAAGCGCTCTTCAATTAGGAGATTTTTACAAATTGTACCATAAATATTTAATTTGGGCACTTTGCATCCCCAAAGTCTTTAATATTGACATTTTGCACCCTAAATATTCCATTAGGAGGGTGCAAAATGTCAATCTTCAAGATTTCACTCTAGTATTCTGGATGATTCGGCATCCATCTGCGTCATAGATGATCACAACTGAGCCTAAGCCCTGCGCACCATACCAATATGCTTTGTGTGTATCTGAAGTCCATGTGAAAAAAACCATCGCCTCAGTTCGTGAACCCCGTTTTACTGTACTCCTGCATATCTTACAGGTTCACCCTTGATCAACCATGCACCAAATCTGCATCTTAGCTTTGCTGAGCAAGGCACTATGTGTGAAGAATCCTATGCCCAGGATGCGCACAACCACCAGAAGAAAAATCCACCAGAAAATAATGCAGGATATACTTGAAATCAAGAAAATAAGTTTGCAACAACTCACAGATCAAATACCGGACATACACCGAGACAAACACGGTTGTATGATTCCAAATAGAGTCCACAAAAAAAATAAAGACAGAGAATTTGAAGATACAAAAACAGATTAACCTCCGCCAATCTTCAACTGCATGTACGGCCTCGTAGGAGCGAAACGCCACTTCGAGAAATACACCACGATGATCTCCTTGTCGAGGGCTACGCCGTAGAGTCGGCGATCTCTAGAAACGATGGTCACGCGACGCCGAAATGAGGAGAGAAGACTTTCTCTCTCTAGAACTCCTTCACAGGCAAGCTTGGCGGCTGATTATTTCACGGGAGAAGAAGAAGAGCTACAGGATCATTAGGGTTATATTATAACAGGGAAACATATATAAATATATATATGGAGAACTGAAATCGACGTGCGTCGAGTTGGGAGTGGCGTCGAGATGGGAGAAGAATCGACGTGCGTCGAGTTGACAGTGGCGTCGAGAGGGAATGCGTCGAATGGAATGGCGTTGAGATAGGATGGCGTTGAGTGAAGATAGGGAGTTGCGTTGAGTGGAAATAAGAATGGCGTTGAGATGAAATCCAAGCAGAATGAAGTTGCGTTGAGTGGAAGTGAGGAGTTGCGTTGAGAAGTCAGAATATAATATATATATATATATATATAATTTAACTTCCAAAAATTTAACACTCCCCTTGGAAGTTAAATCGAGATACCAGTCCGAGCAACCCGCGAAGGCGCTCAAACGGCCCCTTAGACAGAGGCTTCGTGAAAATGTCGGCGACGTTGTCTTGACTCCGAACATACTCCACGACAAGAGATCCACCAAGTACTTTCTCCCGAATAAAGTGGTGCTCGATCTCAATATGCTTTGTCCGCGCATGACAAACTGAATTTGTAACAAGCTTCAACGCACTTTCGTTGTCGCCACGGAGCAAAGTAGGACTGCACACCTTTTCATAAACATCCTCCACCAACCTTCGCAACCAAATGCATTCCTGAGCCGCCAAGGACGACGCCTTGTACTCCGCTTCAGTGGTGGAGATGGACACCGAGTCTTGCTTCTTACTACACCACGATATCGCCGATGAACCGCACATAAAGACGTACCCTGACGTCGACTTCCGATCGTCAACATCTCCGCCATAGTCGGCATCCGTGAAACCATGTAGATTGAAGCCGGTGTCTCTTCCAAATAGCAACCCCATGTCCGAGGTTGACTTGACATATTTCAGAATCCCCTTCGCCGCCTCCAGATGAGGCTTCCTAGGCTCTTGCATGTAACGGCTCACTCGGCCAACCGCAAACGAGATATCCGGCCGTGTAATTGTCAAATAAATTAAACTTCCCACCAGAGCCCGGAAAGCTTAGGATCTGGCAAGATCCTTCCTTCATCCCGACGAAGTTTCACTCCAACTTCAAGTGGAGTAGAGCAGCGCTTCCCATCCGCCATGCCAAATCTCTCCACGATCCGCTCCGCATAGGCCTTCTGAGAAATCAGCACCCCACTCTTCTTCCTCTCCACTTCAATACCAAGGAAATGGTGTAAGCTCCCCCAAATCCTTCATCTCGAATCGGATTGATAGCTCCCTCTAAGTATTGCCACCTCTCCGTCGTCATTTCCTGTAACGATCATATCATCTACATACAACAGTACAAGAACATGAAGTCCACCCTTCTTCTTCACTGTTGAAATAGCCCATGTATTTGGCCCATTTGGTGGCCCATGTACTCCTCCTCTTCTTCTCTTTAGTCCCACATTGTGTATAGGTTTTTCTCTCTCTCATCTCTCTCCTATATATATGTATTCTCCTTTGTATACAAAGAGAAGAAAATGAATATACGCTTTTGCGTTTCTCTACATGGTATCAGAGCAAAGGAAATTTTTTTAGCCAAACCAATTCTCCCGTGGACTGCAGCTCGCCGAATTGAGCGGTCTCCTATTTTCTGACCGCGCGAACTCCTCTCTCTCTCGCTCCGCTGCTCTCGCTGCTACGCTGCTTCCCCGCGCCCCCTTTTATAACATTTCCCGTGGGCCCCTCCTACTCGCGAGACCTGCCGCCGGATGATTGATCGCCTTCTCCTTGCGATCTCTCCCTTTTTGCGGGCTCTTCTCCCGGTCTCCAACTCGCTGCGAGCTCCTCTAGCAGTCTCGTGCGGCCTGACTCCCGATCACGGCGTTCTGCACCCGCCTCCCGCAGCCTGCTTCTAGCGGTCAGCTTCTGCCGATCTCCTCCGCTAGCCGCAACCCTCCAGCGGTCTGCCTCAAGTCGCAGTTCGTGCGGCCTCTTTGTTTGCAAGCATACGTCTCCAGATCAGCTCGCGCGATCTCCTCTTCGGCAGCCCGTTAGCTCCAGCTCCAGCTCGCGCGATCTCCTCACGCGATCTCCTCGTTACTTGCGGTCTGCTTCCAGCTCGCACGATCTCCTCTTCTGCGAGCTCTTCTCCCGCGGTCTCCTCTTCGCGAGTTCTCCTGTGAGCTCATCTCGCTAGCACCAAGTCGCCGCGGTCTCAGTAAACCCTTCTCGCAGATCGCCAGTGCCCGCGCTCCTGCGAGCTCATCTCGCCAGCACCAAGCCGCCGCGGACTCAGCTTCCGTGCGGCCTGCTCCTCTGACCGCCAGCGCCAGTGCTTCTTCAGCGAGCTCTTCTCAAGCCGCCGAGGGTCTGGTTCTCGCACGACCTGCTCCTCTGTCCGCCAGTCCGCTGCCTCTGCGCTAATGGGCTCGTCTGAGAACTCCTCGACTGTGCCTACTGAGACCGCCCGTCCTAGTGAGCTCCGTGATGAGCTGCGGATTACTACCATCTCCCTCTCTGGGAAGAAAAACTTCATGCCCTGGATGCACTCTGTCCGCCGCGTCCTTCAAGCCAAGGGCCTTGCCTCTCATCTAACCCAGGATCCCCCAACTCCAGTCACAGAGGAATGGCTGAGGGACGATGGCCGCGTACAGACATGGATCCTGAACTCGCTGGATGGAGAACCTTATGAAATGGCCATGTACCTTGAGACGGCCAAAGCCATGTGGAACGAGCTCCAGTCCCTGTATTCCGAAAAAGATAGCCTCCAACGTCTGTTCGATATCATCACTGACCTACAGGCTCTGGACACCACCGGGTCTAACATGACATCTGTTGTTGCCCGGGTCAAATCTCTGGCTGAAGCATGGATTCAACATCAGCCACCAACAACTGATTCTGCAATTCAGCGGGCTCAGAAGGAGGCAGTCTGCATTGCTATGCTCATGGCCCGGGTCCCACCTCATCTCCTGGGCCTTCGGGCTCAGATCTTGGCATCCGCTACCACTCCATCTCTATCAAGTGTATGCTCCATGCTCCTCCGAGTCACACCTCCTCTTGATATCACGGCACCTACCTCACCGGCCCTTCTCCAGCATGCTCCTGTTTCTCCTTCTCCTCCACCTACCCGGGGAGGCCGGTCTGGTGCTCGGGGCAGAGGTCGGGGGGGCCGGGGGAGACCAAAATGCTCGTTCTGCGGCCGTGATGGTCATTATGAAGCAACATGCTTTCGTAAAAACGGACATCCTCCTCGACCTACAGCAGCTCTTGCCTCGGAGGGTCCATCCACCTCCAGCAATCCGGTGGACCTTGAGGCAGTCCGCCTCCAACTTCAGCAACTCCATGGCCTTCTCAGCCCTACTTCTGCATCTGTCGCCTCCGTCTCCAATGAAGGTATGGCCTGTCTCTCCACTAGTCCAGGTTGGATAATGGACTCCGGTGCGACTCATCATATTACCTCGCGAAAACCAACTCGATATTTGGAAACTCCTCATCCAAAGTGCATCACTGTGGCCAATGGGGATACTGTTCCCGTCTCCGGTTCTGCTGACATCTCGCTCACCTCCTCTCTTTCTCTTCGCTCGGTTCTTCATGTTCCGGGCTCCTCCTTCGATTTACTTTCTATTGGTCGTCTTACTAATGACTTGGATTGTTCTGTCACATTTAACCCCTCGTCCTTTTTGATACAGGATCGACAGACACGGACTACCATTGGTAAAGGACGATTGCGGAACGGACTCTACCTCCTGGACAACTATCCCACCATCCTCTCATCTGTCTCCTCCATGGACTGGCACCGACGCCTCGGGCATCCTCCTCTACCCGTCCTCCAGAAGGCTCTCCCTGATGTACCTCTTTCCCCGTTTAAATGTGAAACTTGTATTTTTGGCAAACAGCCGCGTTCTTCTTTTCCCGCACATTGTACTCGGAGCTCGGCTCCTTTTGATTTAGTGCACTCCGATATTTGGGGGCCATATAAAACTACTAGTATTTCTGGATATCGGTACTTTCTCACTTTTGTGGATGATTATTCTCGGTTAACGTGGTTATACCTGCTTCATGATCGCTCTGAGCTCCCTCGTGTCTTTAGAGCGTTTGTCCTCGAGACCCGTACACAATTTTCCACTACCATCAAAACCTTACGCTCCGACAATGCTCGCGAATACACAGGCCACGATATCGCCACTCTATGCTCAGACTTCGGAATCATCCATCAAACATCCTGCGCCTACACCCCTCAACAAAACGGTGTGGCCGAGCGCAAGAACCGTCACCTTCTCGAGGTTGCCCGCTCACTTATGCTTCACATGAACGTTCCCAACACATATTGGAACTTCGCGGTCTCCACTACATGCTTCCTGATCAACCGTCTCCCTTCCTCCGTTCTCCAAAATAAAACTCCATTCAGCCTTCTTTTCCCTTCTACTAAAGCCTTCTCTCTCACACCTCGCACCTTTGGGTGCACCTGCTATGTCCACATCTTAGGACCCTCTCAGGATAAGCTGGCTCCTCGTGCTACCAAGTCCATCTTCGTCGGCTACTCTCGCACTCAGAAAGGTTACGTCTGCTACGTCCCTACCACCCATAAAATAACTATATCTGCCGATGTTACCTTTTGGGAGGATCAACCGTTCTTTTCTGCTCCTAGCTCCTCCCCTACTCTACCACCCGCTCCGCGACCGGTCATCCCAGTCAACGACACTTCTGTCTCCGCTCCTCCATCTCCGGCTCCTGATCTTGCTACCACTCCGACCTCCATTATCTCTAAACCACCAATTATCCGAGTCTACACTCGTCAACATCCTCGTTCCGATCCGACTCCGCAGTCCGACTCGACCTCCGGTGCCCCGTGCTCTGCTGATCAGGTAACAAAATCGACTGCCCATCCTCTGGCGAATTATATGTCCTTCCATCGCCTCTCACCCCATCTTCATACTCTGGCCACTTCTTTATCCTCGGTTGCAGTTCCTAACTCTGTGCAGGAAGCTCTTTAACATCCTGGCTGGCGTGCCGCCATGGAAGAAGAAATGGCCGCGTTATGGGCAAATCAGACCTGGCAACTGGTGGATCTTCCCCCTGGCCAGAAAACTGTTGGTTGCAAATGGGTCTTTGTCATCAAGCATGCTGCGGATGGGACAATTGACCGCTTAAAAGCTCGCCTGGTGGCTCGCGGCTACACCCAGCAACAAGGTTTGGACTACGACGAAACCTTCTCTCCCGTCGCCAAACTGAACACAGTTCGGGTTCTTCTATCCGTTGCTGTACACCGCCAATGGACATTACATCAACTGGACATTAAGAACGCCTTCCTCAATGGTGATCTCACTGAAACAGTGTACATGCAGCAGCCGCCCGGGTTTGAGACCACGGGGGAGTCTAGAACCCCGAAAGTCTGTCACCTTTTGCGGTCTCTCTATGGTCTCAAACAGTCTCCTCGAGCATGGTTCGACAAGCTCAGCAAGGTCCTTCGTGAAGCAGGATTTACTCGAAGCTCGGCGGACTTCTCCCTGTTTACTCGCCACCAGGCAACAGACACTGTTCTCCTTCTAGTCTATGTTGATGATATCATTATCACAGACAACGACTCAAAAGGAATTCAGGCGATCAAGCAACAACTCAGCTCCGTGTTCCAAACAAAAGATCTGGGGAATCTTCATTACTTCCTGGGCCTGGAGGTAGCCAGACGACCAGATGGCCTTGTTCTGTCTCAGAGAAAGTATTGCCTCGATCTTCTTCATGATGCAGGCTACTCCGGCTGCAAACCCATCAACACTCCAATGGACGCAAATCACAAGATTTGTGCTCAGTCCTCTGACTCTGATCTATTGCTCCAGAACCCGGAGTACTATCGCCGTCTGGTAGGGAAATTGATCTATCTGACTGTTACAAGACCAGATATCTCCTTTGCAGTCGGTATTGTCAGCCGTTACATGCACACCCCTCGTTCCTCTCATCTTCAGGCTGTGGAACGGATTCTCCGATATCTAAAAGCTGCTCCTGGTCAAGGCTTAGTATACAAGACCTCATCCTCAACTCCAACACTGGTGGCATACTCTGATGCTGACTATGCCGGCTCTCTGGATGATCGTCGGTCAACCAGTGGCTTCTGTACATACTTTGGAGGACATTTGATTACCTGGCGCAGCAAGAAACAAGCAGTGGTTGCGCGCTCCTCAGCTGAAGCAGAATATAGGGCAATGGCATCTGTGGTCTCTGAACTTACATGGCTTGAAAGTCTTCTCACAGATCTTGGGGTAAAACTTCCTACTCCTGCTCTTCTTCTTTGCGACAGTCAGGCTGCTATACATATTGCCAAGAACCCAGTCTTCCACGAAAGAACCAAGCATATCGAGGTCGACTGCCACTTTATCCGGGAGAAAGTACAAATGAAGAAAATCGAGCTAAAGCATGTTCCTGGTACTGAACAAGTTGCGGATGTCCTCACAAAGGCACTGTCCAGTACCCTCTTCTATCAATGCTTATCCAAGCTTGGCGCATACGATTTGTACGCTCCAGCTTGCGGGGGAGTGTTGAAATAACCCATGTATTTGGCCCATTTGGTGGCCCATGTACTCCTCTTCTTCTCTTTAGTCCCACATTGTGTATAGGTTTTTCTCTCTCTCATCTCTCTCCTATATATATGTATTCTCCTTTGTATACAAAGAGAAGAAAATGAATATACGCTTTTGCGTTTCTCTACATTCACGAACAGACTCGAGTCGGAATCCGATGCATAGTACCCGCAAAACAACAAGTACTCCGCTATCTTCCCAAACCAAGCTCGAGGCGCCTGCTTCAAACCATAAAGGGCCTTCTTCAATTTACAAACATGCTCCGGATGAGACTTGGACACATACCCGGGTGGTTGCACCATAAAAATATCCTTGTCAATCTCGCCATAAAGAAACGCGTTCTTCACGTCGAGTTGCCACAACTTCCAACCTTGGCTTGCCGCCAATGCAATCACCACCCGCACCGAAGTCATCTTCGCCACCGGGCTGAATGTCTCATCATAATCTTCTCCGTACTGTTGTGAGAAACCCCGAGCAACAAGGCGAGCCTTGTACCGCTCTACACTGCCATCCGCCTTCTTCTTTACCTTGTACACCCACTTGCAAGTGACCGGAGTAACGCCATCAACCTTGGGCACAAGGTCCCAAGTTTCATTCTTCTTGAGGGCTTCCATCTCCTCATCCATGGCTTTCTCCCACTCCTTCACTCCAGTGGCTTCCTCAAAACATGACGGCTCCCGCTCGTCAAGAGGACCTGCAAAGAAGCACGAACATATGCTAACAAGATTACCTTCCCTGTAGCGAGCCGGTGGCACAATAGTCCTCTTCGACCTCCGCAAAGCAGAACCACTCTCCACCGCTCCAACAGCATCATCACCATCAGCTCCCCCGCCAGAATAACTTGGAGCATCGCTCCCCCCGCTTCTAGAACCCAAAGCACCTGAACTAGAGCCTGATGAATTTGGAGCACTTGGAGACAAAGGCAGCTCCACCAAAGAGTCATCAACAACTCTTTCTTCACTTCTTTCTCTTCTTCCTCCTGTATTTTCTTCCAAAGCAATAATAGAACTCCCTTGATAAGAAATCAACTCATCAAATACCACATCACGAGAGACAATGAACCGACGTGTCTGCGGGTCCATGCACTTCCAACCCTTCTTCCGCTCGTCATAGCCAATGAATATGCACTTTCGTGCCTTCGCATCCAACTTGGTTCTGAGAGCATCCGGAACGTGCACAAAGCAGGTGGCTCCAAACATCCGCAAATGCTTGACACTCGGCTTCTCTCCAAACATCATCTCGTGTGGAGATTTCAACTCAATCGGACTTTGCGGCAACCTGTTGATAACATACGTCACGCAAGCCATTCCCTCCGCCCATAAGGCTTTGGGTATGCCCTTCGCATGTAGCCAACACTTGCATGTTTCCGCTAAGTGCCGAATCTTCCTCTCCGCTACTCCATTCTGCTGCGGAGTATGAGCACAGGATAACTCTCGCCTGATACCGTGCTTCCTGCAAAAGGTAGAGAACTCATTAGAAGTAAACTCCCCTCCATTGTCCGTTCTCAACTTCTTAATCCGCAACTTCAGTACGCCTTCAACTTTCTCCTTGAACTCCATGAACTTCTTGAAGACCTCCGACTTCTCTTTCACAAAATACACCCACGTGTACCGTGAGAAGTCATCCACAAGTACAAGCATGTACCGGTTTCCTGAGTATGTGGGTGTAGCACACGGTCCCATCAAGTCACCATGAATACAATCCAATGGCGCCTTGCTCCTGGAAAGAGACCTGTCAAATGGGAGGCGATGAGCTTTCCCAAATTGACACCCTTCACAAACATGACCGTCACCAAACGAAGACAAGCTAGGTAGGTCTTTCACAAGGCCTCTTGCCACCATAGCTTTCAACTTATCCATCCCCACATGACCCAGCCTTTCATGCCAGATCACCGCACTATCATTGGTCTTCATCTTGTTCACATATGAGTTTGTAGAGAGTACAAACAAGTCCTTCACACGCCGCCCCGTGTGAGTAATATCCGCCTTCATGGAGGAGAAGTTCCGCAAGAACTTTACCTCCTTTGGTCCAAATAGAACATGGTAGCCTGCATCAACCGCATTAGTCACTGAGAATAGGTTCTTCTTCATCCCCGGCACATGATAAACACTCTTCAACTTGAGTGCAATTCCTTCACTGCCCAAGGTGACAATCCCCTCCTTCTCCACTGCATGCACAGAATCATCCGCCGTCACAATAACATCATTCCCCTCGTACACCTGAAGGGAGGAGAACTTTGATTCATCACCGGTGAGGTGATGACCGCACCCAGAATCAACAATCCAATCATCCTGAAAGTTTATGGAGGCCAAGGCATCCACCGACGTTGCCGTCATTTCTGCCAAGAAACAATTCCCCCATTCTTCTTCATCCTTGGAACCTTCTCCTTTCTCCGCTACGTGCCCCGACTTCAGATTCACCTTGCAATCTCTTTTAAAATGACCCGGTTTATTGCACCTAAAGCATTTGAGCCCCTTCTGCCCTCCATCAGACCTTGGAGGAAACTTACCTCCATCTCCCTGTGATGAGGTAGAAGGTCCCTCCCCCAAGTTCTTCTTCTTCCGCCTGTCCCAATTCTTCTTCCCTGAGAATAGGACATCACTTTCTCCTCCAGAGATGGAACACCCAGACATCTGCTTTGCTAGGCTCTCCTGCGAAGCCAACAAGTTCTCCAACTCCAACAAGGATGGTTGAGTAGCCCACCCCTGCACCGAAGTAATAAATGACACATACTCCTTCCGCAGACCGCGAATAATATGCCTCTTTAACTTAGCCTCCGAGATAGGCTCATCCGGATCCAACGCCGATATCTCCGCGCAAAGGTTCTTCATCTTCAAGAAAAAGACTGAAATCGACAACTCCCCCTGATTGGCCTTCGCCAACTCATTCTCCAGGAATTGCAACCTTGCGACATTTTTCTTGTTGAACAAACCATCCAACGACTTCCAGATTTCCGAAGCCGACTTGCACCCGATGATATGATCAAACAAGTCCGGAGATATTGCCCATTTGAGCGTAAACTCAGCCTTCGCGTTTGTCTTCTTCCAAGCCCTCACCGCTGGACCGTTGTCCCCGGCCGCAACAACTTCCTCCTGTTCATCACCGCCAACAACCGCCCATAGATCTTCTCCTACCAGATAACTCTCCATACAAGACGTCCACTTCTTGTAATTTGTCTGCGTCAGCAACTCAATACCAAGACCTCTCGCATATCCGCCTGCACCTTCCATTTCGGTATACCGATTTTCTTCTCCGAAGGAACTTAGCAAACACCGCTAAAACCAACGTAGCTCTGATACCATGTGAAGAATCCTATGCCCAGGATGCGCACAACCACCAGAAGAAAAATCCACCAGAAAATAATGCAGGATATACTTGAAATCAAGAAAATAAGTTTGCAACAACTCACAGATCAAATACCGGACATACACCGAGACAAACACGGTTGTATGATTCCAAATAGAGTCCACAAAAAAAATAAAGACAGAGAATTTGAAGATACAAAAACAGATTAACCTCCGCCAATCTTCAACTGCATGTACGGCCTCGTAGGAGCGAAACGCCACTTCGAGAAATACACCACGATGATCTCCTTGTCGAGGGCTACGCCGTAGAGTCGGCGATCTCTAGAAACGATGGTCACGCGACGCCGAAATGAGGAGAGAAGACTTTCTCTCTCTAGAACTCCTTCACAGGCAAGCTTGGCGGCTGATTATTTCACGGGAGAAGAAGAAGAGCTACAGGATCATTAGGGTTATATTATAACAGGGAAACATATATAAATATATATATGGAGAACTGAAATCGACGTGCGTCGAGTTGGGAGTGGCGTCGAGATGGGAGAAGAATCGACGTGCGTCGAGTTGACAGTGGCGTCGAGAGGGAATGCATCGAATGGAATGGCGTTGAGATAGGATGGCGTTGAGTGAAGATAGGGAGTTGCGTTGAGTGGAAATAAGAATGGCGTTGAGATGAAATCCAAGCAGAATGAAGTTGCGTTGAGTGGAAGTGAGGAGTTGCGTTGAGAAGTCAGAATATAATATATATATATATAATTTAACTTCCAAAAATTTAACACTATGCTCCTTGTCGTCTTCCGTCTCGCCTAATATTTCCATGCTTCGCGCGAAGTCTCCTCCGCAATGCTATGTTTCCGCACCAAGGCCCTGCTCCATATGTCATGACTATTACTAGTGCACCATGACTTCGTCCTTTGGTTGCCCATGTGGCATAACCATAAATCCACAGGTAGGTAGAAAGAGAGAGAATGAGAGGAAATCCAAAAACTTATAAAATCTAAATCACCCAAAAGAAGAAAAAATAATTAGCTAAGCTTAGTACTTATTTCCCTTGAAATCCTCAAGAACTTCCTATAAAATTCCTCTTCATCACCCATCTCTTTGATACCGCTTAGGGTATCGCGTCGGAGAGAGATACGGTAGCGGGGGCGATAACTATCGCTGGAGATACCGCCGGGCGGAGGTGGCGTTAGCGAGACCGAGCGAGAGAGATAGAGAGATAGAGAGATAGACGGGAGAGAGAGATAGAGAGGGAGAGAGAGATAGGAGGAGGAAAAGGGGAGCAGCCCCAACTTTCATAAGTGATCAAAAGATAACCCCAAAAACCCTAAGGTGATCCCTTATATAGAGGGGATCCACCACACATCAAGAGTCCATCATTAAAATACAAATACAAACATAATAGAAATAAAACTGAAAACCAAAGATAACTGGAACCGGTCGGCCCCCTTAGACAGCCTTCGCAGAACCGCCCGGTTCGGTGCGAGGGTCGGTGTCGTCGCCCGCTCTGCCTTCGCCCGCTCTCGCGTGCGTCCTTCTCGAGTACACCTGCCACTCCGGCTCGTCTGCCTGGATGTCGGTAACAATACCTTCGTCTGGGAAATTGGCCTTGTCCTCAAGGCAGTAATCGGGGAACTGTCGGCGAAAATCATCACGAAGGAGCCAAGTCGCGGCGGTAAGAGGACGGTTTCTCCAGGCCACTCGTATCTCCTCTGGTTGGGCATCTCAGCACGGGGACGGAAACGGGATACGAGATACGATACGAAACGGATACGGGAAACGTGATTTTTACAAAAATACGGATACGGAAAACGTTTTTAATTTTTTTTTAATTATTTTAATATAAGTATTAATTAATATAAAAAAATACAATTAACAAATTAAGGTACCATCTCAGTCACTATATTCAATAAAGAATAATTGGCGCACAATCTTGTTGTTTAGGCACAATGAGAAAGATTAAGCTAGGAGAAGATTGGATATCACTGGAAGAGAAAATATGAAGAATAGCTCATGCAATCTATTCCTTGAGGTATCCAAAAGCACAAACATTATTTATAGTGCCTACAAGTACACATTTTAGTTTGATTTATTTATTATCAATACAGATTACTCAAGAGTCAAGATTGGGCCTACAAGTACACATTGAGAACTAATATCATAATATGTAATGATGATCATCAAACTCTTCACATAAACAAGATCTTCTTTGACATTAAATTAATAAAATGATTTTGTAAGGAGAAGAAATTATTTCTAAGAGTTAGCCACCATTTAATATGAGACGTGACTGGGCGCCTGACGCCGAGAATAAAATTGCGGGAAACGCGTATCCCGCAAGGGGGATACGCGTTTCCCAATTAATTATTTTATTTAATGTAAATATTGCGTTTCCTACGTTAGGAAACGTTTCGGAAACGCGTTTCCGCGCGTTTCCGGGCGTTTCCCGTATCCGATACGCGTTCGAGCCGATACGCGAAGCATTTTTAAGTATCCGTGCTTCGTAGGCGCCGATCAACAATGGCCTCGGGATAGATGGGGTCGGAGCCGGAAGAGTCCAAGTCAGCCGGAATGTGGTCGGTGACGGGGTGATCGCCGATCACGCGCCGTAATTGTGACACATGAAATACTGGGTGGATGCGAGAGGTGTTCGGAAGGCAGAGGCGGTAGGTGACGGCTCCGATGCGGCTAATAATCTCGAACGGTCCATAGAAGCGCGGAGCTAGCTTGGGGCAAGAGCGGCGGGCGATCGTAAGCTGTCGGTAGGGGTGGAGTTTGATGAACACCCACTCCCCTACTTGAAATGTAAGGTCCCGGCGTTTCCGATTGGCAAAGGAAACCATCTTGGCCTGTGCACGCCGAAGATGATGCTTCAAACTATCCAAGATGACATCCCTATCATATAGATGGTCCGCCAAGCTAGCAACTGGGCATTCCCTGGGTAGATGTCGGAGCACGGTCGGCGGCGGTTGGCCATAGACCGTCTCGAATGGGGAAGTATGGGCGGCGTGGTGGTATGCGGTGTTGTAGGAGTACTCAGCCCAACATAACCATTTGACCCACGAGCCGAGTCGCTCGCCGATAAAGCAGCGTAGATATGTCTCCAAGCACCGATTGAGCAACTCGGACTGGCCGTCCGACTGGGGGTGGTATGCTGTGCTCATCCGGAGGTCGGTGCCCTGAAGTCGGAACAAAGAGGTCCTGAAGCTACTGAGGAAGAGCGGGTCGCGATCACTCACAATCGAGCAGGGAAAACCATGAAGACGTACGATCTCCGCAATGAAGCTGTCGGCCACGGACGCCGCGGTGTAGGGGTGATGCAGAGGGACGAAGTGGGCGTACTTCGCCAGGCGGTCCACGACCACCAATATGCAATCAAACCCATTGGAGCGGGGTAGTCGGGTGATGAAGTCCATTGCGATGTCCTCCCAGACACGCTCAGGAATCGGCAGGGGCTGTAGGAGACCGCTGGGAAATATGGTCTCGTACTTGGCCTTCTGGCAGGGCAGGCAGGCCGCCACGAATGCCTTCACCTGGCGAAGCATGTGGGGCCAATAGAGCGATGCGACTAAGCCCCGATATGTCCGAAAAGCTCCAGCGTGGCCGCCCGACGGAGTGGAGTGGAACTCAGCTAACAAACACGGAATCCTCGACGAAGATGCTGAGAGAACGAGTCGATCCCGGTGGAAGAGGCGACCCCCAATAAGCGAAAATGGCGGCCGGGACGTGGGGTCGGCCAGCAGTGCCGCCCGAATATCCTGCAGCTGAGGGTCCCGGTCCACCTCCTGCTGAATGGTCGCGGCGTCGTCCCACACTGGCCGGGAGATGGCTGTCAGCTCTGGGGCGTGCGGGTGCCTGGAGAGCGCATCGGCCGCCCGATTGGTCTTGCCCGGTCGAAATTCCACTGTGAAGTCATACCCGAGCAGCTTGGCCACCCAAACCTGTTGCGTTGGCCTGGCGATCTTTTGTTGGAGAAGGTATCGCAGACTGTGGTGATCGGTGCGGATTACGAAGGACCGCCCTAGGAGATACGACCGCCAATGTTGGACCGCCAATACCAGCGCCATGAGCTCGTTCTCATACGCCGATCGGCTGCGCACCGCTGTGGAGAATGCCCGACTATAGTAGGCAATTGGCCGACCGGCCTGCATCAACACGGCGCCGACGCCTGTGCCGGAGGCGTCGCACTCGACGACGAACGGCTGGTGGAAATTCGGCATGGCCAAAACCGGGCCGTGAACCAAGGCCGACTGTAACGCCGTGAAGGCCTCCATGGCCGTCGGCGGCCACGTGAACGGTCCCTCCTCCGAGTTCTTCAGCAGCTGGGTGAGGGGGCGGGCCAACCCGCCGTAATCTTTGATGAAACGCCGGTAGTAACCGGTCAAGCCGAGGAACGCTCGGACGTCACGCAGGGAGGTAGGAGTCGGCCATCGAAGCACCGCCTGGATCTTATCCTCGTCCATGGCCACGCCGTGGGCCGAGATGGTACGGCCCAGGTATCTGACCGTGGTTGCACCGAACTTGCACTTCTTGCGGTTGACCGTGAGGTGATGTCGACGAAGAGTGGCGAAAGTCTCCCGGACATGACCGAGGTGATCCTGCCAAGTGTGACTGAAGACAAGGATATCATAAAAAAAAACAAGGACATGCTTACGAAGAACTGGCCGGAAGATCTCGTTCATCGTGGCCTGAAATGTGGCGGGGGCGTTGGTGAGCCCAAACGACATTACCAAAAACTCGAAATGTCCGTCGTGCGTCCTGAATGCTGTCTTCGGCACGTCTTCCGGCCGAACTCGAATCTGATGATAGCCGGCGCGGAGGTCCAGCTTGGTGAAGAAGGTCGCGCCGTGCAACTCGTCCAGGAGTTCCTGGATCACCGGAATCGGGTACTTGTCCGGTACTGTGGCATTGTTGAGCTCCCGATAGTCCACATAGAACCTCCAGCTGCGATCTTTCTTGCGGACTAGAAGCACCGGGCTGGAGAAGGGGCTAGCACTGGGCCGAATGAGGCCTCCCAACAGCATCTCCCGAATGAGTCGCTCCATCTCGTCCTTTTCGGCGTGGCCGAAACGGTAAGGTCGCACTGACACCGCCGCCGACCCCGGATGGAGGACGATGGCCTGGTCGGACGGCCGCGGGGGTGGAAGGCCTTTGGGGGCGGTGAAGATATCCTCGAACTCCGCGAGCACGGCGCCCATGTCGGCGTCGATGGGTGCGGCCGGCGCCGGTAGATCCGTCTGAAGGGGCCAAGCCAGGCGGCGAGCGAAGGAGGGTAGGGTCGCCCACCAAACGGCACGGCTGGCCCTGCTGCTGAAACACCATCGTCATAGAAGCCCAGTTTACCTGTATGTCCCCCAGGGTCTCGAGCCAGGCGACACCCAGAATGGCGTCGAGGCCTCCTAACTCGAGCATGTAGAAATCGGCCGTGACTCGACACGGCCCCACCGACATGGTAACACTCCTGCATTGTCCCAAAGTCGGTCGGCGGCGACCGTTGCCAAGGCACACCGAAAAATCAGGTGACGGATCGATCGACCAGGCGAGCTCCCGGGCAAGTTGGGCCGACATGAAATTGTGACTTGCCCCGCTATCAACCAACACAATAATGGGCCGGTTCTGGACCTCGCCGGCCAACTTCATGGTGCGCGGCCCGGTTAGTCCCCCCCACGGAATAGAACGACAGCTCCAACAAATTGAGGGGGACGTCCTCCAAATCCGTCGTAGGTGGGTCGGGTGGTATCTCCAAAGGCGGTGACTCCTCGGACACGGAGTACTCCTCGTTGTCGCTAAAGATATCGTGGAATTCTTTAATGGGGCAAACATGCTGAGGCGAGTATGGTTGGCGGCATCGGAAACATAAACCGCGGCGGCGTAGGTCATTGTAGTCGCCGTTGGAGACGCGGTGTGGGCCGTCCGTGCGTGCCGGCCGAGCGTGTTGCAAGGTGGCCGGTCGATGGCCGGTGTCCCGCGGTGGTTGGTGGCGGAATGGGGCGGAGCCGGCTTGCCGGGGGCCGATGTCCGCATCAACCGCACGGGCGAGTTCAAGGGCTTCCGAGACCGTGCGAGGATATGGGTTCGAATGCGGGAGCGGATATTGGGCAGGAGACCTTGCAGGAAGAAGCCCAGGTAATGGTCGGGCGGGAGTCCGGGGACTTGCGTGACGAGAGCCACAAACTCGTCAATATACGCGTCCACCGTTGTCAATTGGCGGGCTGAGCAGAGCCGCTCGATAGCGGAGCCGGTGTAGCGGGAATCGTAGCGACTAATCATCTCGTGCTTGAACTCGTGCCATGGGATGAAAGGTTGAACTTGGCGGAGCCATCGTGCCCAATGGAGGGCCGACCCGTCCAAGCCGACCATGGCGGTGCCGACGCGATTCGCCGGAGGAGTACCATTGAGGTCGAAGTATTGCTCCGCACGGGCGATCCACCCCATGGGGTCCGTCCCGGAGAAGGGGGGAACGTCCAAAGCGAGTGGAGGTCGAATGGCTACGGGCGGCGGCATCGCCGGGGCCTGCGGAATAGGTGCCGGCGCGCGGAGGGCGGCCGCGAGCGGGGAGGGCGGCGTGCCGAGCACAGATGCGGTGTCGGCCGGGGCGGACGGTTGTGGCGGCGTGCTCGGCGATGGCTGCAATGCCTCGAGACTCGTGAGGATGGCGTTCTGGGTCACAAGGATCGCCTCCACCGTGGATTGGAGACCGGCGAGTTGATTGCCGTGGAGCGCGAGGCATTCGGCGACCGAGACGGCGTCGGCGGCGGCGGAGGAGTCGGCGGCATGAAGGCGGGTGTTCGGTTCCATTAGGGTTTCCGGCGGCTTGGAGAAGGCGGGCGGAGCGGCAGGTCGAACCAATGATACTGCTTGGGGTATCGCGTCAGAGAGAGGCGGTAGCGGGGGCGATAAACTATCGCTGGAGATACCGCCGGGCGGAGGTGGCGTTAGCGAGGCCGAGCGAGAGATAGAGATAGAGAGATAGACGGGAGAGAGAGATAGAGAGGGAGAGAGAGAGATAGGAGGAGGAAAAGGGGAGCAGCCCCAACTTTCATAAGTGATCAAAAGATAACCCCCAAAACCCTAAGGTGATACCTTATATAGAGGGGATCCATCACACATCAAGAGTCCATCATTAAAATACAAATACAAACATAATAAAAATAAAACTGAAAGCCAAAGATAACTTGGGACCGGTCGTCCCCCTTAGACAGCCTTTGCAGAACCGCCCGGTTCGGTGCGCCGGTGCGGGGGTCGGTGTCGTCGCCTGCTCTGCCTTCGCCCGCTCTCGCGCGCGTCCTTCTCGAGTACACCTGCCACTCCGGCTTGTCTGTCTGGATGTCGGTAACACTCTTCCTCTACCAAAACCCCCCTCAACACTCTGGTACCTAGATTGTTGAATGATTTAACTTTTAGAAACTTTAATTATGTGCCAAGATGAAGTCAAGTTTTTGGATTGATGGGATGTTCCACCAGCAAAGTTAAATCTTTCCAATTCAAATCCACCGGCTTTTCATTACTTGTCAATCATCAAATTGAAAAGAGAGTTCATTCTGCACCATTTAACGATTAAAAGAAGCAATAGATTCACATTTTAATACTTCATATTTTGTGTTACAGTTGAATGTTGTTCAAGGCAAGATGCAATACTTATATGACGAGGATGGAAAAAGATACCTTGATGCCTTTGCTGGAATTGCTACTGTTTGCTGTGGTCATGGTCATCCTGAAGTAGTCCAAGCTATCGTAAACCAGCTCGAGCGAATTCAGCATTCTACTGTTTTATATCTCAACCATGCCATCGTCGATTATGCTGAAATTTTGGCTTCTAAGATGCCTGGTGATCTAAAGGTAATATTAGTTTAGTCACACATCGGATAGGTGAAAAATATATTGATATAGAAATACAAGAAGTTTTATCTAAGTTCAACATGGTTTTTCTTTCTGAGGAAATTTGACAATTTTGAATTTGGTATTTTTCTGTATAGGTTGTATTTTTCACAAATTCTGGCACTGAAGCAAATGAGCTGGCCTTGATGATGGCCAGACTCTATAGCGGTTCTCATGATATTATTTCAATAAGAAATGGATATCATGGTAATGCTGCTGGAACAATGGGAGTCACTGCTCAATCATTTTGGAAGTTTAATGTTATACAGGTATAAGTCTATCTGTAAGGTTAGAAAATGATCTTATTTTGACACCAAGCTGTTTTTTTTCATCAACATGGTTCATAAATTTAATCAAACATGACCATTTTGATCCTTTTGGTCAACACCGGATTAAATCTTAATGTGGCTCAACCAAACAGAACATTTCCTTCTCATGAAAGGTCACTTTTTCCCTTGATCTACCTCACGAGAGCCTTTTCTCATGGTTTTAACGGCTGGATTGACAATTTTGCCATTTCCTAAATATATTAACATGGAACACTTCTTCATCACCAAAATCGCGATCATCATCACCACAATCGCAACATTCCTTCACAGGGAATAACTATTTACCTTCTATGAATGTAGGCACATTTCATTCTCAATCATTATGAGGAAAATATGCTACTCTCTTTCCTCTTTGCTCTCTTCAGTTGACTATATATAGACAATGTTCTTTTCTGTTTTCAGAGTGGAGTACACCACGCATTGAACCCAGATCAATATAGGGGAATTTTTGGCTCGGAGGGTGAGAAATATGCGACCGATGTCCAAGAAATAATTGATTTTGGAACTTCTGGACGAGTCGCAGCTTTTATTTCTGAAGCAATTCAGGTGCGTCTTTAACAAGATTAAACAGTTATTATTTAGTTGATCTTTTATTGGCACATCAACCATTTTTTAATTATAATAATATACCTGTTAGATGTATTATGCATTATACTGTATATTCTGGTGGTTGACCCTCTTAGGCTCACCTCTAGGTGTTTGGGAACCCATCCTGTGTATATATATATATATATGTATCCTTAAGTGTGAATATACAAGATTCATTATTCCTATCATGGTATCAGAGGATTAGGTTTTCCGGCCGCTTTTCCAGATCCCGTCGTTTCCGCCGATTCCCGTCTCCAGTTCGTCACCGATCCCGCACTGCTTGATCTAGCCCGTCACCGATCGATCCCGTGCTCCTGCTCCGATCGATCCCGAATAGCTACTGCGATCCCGTGCTCCTGCTTCATCGATCCCGCACATTTCCTGCTCGTCACTGATCCTGCTTCCGAAGGTCTACTGCTTCCGATCGTCTACCTCTCCGATCGATCCCGTCGAGCACTGCTACAGCTATTGCTTCTTCTTTGATCGATCCCGTCGAGCACTGCTCTTCTCCGATCGATCCCGTACTGCTACTCCGATCGATCCCGTACTGCTCATCCCAGATCGACGCTACCGATTGATCCCGACGCAGCTCCTGTTCAGTCTCGCTGCTCCGGATCCCGTCGACGCTGCCTCCTGCAGCCCGATCACTGCTTCCAGCCGCTGCATGCTCTTGTCCCCATCCGGTGTCGACTTCGAAACCTTAACCGCCGGCCTTGTTCTCCTCCTCCCCCGGCTGATCCCGCAGCCCCGACATCCTCGGTTGATTTTCTCGATGGCCTCAGGTGCTCGTCCTCCTCCGACACTTTCTGCAGCTCAGTCCGGTGTTTCTCGCCGCCCGCCTTCCCGCTGCCACTACTGTCAGTGCCTTGGTCATGTCAGATCTGAGTGCCGCAAGCTTCAGCGGGCGCAACAGCCTGGTCAGCAGCGTGCTCCTGCCTCTGTCTCTCAGCCGGCTGCCTCCGCCCCTGTAAGTATCTCCGCCTCCGACTGGTTGCTTGACTCTGGAGCTTCTTTTCACATGACCTATGATGCTACACGTCTTTTGTCATGTCAGCTCATTACTCCTGCCCTTAGTATCATGGTAGCAGATGGCACCATTCACCCCATCACCAGTCGTGGCCTCCTTCACACCACTCATTTTCACATTCCCGATGTGGCCTACATACCAGAGTTATCCATGAACCTTATATCCGCCAGTCAGCTCACATCCCATGGTTGTCTGGTTACCTTTGATGAGTTCACATGCCGTGTGCAGGATCGTCTGACTGGGGCACTTCTTGGGGCTGGTCGTCGTCGTTGCGGGGTGTACGTCCTTGATCGTCTCCACCTTCCATCCACTTCACGGTCACCGTCATCCGCTTCCTCCCTTTGTCTTCCTTCGGTGGGTTTCTCTCAGTGGCACCACCGTCTTGGTCATCCCAATGGTTCACGTCTAGCTTCCCTCATTAGTCATGGTTTCCTTGGTCGTGTCTCTATTGATCGGTCTCACTCATGTTCAGGTTGTAGGCTCGGTAAACAGCTACAACTCCCCTATCAGTCTAGTGAGTCCAGGTCTCAGCGTCCCTTTGATCTAGTTCATTCTGATGTCTGGGAACCCGCACCCTTTGTATCCAAGGGTGGACACCGGTACTATGTACTTTTCATTGATGACTACTCTCGTTATTGTTGGGTCTATTTTATGCGTTCTCGATCTGAATTTTTTCAGATCTATGTTACGTTTTTTGCTATGGTGCGCACACAGTTTTCTGCTTCCATACGCATTTTCCGTTCTGACTCAGGGGGGAGTACCTCTCTCATGCTTTTCGAGATTTGCTAGCTACTCACGGGACTCTCCCTCAGCTTGCCTGTCCCGGTGCCCATGCTCAGAATGACACCGCTGAAAGGAAGCATTGTCATATTATTGAGACAGCTCGCACCCTTCTTATCTCCTCTCACGTTCCTCCTCACTTCTGGGCTGAGGTTGTTTCCACTGCTGTTTATCTTATTAATCTGCAGCCCTCCACTTTTCTTCAGGGTCAGTGTCCCGGTGAGTGTCTGTACTCTCGACCACCACGTTACACTCATCTTCGTGTTTTTGGTTGTCGATGTTATGTTCTTCTCTCTCCACGTGAGCGTACTAAGCTCTCTGCTCAGTCTGTTCCTTGTGCCTTTCTTGGGTACAGTACTGAGCACAAGGGCTATCGATGCTATGACCCTGTTGCACGTCGACTTCGCATTTCACGTGATGTCACTTTTGATGAGTCTCACCCTTTCTTTGTGTCCCCTGTTTCCTCGACCTCACACTCATCTGTTACTCCCTCTGACGTGCAGTTTCTCACTCTTCCCGTCTCTCCGCCTCACGTATCCCCGCCTCATGTATCCTCCCCTCCGGTATGTCCTCCTCCTCTTCCCTTGCCACAGTCTACTATGTCACCCCCTGCTCCCTTGTCGCAGTCTACTTCGTCTCCCTTACCGCAGTCTACTTCGTCTCCCTTACCGCAGTCTACTTCGTCTCCCTTACCGCAGTCTACTTCCTCTTTCTCTGATGAGTTGTCCACTTGGGATCGTGTCTCTCCTCTTCCCTATCACTATACTCGTCGTCATCCTCCTATCTCCTCGCCTCCAGTGCCCCCAAACTCAGTGCCTACCTCCTCCAGCGAGTGCCCTATGGATGATCCTCCTGTGCGCCGCAACCCACCTCGTGAGAGGTGCCCTCCCGACCGTCTCAGCCTTGCTACCCTACCGCTGGATCTACCTGCCCTTCCTGCCACTGTCTGCAGTACTCCAGAGCCGACTTCCTACCGTGAGGCTGCCCAGATACCTGAGTGGCAGGATGCTATGTCTGCTGAGTTGGAGGCGCTTGAGCACACTCGTACATGGGAGCTTGTTCCTCTTCCACCTGGTGCTGTTCCTATTACTTGCAAGTGGGTCTTTAAGGGCAAGACTCGCTCCGATGGTTCTGTGGAGAGGTACAAGACTCGACTTGTTGCTCGTGGTTTTCAGCAGGAGCAAGGGAGAGACTATGACGAGACTTTTGCTCCAGTTGCTCATATGACCACGATCCGCACTCTTGTTGCTGTTGCAGCTGTTCGTCGCTGGTCTCTGTTCCAGCTCGATGTGAAGAACGCTTTTCTTCACGGTGACCTTCAGCAGGAGGTGTACATGCTCCCTCCTCCCGGTCTTTCCTCTCCTCCAGGACTTGTTTGCCGCTTGAGACGAGCTCTTTACGGGCTCAAGCAGGCGCCCCGCGCGTGGTTTGCTCGTTTCAGTTCGGTCATTACTGCCGCCGGTTTTCAGCCGAGCCCGCATGATCCAGCCTTGTTTGTGCACTCCTCTTCTCGTGGCCGGACTCTTCTATTACTTTATGTGGATGACATGATCATTACAGGTGATGACCCTACTCATGTAACATTCGTCAAACATCACCTCCAGCAGCAGTTTTAGATGACTGATCTTGGACAGCTGAGCTATTTCTTGGGCCTTGAGGTCACCTCTACAGACCGTGGTTTTCAGCTCTCTCAGCGGCGTTACACATCAGATCTTTTAGCTCGGGCTGCTCTCTCTGACTCTCGCACTGTGCACACCCCTATGGAGCTTCACCTTCAGTTACGACCGGATGATGGGGTTCCACTCTCTGATCCTACTCGTTATCGTCACATTGTCGGGAGCCTCGTCTACCTTACTATTACTCGGCCCGACATTGCACATGCTGTTCTTGTTTTGAGCCAGTTTGTTGGTGCGCCTACCTCTGTGCATTATGGTCATCTACTGCGGCTGTTGCGTTACCTCCGGGCGACGACTTCACGTGGTCTCTTCTACTCCAGTAGCAGTTCTCTGCAGCTTCGTGCTTACTCGGATGCTACTTGGGCCAGTGATCCCGTTGACCGCCGATCTGTCACTGGTTTCTGTCTATTCTTGGGTACTTCACTTATTGCCTGGAAGTCCAAGAAACAGACCGGGGTTTCTTGTTCCAGTACTGAGGCTGAGCTGCGTGCCATGGCTACTACTACCGAGGACATCATTTGGCTTCGCTGGCTCCTTGAGGATCTTGGTGTCTCTTCCCCGGATCCCACTCCACTCCACTGTGATAACACCGGTGCCATTCAGATCACCTTGAATCCGGTGAAGCATTCTCTTTCCAAGCACATCGGGGTGGATGCTTTCTTCCTTCGTGAGCAGTATGGTCGGGGAACTCTTGCTCCTTCCTTTGTTCCTTCTGAGCAGCAGCTTGCAGACTTGATGACTAAGCCGCAGACTCGGTCCCAACATGCTTATCTATTATCCAAACTCTCGGTGTATGAACCCCCGTGAGTTTGAGGGGGGGGGGGGTGTTAGATGTATTATGCATTATACTGTATATTCTGGTGGTTGACCCTCTTAGGCTCACCTCTAGGTGTTTGGGAACCCATCCTGTGTGTATATATATATATCTGTATCCTTAAGTGTGAATATACAAGATTCATTATTCCTATCAATACCATGTTAACATCTTACATTTTCTACTATAAGACATGATCTCTATAAACAATCAACCAAATGATCCATAAATAGAAAATTTCTGCAGGTCATAATGGAATATTCTCTTAACATGAATTAATTGGAGTGATATATTAGTGAGAGTTAAAATAACAGGGCACTCTACCAATAACTATTAAGAATTTAGTGTAATAAATATAAAAGTTTGTGCAACTAAAAAATTGGCAGCTCGGTGCACAAAGCATCCCCACGCAACGAGGGTCCGGGGAAGGGTCCCACCACAAGGGTGAAATGTACTCAAACCTTACCCTACATTTTCGCAAGAGGCTGCTTCCAGGACTCAAACCCGTGACCTCAAGGTGCAACTATACTGATAAAAATCCCTATTTTTTTTTCCCTTCTATGGAATGAAGAACGTAGTATTTGATAGGAAGAATAGATCACATACATTATTCACACTTAAGGGTACATATGTATACACTGAAGAGGATGATCCCAACACCCAGATGTGAGCCTAAGATGGTCTACCACTAGAATATACAATACATCTAAACCCCCACCCCCCCCCCCCCCCAAACTCACGGAGTTCATACACCGAGAGTTTGGATAATAGATAAGCTTGTTGGTACCGAGTCTGCGGCTTAGTCATCAAGTTTGTAAGCTGCTGCTCAGAAGGAACAAAAGAAGGAGCAAAAGTGCCCCGACTATACTGCTCACGAAGGAAGAAAGCATCCACCCCGATGTGCTTGGAAAGAGAATGCTTCACCGGATTCAAGGTGATCTGAATGGCACCAGTGTTATAACAGTGGAGTGGAGTGGGATTCAGAGAAGAGACACCAAGATCCTCAAGGAGCCAGCGGAGCCAAATAATGTCCTTAGTAGTATTAGCCATGACATGCAGCTCAGCCTCAGTACTGGAGCGAGAAACTCTGGTATGTTTCTTGGACTTCCAGGCAATGAGTGAAGTACCCAAGAACAGACAGAAACCAGTGACAGATCGACGGTCAACGGGATCACTGGCCCAAGTAGCATCCGAGTAAGCACGAAGCTGCAGAGAACTGCTACTGGAGTAGAAGAGACCACGCGAAGTCGTCGCCCGGAGATAACGCAAGAGCCGCAGTAGGCGACCATAGTGCACAGAAGTAGGCGCACTAACAAACTGACTCAACACATGAACATCATGGGCAATGTCCGACCGAGTAATAGTAAGGTAGACGAGACTCCCAACAAGGTGATGATAGCGAGTAGGGTCAGAGAGAGAAACTCCATCATTTGGTCGTAGCTGAAGGTGAAGCTCCATAGGGGTATCAACAGTGTGAGAGTCAGAAAGAGCAGCTCGAGCTAAGAGATCTGATATGTAACGCTGCTGAGTTAGCTGAAAACCACGGTCTGTAGATGTGATCTCAAGGCCTAAGAAGTAGCTCAGCTGTCCAAGGTCAGTCATCTGAAATTGCCGCTGAAGATGATCCTTGACGAAAGCAACATGAGAAAGATCATCACCAGTAATGATCATATCATCCACATAAAGAAGTAAAAGAGTCCGGCCACAAGAGGAGGAGTGCACAAACAGAACTGGATCACGTGGGCTTGGTTGAAAACCAGCGGCAGTAATGACGGAGCTGAAACGTGCAAACCACGTGCGGGGCGCCTGCTTGTGCCCGTAAAGAGCTCGCCTCAGACGACAGACAAGTCCTGGAGGAGAGGAGAGACCGGGAGGAGGGAACATGTGTACCTCCTGCTGAAGGTCGCCGTGAAGAAATGCATTCTTCACGTCGAGCTGAAACAGAGACCAGTGGCGAACAACTGCAACTGCAATAAGAGTACGAATCGTAGTCATGTGAGCGACATGAGCAAAAGTCTCATCATAATCCCGTCCCTGCTCCTGCTGAAAACCACGAGCCACGAGCCGAGCCTTGTACCTCTCTACAGAACCATCTGAGCGAGTCTTGACCTTGAAGACTCACTTGCAAGTAATAAGAACAACATCAGGGGGAAGAGGAACAAACTCTCAAGTACGAGTGTGCTTAAGCGCCTCTAGCTCAGCAGACATAGCAGCCTGCCACTCAGGTATTTGGACAACCTCACGATAGGAAGTCGGCTCTGGAGTACCACAGGCGGTAGAAGGAAGGGCAGGCAGGTCCATAGATAGTGTAGCAATACTGAGGCGGTCGGGAGGACGTCTCTCACAAGGTGGGTTGTGACGCGCAGGAGGAGCATACACAGGGACCTCGCTAGAGGAGATATGCACTGAGTCGGGGGGTACTGGAGGCGAGGGAACAAGAGGGGGTCGACGAGTGTAGTTATGTGGAAGGGGAACGATGAGCGTATCAGAGGAAGAGGTGGGATGAGAGACCGGAGAGGCCGGTGGCACTGGGAGAGGAGGACACACCGATGTAGAGAATGATACATGATGTGGTGAGGTGGGAAGAGTGAGAAACTGCACATCGGAGGGAGTCACAGATGAGTACGAGGACGGGGGGACGGAGGACACAAAGAAAGGGTGAGACTCATCAATGGTGACATCACGTGAGATCCGAAGACGACGAGCAACAGAATCATAACATCAATAGCCCTTATGCTCAATACTGTATCCAAGAAAGACACATGGTACGAACTGAGCAGAGAGATTGGTGCGCTCACGTGGAGAGAGTAGAACATAACGCCAACAGCCAAAAACACGGAGATGAGTGTAATGTGGAGGTTGAGAGTACAAACACTCACCATGACTCTGACCCTGAAGGAAAGTGAAGGGCTGCAGATTAATAAGATAAACAGCAGTGGAAACAGCCTCAGCCCAAAAGTGAGGAGGCACATGAGAGGAGATAAGAAGGGTGCGTGCTGTCTCAATAATGTGACGATGCTTTCTTTCAGCGGTGTCATTCTGAGCGTGGGCACCGGGACAGACAAGCTGAGGAAGAGTGTCGTGGCTAGCCAGCATATCGCGGAAAGCATGGGAGAGGTACCCCCCCAGAATCGGAATGAAAAATATGAATGGAAGCGGAGAACTGAGTGCGCACCATAACATAAAAAGTAACATATATCTGGAAGAAGTCAGAACGAGAATGCATAAAATAAACCAACAGTAACGAGAATAATCATCAACAAAGATAACATAATATCGGTGATCTCCCTTTGATACAAAGGGTGCGGGACCTCATACATCAAAATGAACTAAATCAAAAGGACGCGAAAACCTTGACTCACTAGACGGATATGGGAGTTGGAGCTGTTTACCAAGCTTACAACCCGTACATGAATGAGACCGATCAACAGAAACACGACACATAAAACCATGACTAATGAGCGAAGCAAGACACGGGCTACTGGGATGACCAAGACGGTGATGCCACTGAGAAAAGACCACCGAAGGAAGACAAAAGATGGCAGCTGCCGGAGATGACGAAGTGGAAGGAAGATGGAGGCGATCAAGGACGTATACCTCACTACGGCGACGACCAGCTCCAAGGAGTGCCCCTGTCAGACGATCCTGCACACGACAGACAAACTCATAAAAAATAACAAGGCAACCATAAGATATGAGTTGGCCGACGGATATAAGGTTCATGGATAGCTTGGGTATGTAGGCAACGTCGGGAATATGAAAACGGCTAGTATGAAGGAGGCCATGACTAGTAATGAGGAGAATAGTACCATTTGCTACCATAATACTAAGGGCAGGGGAAACGGGCTGGCAGGACGAGAGGTGTGTGGCATCATGGGTCATATGAAAAGAGGCTCCAGAGTCAAGCAACCAGTCGGAGGAAGAGATACCTGAAGGGGCTGAAGCTGCCGGCTGAGAGGTAGAGGCATCAGAAGCATCTGGTGAGAGAACAAAGACAGTAGAGCGAGGCAGTGATCTCTGAGAGAGCTGCTGAGCAATCTGTTGTGCAAGCTCAGAAATAGAGAGAGACTGTGCCACAACAGAGAAGGGAGCAACGGGAGCACGCTGCTGACCAGACTGCTGAGCTCTCTGAAGCTTGCGACACTCAGATTTGATATGAACAAGGCACTGACAGTAGTGACAACGGACAAATGGGCGACGAGGAGCACCAGACTGAGCCGAAGAGGGCGCCAGAGGACGAGGAGCAGGGCGCACCGGAGCACTATAACCTGGAGAGGGCAGCAGATGAGCACTGACAAGAGAGGACTGCGATGGAAGCTGGGAGGCAGCCAGAACAACGTGAGGCATCCCACCAGGAGAAGTAGTGGAGTCCAAGGAGTGAAAACGAGTCTCCTCAGCAATCACCAAGACCAAAGTATCGTTGAGAGACGGAGGGGGATGCGGGTGTAGAAGCGCATAAGAAACTCAAACAAGCGCTGACGGTCGCGATCCCGAGAGATAGCAACACACTAAGGGCATGTTGCACAGGGGGAATGAACCATCTCGTCGCACTGACGCCAAAGATCAAGGAGCTCAACAAAGAAGGCCTGAACAGACCGATCACGCTGGTAGCAGACGCCAAGGGTCTGGAACAGAGAGTAGTGCATGGCCTGATTGGACGGCTGATAGAGACGACGCAAGTGATCCCACATCGCTTTGGCCGTAAGGATCTCGTAGGCAACCATCCGAATGGGAAGCTCGCAAGACTGACAGATCACGACAATCGCGCGAGAGTCGTCAGAGCGCCACCACGCTAAGTCGGAGCCCTTGGTGGAGGCGGTCGTGCCGAGAGTGGAAGATTCGGTAGCAGGAGAAGCAACCGTCGGTGCAGGAGCAGGCTCGGAGCCGTCAATGTGACACCACAAATCTAGGCCACGGAGAATGATGCCGACGGTGGCAGACCAAGCCTTGTAATTCCGCCCATCGAGGGTGACATCAGCCTTTTGAAGGAAGCCAGAGGAGTGAGAGGAGGCCATCGAGGCTGCGGGGCAGCCGGAGAAGGATCAACATGGGAACCAGACAGCGTCGCTGCTGTTGTCAAGGGCGACGAGGAACCAGGCGAGAGACTATCTCGTTCGAATGGAGGCAGACCCGAACGATAGATGAGCGATGGGTTCCTCGATCGTGAGCGGCAGCCGGAGAAAAAGCCCTCTAACAACGATCTGGAGGAGACGATCTGAAGTTGCGACTTGTGAGATCGCTCTAACAGCGATCTGGAGGAGGGGAGACGGGATCGATCGGGATCGGGAGCGGCGAGCGGGAACGATCGATAGGAACGGGATTGACGAGCGGGATCGATCAGGATCGATCGATAGGAAACGATCGAAAGCTTTGATCGACAGAACGGGAATAGAGGCAGCTAAAGGGAATTAGGGTTGGTCTCTGATACCATGATAGGAAGAATAGATCACATACATTATCACACTTAAGGGTACATATATATACACTGAAGAGGGTGATCCCAACACTAAGAAGTGAGCCTAAGATGATCTACCACCAGAATATACAATACAATACATCTAACAGTATTAACCTTCTCTATAAGGTACACGAAGAATGTTCTTCTCAAAATTCGAGTTGATTTACATATGAGAAAAAAATGGCAAAATCCATATCTAGATTATCTAACTTCAATTTTTGAGCAGGGAGTTGGTGGCATTATGGAACTTGCACCTGGTTATTTGCCAGCTGTCTATAAAACAATCAAGAAGGCTGGTGGCCTTTGCATAGCAGATGAAGTCCAGTCAGGATTTGGACGAACTGGAAGCCATTTTTGGGGATTTGAATCCCATGGGGTTATTCCTGATATTGTAACCATGGCTAAGGTGAAATTAGTTATGAGCTTCTTTCATTCATGTAAAATTGTATGGGCTAAATTGAATCATCTCTATAGTGTGGCTCTTGTTCTACTTTGATCCTTACAATTTAAATTGTGCAATCAGATCTCTGTAGTTTAAAATCATTCATATTACATAATCAAATAAGGTAGCCTTTTTAAAGGCTCCGTTTGGGAGAGTGGTGTCTGTGGCTCCGGTGATAAATGTAGCTCCCACCCTTCAGTGGGAAATGGAGCTCAAAATGGAGTTTTCGGTCTTTCCCACCACATCGGATCTCCAAAAATGGAGGTTTACCAAACACATGAACTTCCCCGGTAGTGTTTTAATCCCGCTGAGATGGAGTTCAAACGCCCAAACAAACAGAGCCTAAATGGTTGACTTGACACTGAGTACTTATTTTACATTGTGATCAGGGAATTGGTAATGGACTACCTATTGGGGCAGTTGTCACCACTCCAGAAATTGCTGAGGTGTTAACTAGGAGAAATTACTATAATACTTTCGGTGGCAATCCGGTGTGTACCGCTGGTGCTCATGCCGTTCTAAAGGTGATTGAGAAAGAGAAGCTTCAAGAGAATGCATTTGTTGTGGGTTCCTACTTAAAAGATCGACTCAAGAAATTACAAGAGAAACATGAAAGTAGGCTTCTATTCTCCTTTAACAAGTTACTTGCTTTTGATTTTTGAACCATAAAAACCTGTCCTTCAATAAAACATTTTAACCCAGTGAACTCTTAAACAACAATAAAAGCATTTATGTATAATTCAATACTTAAAAGGACACTAAGTTATGTATGTTTGTTGCAGTTATTGGTGATGTAAGGGGAAGAGGATTGATGCTTGGTGTTGAGCTGGTCACAGATCGCCAAGAAAAAACTCCTGCCAGGGCTGAGATCTTGCACATTTTGGATCAAATGAAAGGTATATGTATATATATATCGTGCCTTAGTTACTTTAATCTTAATGAAGAAATTGAGTGATTGTTATTAATTTCATCGATATTCTCCTACTTGTTAACTTCCGACCTCGTCATATTATGGTATATGTGTATTAAACTTGGTGTATTTTAATATTTTTGTTAAAAGGATAATAGTTTTAAAATTTTAACAAACTAGACGACTAACTTTTTCGTTTATCAATAGAATTAGGATTTGCTAGTAAACCCTGCAGATTCCATGACAAATCCTTGCAGTCTTGCAAGGATGTAGTGAAAACTGTAGCAGTACAGTTATGATTTCAAGAATTGTTTGCAGAAGGCCAATGTCTAATTATTAACTTCATAACTATGCTATTTGTTAAAAGACTAAAGGACCAAAGTACAGAGTTGTATACAAACCTCTCTCTCTCTCTCTCTTTTGAATTTGCATCAAACCCTTGAGAAGGTAAAAACACAAGTTGCATTATTGGTATTATCCTTCTTACATACAAGACCTAAAGGGAATATATATAGAATACAATATAACATACAGGCCAAGAGCCAATGTGGGACTAATGTTCACAAAACTTTACTTTTATATTTTCTTTGTGCAAGTTATTGTGCAAAAAAAGATGATAGTTTTGAAGTTCTGCAAATAAGGTTAAGTAACCATCTTTTTCACTAGGATTCTTGAAACTCTAGCAGTAATATTAAGCTCTGTTAACAAACTCTTATATCAGATTTTCTAGCAATGTTAAATTCCTTAAAACAATGAATTTCTTAAACTACTGAAAAAAATGTAAATTATGCGCTTTTGTTTGCAAATCCCTAAAGTTCCGATCGTTTGGATTAGAATTAGACCTTCAATTTCAAATATGAAGCCCCAATTCTCCCAACCGAACAAACCCTAAAGTTAATCTTCATGTTTCATCAAAAGTCAAAACTAAAGGAAATTTTATATAAAAATCAATTTTATTTCTTATTTTGCAGCAAATGGTTGACTTGTTTCTAAGATTGTTTTTTCTAAGACTTTTAGTACTTGTTACAGAGATGGGTGTATTAGTTGGAAAGGGTGGTTTTCATGGGAATGTCTTCAGAATAACACCTCCTCTCTGCTTCACCAAAGAAGATGCAGGTGAGGCCTTAATTTCTATGGAATTTGTTCATGTTTTAAGAAGATAAATTCATCAAATTTATTGAACCCTTCCCTCCACTGAATCTGCAGCTTTCCTGATTGATGTGATGGATATCGCAATGTCGAAGCTTTGAAGCCCCTTTCAGTTTCTTAAGTGATTGAATAAAACAGATGCATTGTTATGCCAAATTATTGTAAATTTCTGTCTCTTTAGTATATAAATGCATTCAGGCACGGGCTTCTTATTTTCTACGGAAAATGTTCGATCGAAGATGATTTCTCGTCCTGGAATAGTTGCGAAAACTCGCATGTACTGCAATTGTCGTGGTTTTCGTCTGCATTAGGGTTAACACTGAGTGTATTGATTTCTCCATGAGAAGAACTTGTAGGGTTGCGGTCATCCTATTTGATTGTAAATGACCAAACTCTCTTCATGGCCAACTCTACCCGGCCAACTCCCATCTTCCCATTCTAGCGCTGGAGAAAACGAAAAAAAACTACGGTTATCTTTGGAGAAACTTACTCTACTTGTAGTAAAGTTTTGTTTGAACTCAACTCTGATAGGCAGTTTAGCTATCGGGAGATGGGTCAATTTGTAAACTTAGGTTCATCCCGGACCGTATTAAGATGAACCTCGCGATTTTATCATTTTCTATAGGTGGTCTGCAAGTATTTCCCAGGAGCTCACTCATCCTATAAGTATTTCTACACATAGCTCAATTAACTGTGAAGTCACTAACAAAATTATACCACTTGCTTCTACTATACACCTTTGATATTTGGGAATTAACTTGTTACTTAAGCCCAATAAATTTTCATCTAATTTTCATGTGAGGTTCAGTTCTCATTTCAAAGTAAAAATTTTGTAGGAGTGTTTTCGTCCAACTTCATTGCCCCAAAGTCACTTCCCGATGTCATGCAATTGGTCGAACAAGGTCAACAACGATTCTTAAAATACATAATTGTGATCGTTCGCAAGTAATTCATAATTATATCCTTGTAATAATTTCATAAACATCCTAATCATGATTATAAAGTATCCACCACAATGGAAGAGCTACAACAGTGTACCAGTCGTAAGTAATAAAGTAAGCGAGTTATCGTATCTTAGGAAATACAGAGCGAAAGTTTCTTAAACTACAATGTCGTTATCTAAGCGATCAAAAAGTGGTTTGTCCTCTGAACTAAAAACATGAATTAGAAACTAAAAGAAGAGAACTTTGATCACAACCAACCGCATGTCATAATGAAAGAAAGAATCAATACATTCATTAACAATAAGAGCATGGAACGATTGCAGTTCATCGAGACAAGACATGATTACAATCCAAATAAGTAAAAGAGAATTTGCGACCCTCCAAGGTTTGATCGAATGGGAAGAAAATACAGAGGGAGAAGAGAGACGACTTAATCGAGACAAGACATGATTACATAATTGTGATCTTCGACTACAATGGCGTGTTAGGATAAGGCACACGGTCGTGCAATGCGCGGCGCATGATCGTGTTGCTATATGCACACCGCCCGGCCATCCAAACATGATATATGCAACCCTCTCATGCGCACGGCCGTGTGTGAAGAAGTGAACGAGCAAAGTGACAGAGAGCCGAAAAGAAGCCAAATAGTATAAGTTAACAAGTAGTACGTAGAGAAACCAAATAGTTAGGGGCAAAACAAAAATAAAATGGAGCTTAAGGTGTGCCAAAATAACTAAATGAAAAACACTATGTTATATCAGTTTTTTTGAATGAAATTAAGGCCCTAGAATTAGAATTGGAGATTTATTTTAATTGAAAATGATCCTCTAATTCTAATTACGAGGCCACAATTACATCATTGACTTATTTTCACCGGCCAAGCAGTTACGACCGCATGAACCGAACCTTAATTAAGGTCCGGTTCATGCGGTCATAACCGTTTGACCGGTGAAAATAAGTCCCCCCAAACGGAGCCTAAAACTCCAAATTCTCATAATTAAATCATGTCAGATGTAAGTTCCACTATGGACCAACATAATCACATGATTCTATGATCAAAATGTAAATTAAATTATAAACTGAATATAAATTAAATTGCACAATAATTTTCATAGGGTGGTGTTATGGGCAAACATGCTTTGACTAATGACAGCTCAAGGTTAATGTTAGACCGAGAATGCTAATGTCAGACTGAGAATTTTAATGTCCAAACCAATTTTTTATTTGCAGCCAATCATGAATCAAACATAATGGAGATGATGGTAGTCCGGTGATGCTCATATCCACCATGAGAAGATACAGTTGACTTGTATCAGAAACAACTAGACTGGACATACATTCAAAAGCAGGGAAAGCGGAGCAACTCACGAACGAGATGAAAAAAACAGAACTGAAGCTTCGGTCGGAATCAGTCCAAGCAAGCAACAACCATTGAAATCAGTCGATGAGAGACTGCAACCACTGAATCGGGCGTCGAAAAGGCACATGAGTCGATTTGTCGTTGTCAAATGCCATCAACAAAAAAGAACAACTCATGCTGGAATTGACAGGGACACTTGAACAGGCGCAGGAGGCAAGTAGAATCAAAATGTGCATCTTCGACATCGAGTTAGTTACTGGAATTTAGAATCGATCGCAGAATCAATAGATTGACGTCAACAGAGCTGTGGTCGAAGACGAACCCATGGAGTCACGAGTGGCACAAGCAGATCGTGGGGGAAGGGGCGACAATGGATCACAGAGGCGAATCGTGAGAAGGGGCAGCTGTAAGGACCCCCATTTTCAACCAAGGGGATCTTATGCCCAGGGCGAGCGTCCATCCAAAAGGTTCGCGTGTCTGAAGAGGTCTCACCCTCTTACCTGACCCACGACCCAATTGGCAGAACATTCGCTCTGTAAGGCTATTGCATCATTACAGAAAACATTCGCAAAGTATAAAAATTTGCGGAAGCAAAACATCACAGAACATTCCAACCTGATATATAATGAATCATAAATGAAAACCCACGATGGGGTATATAGAGTATCGCAACAATAACCGTCATAGTCCTAAGACGATGAAACATCTAGTCAAAAGAAATCACTCATCCTCTCCTCTCTCCAAGATAGTACTCTCACATCCTCATAGATCGTCCGTGCTGGCTCAGGGAACTCCTCGTCATCACGGGTGCGTCTACGCTCGCCCATGCGCTCCTGCTCCGTCGGTAGGCGCATCGGTTCCTAAAATGATAACGTACAAGAGTACGTTAGCCACGACGGACTAAGTAAATCCCACGCTCCCACCAGCCCCCTAATGGGTACCAAGAAGGACACCTGCAAGGAAGATTAACACAATAGCCGAAGCATATATATATATATATATATATATATATATATATATATATATATATATATATCAGGGTTATATGAAAGAAGCAGTAATCTGAAACAATTCGTATGGAGGGGAAACAACTAAAGTAGTAAATTCACCCGCCATCGTATAACCCTTCCTAACGGTGGTTATACGACGTCGGACCAAGGTGAGAGCATAAGTAATGTATATATATGATATGATGGCATGTATGGTTGTCCTCCCTATCGCTCGAATGATGTGTCTCAATCACTTTCCCCCATGTCGACATAGTGACCTGTTAAGAGAAGGAGCTCACTTCCCAGGCCTCACCGCCGTGGCCAGACGGTGACAGCAAGTCGGTCGCTCCCACTTCTAGGTTATGGATACACCCCAACTCCCTAGGCCTTCGTGTAACGGCCTAAAATGTGAAGTGACCCAAAATGAATAACTAAAAGGTGTCCCCTATGATGAAGAAATAAATCAGTGTCGACTCGGTGTCGCTAAGAGTGTGTTCGAACTTTTATTCGTCTTGCGGGAATGTGTATATCGCTATGTTTATCTTGGTATAAAATTATATAAAGCATGTACATGGTTGCTAAAACGATAAACAATTCATATTGAAGCTATAATGAATATCCCCTATGATGATAATGTCAAACAGCGAAATATTTGTAGTATGCTAATACAGGCTGCCTTCTCGTTTAAATGGTATTAAAGCTAAAATGGGGAACCATTTGGAGCTTTATTTGGGAGTGTCCTGTATAAAAGATGAGTTGCTGAAAGTTCATTGGTGTGCTGCTAGCATTTCGTTTAGGGTGTGCTGATAGCAATTCCTTATTGTAATATGGAGAGGCGGTGGGGGACAAAATAGGATAAGAAGAGCTGACATTTATAATATACGCGGCTACCACCGACTCTCCAGTCGCACTCGCGTTTCCGTCGAAGCTAGGGTTCATGGAGACTTCTTCCCTCTCCGTTTTCCTACTCCATCGCTGGAATAAGAGGTAGATCGAGACTCTTTCTCGGCAGGAACCTACAACTATTGTTGTGCTGGGCCGAGCTTAGAAGTTGGCCGGCAGTTACGAACTAATTCTACTCTTACTGTTCTATGGTGATCTCCTCCTTCCTTTTTATCTTTTCTTATCTTTAAATAATGAGAGCTCGTAGATGGTTAATCGAAAAGCTATAAGTTATTGGTTGACCGGCTGATTTAAGTTCCTGAGGTGAGATCTGCAGGAGCTATGAGGTTAGATGTTGGCTGCCATTATTTTATATTCAGTTATGGTTATCACTATTTGATTTGGGGGGAGTCTCATTACTATGAATGGTTGGACTGTTATGGGAGATTCCTGTTAATTGATATCTATATTTCTATGGAGAGAAGAAGCTAGCTTTGGGTTTACCTATTCATGCTTTACTCTAGCTATGACAGTTTATCTTTGATCTATAGGGGGACTTCTGTTTATAGCAGTTGTTATTATCTTGCTTAATGAGGAGGATTCCTATGTTTTAAAAGAGAATTCTCTTTGTTTTATAATAAAGGTGCTGGTTTCCTGGGGGAAAGAAATGAGTTTACGCATTTGATTTGGTATTGAATTTAAAGGGGTTTATGTTGGTCTTTTATTTGGTTGGCCGACTGATTATAGCCTTCCTATTTAGTTTTTTTTCACTGTTTCATGGAAGAAGAAATTAACTGCTGCTAGATTTCTTCTTCTTGGGAATGCCAATGGTTGGGGCTAGCTGTACTTTGGTTTTAAAAAGGGGGTTTTGAACTCTATCTTGCATACTGATTTGAATTGACTGCTTACAGTTAACTGCTATCATCTTTGATCAATGGGGGTCTTTCATGTGATAGTTACTGTAGGAGGTTTGGGCTTTGCATTACCTCCTAACAACTGTTGTTATATAGGCATTGAGTATTAGGTGAATATAGTTAACACAAGTGGGTTGAATGGGGTTATATCATTGAGTTGAAAATGTCTTTTATTATAGAGGACTAGTGGAGTGGCTTCCAAATACCAAATGATGTAAACATAGTAGTTAAAATTGTAGCTATAGCGAGGTGCAACCCCAATATAAACGACCCTAAATGATATGATGCTTATACAGATACCTCGGAGGATGGCACCTCAAAATAGACATGACAATGCTATGAACACTGATACTGATGGTGAGAACTACCTGTCTCATTTATACTTTATGGCTTTACTTTCTTTTTCCATGCGCACTCTTTTTATACTGATTGTTACATGCATAGTTGATATCACTGATATTTCATATCGCTTTAATGTATGGCCCCTTAAAGGCAAACAGGCGAATAAATTCTGAGGGGATTAATAAAAATGAATAACTCACTTCATGTAAACGTGTCGACACGAGGTTATATTACGGGCGAATGAACTGCTAGCACATGAATGAAATCTTACAGAAGAATTGCCAAACCAGTCGGCCGAAAGGCATAAACGCGTGTTGTACGTACTGGTTAGGACATTGATGACCCTTCGGGGTGGGCCCAAAGCATGAAACATGACATGAATGAAACATGTACATGTACACTGTCACTGAATATGGATTCAATCGCCCCTAATATATCCTAAGAAATGAAACAATTATAGAAATACAGATATACTGATACATAGAGATACTGATACACTGACATAGAAATACTGATTTATTGATTTACTGCATACATTGATATACTGATACATTTATTTATTGCTACATTGCTATAACAGGAATATGATAACTGGTTCATCGATTGCTTAATTGTACTGGTATACGGAGATAAATGTTGCATAGCTTTCTTTCTTACACAGCCACTATGATATAGATACTGATATGATCCTATAATTGCTCATATTGTTTTACTAGTACTAACATGTTCATATAGTTATATGCTACATAAGTTCATTGATGAGACAGAGAAATGGTTAATATGGAAAATGTAATTTTTAACTGCATAAGTTTTCTCTAATTGTATATAGCAATGAAAGAGGTATATCCTCACTTAGTCATATTTATATGACTAAGCCCGTCGTCAAATTTTGTAGGTAACGGACATGACATTGGATACGCAAAACAAAAGAACTGATTATGATAAGACAAAAAAGATTCAACAAGTAAGCAAGGTATGCAAGTAAATTTCTTATTATGTGTTTTTTATTTGGTATTCACTGGCCTTACTTCAACCTGGGACACATGTATGAACAGAGCTTAGATACAGATGTATGTGGGGTCTAAATGGGGGCCTCACAATTTGGTATCAGAGCCAGGTTTTCAAGAAGTTCGGTTGTAGTGAGTACTGAATAATCACACATGATATGTAGGTGAAAAGATCGCTTATAACAAAATTGTCTAAATCGAGGTATGTTGAAGGATTTTAGAAGGAATTCATGAAAGGATAGAAAATTAATGAATTTACACGAATACAAAGTGACATGAAGTTAAGTAGCCATTGATATTGTTTTGAGTGCACGAGTCAACCTAAATATTGTCAATAAGAATGTCTCGGTATTGTTTGAACTAGATATGTTGAAACCTGCAACAGGTCTCTTGAGTTCGGACCCACTGGGGGTGTAGCCGGTGCTTACTTCTCTCTCACTAGACTCTCTTGACGGTGGATGTGAGAATGTGAATAGACCCAAGGCTGAAGCGAGGAGGTCCCGCCACTCACCCGGAAGATCTTAGAGAGCTTCCCCTCCCAAACCAGAGCTCAACCGGGCACCTTGGAGGGCACTAACAGCCGACCAAAAACTAGCCTGGAGGAGAGGATTCTCTAAAATCGGATCCCCTCCAAGGTGCCCTTAAGGGTCTATTTATAGATTTTTCTAGGCTGGTCTGCAAATAGCATGAATCCGCCTTTTAATTTTACTAACGGCACCCCAAATTGGTCTGCTAACAGCCTAACTCCGCTGTTCCGAAGGGCTATTTGCAGCCCACCAGGGGTATCATGGTCATTTCCTCCTCAAATCATCCTGGGCGAATGGTCCGTGAGGGCACCACTCGCTGGGCACCCGCTTAGCTGGGCGAGTGCCCATTCCTCTGGACGAATGGTCCGTGAGGGCACCACTCGCCGAATTCCTTCCCTACTAACCTGGGGGCCCTTCCACCTATCCGAACCTGGCCGAATGATCTGACTGGCCCAGGTCTCGCCAGCTGGCTTGAGGGGCCCACTCGGCGAATACGGGTTGTACACAATCCCCGCTCTTTGCGAGCGATTCCTGCGCTCGGAAAGAACAGTCCAACCCTGTATTCGGTGAGTGCTTGCTGACTGGACCTCATAAGATTCTGTGGGTCCCACCGTCATTCTATATATACATCCTCATGTCAGGTTTTTCTGGACCACTCTCTCATCTCGGCTCAGAGTTTCTCCACTTCCTAATGTCTTTCCACAAACCTTCTGTGAGACCCCTCTCACGAGAGATGATCGACCGCCTGGCTGCGACCCAAGCTGTAACTTCCCCCAAGGCATCCAAATTTGCTCCATGGCTGATGTCTAAATGGGATCCGAGCGCCCCCTATGTCTCGCGTCGAGCCAAGGCGATTCGGCTGAATCGTCAGAGAGGCGAGACTGCCTCGGAGTCTCCGGCGGATACTCCACCGGCGAACACTCCGCTGGCGGATGCTCCTCCGGACCCTGCGATGCTGGTATGAGGATTCCTCCTGTCTCCATTTAGTTCCTATCCCTTACCCTGCGTTTATTCTGACCATTCGCAGGGGGCTTTGGTGCCGGAGACTGGCCACGGGGCCGTCTCGGGCAATGTCGCGGTGCTACCTCTCGCGAACGAGAGGCCTCCAGATCTGGACCTTGCTCCCCCACCCCCTCCGGGCGAGACCTCATTGCAGTCCGGTAAGTTGTAAACCCTTTTAGATTCTCCCTTCATGCGGCTCGTTGCTGACCACTACTTTTCGCAGCCCTCGACCCCGACCTTTCGCTGCGGAACACTGTTCCTCCGAGTTCCCCTGTTCGACCGAACCCCTCCGTGCTCGCGGATGAGCCGAGGGTATCTCCCCAGAAGGGACTCGGTCAGCAGGACCGCGCGGATGATCCTGCAGATGCTCCAGCTCCTACCTCACGACCCTACCGTCCCGGAAGGGGAAAGGTTCTACCTCCCGCCGGGTTGTTTGGGACGCACCCCCATTCGTCTCGTCCCCCCGGTCACGGGGACCCCTCAACCGGTTAGCGATCTCTACTTCATTTAGCTCATTCGCTTAGTTTAACGCGACTGACCAGTCTATGATCTCGCAGGCTATCGAGAAGCCTCCCCCTTTGGATCCTACCACGAGGGGGAGGACGGGATGCTCTCGCCTCTACCCTCTCCCGGGGATCTCGCTAACTTCCTGGGCGACTCCTCAGATCACGCGACCCTGAAGGAGCGAGTCGCGGAGGTCTTGGGGAAGCTCATCCACATTCAACGGAACATTGCTGGCCAGGTGGATGACGTGCGGATGGAGGTTACGCGAGAGCTGAGGGACCTTCAGAAGGACTACACACGCCTCCTCGTGGCGGTGGAGCGTCTGGGAGGTGAAGGAGGGGAGCTCTCTCCCGCGAGACATGCCGCGCGCGCCCGGGACCAGCTTCAGCTGGCGTCTCACGAGATCACCTCCATGCTCGCGTATTATCGCCCGCGAATGCCTCCGGAGGCTGGGCCGCGAGGGTATGGTCGGTGGTACTGGGAGGAGCGCTAGTCTGATCCTCATTCGCCTCCTTTGTATTGTTTCCTTTTTATTCTACTCATGATGCTGGGGATATCGGACTTTATTTGTGCTTTGTAATAATTTCATACTCTGTGCTTTGCGAATGCTTTTCTTCCATTTTCGTTTTTATTTCCCGCAACTTGTTTGTTCATGCTGAATGATATAATCTCGTTAAATGTTTTTGCGACTCTTTCGTGTGGCTGTCGAGTGGATGACCACTGGGCATTCGCCATTGATGGGCGAGAGAGGTCGGCTCGGGTTTCGAGGTGTCGGGAAGGCGCGATTACTATTCGCACACCCGCTGCCTCGAAAGCCCAAGCGCCCTTTGGATCTTCTATAAATAGGCCGTTCAACCACCACATTAATTACCTTGCCATCCGCTCCCTCTCTCTCCTTGCGTTAGCACTCGCGCTTCTCTCTTCCCTACTGCCCCCGCCTTCTTTAGTATTCACAAAATGGGTGGTGAAGCCGAAGGTAGGGCCAGGTGCGCCAGTGCATTCGCCAACCATGCATTCGACTCTTGCGATCTCTCAGACGAGGCTTACCTGACCGCTGTCGCGGACTACGTTCCGCCGGGATTTCAAGTGCGGAAGCCCGAACCAGAGGACCGTCTAAACACCATCTCGCCCTGTGCTCTTGCGATCCCGCTAGAGCACTTCGAGGTGGGTTTTCGCCTTCCCATCTGGCCGGAACTCCGCCAGACCTTCCGGTACTACGGGGTCGTGCCCGGCCAGCTCAACCCCAACTCCATCGCCATGCTGGTCGGGTACGCGTGCTACCTGCGGGAAGAGGGGATCGAGTTCTCGCTTCCCGTCTTCCGCAAACTCTACACCTTTCGCTGCACCCACGACATCTCCTTCTTCTCGGGTCAAAGCCCACTCAAGCACTATGGTCTCCAGAACAAAAACCATGACTGGGTTCGCCGCTTCCTCTTCGTCAGCGGGAGCCTGGGAAACACTCTTCTCGCCCCGGTGCAGGAGGAGGAGTCAACCTTCCGCCCCCCGACCTTAGGTGGGCACGAGGCCAAACTCCATCAATACATTCTGGAGCATGGGATGGACCTCGTCTATCTCCGGCGAAACGTCAATTCGCTCCCGCCCGTTCCGTAGGGTGAGGGTAGGTTTTTCGAGATCTCCTCCTTTCCTTTAGGCTGTGTATCTTACACCACTCGCTAACCCATTCGCGTTCTTGCGTAGGTGTGCGAAGTTTCCCCCTTCATCCGCCGCGACCTCCGGGGTTTTGCGTGCCTCTTGCGCAAGCCGCAGCGGATGCTTGCCGGGAGGAACCTTCTTCGTCCAAGCCCAGCGGCCGGAAGCGAAAACCCGGAGCGCTCACTTCATCCTCCTCCAAGAAGCCAAAAGGTCCTTCCGCCAAGGGGAAGGGAATCTTGGACGAGACCCCAGGAACGAATGTTCCGACCCAGACCCTGGGGACGGGCGCGCCGGCCCTAACCCAGGGGGCAGATGCTCCGGCCCAAAGCTTGGGGTCGGGTGCGCCAGACGGGACTGGGACCACGGCGAGATCGTCGTTGCCGCCGCCTCCGTTGCCCATGGACCACTGGAACTTTCCCAGCGGCGAGAAGTACATGGACCCCTCGGGGGCTCCCCTGGTGAAGTGGGATAGGAATGCTAACAGGGTCTCGCTCTCCACCCTCCATCCGTCGTGGATAGAGAGCAATCTCGCCAGTGGTGAGGCTTACGCCATCGCGTATGCCCTCTATGGCCGAGAAGACGCCGAAGTCTATGATGCCGAGATGACCCAGATTCTCGCTCACGAGAGTGCCAGGGCCATGCTGCGGGCGCTCGAACTCGCGCATATGTCTTCGCGCCGGAGCATCAAACTGGCGCAGAGCTTGACGGAGGTTGAGGAGTCCAGGAATGTCACTTCTGCCGAGGCACGGGAACTTCAGACGAAGTTGGCAGCTGCGGAAACCCTTCTCGCCAGCCGCCCCGTTGTAGAGGTATATACTTTCGCTCCCCGCGAGTGACTTGTTGCCGATTGATGCACCTTCTTCTTACCACCTATATATATATGTATTGATTTTTTGTTCTTTTTTTTTTTCAGAATACCACAGTCGTCGAGATGCTTCGTGCGCGGGTGGCCGGCCTGGAGGATGAGGTCCGGTTGGTCAAGGCCGAGGCCCAGCTGTCGCGAGAAGCTGAGGTCTCAGCACTCGCCTTGGGGAGTGGGGGGCACTTCTACCCCCACCATGAATTGGAGCAGTTAATGCAGGAGAACGCCCAGAGCGCTGTTAAGCATGCGCTGCAGGTGCTGCGGCAGGCTGGGTACCTGAAGGAGGAGGCCGAATGCCTCTCTGCCCGACAGGTCGTCCCCGAGCTCTACATTCCTATCCCCTTCCCGGAAGACGAGGACGGCCAGCCGCGTGAAGACGCCCTCTTACAGGATTCGAGCGAAAGCGGTGGGCCTTCTGGCGAGAAGTCTGTCGGCCCATGAGGCGGGTTCTTTGTATTTTGTTCTCTTTTTTATCTTTCACTTTTGGATGTAATCATGAACTGGGCGAATGTCCTTGAAAAATATATATATATTGATTACAATTTTTGTGTTATCTCAATTTTTTTGTCATTCGTCGTTATATCTCGCTAGGCTCATTAGGACGTTGATTCTTTCTTATTCGCCGCTATACCTCGCTAGGCTCATTAGGACGTTGATTCTTTCTTATTCGCCGCTATACCTCGCTAGGCTCATTAGGACGTTAGGTCGTGATGCGACTGTCTTGGCCACCCCGCGAATGCTCGAAGATGACTTAGGTCGGTCGTTCCCTTTCGACCTCTCGCTAACGAGTGAACCTTACCATTCACGCATCACGGGGTTTCGCTTAGGTAGTCATGAAAGTGGGGTGTGATCCCTTCTCCGGCGCGTGGTCTATGTGAATGCTCTTGAGATCATATCTTGAGAACTTAGAACCTGACACCGGGTGAGCCTTTGGACCTGCCAGCTAGATGAGAGCCTGGACAGCGGGTCTGCTCGGGGCCATTTTTCCTTTAACATAGAACCTGCCACCGAGTGAGCCTTCGGACCTGCCAGCTAGATGGGAGCCTGGACAGCGGGTCTGCTCGGGGCCATTTTTCCTTTAACATAGAACCTTCCACCGAGTGAGCCTTCGGACCTGCCAGCTAGATGGGAGCCTGGACAGCGGGTCTGCTCGGGGCCATTTTTCCTTTAACATAGAACCTGCCACCGAGTGAGCCTTCAGACCTGCCAGCTAGATGGGAGCCTGGACAGCGGGTCTGCTCGGGGCCATTTTTCCTTTAACATAGAACCTGCCACCGAGTGAGCCTTCGGACCTGCCAGCTAGATGGGAGCCTGGACAGCGGGTCTGCTCGGGGCCATTTTTCCTTTAACATACAACCTGCCACCGAGTGAGCCTTCGGACCTGCCAGCTAGATGGGAGCCTGGACAGCGGGTCTGCTCGGGGCCATTTTTCCTTTAACTTAGAACCTGCCACCGAGTGAGCCTTCGGACCTGCCAGATAGATGGGAGCCTGGACAGCGGGTCTGCTCGGGGCCATTTTTCCTTTAACATAGAACCTGCCACCGAGTGAGCCTTCGGACCTGCCAGCTAGATGGGAGCCTGGACAGCGGGTCTGCTCGGGGCCATTTTTCCTTTAACATAGAACCTGCCACCGAGTGAGCCTTCGGACCTGCCAGCTAGATGGGAGCCTGGACAGCGGGTCTGCTCGGGGCCATTTTTCCTTTAACATAGAACCTGCCACCGAGTGAGCCTTCGGACCTGCCAGCTAGATGGGAGCCTGGACAACGGGTCTGCTCGGGGCCATTTTTCCTTTAACATAGAACCTGCCACCGAGTGAGCCTTCGGACCTGCCAGCTAGATGGGAGCCTGGACAGCGGGTCTGCTCGGGGCCATTTTTCCTTTAACATAGAACCTGCCACCGAGTGAGCCTTCGGACCTGCCAGCTAGATGGGAGCCTGGACAGCGGGTCTGCTCGGGGCCATTTTTCCTTTAACATAGAACCTGCCACCGAGTGAGCCTTCGGACCTGCCAGCTAGATGGGAGCCTGGACAACGGGTCTGCTCGGGGCCCTTTTCTCAACACCTTGGAACCTGCCACCGAGTGAGCCTTCGGACCTGCCAGCTAGATGAGAGCCTGGACAGCGGGTCTGCTCGGGGCCATTTTTGGGAGCTTTCGGAGTTTTTCCTACAAGCTGCAGTATCAATCTCAAACACACATGTTAAACAAAATATTCTTATTTCAAAAACATTTTCATTACATAATTTCAGGGATAGAAATGTTTAAGATCGTCACCACTCCATGTGTGGCTGAGAGGTTGGCCCTCCACATTCTGAAGGCGATACCCCCAAGACTTTAGTGCCTCTTCCACGACATAGGGGCCTTCCCAGTTGGGGTTAAGTTTTCCCACTGCGGCGGACCTTCCAGCCGCGTCGACCTTCTTGAGCACCAGATCTCCCTTCTCGAACTGCTTGACCCTGACGTGCTTATCGAAATACTTGGCCATCCGTCGCTTGACCTCTTCTTGGTGAATGGCTGCCAGGTCCCGAGCTTCTTCGATGAGGTCGAGGGAGAGCCGCAACTCAACCTCGTTTTCGGCCCTCCAATCTTCCTCTCCGCTTGCGGCGGCCTTTACCCGTGGTGTCATAACTTCGAACTCTATGGGGATGACGGCCTCGCAGCCGTGAGAGAGCTTGAAAGGGGTCTCTCCTGTGGCGGTGTTGGGGGTAGTTCTTAGGGCCCACAAGACCGATGGAAGCTGTTCCACCCAATTACCCTTCAAATTTTCCACCTTCTTCTTGAGCAGGTTCACGATGACCTTGTTTGCCGCCTCCACCTGCCCGTTGCTCCTGGGATGGTGAACGGATGCAAACCTGAGGTCTATCCCCAGCTGGCCACAGAAGCTGATGAATTCCTCGCTTGCGAACTGTGGACCATTATCCGTGACTATGGCCTGTGGAAGCCCATGTCGACAAATGATCTTCCCCATACGAAGTTGCGGATTACCTGGGAGGTGACCTTAGCCAACGCCTTGACCTCCAACCACTTTGAAAAGTAGTCAATCATGACTAGGAGAAACCTCCTCTGCCCACTAGCCTGGGGGAAGGGTCCCACCAGATCCATCCCCCATATGGCGAATGGCCAGGGCGCCGTGATACTCTTTAGCCTCTGAGCTGGCATGAGCTGAAGCGGGGCGAACCTTTGGCACTTCTAGCACCTCTTGGCGAAGGTTGCCGCGTCTTTACTTAGGGTTGGCCAGAAGTACCCCTGCCTCATTATTCTTGCCTCCAACATCCTGCTCCCCGAGTGGCTGCCGCACTCGCCGGAGTGAACTTCTTCCAAGATCCTTGGGACCTCCTCCTCTGAAACGCATCGGGCCAGGAGGCCCGAGAGGGTCTTCCGATACAAGTCCCCCTCATGGAGCACGTAGTAGGCGGACTTATATCGGAAGCGCCTCTGGTCCGGAACCTCCTCCGGAAACTTTCCTGTTGCAAGGAAGGTGACGAAGGGATCCTTCCAGGAGAGCCGCTGCTCTACTTCCATGAGCTCCCCCTCTTCGATCGAAGGGCGGAATAGGTCCGTCAGGGTTCCCCCGGCCCGAGGACCGGATTTGGCCAACCGATCTGCCGGGGTGCTCTCCTCCCGCGGGACGTGCTGGATGGAGAAAGTTTTGAACGCTCCCACGAGACCTCTCACTTTGGCCAAGTACCTTATGAGCGCAGGCTCCCTCGTCTCGAACTCTCCCCTGATCTGAGAGGCTATTACCATGGAGTCGGTGAGGACCTCCACGTCATGGACACCGAGCTCTTGGGCCAACCGTAGACCGGCGATCACCGCCTCATACTCCGCCTGGTTGTTGGTGATTGGGAAGTGTATCACTAGTGTCTGCTCGATCTTTACCCCTTGGGGACTCTCCAGCACCACCCCTCCTCCGAGTGAATGCTTTCCCGAAGCCCCGTCCACCAGCAGCTTCCACGGAACGTGACGAGGGGTTCCATCTTCCTTCATCTCGGCCACATAATCTGCCATGAAGTCAGCCACCACCTGTGCCTTCATGGATAGTCGAGGGACGAAGACAATGTTGAATTCACTTAGTTCTATTGACCATTTTGCGAGCCTTCCCGAGTGTTCCACTCCTTCGAAGATCTGGCGGAGAGGGTGGTCCGTCACCACTTGAATTGAATGGGCCTGGAAGTATGGCCTGAGCTTCCTTGCCGCGACGACTAGAGCAAAGACCAACTTCTCCAAGATCGGGTATCTGAGCTCTGCTTCCCTCAGGACCCTGCTCACGTAGTAGACGGGCAGCTGCTTTTTGCCTTCCTCCCGAACCAGGACGGAGCTTACGGCCTCTGTCCCGACCCCGAGATAAAGATATAGATCCTCCCCCTCCTTGGGACCTTGAAGCAGGGGAGCCTTGGTGAGTTGGCTCTTCAAGGCCTGGAAGGCCTCCTCGCATTCTTTTGTCCATTCAAACTTCTGGTTACCTCGTAATGTTTTGAAGAAGGGGGAGCATTTCTCCCCGTCTCGGGAGAGAAACCTGCTCAGCCCTGCGAGTCTTCCGGTCAAGCGCTGAACTTGGCGTTCCGCGGCGACCCCAGCTCCATTATGGCCTTCACCTTGTCCGGATTAGGTTCTACCCCCCAAGGGGTGAGAAGGTGCCCCAGGAATTTCCCCTTACTGGCCCCGAACACACACTTCAGGGGGTTCAAGCGCATCTTGTACTTGCGTAGGGTGGCGAAGGTCTCCTCGAGGTCCTGGATGTGAGAGTTCACGCACTTGCTCTTCACCATAAGGTCATCCACATAGACCTCCAGGTTCCTTCCCCTTTGCTCCCTAAACACCCGGTCCATCATCTTCTGGTAGGTTGCTCCTGCGTTTTTCAACCCGAAGGGCATCATCTTATAGCAGTAGCATCCCTCCCTGGTGATGAACGAGACGTCTTTGACGTCTGGGGGGTGCATCCTGATCTGGTGATAACCTGAAAAAGCATCCAAAAAACTCATCACAGAAAAACCGACGGCTGAGTCAACCATCGCGTCGATCCGAGGCAAGTGGTAGCAATCCTTAGGGCAGGCCTTATTTAATAATGAAAAATCCACACACATGCGCCAGCGGCCATCGGCCTTTTTTACCATTACGACGTTGGAGACCCAGCCTGGGTACTGGATCTCCGATACAAAACCTGCTTCGAGGAGCTTTGCCACCTCCTCGCGGATGGGTCCTTCGAGCTTGTTGGCAAAGGTCCTCCTCTTCTGCCGGATGGGACGGGCTTCCGGATCGAGGTTGAGACGATGGCAAGCCACGTCCGCCTCGATGCCTGGCATATCAGCTGCGCTCCACGCGAAGACATCCACGTTCCTCTGGATGCACTCCAGCATCTTCACCCTGTCCTCCGGGCCGAGACTCCCGCTGATCCGCACCTATCTCACCCTCCCTTCCTGGGTGAGGACTTCCATCTCCACCACCTCTTCTGCCGCCTCGAGCCGGGCTGGCTCTTCCCATTGGCCCTTTGCTTTTCGCCCTTCTACCCGGGCCTCTTCCTCTGCGACTCCTTCCGCCTCCACCGGCTCGACCTCCTGCTCCTCCTGAGCGACCTCCAACAACTCGACCTCCTGCTCCTCACGAGCGACCTCCAACAACTCGACCTCCTGCTCCTCACGAGCGACCTCCATATTCTCCTCTCGGGCATCGCCCTCTCTCCCTACTTCTCTCTTCTCCACTTCTCCTGGCCCCTCCGGCCTCGCCATCTCTTCATCCATCTTCTCGGCATCCGCCATCCATGAAATGGTGTTGACGGCAGTCACATAGCACTGCCTCGCCACCTTAGCATCTCCTCGGACGCGGACCTGGACTCCTCCACTATGGAGCTTTAAGCACTGATGGTACGATGAGGGCACGCACCGGAAGGCGCTGATGAGGGGTCGTCCGAAAATGGCGTTATAGCTGCTCGGAGCGTCCACAATGACGAACCGACAGTTTCTTGGGACTCCTCCTAGCGTCACCTGGAGACCAACACCTCCCTCGACCTCCTTCCGCTCTCCTGAGAAACCAAACAGCGGTCCGTCGGAGGCCTGCACCCTCTTCTTTTCCACCTCCATTGCGTCGAAGGCCTTCTTGAAGATCACGTTCACTGAGCTCCCGTTATCTACCAGGATCCGGGAGACCGTGAAATTTTCAATTGCTGTCTGAATCACCAGGGCGTCGCAGAATGGATCCTCATAATCTGGCATGTCTTCCGAGGAGAAGGTGAGCTTCTCCGAGAGGGGTGGGGTCTGGGAAGTCGACGCGACGTCCCTTCGGAACATCGCCTGGAAGCTCCTCTTGCGAGAGGCCTCTATCCCAACCCCTCCATGAATCACCCCGATTCCCCCCTGGTTCCTGTATCCGCCCTGTCCTCGCATCGGTCTTCTTCCGCCTCCGGGAGCATTTCCTCGATCCTGGCTTGCTGCCGCCGTGGCTGACCTCTCTCTCTCATCTCCAAGAACTCTGGGCAGGTGGCGGTCGCGTGACCTTCTTCCTGATGAAAGTCACAATAAGGCAACGCCACCCTGCCCCCTCTCCCTGCTCTTCCTCTTCCTCCTCTTGCTCCTCTGGCCCCTCTTCCCCGGCCTACTGCCATAGCTTGCTCCCTTGGGGGGTGAGGGGGTTTGGGACCCTGCCTCCACCCCGGATTCATTCCTCCCGCTTCTCTTCCTTGGTATCCTTCTTCCTGGCCTCTCGCCGGTCCTTCCTGGTGCCTCCAGCCCAACCTGTTGTTGGGCTCTTGATTCCTCCAATTCCGAGGTGGTCTTTCAAACCCCTGACCCCTGGGTTCATATTGCCTTCTTCCTTCCTGCTGCCTCACCTCAGGCTCGCTCATCTTTGCCAACCTCCTGTAGAACTCCGGGTTGGCCGCCTCCCCTTCAATCTCTTCTGCTGCTCGCTCCATCAATTCTTCAAAGGATGAGGGAGGTCTTCTTTTCAGGTCCATCTTGAAGAACCCGTCTCGCAACCCTACGATGAACGCCATCTGGAGGGCGAATCCCGACACCTCCTGCACGAGGTGTATCTCCTCCTGGAACCTATCCACGTAATGTGCCAGGGACTCTCCCTCCCTCTGCCTGATCTTGAAGAGAGCCTCCGCATCCTTCTTCCTCTTTTTTGACGTCGAGAAACGCAGCCGAAAGCCTCGGCGCAGATCATCAAACGTGTAGATGGAACCCGCGGAAAGCTGGTGGAACCAGTCCCTTGCTTTCTCCTTCAGGGTGGTTGCGAAGAGTCGGCATTGAAAAGCATCTGTCATGGGAAGGATTGAGGTCATGCCCTCAAACCACTGCAGGTGCACGACTGGATCCTCCTTGCCGGTGTAGTAGGACATCTCCGGCCCACGAAACCCCTCTGGCACTAGGGCCGAGAGGATCATCTCGCAAAAGGGGCTCCCTTCCCCTGTTCGGCGAGTGGTCTTCTCGCGCGGGCCCATCTCGCACACCTCAGCACTCGCCGGACTGCTGAATAGCTGCCGCCCCGGGAGATCTCGCGCACTTCCTTCTGCTGGCACCTCCTTCCCCGGCCGCTGCCCTGGTGCGTTCTCGCCGATCTGCAGGGGTGGAACCACGGGGACCGTCGAGGTCTCGCACTCGCTCCTTGCTGCGAGAACTGTTTGCAGGACCTCTCGCTTGAACTTCTCAAACATTTCCAGCCATTCCCCTGTCGCGGGTGGCTGCGAGTGGCCTGAGTCAGAACCATTCCCGCCATCTCCTGTCATCGAACCTAATTCAAGATTTTCCTTCACCGGCTACGGTCCACGCTCACCGCACCAAAAATGTTGAAACCTGCAACAGGTCTCTTGAGTTCGGACCCACTGGGGGTGTAGCCGGTGCTTACTTCTCCCTCACTAGACTCTCTTGACGGTGGATGTGAGAATGTGAATAGACCCAAGGCTGAAGCGAGGAGGTCCCGCCACTCACCCGGAAGATCTTAGAGAGCTTCCCCTCCCAAACCAGAGCTCAACCGGGCACCTTGGAGGGCACTAGCAGCCGACCAAAAACTAGCCTGGAGGAGAGGATTCTCTAAAATCGGATCCCCTCCAAGGTGCCCTTAAGGGTCTATTTATAGATTTTTCTAGGCTGGTCTGCAAATAGCATGAATCCGCCTTTTAATTTTACTAACGGCACCCCAAATTGGTCTGCTAACAGCCTAACTCCGCTGTTCCGAAGGGCTATTTGCAGCCCACCAAGGGTATCATGGTCATTTCCTCCTCAAATCATCCTGGGCGAATGGTCCGTGAGGGCACCACTCGCTGGGCACCCGCTTAGCTGGGCGAGTGCCCATTCCTCTGGGCGAATGGTCCGTGAGGGCACCACTCGCCGAATTCCTTCCCTACTGACCTGGGGGCCCTTCCACCTATCCAAACCTGGCCGAATGATCTGACTGGCCCAGGTCTCGCTAGCTGGCTTGAGGGGCCCAATCGGCGAATACGGGTTGTACAAGATAGTTGAACATGATAAACATGGAAAACATGAGAAGGAATTGACATAGCAAGTAAATGAATTGCGAACTGAAAACATAAGTGATGTCCAATGGGAAATGACATGAGAAGAATTGACATAGCAAGTAAATGAATTGCGAACTGAAAATGAAAATATGCTAAACAAAGGATGTAAGGAAGTCGCGATAAAAGCCAATTTGATTTTACGGATATACACTATGTCATATTGCAGGAAATTTTAACATCTAACATATGCAAGAAACGAAAATAATGATGAGTTTCGGCATGTGCGTTGATAAAATAGTAACATGAAAGCTCACAATGTGCATATCATGTTGATAGTATAATACTGAAAAAGAAATGAAAAAGTGCTTTACGATAATGTGTTACTGAATAATGTATTTCAAACGTGATAAAGGCTTCACGGAACACTAAGTTTTCATTTAGTATTGAGTGTGGCGATTTGTCGATCACTATAATTTATGAAATCATGGAAAGCAAGTGAAAGTGTTTATAAAGTAAAATCTGATACACTGGTCTCAAGAAATGTGACACGAAATGAGGCATTATACGCTAAATGAAATCAAGATTGAGATAAAGACTCAATGATAAAATAAATTTGCAAATAAGCACAACGGGAAATGAAAGTACGATACGATGAAAACAATAGGAAAATGAGATACGACTTTAACTCAAAGTTAACAAAGGAGAGTGCAATGAAACTGGAAAGTCAATTGTATAACGAGTGATGAGTAAAACGAAATGAGAAATGCATAAAACTGTTAACCATATGTAAAAATTGAAGGAACGGGGAAAAGCCAAAATACTGCAAGGATCGCGAGTTTACATGAGAACTCGCACCATGCATAGAGGGTAGAACATTTATAATTAGTAAATTCACTCATCATTATTTCATTGCAAATGTTTTATGAAAATGTTTTACTGCAGAATGCACTGAAATGTATCTCATGATTCATAGAACTCTCAGTTTCTTGTAGTATTGTGTGTGGCGGGTTGCCGATCGCTGTTAAAGTACAAATGTAAAACCAGGGAACGCGAGCGAAGTTTTGAATGACTAGCGTAATATAATATATACTTGGGAATGATTATTGTGTCCTATTTTCGAGGACGAAAATTTTTATAAGAGGGGAAGAATTGTAAGTTGTAACGGCCTAAAATGTGAAGTGACCCAAAATGAATAACTAAAAGGTGTCCCCTATGATGAAGAAATAAATCAGTGTCGACTCGGTGTCGCTAAGAGTGTGTTCGAACTTTTATTCGTCTTGCGGGAATGTGTATATCGCTATGTTTATCTTGGTATAAAATTATATAAAGCATGTACATGGTTGCTAAAACGATAAACAATTCATATTGAAGCTATAATGAATATCCCCTGTGATGATAATGTCAAACAGCGAAATATTTGTAGTATGCTAATACAGGCTGCCTTCTCGTTTAAATGGTATTAAAGCTAAAATGGGGAACCATTGGGAGCTTTACTTGGGAGTGTCCTGTATAAAAGATGAGCTGCTGAAAGTTCATTGGTGTGCTGCTAGCATTTCGTTTAGGGTGTGCTGATAGCAATTCCTTATTGTAATATGGAGAGGCGGTGGGGGACAAAATAGGATAAGAAGAGCTGACATTTATAATATACGCGGCTACCACCGACTCTCCAGTCGCACTCGCGTTTCCGTCGAAGCTAGGGTTCATGGAGACTTCTTCCCTCTCCGTTTTCCTACTCCCTCGCTGGAATAAGAGGTAGATCGAGACTCTTTCTCGGCAGGAACCTACAACTATTGCTGTGCTGGGCCGAGCTTAGAAGTTGGCCGGCAGTTACGAACTGATTCTACTCTTACTGTTCTATGGTGAGCTCCTCCTTCCTTTTTATCTTTTCTTATCTTTAAATAATGAGAGCTCGTGGATGGTTAATCGAAAAGCTATAAGTTATTGGTTGACCGGCTGATTTAAGTTCCTGAGGTGAGATCTGCAGGAGCTCTGAGGTTAGATGTTGGCTGCCATTATTTTATATTCAGTTATGGTTATCACTATTTGATTTGGGGGGAGTCTCATTACTATAAATGGTTGGACTGTTATGGGAGATTCCTGTTAATTGATATCTATATTTCTATGGGGAGAAGAAGCTAGCTTTGGGTTTACCTATTCATGCTTTACTCTAGCTATGACAGTTTATCTTTGATCTATGGGGGGATTTCTGTTTATAGCAGTTGTTATTATCTTGCTTAATGAGGAGGATTCCTATGTTTTAAAAGAGAATTCCCTTTGTTTTATAGTAAAGGTGCTGGTTTCCTGGGGGAAAGAAATGAGTTTACGCATTTGATTTGGTATTGAATTTAAAGGGGTTTATGTTGGTCTTTTATTTGGTTGGCCGACTGATTATAGCCTTCCTATTTAGTTTTTTTTCACTGTTTCATGGAAGAAGAAATTAACTGCTGCTAGATTTCTTCTTCTTGGGAATGCCAATGGTTGGGGCTAGCTGTACTTTGGTTTTAAAAAGGGGGTTTTGAACTCTATCTTGCATACTGATTTGAATTGACTACTTACAGTTAACTGCTATCATCTTTTATCAATGGGGGTCTTTCATGTGATAGTTACTGTAGGAGGTTTGGGCTTTGCATTACCTCCTAACAACTGTTGTTATATAGGCATTGAGTATTAGGTGAATATAGTTAACACAAGTGGGTTGAATGGGGTTATATCATTGAGTTGAAAATGTCTTTTATTATAGAGGACTAGTGGAGTGGCTTCCAAATACCAAATGATGTAAACATAGTAGTTAAAATTATAGCTATAGCGAGGTGCAACCCCAATATAAACGACCCTAAATGATATGATGCTTATACAGATACCTCGGAGGATGGCACCTCAAAATAGACATGACAATGCTATGAACACTGATACTGATGGTGGGAACTACCTGTCTCATTTATACTTTATGGCTTTACTTTCTTTTTCCATGCGCACTCTTTTTATACTGATTGTTACATGCATAGTTGATATCATTGATATTTCATATCAAATTAATGTATGACCCCTTAAAGGCAAACAGGCGAATAAATTTTGAGGGGATTAATAAAAATGAATAACTCACTTCATGTAAACGTGTCGACACGAGGTTATATTACGGGCGAATGAACTGCTAGCACATGAATGAAATCTTACAGAAGAATTGCCAAACCAGTCGGCCGAAAGGCATAAACGCGTGTTGTACGTACTGGTTAGGACATTGATGACCCTTCGGGGTGGGCCCAAAGCATGAAACATGACATGAATGAAACATGTACATGTACACTGTCACTGAATATGGATTCAATCGCTCCTAATATATCCTAAGAAATGAAACAATTATAGAAATACAGATATACTGATACATAGAGATACTGATACACTGACATAGAAATACTGATTTATTGATTTACTGCATACATTGATATACTGATACATTTATTTATTGCTACATTGCTATAACAGGAATATGATAACTGGTTCATCGATTGCTTAATTGTACTGGTATACAGAGATAAATGTTGCATAGCTTTCTTTCTTACACAGCCACTATGATATAGATACTGATATGATCCTATAATTGCTCATATTGTTTTACTAGTACTAACATGTTCATATAGTTATATGCTACATAAGTTCATTGATGAGACAGAGAAATGGTTAATATGGAAAATGTAATTTTTAACTGCATAAGTTTTCTCTAATTGTATATAGCAATGAAAGAGGTATATCCTCACTTAGTCATATTTATATGACTAAGCCCGTCGTCAAATTTTGTAGGTAACGGACATGACATTGGATACGCAAAACAAAAGAACTGATTATGATAAGACAGAAAAGATTCAACAAGTAAGCAAGGTATGCAAGTAAATTTCTTATTATGTGTTTTTTATTTGGTATTCACTGGCCTTACTTCAACCTGGGACACATGTATGAACAGAGCTTAGATACAGATGTATGTGGGGTCTAAATGGGGGTCTCACACTTCGTACCTCTATGAAGAATAGGTACTCTCGGTGGGAACACATCCTCACCTCGTGCGGAGATCCTCTCGGCACATAACCAAATAGGTGTGAGACGGACCTGTGTGGAAGAGGTAGCTAGTCCCCGGTCATCTTCACTACCAGAAACGAAAGAGTTCGTCGTCACAACTACTCCCATAGTGTATATTATGGGGAAGCCGACGAACCCGCCACATCGGTAACCATGCACCCTCCTATGCCCTCATGTACAAGGTGATAAATGAAGTAATTTATATATGTCAAAATTCAAACTTGAGCAATTAATCTATGATTCACATCATGCACTAAACTCGTGTGACTGGATATTATTATGGAAATAAACAAGCAAATGAAACTAGCAAGGTTTTACGAGTTATGTATATCACATGGTATGCTTGAAAAATGTGCACTTTTATTCTAACACTTGGCCTAACAAATTCAGATAGCACAATGGAGGGGCTACATTTAAATTATTTAAGGGCTTCAAATCAGGAAGTACTGAAGATGAAAGTTGTAGTAAGTATGTTTAACTACAATATCATCTCTCACATGCTTTGTCTAAAACAGACCCTAAGGTCCCCAAAGTGAGGGTTGAAGTTTGTATAAAATAACTATTTGCTGGACAAGGCAGAATTCTGAATTATAAATTATACTGTTAAGAACTATATTTAAATTACCTAGGGGGTTCAGGTCAGAAAGTACCAAATATGAAAGTTGTAGTAATTATATTTAGCTACAATATTATCTCTCACATGCTTTGTCTAAAACAGACCCTAAGGTCTCCAAAATAGAGGTTGAAGTTCACAAAAAAATAATAATAACTGTTTACAACAACTAGAACTATTTTGATATATTTGAGGCCAATTTTAATTTATTTAGAGACATCAGATATATAGGTTATTGTTTATTCATGGAGTATAACCTAGCTACATCACTATATATATGTAATATATTTCCTCTAAATCATGATTCTCTCTTTTGTATTCCAACGGCAGGATGGTTGTTTAGAAACACAACTAATTTGTATAATAAGGTAGTAGCATTATTTTAAGAGAAACACGATGCCAATAACCATAAATATTCAAAATGTTTAAAGGTTATACTTATAGGCTGTTAAAAATTGTGAAATAAAATCAAGAAAATTTCTAGATGTCACTGCAATGGAGAAAGCTCAAGCTGTGTGATGAGATCCATAATTTATTCACTTCGCCGCCGCCGGTGGGGGGGGGGGGGGGGGGGGGGTTAGCTCCGGCCATCGCTCTCAAAGGAAACTGCCCGGGAGGGAGCTCCGGCAGGGGAACTGCCGGCGACCGGCCGCCGCCGGTGATGGCTGGAAAACTTCATAATAATATTCTATTTTTATTTTATTTTATTTTCTTTGGAAAGAAGAGGCTGTCGGGACGACTTCCGGCGGCACTCCTCCGCCTCAAGGGCCTCGAGGGAGGTTCGTGGGGAACCTCTCTCCCCTTCACACGCTCCATGCAAGGCCGAAACCCGCAAAGGTGGTGGAGATAGGTGGGGGTGGTCTGAAGCTTCCAAGGCCGGGATCGCCGTCTCCGGTGATCGGAGACGTCGGAGGTCGACGAGAAAAGATCTAAGGGTAGGGGGAGTCGGAGGAACTTACATTCGTGCCGTTTAGGCGAGGGGATCGTCGCGCGGCCATTGATAGTGGTGGAGTTCGCCGGAGTTCGTAGAGGAGGCTCGTCAGAAGGTCACCGGGCTTGGTTTCTTGCTGATTAGGGGGTATGGTGCAGGAAAAACGAAATCCCAATGTGGAGGGGGTTTATATAGGAGTGAGACTTGTTTTTAGGCTTTGGGGAGGAGTTAATGCATCCTCCCTTGGTGAATCCGCCCCTCTTCACATTCCAGTCGGCCAAGCCCTTCCCAAGGCATTGGGAGTGGTTGAGAATCAATTCCCATGGCTGCATATTAATGGTATTGATGAGGGGGGGGGGGGGGGGATTAAATTCATTAATGAGACTTAAAAGACGCAATATTTCACTGATTAAATTTTATTTTTAATTCCAATAATTATGGCAGCATACTTAGGCCATTTATGATTTCTATAAAGGAAAATTTATAATTTTTTTGATATCGTTTTCTATTTATTTTATTTATTTGGTGTTTTAAATATTGTGTAAGCGTGTCCCAGTAGCTAGAACTTGGGAAAAATTTCAAAGTTTCTGTGTTCGACGAACTTAAGTCTGCGTTCGACGAAATCCGTTCTGCGTTCGACGAATTAATTCAGTTCGACGAACTCCAGCTTTCAGTTCGTCGAACTCAGCTTTGTGTTCAACGAGTTAGTTCAGTTCGACGAACTTCAATCTGCGTTCGACGAAACCCGTTCTGCGTTCGACGAATTAATTCAGTTCGACGAACTCTAGCTTTCAGTTTGTCGAACTCAGCTTTGTTTTCTTCAGTTCGACGAACTTCAATCTACGTTCGACGAAATAATTCAGTTCGACGAACTCTAGCTTTCAGTTCGTCGAACTCAGCTTTGTTTTCTTCAGTTCGACGAACTTCAATCTACGTTCGACGAAATAATTCAGTTCGACGAACTCAGTTTTCAGTTATGCGCACACTCATTATGAGATATTTTGCCATATGCACACCGATTATGAGATATTTTGCTATACGCACACCACAACCATATATTTGGCTACGCGCCCCCTTGATGTGGTATTTTACTATACATATACCCCTGATGGGTGGTTTTGCGGATGGTGCGCCATGACGTCGACGACATGGAGATCGTGGGGAGGCGTGACGTTGGTCATACAGGGTTGCCCGACGGGGCGGCTGTGTGGCCGGGCGGCAGGCAGCGGCACGGGTCCGCACGGCCGGGAGGCAGAGCGTGCGACTACTTGGCCACGCGCCCGCCGACACGTGGTCACTTGGCCGCGCGCGACCGTGCGGACCCGTGCCGTCCGCGCGCGACCGTGCGGCCAAGGGGGTCGTGTGTGGCCGGTGCACGGTCGTGCGGCCATGGGGGGCCGCATGTGGCCGGCATACGGTCGTGCGGCCAAGTGGCGGTTTTGGGTACTCCCCAGTCCCCCACTAACGGACACTAAGTTAATGGGGAGATGAAGCTTTTGATATTCACAGCCCATTTTTTCATATTAAATTGAAGGGTCCATATCATATACAAAAGTAAAATATGTGTAATAATTTGAAAGGTATGTGCATCAAAGATTAAACTAACACCCGTCCTTAAATTTATTTTCAAATAAAATATATTTCTTAAAATTAAAATAATAATAATTAATGCCCTATAATTACTTACGTGATAGGCTGCTGATATCATCGTCATTTAATTTTGACATATTTTTAAATAAATTTAAAAAATGATGATTGCCGACATCCACGTAGCTTCGTGGATTTGCTTTTGTGAGCTGAAATATCAATTTACAAAATTAAATGGAAGTCCATTTTCGCAGAGTCAATACTGTCAGAGAGAGAGAGAGAGAGAGAGAGAGAGAGAGAGAGAGAGAGAGAGAGAGAGAGAGAGAGGCTCGGGAGCTCAAATCTTCTTCACGTTCTTTGTCACTCTATCCGAGGAACGACGTCTACAACCATGGATTACTTAGCGACAGTTTGCTTCAATTCCTGAAGATTATCATCGAAAATGTTGTAATCAAGCCATCGGATTCTTTTTTTCTTTTCTTTTTTGGGAGGAATTTGGAGCTACGGATGGGATAAAGCCATAGATAAAGGAGTTCTTGATTAATCTATCAGAATTGAAGTGAAATTTATACTGATTTCGAGCAACTGAAGTCAACAGATAGGGGGCAAAAGTGTGGTAATACACGAGCTCAGTCCTATTCAATTCCTCCGTGTGTTTTTTTCATGGAAATCCAAACGGGGGAGAAGAATTCACTCCTGTTTGATTTTCACCGGCTTTCAACTTCTTCTGCTGAGACGCCAATCGGGCGAGAATTTATGAGTTTTTAGAATTAGGTCTTCATTAATTGTAAGATACTAGAACTCCGGCGATTTGTTTCTTTTGATTTTGTCCGTGATGGAGGAGAATGCTGCCATTCGTATCATACGGTCTTCGATCCAGGCTCTGGGAAGCGGGTTCGATGCGAGCTGCGACGCTCGATTGCTTTACTGCAAGGGGACAGCAGGTTCTAAGATTGTGCAGGTCGACGAAGAGCACGTGAGGGATCAGCTTGCCTTTGATGACGTGATGGTGCCTGAAGTTTCTACGGATATGAGGTTTTTGCAGGAGATTGAAGGTCGGCAGAGCACTGTCGTTTGCACTTATCCGGAGGTTCGTTTTCTTTAGATGATTGCCAGTGTTTCAGCTCCATTGTTCCGTGTTTCTTCACCATTTTTGGTTTAGATTTGAAGATCTATTGTGTTACTTAATTTGATTTGATTAATTTTTCTTCAGAAAGTGATCAGTTAACTGCAACTGCACATTGACATTCTGTTCATTAACCATGAACTACTGTTTTGGAGGTTTGATTAGTTGTCTTTTTAAAGTGCAAGGAATTGCCACTTTATCCTTCTAATACTGTTAGCTAAAGATTAAAGAATTTCTAAGAAGCAGATTAGAGAACTCTGACCACAATCATTCCATTTCATACCTCGTTTGCTGAAGTTTTGGAATTTTTTTTTGCTATGGATAGTTGAACCGGATCTATACCAATCATCAGAGGTTTTTGGGATGGATAGTTGAACGTGGGTCTCTACCGATCATCAGAAATTTTATTAGGTTTCAATAAGCTTCTCTCTTGGCCCTCTTTCTGGTTTGCACAGGCTTTTTTCTGCTAATTTAAGCTGGATACGATACCACTTTCCAAACAAAAGCAAGTATCGACACCTTCAAACTTTGAAAAGTTGGACCTCTGGTTTGGTCTGCAGAATTCACAGTTAATTAAGCTACCACATTCAGATAACTTCTTGTAGTAATGTGATTATCTATGGCGCTCTATATTTCTTATAAATCTGTGGAGATTTTTTTTAGGGGAACCCACTTGCCCAGGTTTTTCATTTTTTGAAATCTTTTTAACAATACCTTATACGATTAATGCAGTGATGCCCAAAATCATGGTTATAGCTTGACGGATTTAAGATATGAATTAAGTCTTTAAGCTACCGCATTCTAAAGTTTTGTTAGGGTTCATTCTGTTGATTGATTTAAAAGAAATGTTTTGAAAAATGTTGAATTTACTTGATTCCTTTATATAGTTGGATGTAGTTAAAATCAATATGGATATTAAACTCTACAAACACTTTCAAAATTCCTCAAAAGAATGATTTCATTTTGACATTGAAAATGTGCGAAAAAGAAATTTCTACTTTCCTAAACATGTTTTTATCTACAAAGAACGAGCTGGAGGATGTCAATAAATGAAACATGAAGTCTTATTCACTTGTGTTGACTCAATGCAGATGGTAGAATTTTTTAACAAGAGGGCCCAGCTATCAGGAACTACTCCACTTGGAGGTTTCAATTTTGCATTCAGCTTTAGCGGTTCAAAGAAAATTGACATGGCTTCTACAAAAAGCCTTGCTATGGATGGAATATTTATTCCCTTGTGTAAGATTATGCTGACCAAACAGCCTTCATCCTTAAAAGAAGCTGTTAACAAGGACGTGCCAAGCTCATGGGAACCATCTTTGTTAGCTAGGTATAGTTACTTTCTTGTTTATATATCTATGTACTATTAATACCCAAACCTCCCATGGTAGTTAGTATAATTACAGGTTCAACCCCTCTATCATTTGAAATTACAAAACCCTCCTTTGTAAGTTTACATTTCATAACCGCCCACGCCCTGACGCTTTCCTCCAAGAGGGGATTTTTGTGTATGTATGTTATGAGATGTAAACTTACAGGGGCGGTTTTTGTAATCTCAAAAGATAGAGGGGTACAACCTGTAGTTTTGCAAACTTAGATGTCCAGGTAAACGACTACACACACACATGTACATATATATGTATGTATATATTCATTTACTCAGAATCCATTCTAACTTTGCATAATTACAAGAATATTCCCTCTATTTCAAAATTACAAAAACCTTCCCTCTAAGTTCATATTGTTAACATGTACAAAAAACCACTTTGAAGGAGCCTTCCAGGGTTTTCTTTTATATACATGTATGCTAACAATGTAATTTAGATGAGAGGTTTGGTAATTTTTAAAGATAGACAGGAGGTCGTTATAATTATGCAAAGTAAGAGTGGAGTTTTTCGTTATATATATATATTTCTAACTTTTAAATGTAGTGTTATATATATATTATGCAAAGTAAGAGTGGGCATGATTTAGTTAATTCTTCTTATGTTGACAGCTTTATTGAAAATTATGGCACTCATGTTATTACATCTGTTACCATTGGTGGCAAGGATGTAATATATGTCAAGCAGCACAGTTCATCACCCTTATCATTCATGGACATAAAAAATTATATCCAAGATATAGGAGATCAGAGGTTCTCTGAAAATGAAGATAATTCAGGTTCCACTCTAATGAAAATGAACGATAAGGCTAGTGCTTTGTTTCTTATGTATGCAGGGATAGTTTTATATTGTCTATATATATGTTCTTGTTTTATTTTACTAACCTTCTTCATTCATATGTGTTGACAGGCTGCTGATCCTTTCTCTTTTAATAGTCAGGGCGTCTACCCGCAACCACCCGCTGCTCCCTACCTTAGTGCGAAAGAGGTATAATAAGTCTTCATAGAATTTCATAAAGCTATTATATTTTGTGAATTAATTTATATTTGAATTATGATATGACACTCATCCATCACATATATTATGTTTTGTGAATTTATTTATGATGATTGCGCTGTAGCAAGCATTCACTATAGAAGAAACATACACGCTGATGCCAAGAGAAGCCATGAAGTAATCACATGCAAGAGATAGAAAACTGTAATGTGGTTCAGCTTGCACACCTACTAATTACAAGAGACAAATCCCTTCTAGCAGATATTACAAGAGAAACACAAACAAACAAATTTGAAACCAATCTAAACTAAGCCCATCTTTATGTTAAGGGAAAACTCTTTATCCGAGAGCAATTACAGAATGCAAGTAAAAAAAATTGCAACAAAGAAGAAAAACTAGAAATGAGGGGCACACAAAATGCACTGTTCGTACAAACTACATAGTGATAGACATTCTATTAAGTTGTATGAGTACAATATTTGGCCTTTCTATATTTCTTCTCTGTTCGTATCAAAATATGTCTCCCTCAATCCACTTTAAAAAACATGAATGATAATGCCTTTATGCTAGCACAAACTTGAAGAACTTGAAAGTAGAACTCAAGTTACATGTGCTTAAAGTCACCCAAGCGAAAACTGCAATCACGCTCACGGCCTGCTGTTATCTATGTCATGATATCTGTAGAAAAGAATATCTTTCTCATGTATATTAATATAAAGGAAGAATACACATATATATAGGAGAGACAGAGAGACAGAAAAACCTATACAAGGTGTGGGGCTAAAGAGAAGAGGATCTAAATGGGCCTGTACATGGGCCTTTTACATGGATTTCGCTAACACTCCCCCGCAAGCTGGAGCGTACAAATCGTAGGTGTTGAAACCGATTTCTCGGTCTCTCGTAGAGCTCGGGGCCCTCACCGAAATGAGGGGCGGCTAGCCCTTACTGATCCCTCGAGGAGGGTGGACGGAAGATTAAGAAATTGACTAAGACCTTAGTCACAGCGAGGAGGTCCCTCCACTAACCCGGAAGATCGTTGAGCGCTTCCCCTCCCAAGCCAAAGCTGTGACTTGGGCACCTTGGAGAGCTCTGGAAATGCTAACCAAAGAAAGCCTAAGGAGAGGGAAGCTGAAGTGACCTCTCTCCAAAGGTGCCCTTAAGGTCCTATTTATAGATTTTCTGGTCTGGTCTGCAAATAACAGGATTCCGCCTTTTGATTTTACTATCCGCACCCAAAATGGGTCTGCTAACAGCCAAGCTCCGCTGTTTGGAGAGGCTAAGGGCAGACCACCAAGGGTAAAAATGGTAAGTTAACCCTAATGACTTATGGATAAAGGATTGCGAGAACCTTACTGTCGGAGCTCTCACATGTCTTCTTGCGGATCCTGCCCGTGGCGCCTCTTTTAGAGGGTCGCCTTGCGAGAACCCTGCTGACGGAGCTCTCGTGGGTCTTCTCGCAAATACTGCTCGCGGCGCCTTTTTTAGGGGGTCGCCTTGCGAGGACTTCGCTGGCTCATTTTGGTGGTCTGCCGAGGTCTCATCGGCTGGGGGCCGATCTCGGCGAGGTCTGGATCTCACAACTCCTGTCTCGCTCGGTTTCCTTGCCTGGCGAATATCGGGGTTGTACACAATCCCCGCTCTTCGCGAGGACAAATGCCCTCGCGAAGAATCATCCAACCCCTGATATTCGCCCGCTCCCGGATGACCTGTCAGGAATCTTTGGTGGGACCCACCCTGTGGGCTATAAATATCGTCCCGAACCCCCATTGGCGCGCGCCGTTACTTTTCTTCCTTCTCTTACTTTAGTTGCCTGGAGATGCCGATTTCCGAAGAAGCAGAGGCTCGCCTGAGGGCGATGAGAGCTGGCGGGCTACCTTCCACGACCAAGGTCCCCGCCTGGATGAACCGGCCGTCCTCCGCCCAGTCGCCGAAAGTCAAGAAGGCGAAGGCGGCTCGTCGCACCGGAGACGACTCTGTGATGCTGGACTCCTCCCCGGACGATCGCCTCCCCGAGAAGGTATGAGCTACTCGAACTTACGTTAATAAATTGCCCCTCATTCATTTCTACTCGCAGGATACTTTGCCGAGCGAGATCGTTGGAGAACTTACTGAGGGGTCTCGGAAAAGCCCGCAGGTGGATACGAACCTCGCTGGGAAAAACACCACCGGTACGATCTGGATCTCGCATACCGTAATATTTCTGTACACCATATATGACCTCCGTTACTCTTTTCTTACAGTCTCTCCCCTGAAGTCTCCGGTCCGCCAGTCGTCGCGACCTCCGTCTCCGCTTCCGCCTCCTGACAAAATCATAGACAAGCCTGGATTCCAGCTCTTGACGAGCGAGGAGACCGGGGGTTCTGCGCTGCCGAAGATCCCTCCTACTAACAGTGCAGCCTACCCCGCCGGCTTGGGCAAATCTCTCTATCCTCACTACGACAACGTGTTCCAGGGTCGTCCCTCGACCTCTCGCCCCCCCGCTTGGTAAGTATTCTGACTTCGCCGGGATCCTGCGCGAACTCACGCGCGCCATCTGACCTCTTCGTAATATCTTGCAAACAATGCCGAAAATCCGCCTACCGATTCCGAGCTGGGCGACGACGAGATGTCCCCCCTTCCGGACCAGGTGGAGGACTTCTTAGGGGATCCGCGAGACCCCGAGAGGTTGAAGCAGCGAACCGCGGAGTTGTTGAGGAAACACGGGAGGATGCTGATGGATCTCAACATGCAGGCGAGGCGGGACCGAGAAGCCGCCGAGGACAGGCACGCGGTTTTAATGGAAGAATGTGCGAGGCTCCGGCAGGCGAGACAGCGTGACCAGGATGAGGGCGCCACGACGCCGGAGGTTCATATAGCTAGGATGAGAGACCACGCCTTCCTCACGGACAGGGAGGGTCGTTTGGCGGAGGACTATTATAATTCTAGGGTACCGCCGAGGTCCGGGTCGCGTGGTGGGGGCCGGTGGAAATGGCTACCCCATGATTCTCGCTAACTGCTATGTTATGAAATTATTTGTAATAGGTGTCGCTGTTTTTTTTTGAACGATCTCGCTATGTTTCGTGACTCGCGTAATTGCCACTGATGCTGGCTTGTCTGACAATCACCATTATTTTTTTATGGTTTCTCGCTCGCTGTCTATAGATCTGTTTTAATTGTTATATTGTGCTCGCGAAGACCCTCTATTCTCGCTAGACGTATCCCGCAAGAAATGTTTATACTAACCTTGCAGGTCCCTCTCGCCCATGGCCATGATGTGATGTTCTTACTGCTACCCGCGCTCGCCGGCGCTTAGACTTCTTCCCGCCCTTTTGCTTTGGCTATAAATAGGCGGTTTTAACTGAGCCAACCACCGCATTTACTCTCGACCCTCTTCTTCCTCTGCTTCAGAGCTCTCGCTTCTTCTCGTTTTCGCATTTCATCCTTTCTCGCAGGTTGCTAAGATGGGCGGTGACGCGGAGTCGGAGGGTCGGCGAAGGGTCGGCGAAGGGTCGCGAAGGCCTTCGCCGAGCATAGCTTCTTTACTTGTAACTTGACCGATGAGGAGTACTTCAGCGCGGTCGCTGACTACGTCACCCCCCGTTTGAGGCACGCCGCCCTAGCGAGGATGACGTGATCAACGACCCGTTGGTCGACGAGTTGGCCATTCCTACCGCCCATTTCGCGGTCGGTCTGCGCCTTCCCTTGTGGCCGGAAGTCCGCCAGGTAATAATCGCTCTCGCTTATTTCCCATTTTTTTGCCACTCGAGTTCGCTCGCCGTGCAGACTAATCCTGTTCTCGCTGCTCATTAGGTGCTCAAACACTATGGGGTGGTTCCCGGCCAGCTCACTCCTAATGCCATGACGGTGGTCACCGCCTTCGCCTGCTACCTTCGCGAGGAGCGCATCGAGTTCAGCCTCCCGGTCTTCCGGAAGCTGTTCTCGTTCCGCGCCTACAAAGATGGGACAGCCTACTTCGTGGGCACGGGTCCGAAAGTGGTCGAGACCGTCAACAAGGCCCACTTCTGGGCCCAGAAGTTCGTCGTCGTCAAGGGGAACTTCGGCAACATTCCCCTCTCGCCAGTTCAACACAGCGAGACCACCTACCGGCCCACCGCCCTCGGCGGCCATGACGCCCTCCTCCATCAGTTCTTCTGCAAGAAGAACTTCGAAATCGTCTACCTCCGCCGCAACCTAGATTCGCTACCTCCGGTTCTCTCCGGAGAAGGTAAAGATCTCGCCCAACACCTTTGTCTTTATTCGTTACCATATCGTACTCATCCGAACTATTGTTTGTTTCTAGGCGAGCGAGATCTGCCCCCTTCATCCCCCTTACGCGAGCACCCGGAAAACCGACGCTACCATGGCTCTCGCTACCATGGGGGCGGAAGCTTGCCGAGGCGTCGTCACTCCGGCCGAGCCCTCTTCTCGCAAGAGATCGGGGGCTTCTGGTAGTCATGCTGCCCCTTCGAAATCTCCACCCAAGAAGAAGAGCAAGAAGAGTACGGTCTCGCTCGCTCCTTCGAAGGGTAAGGAACCTCGCGAGGCCGCCTTCGACGAGTTTGACCTTACCGGCCTCTCGGGGGGCGAGGACGAAGAGACCTGCCAGGAGGCGGTTAGGACCTCTGTCCTCCCCATCCCGGTGAACCACTACAACTTCGGCCTCGGCCAGAGGCGCCGGGACGAGACTGGTGAGCCCCTCGTCACTTGGAAGCCGGAGACCAACAGGGTGGATATCTCCTCCATCCTCCCCTCTTGGGTGGAGAAGGAGACCGTCAGCGGTCATGCCTTCGACCTCGCGTTCGCTCTTTATGGTCGCGAGGATGCGGGGTCTTATAAGGATGAGACTGCGAGGACCCTTGCTTACGAGAGTGCGAGGTCCCAGCTGCGCTCTGCCGAGCTCGCCCGCATGATGGGGAGGCGTTGCTTACAGCTGGAGCTTCAGAATGTGGAGCTCGCGAGGGCCTACCAGGGGGCTCTTGCCGAGATCACGCAGCTGAAGGAGAAGCTGCTCGTCGCGGAGGGCAGTGTGGTGAGTCATCTAGACCTCCTCCATCTTCCTTTCCCCTGGCCGTTTCGCCTCTCTAATTGAACTTATTTGCAGGATGTCGAGGCCGCCGGGAGAGCCAACGCTCGCATCGAGGATTTGGAGGGCGAGGTGGCTGGGCTGAAGGCCCTGAACTGCGACCTCACTCGCGCCATTGTTCCCCCCTCACCTCGCCGTTTAAAAGAAGACCGGCGAGCGCGAGACGAAGAAATCCGCGTGGGATCCATAGAGTCAGCTCGCTACATCTTTTCGGTGGTGAAGGCGATCGGCCTCCTGGCTGATGATGCGGTCAACATGACTCTGGAAGACGTCGTCCCGGAGCTCTTCCTCCCTCTTCCGCCCGTGAAGGACAGTGATGACGAAGAAGGATCTGCGGGTGGTTCCTGAAGCTCGCCGCTATTCTTTTCTTTTGCGCTGTAATTTTGATCGGCGAGATCGCCGAAGATTGTAACCGAACTATGAAATGTAGAATGCCAATTTTGCTTTGCTCATTGTGCCTTCCTTTTCCTGTCTTGCAATTTTCATGCGTTGAATGTCTCGCCCTCGCTTATCTCCGTATCCGCCTTCGCGGAGGCTATTCTCGCGATGATTGTTCTCGCGCCACGCGTTATTGAACAGATAGGTATAGGCTACTTTGGTTGCTCGGACCTTTCGCCGTTTGCCTTGGGATTACTACCCTTTTAGTTATGCGTATTTTCTCTAGGTTTCGCAAGGCATTTTTCCTCTTGGCGAGAGCTCGCCTCTTATCCGGTGTCGGCAACCTTTCTGCCGAGGACCGGTTGTTCGGGATCGCATAAAATTGATTCTCGCCACTCGCATGGTGTGCGAAATTTCTCTTTGCCGAGCGGGCCTGTCCGCCGAGCGAGACGGAACCTTCCAGTATAAAGTCCTGTCATTCTTGCCAGCCTCTCCAGAGATCAACCAGAACCCCCCGTCTAGGTAAGAGCCCGGGAGCGGAATCGATCTGGGGCATTCCAGCACCAACATATCCAACCTCGCCAGCCTCTCCAGAGATCAACCAGAACCCCCCGTCTAGGTGAGAGCCCGGGAGCGGAATCGATCTGGGGCATTCCAGCGCCAACATATCCAACCTCGCCAGCCTCTCCAGAGATCAACCTGAACCCCCCGTCTGGGTGAGAGCCCGGGAGCGGAATCGATCTGGGGCATTCCAGCGCCAACATATCCAACCTCGCCAGCCTCTCCAGAGATCAACCTGAACCCCCCGTCTAGGTGAGAGCCCGGGAGCGGAATCGATCTGGGGCATTCCAGCGCCAACATATCCAACCTCGTCAGCCTCTCCAGAGATCAACCTGAACCCCCCGTCTGGGTGAGAGCCCGGGAGCGGAATCGATCTGGGGCATTCCAGCGCCAACATATCCAACCTCGCCAGCCTCTCCAGAGATCAACCTGAACCCCCCGTCTAGGTGAGAGCCCGGGAGCGGAATCGATCTGGGGCATTCCAGCACCAACATATCCAACCTTTGTCACGCCGGCACGGCAGTAGTTATAAGCATCATAAAAAAGGAGTAAGACATTAGTTAAACAACATAATAAAGCTCTCAAGGGTAAAACCTTTTCAAATCATCCCCACTTCGGGCTCGGTCGAGGGGTACCCCTTCCACATCCTGGAGGTGATACCCCCCCGACTTGAGCACCTCGCTTACAATATATGGTCCCTCCCAGTTGGGGTTGAGCTTGCCTACCGCGGCCCCTCTGCCGGCCGCATCGACCTTTTTCAGGATTAGGTCTCCTTTCTGAAAGTGCTTTATCCGGATATGTTTGTCGAAATATCGAGCCATCCGCCGCTTGACCTCTTCCTGCCTGATGGCGGCCAAGTCCCTGAGTTCTTCCACCAGGTCCAAAGACAGCCTCTGCTCTGCATTGTTATCTTCTAGCCACTCTTCATCCCCCTCGCTCGTAGCGATCACCCGGGGGGTCTTTACCTCAAACTCTATGGGGAGAACGGCCTCGGACCCATGAGAGAGCTTGAATGGAGTCTCCCCGGTGGCGGTATTTGGAGTAGTCCTCATGGCCCAGAGGACGGAGGGTAGTTGTTCCACCCAGTTTCCCCGAAGGTTCTCCACTTTCTTTTTTAATAGGTTAACGATTATTTTGTTCGCCGCCTCCACCTGCCCATTGCTCCTCGGGTGGTGGACCGATGCGAACCTGAGGTCAATGCCGAGCTGAGTGCAGAAGCCAACAAACTCTTCACTGGCAAACTGCGGCTCATTGTCCGTCACTATAGCTAGAGGGAGCCCGTGCCTGCAAATTATCTCCCCCCCCCCACAAAATTCCTTACAACCTGAGAGGTTACCTTAGCGAGTGCTTTCACTTCTACCCACTTGGAGAAGTAGTCGATCATGACCAGCAGGAACTTCCTCTGGCCGCTGGCTTGGGGGAAGGGACCGACCAGGTCCAGCCCCCATATGGCGAAGGGCCAGGGAGCCGTGATGGTCCGGAGCCTTTGAGCTGGGAGGAGTTGGAGCGGAGCATAGAGCTGGCACTTCAGACACTTTCTCGCGAACTCTGGCGCATCCTTGCTGAGAGTGGGCCAGAAGTAGCCTTGCCTCAACACCCTCCCTTCCAGGGTCCGACTCCCGGAGTGACTGCCGCACTCGCCGGAGTGGATTTCTTCCAGGACTCTCGAAACCTCCTCCTCGGAGACACAACGGGCCAGGAGTCCCGAGAGGGTCTTTCTATACAGCCCTCCTGCATGCAAGGAGTAATAGGCGGACTTATACCTGAAGCGTCTCTTGTCCACGTCCTCTCCAGGGAACCTCCCGGAGGACAAGAAGGTGATGAATGGATCCATCCACGAGGCCCGTCGGTCCACCTCCATCAACTCTCCTTCTTCGATGGAGGGCCGAAAGAGTTCCGAAGCCGTCCCTCCCGCTCGGGGACCGAACTTGGCTAAGAGGTCCGCCTGGGTGCTCTCCTCCCTCGGCACGTGCTTGATGGAGAAGGTGCGGAACTGCCCGATGATCCCCTTGACCTTTTCCAGGTATAGTAGGAGGGTCGGGTCCTTCGCTTCAAACTCTCCCTTGATTTGGCATGCTACCACCATGGAGTCCGTTGAGACCTCCACGTCCTGCACCCCTAGTTCTCGGGCCAGCCGAAGGCCCGCTATCACTGCCTCGTACTCAGCCTGGTTGTTGGTAATTGGGAAATGGATGTTTAAGGCTTGCTCAATCCGGGTCCCCTGGGGACTCACCAGGACTATCCCCCCTCCATAGGAGTACTTTCCCGATGCTCCGTCCACCAACATCTTCCATGCCTCTGGGGGAGGTGGCCCGTGCTCCCCCACCTCGGCCGCGTAGTCGGACATGAAGTCTGCCACCGCCTGAGCCCTGATGGACGTCCTGGGCACGAACGTGACATTGAATTCACTTAACTCCACGGACCACTTTGCCAACCTTCCCGAGTGTTCCACCCCTTCCATGATTTTACGGAGCGGGTGGTCTGTCACTACCTTGATTGAATGAGCTTGGAAGTAAGGCCGGAGCCTCCGGGCCGACACCACCAATGCGAAGGCTAACTTTTCCAGGATCGGGTACCGGAGCTCCACCTTCCTCAGCACTCGGCTGACGTAGTAGATAGGGAACTGTTTCATCCCCTCCTCCCGGATCAACACGGAACTTACTGCTTCGGACCCTACCCCCAGGTACAGGGACAGGTCTTCTCCTGGCCTCGGCCCCTGGAGCAGAGGGGTCTGGGTGAGTTGTTCTTTCAGAGCCTGGAAGGCTTTCTCGCACTCCGGGGTCCATTCAAACTTCTTGTTGCCCCGTAGCACAAAGGCGCACACTTTTCTCCCGCCTTGGAGAGGAACCTGCTGAGTCCAGCCAACTTCCCCGTAAGGCTCTGAACCTCCTTCGGATTCCTCGGCGACCCCAACTCCATCACCGCCCTAACCTTGTCCGGGTTAGGTTTCACTCCCGCGGGGGTGAGCAAGTGGCCTAGGAACTTTCCTCGGCTCGCCCCGAAGACACACTTCAAGGGATTGAGTTTCATCTTGTACCGCCGCAGGGTCCCGAACGTCTCTTCAAGGTCTTGGAGGTGAGACCCAAGGTCTCGGCTCTTCACCATGAGGTCATCAACATAGACCTCCAAGTTTCTTCCCTTCTGCTCGCGGAAGACTCTGTCCATCATCCTTTGGTATGTGGCCCCTGCATTCTTGAGCCCGAACGGCATCATCTTATAACAGTAACATCCATCCCCCGTGATGAAGGAGACATCTTTGATGTCTGGGGGGTGCATGCGGATTTGATGGTAACCTGAAAAAGCATCTAAGAAAGACATCACAGGAAAACCGACGGCTGAGTCAACCAGCGCGTCGATTCTAGGCATGGGGTAACAATCCTTAGGGCATGATTTATTAAGTAAAGAAAAGTCGATACACATCCTCCATTTACCTCCTCCCTTTTTCACCATAACGACGTTGGAGACCCAGCCTGGATACTGGATCTCCGATACAAAGCCTGCCTGTAGGAGCTTGCCCACCTCCTCGCGGATGGGCCCTTCCAGCTTGTCGGCGATGTCCCTCCTCTTCTGGCGGATGGGGCGGGTGCCGGGGTCGAGGTTGAGGCGATGGCAAGCCACATCCGCGTCGATCCCGGGCATTTCCGCGGCGCTCCAAGCGAAGACGTCTACGTTCTTCTGTACGCAAGCCAGAATCTCCGCTTGATCTTCCGGGTTGAGACCTCCGCTGACCCGGACCTTCTCCACCACCCCCAGCCGGGTGGTGACCTCGAGCTCCACGACCTCGTCCACAGCCTCCAACCGGGACTGCTCTCCCCAAGCCCTCTCCTCCTCGGCACAAGTGAGAGCCGGGGTTCCTTCCTCGACCTCCTTTTCTACCAACATCAGCTCCTCCGCCCCTCCCTCCTGGGCCTTCTCTTCTTCTTCCTCTCCTTCCGCCCGGGGTCCCTCAGCTACCCCTTCCTGGGCATGGACTTCATCTCCCGCCAACTTCTCCTCGGCTACCTCCTTACCTCCGGCTTCGGCCGCTTCCTCCATCATCTTATCCCATTCCTCCGCTTCTCCCATCCAGGAGATGGTGTTGACAGCCGTCACGTAGCACTGCCTTGCCACCTTGGGATCCCCCCTGATCCGCACCTGGACCCCTCCGTCGTTGAACTTAAGGCATTGATGAAAGGTGGAGGGGACACAGCAGAACGCGCTGATGAGTGGCCGTCCGAAGATGGCGCTGTAACTGCTTGGAGCGTCCACTATGACAAAACGACAGTTCCTGGACTGCCCACCCAGGGTCACATGAAGTCCTACTCCCCCTTCCACTTCTTTCCTCTCCCCCGAGAATCCAAACAGAGGGCCATCCGAGGCCAACACCCTTCTAGGCTCCACCTCCATCCTGTCAAACGCCTTCTTGAAGATGACGTTGACCGAACTCCCGTTGTCCACTAAGATTCGGGAGACGGTGAAGTTCTCGACCGCCGTCTGAATGACCAACGCGTCGCAGAATGGGTCCTCATAGCCCGACATGTCCTTCTGGGTGAAAATGATTTTTTCAGCCGGGGGTGGAGCGGTGGATGTTGAAGCTACGCTCCGGCGGTAGATGGTATGGAGGCTAGCCTTGCGGGTCGCCTCCACCCCCACCCCCCCATGGATCACCCCGATCCCTCCCCTATTCCCCACATCGTTTCTATCTTCACACCTTTCCTGATCCTCCTCTCGAGGTTCGACCTCCACGATCCTTACTGGCTGCAGCTGCTGTGGCGCGGGCGCTCTGCCTCTCTTCACTTCCAGGAACTCCGGGCAGGTGTCCATCGAGTGACCTTCCTCATCATGGAAGATACAATATGGCAACGTCACCTCCCCTGCATCGGCCTCCGCCACCCTATTCCTTCTCCTCCTAGCGGCTGCTGTTTCTACCTCGCCTCTCCTTCCTCTTCCTCTTCCCCGTCCAATTGCCATGGCCTGTTGGGGAGGGGGAGGCATCTGCATCGGACCTTGCCTCCACCCTAACTGGGGGGGTCTCCATTGACCTCCGACGTGGTTACCCCTTCCTGGGCCGTAACCCCTTCCCTGCCCTTGCACCCCTCCGCCTTGCGGCCTCCATCCTCCTTCCGGGGCCCGGGGCTCTTCCCTTCTCCTGACCTCCTGCTGCCTCACCTCCGGCTCACTGAGCTTTGCTAGCCTCTTGGTGAGCTCTGGGTTGGCTTCTTCACTCGCGACCTCCTCCGACACCCTCTCCATCAGCTCTTCATAGGAGACGGGGGCTTTTCTCTTCAACGCCATCTTGAAGAAGCTCTCTTTCAACCCGACCGTGAAGGCGAGTTGGAGTGCAAACCCAGGCATTTCCTGAGTGAGCTGCACTTCCTCCTGGAGCCGATCGACGTACTGAGCCAGCGACTCCCTGGGCCCCTGCTTCACTGCGAAGAGGGAATCATCGTCCTTCTTCCTCTTTTTTGAGGTCGAGAACCTCAGCAAAAAACTTCGGCGCAAATCCTCGAACGCGTAGATTGACCCTGCAGGGAGCTGATGGAACCAGTCCCTGGCCTTCTCCTTGAGGGTGACGGCAAAGAGCCGACACTTGAAGGCATCTGACATCGGCCTGATGGAGACCGAGTCTTCGAAACTCTGCAGGTGCTGGACAGGGTCATCCCTACCGTTGTAGTACACCCGATCCCACTCTCCAAACCCCCCTGGGATGGGTGCGGAAAGCACCAACTCGCAAAAGGGGCTTCCCCCTCTTGTCACCCTTTCTGGCTCCACTCGCCCCCCAAGCTCTCTCGCTAGACTTGAGCTCGTCGGGACTGCACTCGCGAGGGCGGCGCTCGCCTGAACCACCCCGACCGTCGCCGCATCCTCCTGGCGCGCGCTCGCTTGCGCCATGCTCGCTGGGACAGAGCTTGTCGGCACTGAGTTCACCGGCCCGGCACTTGCCGGCGCGGAGCTCGCCGGCCTCGGGCTCGCCGGACTGGCGAACAACACTCGCCCCTCCCTGTCCTGTCCTGATCCAACGGCAACTTCCTTTCCAGCCCTTCCCCCCGGGGCATTCTCGCCCACCGTCGTTGGGGGAGGGGTCACCTGAGGTGTTGGGGTCGCAAACTCGTTTCGCAGAGCTGTGACCGTAAACCCCAAGGTATCGAGCACTTCCTTTCTGAAATCTGCGAGCATCCTGGCCATCGCCACCTGGGGTGTCTCGCCGAACTCCTCGCCTTGTTCTTCATCTCCCGCCATAACCTTTCTCTGGAACTTTCTTGAACCAGCCACGCTTCACGCTCACCGCACCAAAATGTTGAAACCGATTTCTCGGTCTCTCGTAGAGCTCGGGGCCCTCACCGAAATGAGGGGCGGCTAGCCCTTACTGATCCCTCGAGGAGGGTGGACGGAAGATTAAGAAATTGACTAAGACCTTAGTCACAGCGAGGAGGTCCCTCCACTAACCCGGAAGATCGTTGAGCGCTTCCCCTCCCAAGCCAAAGCTGTGACTTGGGCACCTTGGAGAGCTCTGGAAATGCTAACCAAAGAAAGCCTAAGGAGAGGGAAGCTGAAGTGACCTCTCTCCAAAGGTGCCCTTAAGGTCCTATTTATAGATTTTCTGGTCTGGTCTGCAAATAACAGGATTCCGCCTTTTGATTTTACTATCCGCACCCCAAATGGGTCTGCTAACAGCCAAGCTCCGCTGTTTGGAGAGGCTAAGGGCAGACCACCAAGGGTAAAAGGGTAAGTTAACCCTAATGACTTATGGATAAAGGATTGCGAGAACCTTACTGTCGGAGCTCTCGCATGTCTTCTCGCGGATCCTGCCCGTGGCGCCTCTTTTAGAGGGTCGCCTTGCGAGAACCCTGCTGACGGAGCTCTCGTGGGTCTTCTCGCAAATACTGCTCGCGGCGCCTCTTTTAGGGGGTCGCCTTGCGAGGACTTCGCTGGCTCATTTTGGTGGTCTGCCGAGGTCTCATCGGCTGGGGGCCGATCTCGGCGAGGTCTGGATCTCGCAACTCCTGTCTCGCTCGGTTTCCTTGCCTGGCGAATATCGGGGTTGTACAGTAGGCACCCAGCTTGGATAAAAACTGAAGATATAGTGGCCGATGAAGAGCTTTTGTTAGGATGTCAGCAATTTGTCTTGCAGCAGGAACATGATCCAATTCTACCTTCTTTGCTTGAACCTTTTCTCTGATGAAGTGACAGTCAACCTCGATATGCTTTGTTCGCTCATGGAAAACTGGATTGTTGGCTATATGAATTGCAGCCTGACTGTCGCACCGAAGTGTTGTCGGAGAAGAAAGTCTAACACCCAAGTCACCAAGAAGACTTTCAAGCCATGCTAATTCTGACACAACAGCAGCCATAGCCCTGTATTCAGACTCAACCGAGGAGCGGGCGACCACAGTCTGTTTCTTGCTTCGCCATGTTATGAGGTGCCCACCAAAATAAGTGCAGAAGCCAGTCGTGGAACGCCTATCATCAGGGGACCCGACATAGTCAGCATCCGAGTAAGCAAGAAGAGATGGTGAGTTGGATGGTTTGTAGACAAGACCTTGTCCCGGAGCAGTCTTTAGATATCTGAGAATACGCTCAACAACTTGAAGGTGAGAAGTGCGCGGAGTATGCATGAAGCGACTCACAACACCAACAGCAAACGAGATATCCGGTCGAGTAACCGTTAGGTAGATCAGTTTCCCAACCAATCGTCGGTAATATTCTGGATTCTCAAGAAGCAGGTCAGAGTCTGACCCAGCAGCACACAACTTCTGATTAGCATCCATCGAAGTATCTGTAGGTTTGCACCCGGAGTATCCTGCTTCGTGAAGTAAGTCGATTCAGTACTTCCGTTGGGACATAACCAACCCATCGGGTCGTCGGGCGACTTCAATCCCAAGGAAGTATCTAAGATTTCCAAGATCCTTGGTCTGGAAGGCCGAGTTCAGATGTTCCTTGAGCTGTTGTATCCCAGAGAGGTCATCGCCGGTAATCAGGATATCATCAACGTAGACAAGAAGGATCACAGTGCCAGTTGGTCCATGCTTGGTGAATAGGGAGAAGTCGGCGGAGCTTCGAGTAAACCCAAGTGCTAAGAGAACCTTGCAGAACTTATCAAACCAAGCTCGTGGTGACTGTTTGAGACCATAAAGAGCTTTTAGAAGGCGGCAAACGCGAACTTCACGAGACTCCCCCGTGGTCTCAAACCCGGGAGGTTGGCACATAAAGACAGTTTCCTTTAGATCGCCGTTAAGGAAGGCATTCTTAATATCGAGCTGAAGAAGGGGCCAACGACGGTGCACAACAACGGAGAGAAGAACCCTAACAGTGTTGAGTTTTGCTACTGGAGAAAAGGTTTCCTCATAATCCAAGCCGTGTTGCCGAGTGAAACCCCGGGCCACAAGACGGGCTTTTAAGCGATCAACAGTCCCATCCGCATTTTGTTTGACCGCAAATACCCATTTGCAACTAACACAATGTTGACCCGGAGGAAGGGGAACCAGTTCCCGGGTTTGATTAGCCCAGAGGGCATTCATTTCCTCTTCCATAGCGGCCCGCCACCCCGGATGCTGAAGCGCCTCCTGCACAGAGTTAGGAATAGAGATGGAGGAAAGAGAAGTAACAAACTGGTCTAGTGGTGGAGAATGCCGGTGTAGAGACACATAGCTAGCCATAGGATGAGCCGTAGAGGAAGATGCTGGATCAACCGCGGTCGGCGTGTCATTTGTAGCAGACGGCTCCGGTATGGAAATATTCTTGGATTTACGGCGAGAATAGACGTAGCGAATGAGAGGATGAATCAAAGGCGGGGATGGAGGAGACGGTGGAGAGGAAGGTGTGACTGGAACGATAGGACGAATAATAGTAGAGGGTAGGGATTGGGGAGAGGTGGAACGGTTGTTCCTCACAGAAGGTGACATCTGCCGAGACAGTCACTTTTCCTGTTGTAGGAGAATAACACACATAGCCCTTCTGAGTTCGAGAGTAGCCAACAAACATCTGTTTGGTAGCACGAGCAGCAAGTTTGTCTGTCGGCAGACCGAGGTTGTGAACATAACACACACACCCAAAGACTCGGGGTGTGAGGGGGAAAGGCGGAGTGGAAGGAAGAAGAAGGCTTAGTGGAGTGGCAAAGCTAAGAACGGATGAGGGCATGCGATTGATAAGGTGACAAGCAGTTGAAATAGCAAAGTGCCAAAATTCTGTTGGGACCTGCATTTGGAACATGAGGGACCGAGCGGTATCGAGAAGATGGCGATTTTTCCGTTCGGCCACGCCATTTTATTGAGGTGTGTAGGCACATGAGGTTTGGTGGATAACGCCAAACTCAGAGCACAGAGCGGAGAAGGACCGACCTGTGTACTCGCGGACATTATCGGTGCAGAGTATTTTAAGACGCGTCGAGAACTGCGTACGTGTTTCAGATAAAAAAGCACGAAACACAGAAGTTATCTCAGTGCGATCATGAAGAAAATAAAGCCAAGTAATACACGAGTAGTCATCAATAAAAGTGATAAAGTAACGATGTCCAAATACACTGGGTATCCTGTATGGACCCCATACATCAGAATGAACTAAAGATAACGGAGTATCACTCCGGGTACAAGAAGGAGAAAAAGAAACTCGATGTTGCATGCCGTAGATACACGATTCACAAGTGAACTCTTGGAGTGAAACATCAGGAAGAGCTTTCTTGAGAACCGGAAGGGGAGCATGCCCAAGATGACGATGCCAGTCAGAAGTGGAGATAGAAGAAAGACTGATAGGTGGGAGATCCAAGAGATATAGCCCATTCGTCAGCCGACCGCTACCAATGGTACTCCGTGTACGGCGATCCTGCAAAACAAAAGATGAAGGAGAGAAAGTTATGCAACAGTCAAGATCCCGTGTTAACTGACTAACAGAAAGTAAGTTAAACGGGGAGCCCAGAACATGAAGGACGGAGGAGAGTAGCAAGGTAGGAGTGAGGCGGAGATCAGCAGCACCAGAGACCGGGGTAGTGTCCCCATTAGCAACAATAATAGATGGCGGATGAGAGGTTGCCGAATACCGAGGCGGTTTCTGAGATGTTATATGATGAGTTGCTCCAGAGTCAACGATCCAGTGAGAGCTGTAAGAAAGATAGGTTATACCTTGAGTAGAGAAAGAGACAACCGAGCCAGATGGCCTATCAATACTGCCTTGGAGCTGCTGGAACTAAGTGCGAAGGTCTTCATATTCCTGACGAGTAGGTGCACCAAGGGTGGAAGTATCAGAGGCAGCAGAAGGAGCTGGAGTAGCGGAGGCGGCCAGATGCGGAGGCAGACCATGTTTTCGGTAGCATGTAGCTTCTAAATGACCCTCACGAGAGCAGTAAGTACACTTCAAAGAAGAGCGGCCACCACGTCCGCGTCCCCGAGACGGGTGGCGTCCTCCCCTGGTGGAAGGCCCACGAGCAGGAGGAGGAGTGGGCAGGAGAGGTTGCTGAAGAAGCACATGAGAGAAACCTGTGGGAGTCTCAGAAGGAGGAGTTACCCTGAGTAACATAGAGCAAACATCATGAAGGGAGGGGGTGGTAGTAGAGGAGAGTATCTGAGCGCGAACACTGTGCAGATGTGGAGGAACACGGGCCATCATCATAGCAATACATACGGCTTCCTTCTGAGCCCGTCGAGTCGCAAGATCAGTGGTAGATGACTGATGCTGGATCCATGCTTCAGTAAGACCCTTAGCACGAGCAACAAAGGAGGTCATGTCCGCAGCCCCGCCCGTATCCAAAGCCTGGAGATCAGTAATAATGCCATAGAGGTGCTGGAGGCTGTCCTTGCCCGAGTACAAGGAATGAAGTTCATCCCACATGCCCTTGGCCGTCTCGTGATACATGGCCATTTGGTATGGTTCCCCATCCTTTGAGTTGAGAAGCCATGTCTGAACTCTACCGTCATTTCGCATCCAATCATCGGTAGAAGGGAAGGGAGGTGGCTGCGTGAGATGAAGCAAAAGTCCTTTGGCCTGAAGGACTCGGCGAACAGAATGCACCCAAGGCACAAAGTTTTTCTTGCCGGACAGGGAAATCGTGGTGATCCACAACTCATCGCGGAGTTCGGGAGGAGGAGCTACACGAGCAGCAGGCAATTCAGTGGAGTCGACTGAGGAACCCATGAGACCGGACGGGGCAGCAAGGAAGAGGGCTGAGCAGGAGCAGGCGGTCTGAATAAGAGCAGGCGGTCTGAATAGAAGCCGACGGGCAGATCTGAGCAAGCAGCGGTCTGATCAAGCAGAGAAGCGGTCAAGCAGAGAAGCGATCTGAGCAAACTGCGGTCTGAATCAGGCAGGCGATCTGAGCAGAGAAGCTAGAAGAGCAGAGAAGCGGCGGTCTGAGTTGAAGAGCGGCAGTCGGAGCAGGTCGGAGCAGCTGCGGTCTGGGCGGCGGTCTGAGCAGGTCGCAGTGCACCGTGCGAGATGAGGAGACTGCTCGATAAGCGAGAGGAGGCACGGCGGTCTGAGGAGCGGCAGAACAACGACCTGAGCAGAGGTCTGAGTAGCGATCTGAACAGAGGAGCAGCGGTATGTGTACCGCTCGAGAAGCGAGAAGAGCAGCAACATCGGTCTGATAAGCGGTGGTCTGAGGAGCAGCAGCTGACTGAGTAGCGGACAGCGATGAGATCGTAAGAGGAGAGCACGACAGAGACCGGCAATTGGAGAGGCCGCACGAGAGCTTGGCGGTCAGAGAGAGATCGCTGGGAGGGGGGGGGGTCCACTTGTCAGTCGGGAGGGAGATATAAAGGGGGCTGAGGAGCAGCCCAAGAGAAAACAGGGAGACGCAAGGGGGGGGGGGGGGGGGGGGGGGGGGGGGGGGCGAGAATGGCAGACGAGGGGGACTGCGGTCTAAAAAAAATTAGATCGCACAAGATGCGGTCTAAAAAAAGGTGTTCTGTGGTCAGAATAAGGGAGACACCGTTCGCTCTGATACCATGTAGAAAAGAATATCTTTCTCATGTATATTAATATAAAGGAAGAATACACATATATATAGGAGAGAGAGAGAGACAGAAAAACCTATACAAGGTGTGAGACTAAAGAGAAGAGGATCTAAATGGGCCTGTACATGCGCCTTTTACATGGATTTCACTAACAATATCTTACGAATGGCTTTGCTGTTACAACCACTGCTTGAGGACAACAACTCCCAAGGTTGCCATTTGAATCCGTGGGTACAAGGTGTCCACGACCCCCATGAGGTTTCACATCCCCCAGCAGTGAGAGCCATACTCAACAGTGAGTGCCTCAATACCCCGCTGTACAGTGCTAGAGATTCCTCTTTGTGCAGTTTAATGCATGTCGATTCTTTTGCAGTTTATTGCATACCGAAAATAATATCATTATCATTTAGGCCAAGCATTCCTTGTGTCTATAGATCACTGCAGTCTACAACACCTCCTGACCAAATCTATACAAACTCCCAAATAACAAAACTGATTGTAGAAACTCCTCACTTAAGTTATCGTATCACCTATCAACCCGGGAAAAGCAATTCTACTGCAGATGTTGTTGGGTTGAGGGGCGTTTTGGTCTTTGTTGTTTGAGGGGTATTTTTGTCTTTTAGGTTGCCCTAATTTCCCCTATAAATAGAAGAGGTTAGGGTTCTTATTTGTGTGGAGTTGTAATATTGTATTGGCTTCTTCTTTTTCTCCCCCACTCGTGATAGTGCATAGCCCCTAACTCCCCGTGGACGTAGGCGCTCCTCGCCGAACCACGTAAATCGCATCGTGTTCAATTGGTTGTGGTTGTGTGATTTTGTTTTCCGCATCGTTTCGCACAACAAGTGGTATCAGAGGTAGGTTGCGGTGCGATTTTGTTTGAGGCGACCGGTGTTCACAAGCAGATCCAACAAGCAGGTTGGAGGCGGCGCTGGTTTCAGAGGGCCGTTCGGAGCCAACCCTCGCAGATCTGGTCATAGGAGGCGCTAGCAGGGTTCCTGTTTGTGGAGGTGTGCATCGCTGAGCAGAAAAATAAAAATAAAAGGATAGCGTTCTTTTCTTGGAGGTGTGCGGCGCCAACATCTTTTTCTTCTCCCTTTGCAACGGCGACGACCACGACGGAGAAATTAGAAGTGGCGTTTTTTCTTTCCCTCACGGCTCAGGCGGCGCAAAGACAGAGGAGGCGGAGAGAGCAAAAAGGAAGTTTTTTATTTTAATTTTCTCGGTTTCCTTCTCTGGCACAAGCACAGGCGCCATCTTAGGAAATATAAAAAAAAGATTTTTTTTTTAAAGGTTCTCTTTCCTATTAGCACAAGCCCCGAGAGAATTTAAAAGAGAATTTTGGTTTTGGCGCTCTCTCTTGGCACAGAGAGAAACGAAAAGTGGAGGTGTTGGAGCCGCAGATCGGCTCGCTGGTTTCGGTGGAGGCAGCGCCGACAATCTACAAATCTACTCTGGTTCAAATAAGTTTTTTTTTGTTCGGTGAAGGTGGCTGCTGTAGATCTGGTTTTGTTTCCTCCTTTGCCGGAGAGAGCCAACAGAAGCAATTAAAGGTAAGTTTCAAAAAAAAAAGTTGGAACTCTTGGAGATTTACAAAAAAAAAAATAGTGGGTAGAAAACTTGTTTTTTGCTTGTTTTTTTCTTCTTCCATTTTTTTGTTGTTGTTGGAATCAATCAAAAAAAATGGGAGACTTCGGTGCGGCTTCTTCATCTTCCGGGGCAGTGGAAACAACGGTCCATCATACGAGTTCACATCCGGTCAAAATTGATGTTACCAAGTTCGACGGGAAAGGTAACTTTGGCATGTGGCGATGCGAGGTGATGGATGCGTTATGTTCTCTAAATTTGGAGGACGTTCTTGATGGTGACGAATGTCCTGATGGGATGACAGAAAAAGTTTGGTTGAAGATGAATCGAAGTGCTTGCGGGTTGATCAGAAATTGCCTGACTCAGGAGATCAATATGGGGTTATGTTGGCGACTTCTGCGGGAAATCTTTGGAGGATGTTGGAAAATAAATATCTCACGAAGAGCGTGGAGAATCGTGTCCACATGAAGCGTCGATTGTATCGGTTTCAGATGAGACATGGAGTCTCGATTGATGAGCATTTAAATGAGTTTACGAAACTGTTGGCAGATCTGCTAAATTTGGACGAGGATGTTGACGATGAAGACAAGACACTCCTTCTATTGAATTCGCTTCCAGATGAGTATGAGAACTTCACTATGTCTCTCATTCATGGGAAGGAGGTCTTAAAGTACAGTGAGGTGTCTACGGCATTGTTGAATCATGAGTTCCGTCGAAGAGATAAAGAGTCGTCGAAGGAGGAGTCGGCCGAAGCACTTGTGTCTCATCGGGGCAGATCTGAGAAAAGGAAGAATTGGCACAAGAAGAGTAGTAACGATACTCAGAAGCGTGGCAAGTCACGTGGTCGCAGTCTTGGGCGCAATCAGTGTGCATTCTGTTTGGAGATGGGTCACTGGAAGAAGGATTGCTTCAAGTTAAAAGAGAAAAATAAGGGAGGTTTCTCAGAGGCAAAAGCTCATATTACTAAGGAGATTACTAGTGGTGGTGAGTCTGATGTTTCTCTTTATGTTACTCCTCAGTGCTTATTTACTGATGATTCATGTTGGATTATGGACACGGGTGCTACATATCACATTTGTCCTAATCGGGAGTGGTTTTGTGCTTACAAGTCTTTGGATACTGGTGCTGTTACAATGGGCAACGATCAGGCTTGTCGCACTGTTGGTGTTGGGAGTATTCGTGTTCGGATGCATGACGGTGCAGTGAGGGAGTTGACCGAGGTCAGACATGTTCCGGATATCAGGAAAAATTTGCTGTCTGTTGGGGCTTTAGAAGCCAAGGGCTACAAGGTAGTGATCGAGGCAGGAGTTCTGAAGATTAGTCGCGGAGCTTTGGTTGTCATGAGAGGAGTTCGTCACCACAACTTATACTATCTTCAGGGGAGTACAGTTACTGGGACTGTGGCCGTTGCTGATGATTCTTTGGATGCCACTACTTTATGGCATATGAGATTGGCTCATGCTGGAGAGGCTTCCCTCCAGGCTTTATCAAGGCAAGGATTGATTAAGGGAGCAAGAAGCTGTAAATTGGATTTCTGTGAGCATTGCGTGCTTGGCAAGAAAACACGAGTATCTTTTGGGACTGCCGTCCACAGTACGAAAGGTATTTTAGAATATGTTCACACGGATGTTTGGGGCCCGACGAAGACGACATCTTTCAGCGGGCGACGATATTTTGTCTCCTTTATTGATGATTATTCCAGATATGTTTGGGTGTACACCATGAAGCATAAGAGCGAAGTTCTGGAGATATTTGTGACTTGGAAGAAGTGGATTGAGACTCAGACTGGCAAAAGGATTCGATGTATCAGATCAGACAATGAAGGCGAATACACATCGAATGCGTTCTTGCAAGAGTGCTAGAGATCAGGTATAGAGCATCATTTCACTGTCAGGGAGACACCGCAGCAGAACGGGGTGGCAGAGCGAATGAATCGGACTTTGGTGGAAAAAGTTTGATGTATGTTGTCTAATGTTGGGTTAGACAGGATTTTCTGGGCTGAAGCTCTTGAGTATGCTTGCCATTTGGTGAACCGTCTGCCTTCTGCAGCTATTGGAAAGAAGACACCAAAGGAGATGTGGTCGGGGCATCCTGCTAGAGATTATGCACACATGAAAGTGTTTGGGGTGTCCATCTTATTATCATGTGAGAAATGATAAGTTGGAACCACGAGCAAAGAGGGCGATCTTCATTGGCTTCAGGCGTGGAGTCAAGGGATACAAACTGTATGATCAGACAGAAAGGAAGATTGTCATTAGCAAAGATGTTACTTTTGATGAGGCAAGTTTGTTGAAACCTCGGGACTCAGAGCAGGTGGAGAGTTCCAAGCCGATCACTACTACTGTTCAGAAGAAGGAGTTTGATGTGACTCCATTTGTTCCACCAATTCTCCACAGATCTGATGAGGTATATGATGAGACTGCTGATGAGGTACCAGATGCTGATGTTCAGGAGGTGGAGGAAGTTGAGGCAGAGAGTCATGTTCAGGACTCTATTGTCAGGAGCCGGACCAGGAGACAAAATGTCCCAAAGCCAGCTTGGTTGAGGGACCACATTGCATTTGCACTTACAGCATCTGAGGCTGAAGTCCCTAGTCACTTCAAGGAGGCTGTAGAGAGCTCTGAAGCAGACTTTTGGAGGGAGGCGATGGATGAAGAGATGTCTTCTCTTCATAAAAATGCTACGTGGAGATTAGTGAAGTTACCTCCGGGCAGAAAAGCAATTGGGTGCAAATGGGTGTATGCGAAGAAAGAAGGATCTCATGGTGTTGCTGATGTGCGTTATAAGGCAAGATTGGTGGCTAAAGGTTTTGCTCAACGTGAAGGTATTGATTATGATGAGCTGTTTTCCCCAGTTGTTAAGCATCCGTCTATCCGTATTCTCCTGGCCTTAGTAGCGCAGTATGGTCTGATTCTGGAGCAGCTTGATGTGAAGACTGCATTCTTGCACGGAGATTTGCAGGAGGAGATCTATATGAAGCAACCACCTGGATATGGGGCTCAGAGTGACTTGGTGTGCAAATTGGACAAGTCACTTTATGGTTTGAAGCAGTCGCCGAGACAGTGGTACAAAAAGTTCGATCAGTTTATGTTGGGACAGAAGTACACAAAGAGTCAGTATGATCATTGTGCATATTTCAAGAAATTGGCTACTGGTGAGTTCATCTATCTCCTATTGTATGTTGATGATATGTTGATTGCCGCTTCAAGTCAGACAGAGATTGATATAATGAAGAGGCAGCTCTCAAAGCAGTTTGAGATGAAGGAGTTAGGTGAGGCTCGCAAAATTCTCGGGATGGAAATCTGTAGGGACAAGGAAGCTGGAAAGGTTTGGCTTACTCAAAGAGCGTACATTGAGAAGGTGCTGAAGAGGTTTGGGATTGATGACACTACAAAGGCAATGAGTCTACCATTGGCAGCGCATTTTCAATTAAGTGCTGACTTGTGTCCTAAAGATGACCAGGAGAGGAAGGGAATGAAGCTAGTTCCGTATGCCAGTGCAGTGGGCAGTTTGATGTATCTCATGGTTTGCACAAGGCCAGACATTGCACAAGCTATTGGCGTGGTGAGCAGATTCATGCATGATCCAGGCCAGGGTCATTGGCAGGCAGTTAAGTGGATTCTGAGGTATCTCAAGGGTACAATTGATGTTGGCTTAGTGTATGAGAGGCAGCAGTCCAGTGTTGGGTTGTGTATGGGCTACACCGATTCAGACTATGCAGGTGATATAGATAGGCGTAGGTCTACGACCGGATATTTATTCACATTGGCAGGAGGTCCAGTGAGTTGGAGGTCGACTCTGCAGTCGACAGTGGCTTTATCTACAACAGAGGCTGAATACATGACAATGACTGAAACTATGAAGGAGGCCATCTGGATGCAAGGCCTATTGGATGATCTGGGCGTGGAGCATAAGGCTTTAACTGTCTTCTGTGACAGTCAAAGTGTGATTTTCTTGGCGACAAATCCAGTGCATCATGCTCGTACCAAGCACATTGATATAAGGTACCATTTTGTTCGAGACTTGATCGAGACGGGCGAGGTTCTTTTGAAGAAGATTGATACCAAGGAGAATCCAGCAGACATGCTTACGAAGGTGCTTCTTGTCCAGAAGTTCACATATTGCAAAGGTTTGGTGAACGTTCGAGCTCAGAGGTGAGTGCCTTGAGGGGCACTTTTGAAGATCTACGCGCGGCTTGATCCCATGGGAGGAGGGGTACGTAGGCAGCCACCTTGGTGCAGCCGATTTGGTGTTGTAGTTTATTTTGTCATCTCATATTTGTTCTGTTTCAAATAAGAGATGAGGTGGAGATTGTTGGTTTGAGGGGCGTTTTGGTCTTTGTTGTTTGAGGGGTATTTTTGTCTTTTTGGGTTGCCCTAATTTCCACTATAAATAGAAGGGGTTAGGGTTCTTATTTGTGTGGAGTTGTAATATTGTATTGGCCTCTTCTTTTTCTCCCCCACCGGTGATAGTGCATAGCCCCTCCCCGTGGACGTAGGCGCTCCTCGCCGAACCACGTAAATCGCATCGTGTTCAATTGGTTGTGGTTGTGTGATTTTGTTTTTCGCATCGTTTCGCACAACAGATGCTCCCTCATGACACCCCAAACCTGAATATGAGGTTCTCTCCTCTCGGACTCTTACAATATCCACAGATACTTAAGTCACCCTTAGTTCCTGCTCACCACCTCCTTTCTCATTAATAACATTCGTCCGGCCCCCACTTTCTTTTAAAAATCATTACTCACTCCTTATTAAACGTAGGTTGGTTGTTACCAACCTGTTGGTAATTGGTGTGCGTTTAGCACCAATTGGTGTGCGTTTAGCACCAATTGGTGTGCGTTTAGCACCAATTGGTGTGCGTTTAGCACCAATTGGTGTGCGTTTAGCACCAATTGGTGTGCGTTTAGCACCAATTGGTGTGCGTTTAGCCGACTCCTCCTTTTGTATTTAGTCCCACATCTCAGATCATGTATTTGGTTCCCCTCTTATGTGTATATATAGAGGAGCAATGTAACATTGTAGAGATATAAGAAATTAATAAGAAAAGCTATATTTATTTCAACTTGGTATCAGAGGAGGTTCGAAATCGATCTGGTGCGAGCAAGAGAGGGTGCGGCCTTGCGCTTGCTGAGCGTGCGACACTTGTGCTTGCGGCACTTGCGCAGCTTGCAGCACTTGCGCAGCTTGCGGCAAGAGCACGACAGAAGCAGTGCGGCAAGAGCACACAAAGTGCGGTAGGGGGGCTACTAGCGCAGGAGAGTGTGGCAGTGGGTGCGGCTTGCGCTTGTTGCGGATTGCGGTATCAGCGCAAAGGGAGCGCGCTTGTTGCGGCAGAGGGAGCGCGCTGGTTGCGCAACACGACAGGGACCCTACTAGCATAGGAAGTGCGACATCAACATGCGACGCAGCAGGGGCGCGACAGCAGGAGGAGCACGTGCAGAGGAGTGCGTGCGTGTGCGGAGGAGCAACTTCTCCTTACGAGAGTTGCGGTAGGAGCGCCCGACAGTTAACGTGCGGCAGGAATGCGTCAGGAGCTTCTCCTTGCAGGAGGTGCGGCGCTTGCGCGGGAGTAGCGGCAGGATTCCTTGCGGCAGGGGCGCGGCAGCAGGGGCGTGGCAGGAGGAGCGCGTGTGGGAGCACTTGCGCTGACAAAGCTCTTACGCATTCAGGAGCACATGCAGAAGGTTGTTGCGGCAGGAGCGCGACAATCGGCGTGCGGCAGGAGCGTGGTAGTCGGCGTGCGGCAGGAGCGCGTCTTATCCACGTGCGCAATGGACTTGTGACGTTGCGAGAGCTTCTCGTTGTCGGGTGTCCGGAGAAATTCATTTGCTCAGAATTTTTATTTTATAATAATAAATAAATAAATCAATAGTTGTGCTACGCATGGAGAAATTAGTGGCCAAACTGGAGGAGGCAGACCTCAAGGTGTTCTTCGACTTCTTACAAATGTCCAAAGGCGAAGGATCCGCTCAGTCGCAACCGCCTCCGGTGAAGCTCGTTCTCTGTCCTGTGGAGCTGAAGCTCGATGGACCAGCCACATACTTGAGCTGGTCGCGTCGGGTATGTTGGGAATATTGCCCTCAATGTTCTCTTGATTTGAAGAGGCATCACTTCCAATACTAAGTACATATTGTATTTGATAAAGCTTTGTTGGTGTAAGTTAAACATGGCTCTCTCCGAAAGGAACCAGGAGGATTATCTGACTGACAAGAAATGGGAGCCAGAGAAGGACTCAGATGGGTACAATGAGCGGAAAACTACGCATAGTCTGTTACACACTTGACTCCTAAATTCGATGATCGCGTCTATTATTATCACGGTGGATGGCATAGAGACTGTAAGCGATATTTGGGGGAAGTTACAGAGGCTCTACGTAGGAGTCGACAACAACATGCGCGTGCTCCAGATTGAGCGGGAGATCGAGATTGTAACCCAGGGAGATCGCTCGATCCAAGAGTATGCCGCAGATCTAGAGCGACTATGGGCAGACTATGATTATTTCTCTCCAACCGCATGCTGCAAAGACCCTGAATGCACAAAAAAGGAGCGAGATACTCAACGGAGGACTATGCACTTTATGAGGGGGTTGAACCCGACATTTGAGCAAAGGAGTGCGATGTTGCTCGCTCAGCCAAAGATTCCCTCCCTGGATGAGACAATCTCAGCCATGATGCAGGAGGAGAGCATGATTTGGCTCCAGTCTGGTGGAACCACTCTTCCGGGAGAGAAATCGGCCCTAGCGGTCACCAATCAAGGGCACGAGGGATACAAGAGTGAGACGCGACAATGTTACAATTGTGGTGAAATAGGTCATCGCCGGCTAACTTGTCCCAAGCCACCAAAAGAGCGGGATGCAGGTGGAAAGGGAAAGTTTGGAGGTCGTGGGCGCGGTCGTGGAGGTCGTAGAGGTGGTGGACAAGGAGGTTATCAGGAGAATCCCATGTTAAGCGAGGAGGTGACAGAAGAAGGCATTGCTGATATGGGTCACCCAAAAGAGCAGGAGATTTTGGATGCATACCACCAACTAATGCAAAGGAAGCAGAAAGGTGTGATGGATGGCACACCCACTACGTCTATGGGTAATATTGCATCTTTTTCTCACTCCACCACAGGTACTGGTGATACACTTGTCCGCACATCTATATCCACCACTAAATCATCAGATTGGATAATCGATTCTGGTGCTTCTCGACATGTCACTGGGAATGCTAGGGAATTACGTTCGTATACTCCTCTATCAGTCCCAGAACACATTCAAACTGCTGATGGCACTGCTCAGTCAGTGGTTGGTAAGGGTACTGTGCAATGCATTAACACGTTGACTCTGTCCAATGTTTTGCATGCTCCTTCCTTTCCTATGAATCTCTTATCCATTAATGCCATTGTATCTCAACTAAAATGTGTTGTTTTGTTTGATATCCCGAAGGTGATCTTCCAGGAGAAAGGGACAGGCAGGAGACTTGGGACTGACACATGACATAATGACTTGTGGTACCTGGATAGGGAAAGTATATACTCAGCTATTTCAACTGTTATAAAGAGTACTGCAGCAGACAGGAGTAGTGTGGAGGACTTGCTACTACTTCATCATCGGCGTTTGAGTCACCCTTCTTTTGTTGTTTTAAGTCAAATGTATCCCTTTTTGTTTAAGAAAGCAAACCATGACAAACTTGTATGTGATGCTTGTGAGTTAGGAAAATATACCAGAAACTCTTATTCCAGTTCTGGCAGTAGAAGTTCTTATCCGTTTAATCTAGTGCATTCTGATGTTTGGGGACCATGTCCCAAACCTACTGTGAATGGATTTCGGTATTCTGTGTCTTTCATTAACTGTTTGCTCTCGTGTCACCTGGCTTTATCTAATGAAAAATCAAAGTGATTGTTTGTCTGCTTCAAGGATTTTCACAAAAGGGTTCAAACTCAATACAATGCAGTGGTGAGGGTGTTGTAGTCTGACAATGGGACAGAGTACACTAACAGAGCGTTTGGAGAGTACTTGTCCTCACAAGGAATCCAACATCAAACCACTTGTTCATATACACCAGAGCAGAATGAGGTAGCCGATCGGAAGAACAGACACCTTCTAGAAGTAACCGGAGCATGATGATATCAATGAAGGTACCAAAGTACTTGTGGGGGAAGACTGTCCTAACAACAACTTATTTGATCAATCGAATGCCCTCGCGAATATTGGATTGGAAGTCTTTGATTGAGGTGTTGCGAGGGAAGAATGAAGAGATTTTACCTCTCAGGACCTTTGGTTGCGTATGTTTTGTACATGATAATAGACCCAATGTGGGAAAGCTAGATCCAAGGGCTCTAAAGTGTGTTTTTGTTGGATATTCAGCTACCAAAGGGGTACGTGTGTTGAAGTCCAGTGGAAAGGAAATTATTCGTCAGTATGGATGTCACATTTAGAGAATGTGAGTCATATTATTCTTCTCCAGTTGACTCGCCACTAGAGAACCCACTCGTTACAAACAATATGATGCGAGAGGGGGAGGATAGCAGTGGTGGTGAAGAAACGGATAGTGAGTATCCCTTATCCACTTATGCAAAATGGCATATAGTCGGATGTGACGCCGGTACATGAAGAACATGACTCTGCGGATAGAAGACCTCAAGTTCAGGGGGAGCTAAGAGTGTATACAAGAAGGAGGCAACAAAATAAGGCTATAGTACCTACAATGCCCACAGTACCACTTGTGCCAAGTCCCTTGTCTCTACCTACCTCGACTCCTGAGGCACCTACTCCATCCACCTCAATCTCCGATATTACAGGTGATATAGTTCCTTATCCCACTATTCCCACTCCCACACCGGTAAGGAGGAGTTCCCGCAGGAATGCGGGAGTCTCACCTGATCGATACGGGTTTCCTCGTGATATTGCCCAATTTGTTTCCTACTCTCATATATCACCTATACATGGAGCATTCATTGCATCTTTGGACATTGTCTCTATTTCCAAGTGTTGACAGGTTGCTAAGGAAGATCCACAGTGGAAAGCTGCAATGCTAGAAGAACTTGGGGCATTGGAGCAGAATAAAACATGGAATCTCACGTCGCTATCACCAGGCAAAAGGGCAGTTGGGTGCAAGTAGATTTTCACTGTGAAACAAAACCCATAGGGTTTGGTTGAGCGCTACAAGGATCGATTAGTAGCAAAAGGATATTGTCAGACTTATGACATTGATTACGATGAGACTTTTGCACTCGTCGCAAAGATGAGCACAGTGCGGACACTGATATCCTTGACAACAAATGAGGGATGAAAATTATATCAGTTCGACGTGAAGAATGCTTTTCTTCATGGGGATTTATTGGAAGAGGTGTACATGGAGGTACCACCGGGCTTTGGAACGAACCAAACTGCAGGAAAGGTATGCAGACTCAAGAAGTCTCTATATGGGCTAAAACAGTCTCCTCGAGCCTGGTTTGACAAGTTTAGGAGAGCTATGGTTAGCATGGGATATCAGCAAACCAATGCTGACCATACAATGTTCTTTAGACGACATGGAGTTCACATTACTGTACAACCCCGGGTTCGCCGAAGGGTAAAATTGAGAATCGGGCACAGACGAAACAAGAAGGGGCTCGCCGCTTTGCGAGGAGCGGGTCGCGAGGGCGAGGCGAGCCAGACTCGCCTCCTTATGAGGAGAGTAGGGCGAGGCGAGTGTAAGCTCGCCACTTTGGGGTGCATTTAGCAACGACGAGGCAAGTGAGGGCTCTCCGCCTCACGTAAGCGACTCAGGTTGGTAGAAAGGGGGGCGAGCGCATTCTTCATCAAGCACTCACCCACCCAGGCCACCAGGCGGAACCCCATTCGTCCGGGAGGCCAAGGGGGATAGCGAGTGGTACCGTCACGGGCCACTCGCATAGTGAGATCTCGCGAGCCCGGCTCGTGGGAAGGCTGACGAGTGGAGCCTTCACGGGCCACTCGCCTAGTGGGGTCTATAAGTGAATTTACCTAGATACCCTTTGAGGGCTCCCAATAGTCCTTCAGAACAACATAGTTAGGTTGTTAGCATACCAGTTTGGGTTGCGTTTAGTAAAACTAAAAGACGGAGTTTCGCTATTTGCAGACCAGACTAGAAAAATTATATATAGACCCCGAAGGACACATTTGGAGAGGATCCAGATCTTTGGCTTCTTCCTCCTTAGGTCATCATTGGTTAGCTCCTCAGGCTCTCCAAGGTGCCCAGCTCCAGCTTTGGCTGAGGGGAAGCGCTCTAAGATCTTCCGGGTGTGTGGTGGGACCTCCACGCTGCAGCCAAGGGTCGGTATTTAGTTCTAAGTCTTCGGTCAGGTTCCTCCGCGGGATCAGTAAGATCTAGTTGCCCCCTCTTAGGGGTCCGAACTCCTCGTTGGGCTGAATCTCGGTTTCAATAACTACAATGCTCGCTGTGTATGTGGATGACATGATTATTACTGGTGATGATGAGAGCGAAATTGATCAGCTGAAGACGAAGTTGGACAAAGAATTTGAGGTAAAGGACTTGAGGCAGCTAAGAGACTTCCTGGGGATTAAGGCAGCTCATGGTGTAGAGGGGATCGTTCCATCCCAACGGAAGTATATGCTAGATCTGCTCAAAGAGACAGGGATGTTGGGGGTGCAGGTCTGCAGTTGCCACTATTGATCAAAAGAACAAACTCAATATTGAGGCAGGAGAGCCAATTGATAGAGAGAGGTACCAAAGGTTGGTAGGCCGCTGATATATGTGAGCCACACACGTCCCGACATAGCTTTCGCCGTACGTGTGGTGACCCGCTATATGCATGATCCTAGGAAAGGTCACATGGATGCCGTGTATCAGATCCTTAGGTACTTGAAGAGTGCACCAGGAAAGGGGTTGATATTCCGGAAGAATGGACATTTAAACATCGAGGGCTATTGTGATTCTGACTGGGCAAGTTGCGCCGATGACAGGAGGTCCACGCCAGGATATTGCATATTTATAGGGGCAATCTAGTCTCATGGAGAAGCAAGAAGCAGACTGTAGTTGCGAGATCTACAGCCGAGGCAGAGTACAGGGCCATGACCTTAGGTGTGGGGGAAATGTTATGGTTGAAAGCCCTGCTGGTTGAACTCAAGACTGATCAAGGAGGAAAAATGACATTGTGGTGTGACAACAAGTCAACTATTAACATTGCAAATAATCCCGTCCAACATGACAGAACTAAGCATATAGAAATCGACAGATTCTTCATCAAGGAGAAGTTCGATAGCGGGGTACTAAAGCTTGGACATGTGGTTACAAAAGACCATGTGGCCGATTGTCTAACTAAAGGACTTAACTTACTGGATTTATCGAGGTTGTGTGACAAGATGAGCTTAGTGGATATCTTTCGCCCACCTTGAGGGGGAGTGTTGGTAATTGGTGTGCGTTTAGCACCATTGGTGTGCGTATAGCCGACTCCTCCTTTTGTATTTAGTCCCACATCTCAGATCATGTATTGGATTCCCCTCTTATGTGTATATACAGGGGAGCAATGTAACATTGTAGAGATATAAGAAATTAATAAGAAAAGCTATATTTATTTCAACTCAACCCAACACCACATACAGGAATGCTATAAACCCGACTTCCTGCAAAAATCCTCCACGAAGTGAATTTCAAGATCAAAGCAAAATATTTCTACCGCTTGCTACATTTCAAGTGTCTGCTAACCTTTGGTATCCAGTGGGCTGTTTTCTAACATTTTGAATCTGAATATTTTTCGGTGCAGGATGTCACAGTCATTTTCAGAAGAAGAGGGGGTGATGATCTCATTCAGAGCCACATTAATTGGACAAAAACTGTAAGACAAGCGCCTGCCATTATTGAAATGACCTTTGTACCCATCACTTCTCTCTTGAATGGAATTCCTGGAAAGGACCATCTAATACGTGCCATCACTCTCTATCTGGAATGTAAGGAACTCTCTTCGCCCAGGCTTGTTCAGAAAAAAGCTCTAGCACAGTATACTTTTACGAAGAAATTTTGCTATGTAAGACACATTTAGTGTAAAGTAGAGGAAGTTTACATAGAAACTGAGGCAAAGGCTCACAATCAATTTGTTGAATGTCTTGTATTTAATTTCTTCAGGAATTTGTACTCAAATATTTACAGAATGCACCCAAATTGACAGTGGTTTTTTCATGTTCCTAGTAAGAGTATCGTGATAATTTTATTCATGATAGAAATCCTATATATATATGTCTTTTTCTATTATTATCATTTTAGTATTGCGTCACTACTTTTAGGAAGAAAAATGGGCACCCCCTTTGCCTCCGGTGGAAGATTGATTTTGATTGACTCACAAAAATCTTGTGTTCGTACGTGTGATTTATCTTGTTTTGTTGCGCTCCATTCTTAACACAATTTAAACGGATTGTAATGTTAAACCAAATTCATTGATATATTTGTGTTTTGGGCATTTGAACTGACACAAATTCTTTTATGTTAATTCTTGCAGATAAGCCTCCCATTGAGGAACTGCACTATTTCCTAGACTTTCAGGTTGCACGGATTTGGGCACCGATAAGAGAAAATTTCCCAGGTTATAACAGGAGAGAGCCAGTGTGCCCATATTTGCAATTCAGTGTGATGGGTCAGAAGCTGTACATCAGCCAAGAACAGGTATGGATTTTCTGTGCTCGTAAGATCTTAAGAATCTCAAAATAGTTGATTATCCTGTTCACCACAAACTAATAAAGCCTGAGATATGTACCAATATCTGCTTGGCCATGGTTGATCAGATCCACTTGATGGCCATGGGTATGTTAAAAATAATTGAAATTTGAAACACTTGAAATTGACTCGATTCAGAATTGATTTGTGCTCCACTGTAAACTAGAATCAGTTATTTGACCCAACTCACTCGAATAAAATTTCAGTCTAATGAAATTTTGATTCAAAATGAGTAGATTAATTGACTAATTTAAGTGAAAGGAATAGAAATTTTCAAAATTGAGCCGAGCAACAAAACTTAGGTCGACCTTATATCAACCAAATGAATATTGCGATCATAGAAAGTCAATCAAAGAAGAATTGTCCGCCAGTCGTCGTTCACGAAACAAGAAGGATTCCCACGAGAATAACTATTGTCGAAGCGTCCACCGCTCATCGTTCACGTAGCAAGGACATACAAACAGAGGGTTAATTGTCGAAGAAAGTGGACCCTTTTCTGGGCTATTTCTTCTCTCAGCATCTTTTTCCATTGATCCTTTTTAGGGATTGCGAGGCATTTCGTTTTCCGTGTTCCTGTTTTCACTTAGTTCTTCCTTCTGCAAAAAGAGCAGTCCCTTTATGCTGATTCATTGAGAGATCAATAAGAACCCATCCCCTTCCCCGATCGCATTCTCACTTCTTTGCATCTAGGCGGCTTCTAGGTGAATTCGACTTAGATTTCATTTCGTTTTTCCATGAACTCACATCAAAGATCCACTTCACAGTGTTAGTCATAGGGGGTATTTTGGAAATTTCTATGTAACAAGTTGTATATAAAACTCACTTTCTTCTAGGGTTTAGGGTAGTGAGTGAAAATCGAATAGTAGTGAATCGATCTACTGCTGCCTGTAGACACAACTCATCTTGTGGTGAACCACATTAAATCGGTCTCGCTAATGTTTGTTTGTTTGATATTAGTAACAATTGTGAACCACAAAATGCAGGTATCGATCAGGCGCAGACCAATAACCGGACTGAGGTTGTGTTTGGAAGGATCGAAACACGATAGATTGATGATTCACGTGCAGCACTTAGTCTCGCTGCCTAAAATCCTTCGACGATATTGGGATTCTCATATTCCGATTGGCATGCCGACGTGGTATGGGCCGGAGGAGCAGGACAGCCGTTGGTTCCAACCCGTAAGATGGAAGAACTTTTCCCATGTCAGCACGACTCCGATCGAGTACAATGAAGAGTTCATAAGCGACCTCTCGGGCGCATTCGTCGTCACCGGAACTCAGCTCGGCGTTTGGGACTTCGGGGCGAAAAATGTTCTGCACCTGAAGCTGCTTTATTCCAAGATTCCGGGTTGCGCAATAAAGAGATCTTTCTGGGACCACAATCCAAAAGTTGAGGAGCCAACACAGTCAACAGATTCACAGGTCTCAAGTTCCAGGAATGTGGGGAAGCTTCAGAAGCTTCTAGATATGTCTGAGATGTCTGTAGGGCCTGATGATGTGCCTGGGCACTGGATTGTAACTGGGGGAAAGCTTGGAGTTGAGAGAGGGAAGATTGTTGTGAGAGTAAAGTATTCATTACTTAATTACTGAGCAGGAATTTTGTTGTCTCTGTTTGATGAAATGTAAAATATGGCAGGCATAGTTTTAATTTTCAACACATTATCACTAATTATGTTGATGTGAAAATTAAGTGGCTGCCCGCCCTCTTCCGGACGAGAAACAATTGTGTGCTAAGGGGGGAACTCAACACTCGCGCACAAGTGAACGTAAATTTGCATCCTGGTCGCAGATTCATCTTGGCCAACGAATATCCTTATCTAGAGCATGTATACAAATTTCTCTTTCTGGTTGGAGGGAAGGAGTATTTTGAAGTCCCCTCATCAGATGGAAGTCAATTTACTATTCTTGCTTTTTCCCTGTTAATAAATTATTTATATTAACAATATTTTGTTTTGTTTTAAGTTGCCATGTAAAAACTCTATCGGCTGAAAGAACTGGCCGAGCTTGGATTTGATCAAATTAGCCCATTTAGGGCCTGCTTAAGTGCCTTTTTTTTTGAAAAACCCAACTTGAGAAAAAAATATAAAGGCTATTCAAATGAGAAATTTTTTTTAGATAAAAGGCTATTCAAATGGGCAATAAATAAACAAAGGCTATTCAAATGAGCAAAATATAGCGTGTAAAAAAATGACAGCGGCTGTGGATCAGAGAGCGATTTCTGATCCACAGCCGGGGTAATTTCCTGTTTGGGAGAGAGCGATTTCTGATCCACAGCCGGGGTAATTTCCTGTTTGGGACATCGGCTGACGGGCGCGATCTGCCGCGCTCCCGTGGAAATTCACGGGATTTGAACCGCAGTTGCGGATCAGCTCCTCCAACTGTCGCGCCTCCAACCTCCGCTCCTCCAACCTCTACGCCAAATAGACCCTTAGACAAATAAAGCCGCAATAAATGGCTTCTAACCGATTGAGTCAGTTTCAATTGAGCCATGCATGTCAAATTTCAACATTATTAGTAGGAAAAGCAAATTGATGCCGGCAAAAGTGAAAAAAAAAACAGCAGAATTAAAAAAAAAAAGTAAACAAATTTTCTGTCGATTACAAAATCAAGATAGCACATAGGTTTGACATGGCACCAAAAATGATGACTAACAATGAATGGGTTTCTATAGAAACTAAATGTGTTTGGGACATATTAGTTATTTCAAAAGGTATTCAACATGGATTTTAAGGCTAGAGGTGCATACTGTGCAATTTGGGCCTAAACCGCACACGCACCACATTGGTGCGGTTCGGTTTTGGCCAGATTAAAACCGCACCGTAGCGAAAAAACAAACATGGGATAACAAGTCATTGCATGGCATAGGGAAACGGCATGCACTCTATATATAGGTCCATTTACCAGAACCTCCACTCTAAGTTTGCTAAATTGCAGGCAGAACCCTTCTTTTGAAATTACAAAAATCTCCCCTCTAAGAGTATATTTCATAACATCAATGCACACGTGTGCATAGATGTTATGAAATATAAACTCACAGGAGAGATTTTTGTAATTTCAAAAGTAAGAGTGCAACTTGTAATTATGCAAACTTCCAGGGAAAGTTTTGTTAATTATTCCTATATATGTATAAAGATGAAAACAATGAGCTCATTTGAGTACAAATGTGAACAAAAGAAAGGGAAACAACTTCACCTTTAAATGATAAATGTATGAAACCATTAAAGAGAGGAAGATTCATTAAATAATAAATTGCCACTTGAACACTTGCATGAAACAGATTACAAATAAATTTTACACTCCAAATCTGCAAATCTGAATAATATAAAACTGAGAAGCATACTTATTTCCAAATTTTTTGGAGAAAGAATGGCAGAATGCGGCATTTCATGTTCAATCTGCAGAAATTTCTGAGCCTGGGATGATGGAATAGTTTGAGAAATCTGTGATAATCACGATGCCGTCAACAAAGGCTGGGGTAGAATTCGGAAGATGATTTGAAGGCATGAATGTCTTCAATAATGGTGCCGAACTTATTTTGAGTTCCGCCTTCCTCCTTCAAGTTGGAGTTGCAGCCCCAAATGTGAACAGAGAGCCGGCGGCATTTCGGAGATGATGGTGTCAGGTATGTCCTATACCAGTCGATAATTTCGCTCTTCGAAATTGTTTTGAGCTCCTCCGCTTCCAGATTTGGCATGTCAAATTGATACCTGTTTGATATATATATATATGGTTTCGATTAGAACTAATATGGTATTTGAAGGGAAAAATCCTTAGGATAAGCGCTTAAAATTACTCGTGCAAGAAGTCAAACAAAAGCACATTATAAGTTTGGTTCTAATATCATCTCACCAATTTGATAGAGAGTGCTATAAATAGGAGTTTATTTAGTGGATACATATTTTCTAATGTACTATTTTACTCCCATATTGGTGCATATACTTTTTACTTGGTACCCTCACAATTATGGATAAAGAAGGATAGACTCATCAGCGAAGACACAATGTCATAGCCTCTCTAATATTGATGAAGACACAATGTCATAGCCTCTCTAATACCTACTCTCTCTCCTCTCTCTCACACACACATGTACATATGTATGCTATAAATACATATGTATGCAAGTATATATAAGTACATCTATGGTAAGTTGGGTTCTAATATTGATGGGGAGTGCTATAAATAAGAGTTTGATTAGTAGATATATATTTTCTAATTTACTATTTTAATCTCTCTCTCTCTCTCTCTCTCTCTCTCTCTCTCTCTCTCTCTCTCTCTCTCTCTCTCTCTCTCTCTCTCTCTCTCTCTCTCTCTCTCTCTCTCTCTCTCTCTCTCTCTCTCTCTCTCTCTCTCTCTCTCTCTCTCTCTCTCTCTCTCTCTCTCTCTCTCTCTCTCTCTCTCTCTCTCTCTCTCTCTCTCTCTCTCTCTCTCTCTCTCTCTCTCTCTCTCTCTCTCTCTCTCTCTCTCTCTCTCTCTCTCTCTCTCTCTCTCTCTCTCTCTCTCTCTCTCTCTCTCTGTCGCACACACACGTGCACAAATATACATACATATGTATGCAAGTGTGTGTGTATGCATGCACATAATTTACATTTATTATCTTCGTCAATCATGCCAGCCTAGGTCCTTATATTATATTTTTCCATAATAAATCAACAACGTCTCACCTCCAAGATTGAATATTACGGTACACAGTAAATTCAAAACTACTGACACAGGAAATATGGTAAAAATTGTAAATACAGAAAAAATGGGTGACACTTACCTTTTATCCACAATTTGTGTCCAGTGGTGTCCAGTTTCATATAAAAGAGATGGGTCTTTCTCCATTTTTTCTGCTATCAAACCCTTTTTATGGTTCTCAAAAGATTCATCATCAAGCCTCTCCTAGAATTTAAGCAAATTAGTTGAACTGGCCAATGCTAAGTTCAATAAGAATAAAGACAAAAGAACACGAAAAACATGAGTTTACCTTTAAATCATATCATTCTATAATATACAACATTTTGAAAACCGGACCGGGCATCGAACCGGTGAAGGGAAAGGTTCAAGGTTTAACCGGTCCAACCGGTTTAATCGGGGTCAAACCGTTATATATATATATATGTGTATGAAAATATAAATAATACATACGCACACACAATAATATTAGAAAAATAAAAATAATTAACATTAAATCAAATGTTTGTAAGTTTATTACTTTAATTAATATGAATAATATTATTATATATTAATATGAATAACTTTATCATATATATAAAATATTCCAGTGGCATACAACTAGTCACGCTGGTCTAGCGGGCGAGTATTTGGTGCTCTTTTTGGAGGTTTTGGGTTCGAATCCAGGGGGTGTGTTGGTTTTTAAAAAAAATTTAAGCAGAGAATGCCTAGGCTTTCTAACCGTCCGGTTATGGCAAAACCGGGCCGGTTCACGGTTGGCCGGTCGAACCGACCGGTTCACAGCGGAAACAATTTTCAAACCTTGACCTGACCGACCGGGGGACCGGTCGGCGGTGGCCGGCCGGTCCGGTTTCCACAATGTTGATATATATATTACTTTTTTCTTCTTTGTTTAAATGCTATGACTAGCCTACAAAATGCACGTGCAGTCATTTTTTCCAAAAAAATATTACATGCATCATACAAATTTTGACCATCCAAAGTGGAGATATAAACATGCATATATTAATAAGCCTTTCTCAATAGCTCATCGCATGAATTGTTAAGAAGTATTTCTACTAATCTTTCTATTAAAAAAACCCTTCTAGTACCACCCACGCCAATGCTCCTAGACCCATAAATTTCCCTCGTCCAACAATTCCCATGGGCACGTCGACTCCTGCTGAACCATCTAGTGGAAATGAGATCATAGAGACTAGACCCAACTAATAAATATTTTGATGCTTCAAGTATACGGAGCTAGGCCATAAATCCTTGAGTGCCCGCGATGCCACTTTATCGCCATCAATGATTCTACAGACGGTTGGGAGCTAGACTGCAAGAGTATGGAGCTTTCCTTAGTGGTTCTAAGCCCGACACTAAGCCGAGTTAGAGAACGAGATAGAGGTCAAAGGAGAATATGCTGCCCAATTAGACAGCATATTTCAATAATAGACTAATAGTCCGCCCATGCCTAGCATTCCTGCTGAACATTAATGGATGAGACACAATATTTATTGCATTACTGCCCACATCCAGGAACATTTTGTTCCATCACTATTGATACTGATAGTATGAAAAAATCTGTATGTCACCGAATGGTAGACAAGTTGAACAATAGACAACCATTAAAAAAACATGCAGCTTATCTGGGTCACTATTCGCATGACTTCCCATCACACATGTATTTAGTAGAGATTTCCATAAGTAGTGCTTGCTAGGAACCTAGGATGTTGGTTGGTGTCACGTTGCTGCCATTTAGGTCTACCACATCTTACTGGGATGATCATGGCAATATGAGACATGTAGTACATGATGATGCGAAGAATTCTCATTCCATTGAGCACAATGGGCGCAAGATTATTATTTTTTACCCTAGAAGAAGTCTTGTTCCAAAGGCACTAGAGTGAGACCTAACCACACCAGCTCACCACCTTCGATATTAACTATATCGTTTCTTTCCGCAGCCACGCTTGTGGACCACTATTCTAGGAGGAAATGAAAGATATCAACATCGTTTGCATGTTAATTGGCATACCTAGTCTAGTACAGACATGCACATCTGAGTTCTCAGGTACTATGTCTCTGAATGACCTAATCATTTACCTTGAATGAGAGAGACACTACATTATATTGATTTCATATATAGTGTCAGCACTCCATTTTGACCCTACTATCATATAGCTTGAAAAAGCACGATGAGCACAAACTTCATTGGATGGGTCAAATTAGGAAGAACGTGAGATTACCAAGATTTCCTAGGATTTTCACTCCTAACATGACACATGATTCAAAGTTTTTCTTTGGAAAATCCTATGCTATAAACTTGGGTTCAAGCTTGAATTTTGTGGTGCTCATCAGCCATGAATGGATGGGAAAATTGAGGTTTTTAATAGTAGTTTAGTAGACGATCTTATGTACTATTAGAACTTTATGTATTTATTTACAATAAGTTATACTTAGTCGCACATTGGGTTTATTATTTTATATTGATTACCCTCTCCTATACAGAGGTGTAAGATTGTACTATTTTATTATCAAGAAAGAATATGATTTTACATGGTATTGGGTTCTCGTTCTTTTAAGGGGGGAGATGTTTCCTACAAGTAATTTTCATAAGCTGCAGCAGAGATTCGGTCCTTTTTTCAGCCTACCTGCAACCCAGAGAGTTCCCTTCATCCAGTTTGTTACCATCTTTCATACCTACACCCGAGAAAATTGAACAAGTATTAGATGTGCGAGAGTTCCAAACTCGCTAAGGCACCTACCGGCAATCTTTAGTGTCATGGAGAGGGTGGGACATTATAGATAGTTTGTGGATCAGTAGCAGAAATTCAAGAGCAGCGAAAAGGATCTCTTAGTTGTAAGTTGTAGAGAATTCTCGACATGGTCAAACTCTTTTAACCATAGAGGAAATTATGCCGGCACATCAGATTATGACATTTATTTTATTTACACATCATGCTTTTGTTTCATTCTATATCTATGCATGTAACACATGCACACATTTCATTTTTACTCGCATTTTCAAGTCCGCGCATGCCACTCGTGCATAGTATATGAATGTACTATTTATTATGACTTGGTGTGCTTGACCAATAAAACCTTGAATACATTGGTCCATCAAATTAGAAAGTAGAAACTATCAAGGCAAGCAAATTATTTTCATATATTTAAATTTTGAAAGATATTTATTTTGGAAAAAAACATAAATTCTTGATCTTTCCATTTAAAATTTATCATTTATTGAGAGAATCACAAGTGATTTGTTTCTCTCTTAAGTTTCTATTTAACACCCCACAACCGCACACACTCGCATTTGACAGAAGACTGAGGGCCGGCAAATCATCCTCCACCCTTCCCCACAAATTTTGATGATTATTATTGTTGTCGTCGTCAACCCTGAATTCCCAGAAATCAGCTTTTGTTGTACCTACGTAATGTACCATGAGCACCATGTCAAGCCGCCTACAGTCCCATCAGACCTCCTCTCCAAACACCTCCACTGTACTTTACTCTTTCCGATAGCCTACCTCCCAAACCCTACCAGACGACTATCCGAGCCCTAACACATCATATTTTCCACCACAGAAACAACCATACTAGCTCATACCTCCCACGGACAACCCAACTAGTATTCTCCCTCCATTGCAACTGAATCTACAAAGGATTGGATCTGACGTGGCATCTCTAACCCTGGGATATACCTCTTACTCACGTCGTTATTTGTTTATTGATATCTTTAAATTTATGCAACGTTTATTTTGATCTAAACCAGAGCTTGTCTGCTTGCCTTTAATCTTGTTTATCGTTAATTTAAAACATCAATGTTTGCCATGTCTTTGCCTGTGGATGAGTTTGTCGCATTGTCCTCGTTCGATCACTAGCCACTATGTGCAGTCTTATGAAAATCTGAGATTAATTATTTCATTTTACTCATCTAATGAGTTGATTTACGCAGCTTAGTTTTAATTTTGATTACAAGTATTTAATATTAAATTTGTTATTCTTGGTTCAAAATGGAGAAAACTATGGAATGTGAAATGACGATATTAAAAAAAAAAGTGTAGGGAATATATGAAAAATGAGATTGGATGCCGTTGTATGTTTACAATCAAATATCATCAAAGATAGGAAACGTATAAGGAACAACTCATGGACAGTTTTGCACAAATTGAAAGAGTATCGTGATACATTTTTGTCAGTGGCCAAGCTTATGTTTGAATACTATTGTATCAGTGCTCAACAATTATTGTCACTCCAATTTGATGACAATTATCTTCCTGCACGGGAGCTCCAAAAAGAAATTACATGATCCCTCATGGCCTTCTGATGGATATTACTTCATATCATGCATGCCAGCCTAGGAATGCTATTTATGGACTTAACAATCGACAAGAGCGTGGTATAAAACAATTAGTGCCAAATTGCTTCACATAGACTTGTCCAGAAGCATGTATGATCATTCGTTGATTATTAAAAAGGCATATACTCATATTAAGGTACTGATGTGGATGATATTATCCTTATCAATTTTATCACCAACCACATCACTACAACAACAGCACTCAAACCTTTATCCCATCATAGTGGGGTCGGCTATATGGATCCTTTGTCGTCATTGCCTAAGTACATTATGTCTTTCCTTATAGTTTCATTCCAAGTCTTTTTTGGTCTACCCCTCCCCTGTTTAACATGCCTAGTGGCTGACTCTCACAACGTCTAACAGGTGCCTCTAATGGTCTCTTTTGTACGTGCTCGAACCATCTTAATCGAGCTTATCGCATATTCTCTACAATTGGTGCCACTCCCGTCTTATCCCTGATACATTCATTCCTAATTTTATCTAATCTCGTGTGTCCACACATCCACCTAAGCATTCTCATCTCCGCAATAGGGAATTCCTGTGTTAATCTTCTAGATGTCCTCACCATCGTCACTGAATTTGTATACATGTCTTTGATTACATCAATGTATGATATATTTACACTTTTCTTTTCTAAGACTCTCCATAAGACCTCTATTAGAACCCTATCATAAGTTTTCTCAAGATCGATAAACAGCACATGCAAATCTTGTTTTTTCCCTGATAGTTGTCAATGAGTCTCCTCAAGATAATATATGGCAGAGATTTAATCCTCAAGATTATATAGGCTACATAAGCATATTTCTGGTTATTATAATTAAGCGATTTTATATGGCGGAGATTTAATCGAAACTTGCAAATTCATTGGGAATCATAAGAAGCTAACCCGATGATCATCACTCTCTGCTCAATACACACACTGTTTGATGTAAACCAATAGTGATAGGGAATTCCTGTGTTAATCTTCTAGATGTCCTCACCATCGTCACTGAATTTGTATACATGTCTTTGATTACATCAATGTATGATACATTTACACCTTTCTTTTCTAAGACTCTCCATAAGACCTCTATTGGAACCCTATCATAAGTCTTCTCAAGATCGATAAACAGCACATGCAAATCTTGTTTTTTCCCTGATAGTTGTCAATGAGTCTCCTCAAGATTATATATGACAGAGATTAATCCTCAAGATTATATAGGCTACATAAGCATATTTCTGGTTATTATAATTAAGCGATTTTATATGGCGGAGATTTAATCGAAACTTGCAAACTCATTGGGAATCATAAGAAGCTAACCCGATGATCATCACTCTCTGCTCAATACACACACTGCTCAATGATTGCTATTCAGTACAAAAGAACTTCCTAAGCTACCATAAAGGAACACCAAAAAGGGGGCTTCTTTCTTAAAAAAATGGGCGCCTAAGTCGAGAAGGATTCAATGATGGCTGGGTTAACGGTTTCTTTTCTCAGATGCTAATATAATTTGAAGAAAAAACAAATAAATGTGCCTAAATTAGGTGTCCATGTTGAATTGTGTAACATCCAAAGGAGTACACATGCTTATCTGGCTCAAGCGGTTACTATCAAAACTATTTTCTATCTAATCTACAATGAACCTTCCTGAGATTAATAGATACTTCATCCGGCATAAACTTCTCCATCGTACAATTCAGTTACCATTTGATAAATCAAAGAGCAGATAGAATACAACATGACCAACGGAAACTAATCTCCCTCTTTTTTTTGGTTTCGCATGTGGGCACGTTGGGGATGATTACCTTCACTCTCTAACTTGAGGGAAAATGCTGAAGGAAAATTTCTTCTAGATATTAGATACTCTAGAGTAATCCATACTCTTTTATGTCTATCCTAGAGTTCTCTTCTTCTATGTATTCTAGAAGTTTCATATATTTATTCCTTATATATTCTATAAAAAGGGCAGCCCAGTCCTAAAAGCATCCCCGCGTAGCAAGGATCCGGGGAAGAGTCCCACCGCAAGGGTGAAATGTAGGCAAACCTTACCCTGCATTTTTGCAAGAGGCCTGCTTCCAGGATTCGAACCAGTGACCTCAAGGTCACGCGACAACTGTTGAAACGAAGAGGAGAAACGAACCTTAGGGTTCTGACGTCGTTGCACGCGATCTATCTCTCCAGCATTCAACCATCCTCTTTATCTCGAAGGAAAACCGCCGGGCTTACGCTTAGCCACCCTTATTCTCACAACCCGGTGAGGGGGTTACTTGACATTTAACACCCCCCCTCAAGCTAACCCCATAAGCATCCAACATTCCGAGCTTAAGGGAGTAAGAATGAAGGGATTTGCCAGAGACTGCTTTAGTGAGCATGTCAGCCAGTTGATCTTCAGAGGGCACGAACACCATAGTCACAGTTTGATCCTGAATTTTGTCCCGCACAAAATGACAATCAATTTCAATATGCTTTGTTCTCTCGTGAAAGAAAGGGTTGTTAGATATATGAATTGCAGCTTGATTATCACAATGGAGTTGCATAACCTCAATGACAGGAAATCCCATTTCCCCCAAGATAGATTTAACCCAAACCAGTTCACACGCAGTAACAGCAATGACACGGTACTCTGCTTCAGTGGAGGAACGAGCCACAACATTTTGTTTTTTTACTTCTCCAGGAAATAAGGTTGCCACCAACAAAGATGGTATATCCACTAGTAGATCTTCTGTCCACGAAAGAGCCTGCCCAATCAGCATCACAGTACCCGTGGACCTTACGATGGCCATGATTTTGATAGATAATGCCTTTTCCAGGGTCCTTTTTTAAATACTTTAGAATCCGCAGAACAGCTTGATAGTGATGAACTTTAGGGTTGTGCATGAATTGACTAACCAACCCAACAGCGAAGGAGATATCAGGTTTGGTGATTGTCAAATAAATCAATTTCCCCACAATTCGTTGAAAATCAGACTTCCTCTCAAGATCTGGAGAGGTCTCCTTATGAATGTCATAACAAGGGTCCACAGGATTATCCACAGGTTTGACTCCCAAATATCCAACATCATTGAGAAGGTCCAAGACATATTTCCGCTGGAAGATCATAATCTTCCCGGCAGAACGCGCAATCTCAATTCCAAGAAAGTACCGAAGGAGACCCAAATCCTTTATTTCAAAAGCGGACGCTAATTCCTCCTTAACCCGAGTAATGTGGAGGTCATCCGTTCCTGTAATAATGATATCATCCACATAGACTACGAGAATAGTAGTGCATTCCTCCCCTTTGTAAACAACGACAGAATGATCTGAAGCACAGCGATTGAAATTCAGATGAACAAGTTTATCACTTAGCTTGGTAAACCAGGCATGTGGAGACTGTTTGGGGCCATATAGGGCTTTCTTGAGGCGACACACATGTCCTTTAGGAACATCCATACCAGGAGGTGGAGTCATATAGATTTCTTCCTCCAATTCACCATGTAGGAAAACATTTTTAACATCGAGTTGATGTAGAGTCCAAGACTTATGAGCAGCAATAGATAGGAGTATTCTGACTGAGTTCAATTTAGCAACTGGAGCAAAGGTCTCTTGGAAGTCTACACCATCAACCTGAGTAAAACCTTTAGCTACCAATCTCGCTTTGTACCTATCAAGAGTACCATCTTGTAGAAATTTAGTAGTATAAATCCATTTGCATCCGACTAGATGGCGCCCATGAGGAATAGGAACAATTTCCCAAGTCTTTTGACGTTGGAGAGCGTTCATCTCCTCCTCCATAGCCTTTACCCAGTGGAAATTTGAGCTAGCTTCTAAAAAACTGTTAGGAATAGGAATAGAGGAAACAGAAGCAAGATATACTTGTAATGAGTGAGAGATAGAGTGATACCCAACATACTTATCCATAGGATATCTAGTACGACCACTCTGAATATGAAGAGCAGAAGGGATCTCTGAAGTGGTGTTGTAGCTTGGATCTGGCGGAGTGGTGGTAGGTGGTGGAGCATGAGTGTGACATTCTTGTCCAGTCTTGATGTTTTTCCTTCTTTGATATACTTGAAGATCCCCTTTTCTTCTGTAAACTCGAAGATCACTCGTTGGGGTTTCCCTTATAACAGGAATATCAACACTTTCTGGAGCAGTCACATCAACAAGAACAGGAAGAGGTGGCAACATGTCACTTTCTTCTTTGCTTTCCTTCTGAAACGTGATGAGTTTGCCCTCATTGGAATAATGAGTGTTCTCGAAAAAGGTAACATCTTTTGATATAAACCTTCTCCGGAGAGTAGGAGAATAACACTTATATCCCTTTTGGTTGGCAGCATATCCCACAAAAACACATTTTACTGATTGTGGCCCTAATTTGTCCTTATGAGGCCCCACGATGTGAACAAAGGCGACGCACCCAAACACCTTAGGAGGAAGGTTGAATAGAGGCATATTTGGGCAGAGAATCTGTAGGGGGTACTTTCCTCCCAAAGTACCAGTAGCCATCCTATTAATAAGATAGACGGATGTGAGAACTCCTTCATCCCATAGTCCCTTAGGGACAAACATCTCTTGCAACAAGCATCGAGTGGTCTCCAAGATATGACGATTCTTTCTTTCGGCAACCCCATTCTGTTGAGGAGTCCCCGGACAGGAAGATTGGAAAATAATCCAATGATCTCTCAGAAATAGCTGAAGGTCACTGCACGTATATTCGCCTCCATTGTCACTCCTAAGAATTTTAATTGCAGTTCCAAATTGAGTCTGCACATAATGATAGAACAACTGAAATATTGTTGAGACTTCATCCTTCTTTTTCATGAGGTACACCCAGGTAAAGCGTGAGTGATCATCAATAAAAGAAACAAAATATTGAAAACCATTCACAGAACAAATAGGAGATGTCCAGACATCGGAATGTATCAAATCAAAACATTTCAAACTTCGACACAAACTAGGGGCATAGTTGGTCCTACAATGCTTTGAAAATTCACAAGACTGACAATCAAAAGTAACAGTTTTAACATTAAGCAAATGCGGAAAAATAGCTTTCAAGGTCTTCAAACGAGCATGCTCAAATCTCTTGTGCCATAGCCTCAACTGATCCTGGTTGGTAATTTTCTGAGAACTAAGAGCCTGACAGTTGTCCATGACATACACTCCACCTGACTCATGTCCACCACCAATCGTCTTCCCACTCGCCAGATCCTGAAACACACAATGAGAGGAGAAAAAGGTGATAGAGCAGTTAAGTTGTTTAGTTAAACTGCTAACAGACAAGAGATTCGTAGGAAATGAGGGAACAATAATCACAGACTTGAGAGAGACAGAGGGAGAAAGATGAATATCCCCTTTACCAGTCACAGACGCCGAGGATCCATCAGCGAGTTTCACACTGCCAGAGGTAGGAAAAATAGAGGAGACTCCCATAGAAGATCCGGTCATGTGATCGGAAGCCCCCGAGTCAATAATCCAAGGGGTGGATAGTTCTTTAGAGGACACAGTAGTAGAGCGAACATGAGCGTCCGTACCTGCCAAATCACCAGCAGAGTTGGCTTTCAGAGCCTTGAGTTCTCTAATCAAACTCTCATTTTCTACCTGAAGATACCCAGAATTATCAAGGTGGCCATACATAGCAGCAGGAGGCCTCACATATTTCCCATCAGAACCCCGAATCCATCCTGGAGGGATTAAATGAGGATGAAGATCCCAACATTTCTCTTTCCCATGGTCTTTCTTCCCACAGTGAGGGAACTTCATTTTACTCTTGTCTTCTTGCCTCATATTTCTAGGATGCCATTTCTTCTGTTCAGCAGCAAGGGCAGACACCTCATGACCCACATGAGTACCTGAACGAAGGGAGTTTATACGACTAGCTTCTCCCCTAATATAGTGAGCCACAGTCTCTAGATCAGACACAGAATCATGTCCCAACATCTGAACCCTCTGGAATTCAAGTTCAGGAGGGAGACCAGAGAGCATCTCAAATACCCTCCGTTGCATGAGTTCAGTCTTGTAGTCTTCAATAGTCTGAATAGCAGAATACTGATCAATTTTAGCCCACTTATGGGTCAACTTGCCATAATATTCTTCGAAGTCCCCCATCCCAGCCATGTGGATCTGTTCAGTTTGGAGTTGATATATTCTCGCTAAGTCCTTCTTTTTTGAGTAATTTCGTTCGATCTGTTCCCACATTTCTTTTGCAGTTTCACAGAATAGAAAGTGGCTTGCAATCTTGGATTCCATAGAATTGACAAGCCAATTAATCACTGTGAGATTCTCACCTTCCCATTCCTCATATTTGGGATCGGTCTTGTTTGGAGCCGGCTTGGATCCTGTTAGAAAACTCAGTCTTCGACGGCTCCCAATGAAAATCCTCATGGACTGAGCCCATAGAAGGTAATTCCTTCCATTGAGTTTAATGTGAGTAACACCTTGACTGAAGTCCATGTTAGGACTCCCTCCACTGTAGTGTCTGGGTTGGTTAACGGCCCCTTCAGAGGCATTTGCACTTTTCAAGTTGTCATCCATACGGGCACACAAGCCGGAGGACCTTCAGGAAGCAGACGGAATACCAGCAGCAGCAGCAGGGGGACCTTCAAGTCAGAACCATGGCAGCAGGACAACGGCAGGGCCAGACCTTCAGGTCACGGCAGCGGCAGCAGCAGCGGAATCACGGCAGAAGCACGGCAGCAACCCAGAACGTTGACAGGACACAGCGTCGACGATCACAGGCGGGATCGGCACAAGGATCAGAATGACAAAGAACCGGCACGACAAGATCGACACGACAAGGAACCGGCACGACGAGATCGGCACGATGAGATCGGCACGACGAGCGGCAGCAGCGGCTCGAGCGACGACGGAAACGGCAGCAGGAACGATCGACGGGATCGACACGACGGACCTTCAGGTCGACGGGAAGAACCGCTCTGATACCATGTTGAAACGAAGAGGAGAAACGAACCTTAGGGTTCTGACGTCGTTGCACGCGATCTATCTCTCCAGCATTCAACCATCCTCTTTATCTCGAAGGAAAACCGTCGGGCTTAGGCTTAGCCACCCTTATTCTCACCACCCGGTGAGGGGGTTACTTGACATTTAACAACAACTCCTTAACCAGTGCGCCAAGGCTCCCCTTCTCCTTCTATAGCCTCTAAAACTAGAGAACCTCTCTTACTAATTAAATCAAGTTCACCATTGAGTCCCTCTTTGATTCAATAATACATAACCAAGATTAATACACAAATGCTTCCAATATTATGCACAAATTAAGATTTATTTAGGGATTTATTTGTTTTTTCTTGCAATTTAGATATTTAAACATTTAATTAATAATTATTTTTATTTTCTAGATACTTGTACATAGCCAGATCCCAAACCCCTTTTCATATCCATAAAATGAGGTTATGACCTTGAATGAGGACGAGTATAAATTTTGAAAGATTGATAATTATTCTTCCTTCAAAATCTAGTTGACCTCCGTCAGTTTTTATGGAATTTATCCCTCTATTTGCATCAGCATTGAGTAATTTGTAATCAGTGTTTTAATCACGATCCTCTACAACTTCCTTGCTAGGTTTTTCAGAAATTAGGGGAAAGAGAAGAAAGGGGAAGAGGGAGAGAGAGAGGGGAATCAGAAATTTAGGAGAGAAAACCCAAAATCACCAATTACTTCAAGCCTAAGCAAAATACAATAGTCCCTCAGCTTATATACGTGTCGGACTCATAATGAAAAACAAGAGTGGTGCATAAAAGAAAACGGATACAACGCCTCTTCGGCATGAGCCGGCTAGGCCGGAATGGCGTGCGCGCCGCGCTCCCTACGACGGTACACTCGCCACACCGGCGGGTGCCCCTCGCCCTCGTCCCCTTCGTCGGCCTCCGTAACAATTCCGTCATCTGGGAAATTTGCCCTATCCTCAAGGCAGAAGTCTGGGAACTGGCGGCGCAAGTCCGCTCGATCTACCCATGTCGCTTCCGAGAGCGGGTGACCCTGCCACGCCACCAAAACCTGTTCCATTGGCTGCTCTGAGTGATGTATCGTGCGCGTGTCTGTAATACGCTGGGGAAGAAATGCTTGTGGGAGGGCGTCAGATGCCGGCGGTGGGAGCGTCTCCTCGACTGGGTGATCTCCGATCACCCACTTGAGCTGGGGCACATGGAATACGGGATGGATGCGACTCTCCGGAGGCAGGCGGAGACGGTACGCCTGAGTGCCCACCCGAGCGAGGATCTCAAAAGGGCCGTAGAACTTGGCTGCCAACTTGGAGTGAATTCATGGGGTCACCGTCACCTGGCGGTGTGGCCGGAGTTTGAGGAAGACTGAGTCCCCATCGGTGAACTGGACGTCACGCCGATGGCAGTTGGCCGAGGCCACCATCCTATCCTGGGCGCGCTGGAGGTGCCAGCGCAGTTGCTGGAGCATGGTGTCTCGGTCGCGGAGTAGGCTATCCACGGCGGCGACCACACATTCGCCGGGAATGGTTCGGCCCAGAACGGGTGGGGGTCGACCATAGACTGCCTCGAACGGGGTCATGCCGGTGCTGGAGTGGAAGGAGGTGTTGAAAGAGTATTCGTCCCAGGATAGCCACTCGGTCCAAACCAGCGGTTGGTCACACACGAAGCAACGGAGGTAGGTCTCGAGGCAACGATTCATGACCTCGGGTTGCCCGTCCGTCTGAGGGCGGTATGCGGTGCTCATGCGGACCTGTGTACCCTGCATATTGAATAGCGCCTGCCAAAAAGGACTTAGAAAAGGGGGTCACAGTCGCTCACGACGGAGCGAGGGAACCCATGTAGGTGGACCACCCTGTCGATGAAGGTGGCGGCCACCCAGGGGGCCATAAACGGGTAGCGGAGCGGGATAAAGTGGGTATACTTGGACAAGCGGTCCACGACCAGCAGTATGCAGTCCCATGTCTTGGAGCGGGGAAGGCAGGAGATGAAATCCATGGAAATATCTTCCCAGATTTGAGTCGGAATAAGTAGCGACTGGAGGAGACCCCCAGGAAAAGTCGCCTCGTACTTGGAGCGTTGACATGGTAGGCAGGCTGCGACGAAGGCCTTAACCCGCTGGAACATCCCCCCGACCAATATAGGGATGCGGCGAGGCGACGATACGTCCTGAAGGCGCCCCGCGTGACCTCCTTCCCGAGTCTCATGAAACTCGATGAGCAGACGGGGAATCGGCTGTGAAGAGGCGGGCGGTACTAGATGATCCTGGTAGTAGAGGTGGTCGCCCACAATGCGGTATGGTGGGCGGGTCGTGGCATCTGCCCTGTGAGCCCCCACTATCAGCTGAAGCGCGGGCCGGCGGCCACTTCGTGCTGAAGAATGGTGGCGTCCTCCCAATATGGTCGTGAAAAGGACGTCAACCTGGCCGTCCGCGGTTGGAGGGAGAGCGCATCGGCCGACCGGTTGGACGAACCCGCCCGGAACATAATGTCGAAGTCGTAATGCAGGAGCTTGGCTACCCAGAGTTGCTGTGTCGGAATCGCAATCTTCTGGTGGAGGAGGTAGCGCAGGTTCTGGTGATCCGTCAGGATTATGAAATGGCGGCCTAGCAGGTATGGCCGTCAATGTTTTACGACGAGAACCAGGGCCATTAGCTCGGACTCGTACGTGGAGCGGGGCCGCACTGTGGGCACGAATGTCCAACTGAAATAGGCGATAGGCTGTCCAGCCTGCATCAAGACTGCACCGACTCCGGAGCCCGACGCGTCACACTCCAAGAATGGCTGTGAGAAATCTGGCATAACGAGTACAGGGGCGGTGCTCAGGGCCTGCTGGAGGGCCCGAAATGCCTCGGCCGCCGGAGGCGTCCACTCGAAACCGCCAGAATCGGTCTTCTTCAACAGACTCAAGAGAGGTTTGGCAATCTTGCCATAGTACCAGATGAATCGGCGGTAGTACCCAGTGAGACCCAAGAACCCTCGGACGTCGCAGAGTGAGCGAGGCTTGGGCCACTGAAGCACGGCCTAAACCTTGTCCGGATCCATCGCCACACCGTTGGCGGAGATAGTGTGGCCCAGGTAACTAATCTCCGTCTGACTAAAAACGCACTTCTTGGGATTCACACAGAATGAGTTCTCCCTGAGGGTGGTGAGAGTTGCCCGAATATGGTCCAAATGGTCCTGCCACGATGAGCTGTAAACAAGAATATCATCGAAGAAGACCAAGATATACCTGCGCAGGACTGGTCGGAACAGATTATTCATGGTGGTCTGAAAAGTGGCGGGGGCGTTCGCCAGGCCAAAAGGCATGACCAGGAACTCGTAATGGCCATCATGTGTGCGAAAAGTTGTTTTAGGGATGCCCTCCTTGCGTACCCGTATCTGGGGGTAGCCTACCCGTAGATCCAGCTTCGAGAAAAAGACTGCGCCTCGCAGCTCGTCCAAGAGCTCCTGAATGACCGGAATAAGATACTTATTCGGTATAGTGGCCTTGTTGAGTTCCCTGTAGTCCACGCAGAAACGCCAGCTGTCGTCCTTCTTGCGGACCAATAGGACGTGGCTCGAGAAGGGACTAGCGCTGGGGCGGATGATGCTAGCTGTGACCATGTCGCTCACCAATGTCTCGATCTCGCCCTTTTGCCCCCCCCCCGGTAGTGGAATGTGGTGGTCCGTCGGTCGAGCTGGTGGAAAATAATGGCAAATAATGGCAGGTCCAAACGATGGAAGGTGGCGGTCGGGGGGTCCTCGGTCGTGGCCTCCAGCTTCAGAGCTTCGAAGTTCGCCAATGTCACTTCGGGTTCCTCCTCGCCGATGAGGCCCCGATGGGATTTCAGTGGGTGGTATTCCTGATTGGAGAGCCAAGGGTGGGTTAGAGGCCGCGGGGGGGGGGGGGGGGGGGGGGGGGGGCAGCCCGTCCGGATCCCGGATGCGGCTCGAGCTGTGGTGGCTGATATGGGGGAATGGGTCGGACGTATTGCCGGCGCGGGAGGCGGTTTGTGGGCGAGTCTGGAATTTCGCTTCGACCAAGCGAGCGAGGTCCATGGACTCCGTCATGGACGAGTGGTGGTGGGTGCGTATACGGGCCCGAATATGGGGCAGAAACCCATGCATGAAGAAACTGAGGTCCGGTGGGAGGCCGGGAACATGTGTGGAGAGGGCGATGAACTCGTCGATGTACTCGTCGAGGGAACCCGTCTGGCGGACTCCGCAGAGCCGCTTCACGACGGTTCCCGAGTAGCGGGTGTCGTAACGGCGGATCATCTCCTGCTGAAGGGCCGACCATGGCATGGTCGAGATGGTTTGGCGGAGCCAGCGTATCCAGTGGAGAGCGGAGCCCTCCATTCCGATCATGGAAGTGCTGACTTTTTGCGGTTCCGGGGTTTGTTGTAGCTCGAAAAATTGTTCGGAGCGGGCAATCCAACCCAAGGGGTCGGTGCCGTTGAAAGAGGGAACATCAAGGGAACGGGGGCCCACTGAGACAGCGTCGGTAGGGGAAAACGGGGGCTGGATCCGGTGGAGTGCCAAGAAGAGAAGGCGACTCAACGGCGGATGCGACGGAGGTGGATGGGCGGCCAACCAACAGGGAGTCGAGTTTGGTGTCCATGCACAACATGAGGGCCAGCAGGGAGGCGATCAAAGCATCGTGGTCCTCCAAACGGCGAAGGATGGCTGGATCGGCTGCCGGAAGGGCTGGCGTTGTGTCTGGGTTGCCCATGGAGCGCAACCAAGGGGGCATGCACGCGGAGGACGGAGAGGGAAGCCGGCTAGGTTGGCGCGGCGGTCTGGCGGTGATGGGCGTGCGGTAGAAATCGCGAGGGGGGCTGGCGAGGAGGATCGGTGCTGGCGCGGTAGATCGGGCGCTGGCGAGGCGGATCGACACTGGCGACGGGCGTGCGGTAGAAATCGCGAGGGGTGCTGCTGGCGAGGCGAGGCGGATCGACGCTAGCGAGGCAGATCGGCGTTGGGCGAGGTCGCATAGACGAACGTGGGTGGAGCTGGACGGATTCGGGCGGCGGAGACCACAGTCGGAAGAGAGTAGGTCGGACCACATACTAGATTTTTCAGAAATTAGGGGAGGGAGAAGAAAGGGGAAGAGGGAGAGAGAGTGGAATCAGAAATTTAGGAGAGAGAACCCAAAATCACCAATTACTTCAAGCCTAAGCAAAATACAATAGTCCCTCGGCTTATATACGTGACAGACTCATAATGAAAAACAAGAGTGGTAAATACAAAAAAACGGATACAACGCCTCCTCGGCATGAGCCGGCTAGGCCGGAATGGCACGCGCGCCGCGCTCCCTACGACGGTACACTTGCCACACCGGCGGGTGCCCCTCGCCCTCGTCCCCTTCGTCGGCCTCCTTAACATTCCTCCATTCAGCCCTTTGGCTGACTAAAATGAAATAAACTTCATTCTTTCATCACAAGTCCAGGGTTCATCACTCCATCCTTCACCTTAACACCACACTTAGGGTTATTGATGACCTAGCAACTATCATACACCATCCCAAAAAAATAAAAATGGAAGGAATACATTATACTACCCAAAAATATATTCTTGGAGCCTTCAGCTCATATTAAATTTATGAAAAAATAACTTTCAAGCTCTGCAGTACTGGGAATATTGTTCAAACGCACATCATGGAACATAAGTACAATATAGTCATGTAGATGACAGCAACTAGTTTTTTTACTAATTGCTGAATCTTACCAGTAAATCATTCAGACCACCAATGAAGTTGTCAATTCTCTCACGCAAATAACAGGGATTATATTTGGATGATTGCACACGGAAACAGAAACCTAACACACGATACGTCATCCGTGGACCACAATCAACAACATATCCAAGCTGCTCCTTTGACCTACACGGATTTTACTGAATCAGATGACTAATTAAACCCAAAGCATATAATTAGAAAACAAAAGGATGAAACCAACTCAAACATGAGCCCAAATTACATATTTCAGATGCACAGCTAATATAATGTGAAAATAACGGACACTGTATAAAGGATGAAATAAGCAGTGAATTAAGAACCCAAATGACATTTCAACTCCAAAGATAATATAGAGTGCAAATATCACTTAGGTAGTAGGTAGGTTCGGTGTTTTGTGTATGTTTAGTTTTCTAAAACAATGTGATTGCATCCCTATCGCTTATTAAAATTGGGTTTGAAATAAAACACACCATAATTCTATTTAAAAATACACATAATCTCAATGTAAACGCTAATGTGTCTCTTAAACATGGATGTTGAAACCAGTTTCCCGGCTTCAGCGTTCGAAAATAGGGGTAGGCAGTTCGCCCTTACTCCTATCGGGTGAAGTCCCACGACCGGTCACTTAGAGCCTAGGAACCTCTCTACTTGTGTACTTGGATGAGAATAGACCCCGCGAGCTGCAGCGAGGAGGTCCCGCCACTAACCCGAAAGATCCGAAGATCTTCCCCTCCCAAGCCAATGCTGAGCCTGGGCACCTCGGAGAGCACTCGCAACACCTGACCGTTGGCCTAAAGGACTTGGCGAACGGAAGACAGGGTCACTAGCTAACCGAACACACTAAGGGGGGTGGGGGTAAGGAGATGCCAACCCTCCCCAAGGTGCCCATGGGGGTCTATTTATAGAATTCCTGGAAATGGTCTGCGGATAGCGCAATCCTGCTGTTTGAAAATACTATCCGCACCCCTGCGAAAACATCCGGGCAGGTGAAGAGAGAGGTGAGAAGGGTCTTTACCCAAAAATAGGGGGGCGAGTGGGCACTACTCCCACTCACGCGCAGGGGAAAGAGGAGAGGGGAGCGGGTGCTCACCCCACTCGCCCGCAAGGGTCGAGTGGGCACTCTCCCTTATGGAGTGGTCCCCCACTCGCCCCCAAGGGGCGAGTGGGCACTCCCCCACTCGCCCCCTAAGGGGCGAGTGGCCACTCGCCCCCATGGGGCGAGTGGGCGTTCCCCCACTCATCCCTAAGGGGCGAGTGGGCGCTTCCCTGGGTGCTCCCCTTTCGGTCCTGCCGCACCCTTTTCCTCTCGTCCGGATCCGTTTGTGCCTTGGCTGATTTCGGGCGCTCCCGAGCGGGCACTTTCCTTGTTCACCTTGATCTGCCTGAGTCCGGGCTGATCAGACCAGCTCGGCAAATATGGGGGTTGTACACAATCCCCGCTCTTTTCGAGCTTGCCTCAAGCTCGGAAAGAAAGTCCAACCCGCGTATTTGACGAGCAGGTGAACCTTCCCGAGAGTCTCCGAGGGGCTTTACAAGAGAACTTGGAAACAAAGAACCCCCTAAAGGGGGGAGGGGAGCACCTTCTTTGAGAGCTTTTCCCCTTCCTACCGCCTGAACAAAACGATCCCTCCTTAGGGTTTCTAGATCTGCTTTAAGGCTCTCTTTGGGAGGAGTCGGGGTGACCTGGCGGAGCCCCTTGCTCTGGCCAGGAAACATTCCCTCCCCCCTTTCTCGCGTGTGTCGCGTGACTATTGTAAAAGATACATTGCCTTAAGTTATACACAAGAATGAAAACTCTTTTTTCGCTCAACGTCTCTCTTGGGTCGAAGGCGGATCCCTTGGTGACACCGCGTGCGACCTTACCTTCGGCTCATACGACCGTAAGGATCCGACTTCCTTTTAAGAGGACTGCCACGAACGATCATGCCTGCATAAGTTCGCATGCTTTGCTCCTGCGCAACCAACCTCTCACATATGGCTGCTCATCGAGGTCTTAGTCTCTCGAATACACTTGAGCGAGTCGATGTGGTGAGATAGGTTGCGGGGCCGAGGACTGCTGATCTTGCTGCGCACTCGGGAAGTGATGCGAGTAGTCGGAGCATGGGGTGGAGGAACTCAACACTTTCCAAGGAGCCGAGCTCAACTGGATGTGGAAACAACCTAACACCTTCCAGGGAGCCGAGCTCACCTGGAAGTGGAAATAACTTAACACCTTCCAGGGAGCCGAGCTCACCTGGAAGTGGAAATAACTTAACATCTTCCAGGGAGCCGAGCTCACCTGGAAGTGGAAATAACTTAACATCTTCCAGGGAGCCGAGCTCACCTGGAAGTGGAAATAACTTAACATCTTCCAGGGAGCCGAGCTCACGTGGAAGTGGAAATAACTTAACATCTTCCAGGGAGCCGAGCTCACCAGGAAGTGGAAATAACTTAACACCTTCCAGGGAGCCGAGTTCACCTGGAAGTGGAAATATCTTAACACCTTCCAGGGAGCCGAGCTCACCTGGAAGTGGAAATAACTTAACATCTTCCAGGGAGCCGAGCTCACCAGGAAGTGGATACAAATCAACACCTTCCAGGAAGCCGAGCTCACCTGAAAGTGGAAATAACTTAACATCTTCCAGGGAGCCGAGCTCACCAGGAAGTGGATACAAATCAACACCTTCCAGGGAGCCGAGCTCACCTGGAAGTGGAAATAACTTAATATCTTCCAGGGAGCCGAGCTCACCAGGAAGTGGATACAAATCAACACCTTCCAGGGAGCCGAGCTCAGCTGGAGGTGGAAACAAATCAACACCTTCCAGGGAGCCGAGCTCAGCTGGAGGTGGATACAAATCAACACCTTCCAGGGAGCCGAGCTCAGCTGGAGGTGGATACAAATCAACACCTTCCAGGGAGCCGAGCTCAGCTGGAGGTGGATACAAATCAACACCTTCCAGGGAGTCGAGCTCAGCTGGAGGTGGAGGCCTTAACCGTCTTTCCGACTTTTCGACTTTTCGACTGTATGCCTCTCCGAGTGAATTCTCCTGCCCTGCCGGCATCAACTAGCTCGGTCAGCGGAACCATCCCAGAGCAGAAATTACTTACCCCCTCCAAGAGGTCAACCTGCCCTGCCAGCTAGTGAGAGCCCGGTCAGCGGTCTCTTCTCGGGGCCTTAACCGAAATTCCATCTGCCTCTTCGAGTGAGTTCTCCTGTCCTGCCAGCTTCAACTAGCCTGGTCAGCGGTCTCTTCTCGGGGCCTTAACCAAATTTCCATCCGCCTCTCCGAGTGAGTTCTCCTGCCCTGCCAGCTTCAACTAGCCTGGTCAGCGGTCTCTTCTCGGGGCCTTAACTGAAATTCCATCTGCCTCTCCGAGTGAGTTCTCCTGTCCTGACAGCTTCAACTAGCCTGGTCAGCGGTCTCTTCTCGGGGCTTTAACCAAATTTCCATCCGCCTCTCCGAGTGAGTTCTCCTGCCCTGCCAGCCTCAACTAGCCTGGTCAGCGGTCTCTTCTCGGGGCCTTAACCAAATTTCCATCCGCCTCTCCGAGTGAGTTCTCCTGCCCTGCCAGCTTCAACTAGCCTGGTCAGCGGTCTCTTCTCGGGGCCTTAACTGAAATTCCATCTGCCTCTCCGAGTGAGTTCTCCTGTCCTGCCAGCTTCAACTAGCCTGGTCAGCGGTCTCTTCTCGGGGCCTTAACCAAATTTCCATCCGCCTCTCCGAGTGAGTTCTCCTGTCCTGCCAGCTTCAACTAGCCTGGTCAGCGGTCTCTTCTCGGGACCTTAACCAAATTTCCATCCGCCTCTCCGAGTGAGTTCTCCTGTCCTGCCAACTTCAACTAGCCTGGTCAGCGGTCTCTTCTCGGGGCCTTAACCAAATTTCCATCCGCCTCTCCAGTAAGTTCTCCTGCCCTGCCAGCTTCAACTAGCCTGGTCAGCGGTCTCTTCTCGGAGCCTTAACTGAAATTCCATCTGCCTCTCCGAGTGAGTTCTCCTGTCCTGCCAGCTTCAACTAGCCTGGTCAGCGGTCTCTTCTCGGGGCCTTAACCAAATTTCCATCCGCCTCTCCGAGTGAGTTCTCCTGTCCTGCCAGCTTCAACTAGCCTGGTCAGCGGTCTCTTCTCGGGGCCTTAACCAAATTTCCATCCGCCTCTCCGAGTGAGTTCCCCTGTCCTGCCAGCTTCAACTAGCCTGGTCAGCGGTCTCTTCTCGGGGCCTTAACCAAATTTCCATCCGCCTCTCCGAGTGAGTTCTCCTGCCCTGCCAGCTTCAACTAGCATGGTCAGCGGTCTCTTCTCGGGGCCTTAACCGAAATTCCATCTAACCGACGAGCCTCCCAGCGACCGGCATCAACAAGCCCGGGCGAGTGGTCTCCGGTCGGGAACTTAGCTTAAAAGCTCTATTTAACTACATTCGATACATTATAGATAGATTACATTACAATGCGCTTCCTCGCGCTTGCTCGGCCACATGCGTCTTGGCCATCTCCTCCCTCACTCCCTCCATCTCTTCAGCTCCCTCTTGCTCCTTCCAGGTGAAGTTGTCTTCCCTCTGCAAGGCTTCTTCTTCCTTCCCTTACCTCCAGAAATTCTGGGCAGGTGGATGTCACGTGACCATCCTGCCGATGGAAGTTACAGTACGACAGTGCCAGCATCCTTGCTCCCTTCCCTGCACAACCCCTCTCCCTATTTCTTCTTCTTCTTCGACCAATCGTCACAGTCTGCTGTGGTTGGGGCTGCAATGGCCTTGGGTCCGGTTGCCACCCTATTGGGCCTGACCGTCCCTGACCCTCTTGAAAGCTTTCTCTCCCTTGGAAGTGGCCTATTCCTTGGCCTTGAGAGGGTCCTCCTGGCGGCCTCCAGGTTGGTCGGACGACTGGTGGTTGAAACCCCCAGTCTTGCTCCTGCCCAACAAGGGGTCCCTGGTGCCCATGACTTCCTGCTTCCTCCTTCCTTGTGCAATAGGAGATCGATAGCTCACTAAATCCCTCCGGAACTGGGGCGGACAAGATCAACTCACAGAAAGGGCTTACCCTTCCTACCTGGCGGATGGGCATCACTCGCCGTGCCTCCTCCCCTAGGTGCAGAGCACTCGCCAGGCTAGGAAACAGCACCCTCGCCTGAAGAGTTCTATCATCTTCCACCTGCACTTCCTTGCCGGGTCGCCCGACTGGTGCCGTCTCGCCCAGAGAAGGCGGGGCGAGAACTGGAACCGGTGGAGTCGAGCACTCGCCCGTAAGGGTGGGTGCCAAGCGCAAGGTCTCCATGATTGACTTACTGAACTCATCGAAATCACTCTTCCGCACGTAGTCGCCGGGAGGGGGTGAGTTCCCTAGCTCTTCACTTCCAGTCATTGGACTTACTCAAGATTTTTCCGAACAAACTGCGTTCCACGCTCACCGCACCAGAATTTTGAAACCAGTTTCCCGGCTTCAGCGTTCGAAAATAGGGGTAGGCAGTTCGCCCTTACTCCTCTCGGGTGAAGTCCCACGACCGGTCACTTAGAGCCTAGGAACCTCTCTACTTGTGTACTTGGATGAGAATAGACCCCGCGAGCTGCAGCGAGGAGGTCCCGCCACTAACCCGAAAGATCCGAAGATCTTCCCCTCCCAAGCCAATGCTGAGCCTGGGCACCTCGGAGAGCACTCGCAACACCTGACCGTTGGCCTAAAGGACTTGGCGAACGGAAGACAGGGTCACTAGCTAACCGAATATACTAAGGGGGTGGGGGTAAGGAGATGCCAACCCTCCCCAAGGTACCCATGGGGGTCTATTTATAGAATTCCTGGAAATGGTCTGCGGATAGCGCAATCCTGCTGTTTGAAAATACTATCCGCACCCCTGCGAAAACATCCGGGCAGGTGAAGAGAGAGGTGAGAAGGGTCTTTACCCAAAAATAGGGGGGGGGGGGGGGGGGGGGGGGGGGGGGGGGGCAGTGGGCACTACTCCCACTCACGCGCAGGGGAAAGAGGAGAGGGGAGCGGGTGCTCACCCCACTCGCCCGCAAGCGGGCGAGTGGGCACTCGCCCTTATGGAGTGCTCCCCCACTCGCCCCCAAGGGGCGAGTGGGCACTCCCCCACTCGCCCCCTAAGGGGCGAGTGGCCACTCGCCCCCATGGGGCGAGTGGCCATTCCCCCACTCATCCCTAAGGGGCGAGTGGGCGCTTCCCTGGGTGCTCCCCTTTCGGTCCTGCCGCACCCTTTTCCTCTCGTCCGGATCCGTTTGTGCCTTGGCTGATTTCGGGCGCTCCCGAGCGGGCACTTTCCTTGTTCACCTTGATCTGCCTGAGTCCGGGCTGATCAGACCAGCTCGGCAAATATGGGGGTTGTACAATGGATATAAATAAGAACTGCATGCTAGGGGCTTACATTTTGAAAAACATATAGAGCTTCTATGATTATTTTCAATAATATAGTGGAAAATATGCTGTTAACCGTTTACATTTTTTGTATGAAAGGACCTTCATGAAATATTGTTATATGTGAAGGCCAAAATAAAGTTTTAAGAATATGAACATACGTGAAGGGTAATCAGACCATAGGGATCTTCATAATATTTACCATACTGCAACATATCAGACAAGAATTGTGTTTAGTCAATGAATTACCTTAACTGATCAAAACAAGGTTCTTCAACTATATTGCTGAAGAGATCTGTAACTGCTCTCAACCTGGTTGCTTTCAACCCATTATCTTGTTCAATTTGAAAATAAAGCTGCAAATGAAAAGAAAACTAGCTAAATTTTGTTTGGAAACCACCAGGAACTCATTGATGTTCAAGTCTGAAATGACAAATTTATGCTTATAGGTGTACAGACAATGGTAAATGTGAGCAATGAAGAAACCATGCTCTATTAAAATATAGATGAGCCCCTTTGCGGAACTAAAATAGACCATGTGATTTTCACTATAATTTCAAACCCTCTTGTCGCAATTTTTTTGAAGCTTGGAAGGAACAAGACTTCGGGTAAATTTCGCTGGTGGAAATATGGGAAATACAAACTCATTTCATTTCACAATCATATTTAGTGCTTGGTTTATGTTAACACATAAAGTTAGGTAAGTATTATAAAATATGTGACATTAGAAAAGTCTTATTGTAATTACAGAAGAAGTGCCTGAAAAATCCAATGTCAAGGCCCACCTCTATGGCCCATTGGGAGAATCTTGTATAGTTTAGTCCTACATTGTGGTTTGGAGCTGAGGTGTCACTCCTCCCACCTATAAATATGTGCACATGCATTTGTATTTAATTTAAGCAAAGTAATAAAATAATTACGTTGTGCCACTCGATATTTCAAATGATATCACTATCAGAAACATACCATTCCCGAAGAACGCTCTTAACGATTGAGCTCTCGTTCTCCCCGATTCCGCTTCGCTCGCCAAATGAACTTACTGGCATGAGCCCACTATCAACCTACTCGCCTACTCATCGCTAGAATCACAACTTGGAGAACCCAAGGCTCTGTTCTTTCGGGCTTATGCTCTCTCCACGTCGTCAAACATTGAGGCCATCCTCTCTCCAACCCCCATCTATGAAGTCCGAGACGAGCTAAAAATCACCACTATCCTTCTCATTGTCTCCGTTCACCGGTCATCTCAAGAACTTCACATATTTGCGGTCTCCATGTCTTCTATTTCCACCTCTCCTCTGTGCAGGAGTCTTTCCAACATAAGGGGTGGCGGGCCGCGATGGATGAGGAAATGGCGGACGCATTGGCTAATCAAATGTGGGACCTTGCTTCCCTTCCTCCTGGCCAATCCCGCGTGGGATGTAAATGGGTATTCATTGTTAAACACAATCCTGATTGAAAGGTTGAATGCCTCAAAGCGCGTCTGGTGGCTCACAATTTTACTCAACAATATGACATCGACTATGAAGAATCGCTCACTATAGTAGCTATGCTTAATACAATGCGAGTATTGATCTCCTTGGGAGTCCATCGCCATTGTAAATTGCATCAACTTGATATCAAGAATACATTTCTTAATGGCGATTTAATAGAGACTAACTATATGCAATAACATCCTGGATATGAGACCATGAGGGAGTCTCTTGTTTGCCGCCTCAGAATATCTATCCTAAAGCAGTCCCTTCAAGCCTGGTTTGACAAATTTAGTCAGGACGTTCGAGATTTTCGATTCACTCGGAGCTCAATAGGCTTATCTTTATTTACTCGTCGTCGCCAAGCGGGTACTATGATCCTTATTGTGTATGTTGATGATATTATCATCACGAATGATGATCTAAATGGTATCCCTATGATCAGCAAGCACTTGGCCTCACACTTTCAGACCAAAGATTTGGACCACCTCCGATACTTCTTAGGTATTGAGGTACCTCATAGACCCGATGGGGTTGTTTTGTCTCAATGAAAGTACTGGATTGATCTTCTCCAGGATGCCGATAACTTGGGTTGTAAGTTAGCTAACACACCCACAGATGCAAACCACAGGCTCTGTGCTCATGAGTCTGACTCTGATCCTGTACCTAATCCGGAGTACTATCTTTATCTAGTTGACAATCTTATCTATTTGACTGTCACATGACCATCTCATTCAATGTTGGAGTGTTAGCCGGTACATGCATGTGTTGTGTGCTCGCCGGAGGAGTGATCAGAGGCAGAGGGGATACTTCGGAGCAGGAAGCAGAAGCTCAGAAGGAACATAGTGAGAAATTACGAGCGACTAGATGTTCGAATGGCGAACGAAGCAGAAGCTCAGAAGGAGCGCTGGAGGGACAATCGTGTCATTCATTCTGGAGGAGATGCTTGCGGGGAAGTTGTTGATGTTGTGGATGGAGATGATAGTTGTGCGGGTTACACCTGGCTAAGGAGGATTCTGCGGATGAAGCTGAGAACGCCTTGCGATGGGTGGCGTTTGAAGAGGCGCAGGCTCGTCGGCTGTTGGGAGTTCACACAGGGTCACGACCGGCTGGAGAAATCGGCTGCTGGGAGAGAGGAAGCAGAGGTTGCGCGGAATCAACAAGCGCGGGCCTCGACGATGAAGAAAGATGGAACAAGGACTGGCGGGCTTTGGGTCGTCGAGGGAGCGGAGAGATGCGACGCTCATTTCAACGGTTGTTCGTAATTCGGGTCAACTGGTTGCGGAAGAGAAGAGGGTCGAAGGCTTTAATATAAAGTTGTTATAGTCCTAGCTTGTATCATCGTCGGGATCTCGTCGAGGTGGTGGTGGAGATACAAGAGAGCCGAGCTCAACCAACAGAGAATGTGAGGAGGAAGAAGGGGAGTCTTTCTCAACCCTAACGCTAGAATGGGGATGAGGAAAGAACTAGAGGGAGGAAGAGAACTTTTCATAATTTCTTTCATAACCTCATACATGACCCAATGAGTCTATTTATAGAGTACAACGACATGAGCACTAAAACATTAAATGAAAATGACACGCACAACAATAAAACATTAAGGCTCAAATTACTCGATACGACTCGATGCATACAACTCGATTCCAGTACATAAAAACTCATAAAAAATACTCGTAAAATAACAGATAATAGATAACTGACAATGTGGGACGCTAGCCTAACAAGTTTACATTGTGCACCTTACAACTATAGTAAACCCCTCTCTGGTTGTATCTGTAACATCCGAAATTTTAATTTGTAATTTAAAATTTTTAATTCAGGGTATGACTTGATTTAGTGTCGACATCGCCACCATCAATTGAGGTAACCATGCATTGTAACCTTTCTAGTAGTCAACTAGTTAATTAATTAATTCTCATTTAATAGAGAAATTTATGAAATTTCATGAGGCGCGATTTAGGGGTTCGCGAGAGCGTTCCATGTTGAAATAATAAGATTATAATGTGTAATGATATTTTTGTAATTTGAGAATAAAAATACAGACCTAATTCTATATTACTCATAAATAACTAAATCAATAACATTCCACGTCATTTCTATCGTTCCTGTCTCGCAGCCGAGCGCACGACCCGCTGCTCCTCACGCAGAAGACTTCCCGCAACATTTTTCTCTCTCGACCAAATAGATCGACGAAGCCTCCGCTTCTTCGTCAATCACAACAGGTTTCCTCCCTCGCAGAGACAACTGATCCTCCGTGCACCAAGTAGTGTGAGTCAAGCAAAAACCTCTGGTGCTGTCTTACTATGCCCACTGTTCTGCAAGAGGTAAAGAACAACCCTTATTGCTCTCTTTCATCACCCCTTCTTCTGCCTCCTTTCAGTACGCGAAAGAGCTATGAGTGATTCCAACAAAAACCTAAGAGGAAGAAGTGATCCATAGATTTGCTTCCTTAGCATATACATTTATTTTTGGTTTTCCGGTTAATTTCAGGTTTTAGATTGCACTCTTGGGAGTACATTGGAGAACCCACGTGTAGTTTCCCACTGTTGGGGAAGAGGTAAAAAGACGCTTTTTTGCTCTTTGTTTCTTCTTTTCACACCTCCTTTTGTTTTCTTCCAGCGTTTGGAATGATGAAGTGTTTCCAGCGAAACCCTAGAAGTAGAGAGGGTGATTCCTAGATCCATCCTATACGCTTATTAATTTGGTGAAGGTTTTGTATTAAATTTCAGGTTTTGTTTAAAGTTGTGGAAGATCGGAGAAGGAATCTGTTATGGGTTGCGTACCCGTTTATCTAGTTAATTAGGATTATCTCCATTAAGGGGTGTCATCATTATATGGATGTTATCATTATGTAGGTGTTCTCGAGCACCGGGCCTAGTAATAGGTGTCATTATCATTATTTGTCTTTGTATGTGTAGTAAGGCATGTGTAAGGTTGTATGAGACAAGTAAGAAGTAATCTAATTCCTTTCTATTGCGTGAGATCATTGGTGGCTCTCTCCTCCAACGAGCAACTTCGCATAGGCAACCGCGGTCAAGGGCTCCGTAGTATCCTCCACCGTCATCTTCGACTCCGGCCACCGCTCCGAGTAGGTCCATAACAACTTGGTATCAGAGCTTCTCGGTCCTCTTCCGCCTACGCACACCAACACTTTCGGTTCTGTCGACACCTTCGCCAAGTCCTTCCCAAGCATTGGCAAGCCCTTTCCCACCCAGCACGACGCTATTTTCGTTTCCCCTCTACAGCAGAACCCAACGACTCCTCTGTATAGCCCAGACGCGCCTGCGAGGCCTCTTCTTCCGCAGGAAGAACACGTCGGCAACCGCAGACCACGCTGGCCATCCGTCTCGTCGAGCCCACCAGCGTCTCCTTTCCGCGGGAAGAACACGACGACAACCACAGGCCACGCTGGCCCTCCGTCTCGTCGAACCCCACACGCCGCAGACCTTCTTTCTGCAGGAAGAACCCGTCGACACCGCAGGCCACGCTGCGCCTTCCGTCTCGTCCAGCCCCACGCACTGCACATGCCAGGTCCTCTCGAGCCCACCACACAGCAGCCCACGCCAGTTCTATTTAATTAAACATTTCCCACCTCCTCACGTCATTTCTATTTAATTAAAACCCTCCCCACACCTGCACGCCTCCTCACGCCATTCTATTTAATTAAACCCTCCCCACACCAGCGCATTACAGTGGACTTCTTTTTCGGGAGCCTCCACGGCAAGGGAAAAGGAAGGCTTTGAGCATAGTATTTGTGTCACCATTGGGCGACGACGCGGCTCTCGTGACAACTCCCAGCCAGCCTCTTCAGAGGAATCAAGTCGTCCAGTCACCCGCTCCGTCTCTCGTGCTATTTCAAGCCGCCATATGGGCGACACACAAGATTTCATGACGGCTCTCCAAGGATTCATGACATCCATAGAGGCCCGCCTTCGGGAAGCCGAAACACGTCATCAGGATGACATGGCCACCATCACCATCAAGCTGCATGAACTGACCGCCGCCTTTCCCGTTGTTAGTACACCGCCTACGGATCACACCAACAGAAGTCAGGCGCCACCACCGCCACTTATCCGCCATGAGCCGCCGACTTTCATCCGCCCGGAAGCTGCTACTATACCACGCTATACTAGGTTGGACTTCCCAATCTACGACGGGAAAACTGATCCATTGGGCTGGCTCACTAGATGCGAGCAATTTTTCGGTCACCAACAAACTCAGGCAGCATAACACCTTCACCTAGCATCCTTCCACATGCTTGACTCAGCTCTATTGCGGGCTTCTCGTCTCCTCACAGACCAGCCGAACCTGATGTGGGAGGACTTCAAACGGTACTGCAACTTGTGTTTCGGTCCTCCTATCCGCAGCAACCCCCTTGGCGAACTCACGTCTTTACGACAAACGGGGTCCGTGGACGAGTACCTGGAACAATTTCAGCTTCTTTTAGCGCAAGTTACCCTCACCCCGGAAATGCAAATCGCCATTTTCACCGCTGGACTCCGCGACTGCCTATGACTGGATGTCGAATTTGAGGCCCCTCCTGATTTAGTGACTGCTATGAGTCTGGCCAGGCTCTGCGACCGTCGCCTCCAGCTGACACAAGAGGCATACCTGCTCCCCAACAGCAACATTTAGCAGGGCTGTCTCGAGGGTTCTCCAGCCCCACCGGTCCGCTGAATATCTCGGACCGAGATGTTGGAACGACGTGCCCATGGATTATGTTTTAACTGCGATGAGCAGTACACTCGCGGACACAGATGCAAAAAGCTTTTTTACCTCCACGTCGAGGACTCCGACGAGGAGGGTGTCGGATGACGCTCGCACCATTGTGCTCCCCCTTGAGCTTGAGGTCAAGCTCATTTTCCACGACGGGTGAGATGTTATGGGTTGCGTACTCGTTTATCTAGTTAATTAGGATTATCTCCATTAAGGGGTGTCATCATTATATGGATCTTATCATTATGTAGGTGTCGAGCACCGGGCCTACTAATAGGTGTCATTATCATTATTTGTCTTCGTATGTGTTGTAAGCCTATATAAAGGCATGTGTAAGGTTGTATGAGACAAGTAAGAAATAATCTAATTCCATTCTATTGTGTGAGATCATTGGTGGCTCTCTCCTCCAACGAGCAACTCCGCATAGGCAGCCGCGGTCAAGGGCTCCGTAGTATCCTCCACCTTCATCTCCGACTCCGACCACTACTCCGGCCACCGCTCCGAGTAGGCCCATAACAAAATCTTGCGAAAAATTCATTATAGAATCATCGCCTTGTGAGGAATTATGCAGCCGCATCGCGTCTATGAACACCGGAGTATTAAATTCCCTTCCTCTTGGCAAGACATCACTTTTTATAGACCCTTTGCCTAAGATGCATAAGAATATACATTAAATCGTATTACACGTAATTTGTGTTAGAATTTCGGTTGGTTCGAATCCGGATCCGAACCGAATCTGAATTCGGTGCGGTTATTTTAGGTCTTGCTGAGACCTAAATAGGGGTTGCCCCGCCTCTTGCCCGATGGAGAGCAAAACCGTGCCCCCTTTGCTGGAGCCGCCACGTTCACGTAAAGAAAAGAAGAGACGCAAGCTTCTCGCCTAGTGTATCCGGCCTCCTGTTCGCGTGAGAGACGAAGCCCCCCCCCCCCCCCCCCCCCTCCAGTTCGCTTGTGAAAGAGCCGCAATGTTTTGGAGAAGAACCATGACTCCTTGTTCGCGTGAGAGGGTTGAAGGCCGCTGGAGTATCCCGATCTCGAGGAGTTCAACCTCGTGTGACTCCTTCGTCTTCTTACCATCTTGGTTTTTGTCGGTCTTAGAGAAGACATCCGCCGGTGTTGGAGGAGAGTGTTGTCATCGACCTTGGAAGAGGAGCGAAGCGGGCTTGGTGTCAAAGGCGTGCGTGGTTGCAGTTGGCCTCGATAGTATTTCTCTCTGGTGGTGGCAGCGGTTGGTCGTCGTCTGACGATGAAGGTTCGTGTGTGAACCTTGTGAGCCCATAGTTCTACGGATTACAGTAAGTATTTCTACTACTCAGCGTGTGTATGTGTCTGATTCCACACCTGGTGCCCTTTATCGGATCCTCTGATTTTCTACTAGTTTGTATTCATTTTATTATGATATTATGATATAAAATGTGTGGTTGTGTTTGATATTTGTGGGATTGCCGACTATTGCATTCTTGTGTTCTTGCTAGCCTTGTGTTTGCAGATACGTCTGTGTGCATCGTTTACCCGGGTCCCCTTACAAGTGGTATCAGAGCTAGGATCGTAGGCGATTGATTGGACGTTCCGGTTTAGGTTTTAGTCAACGGTAGGTGACAATATTGGTCCGCTCCCTACCTTCCTAAGGCTTCATTTGGTTCGGCGGTGGCGGATGCAGCCGGCGGGTCCAAACCAAGCTTGTCAGGATCGCGATCCGGATCGTAGGATCGCACGATCCTACGATCCGGAATTTGATATTCGATCTGGATCGCGCTTGGGATCGGGATCAGGCTTTAAGTGGCTGGGATCGCGTGTGGGATCGTTAGGATCGCGATTCATGCGCGATCCTAACGATCCAGCGCTTCTTTAATTAATTAATTCCCGGCCTTTAAAAAATCTTTCTCGCGTCTCAGGTTCCGAAACGCCAGTCCAAAGTCCAAACCCTATTCCTCTTTGCGGCTGCGCTCTCCTACGGTCCTGCTCTCAACGGCGAGAGATCGGCCATTTCCTGCTCTCATCGGTCATTTCCTACAATAGATCGGCCATTTCCTGTATCGTTCACTTGTTCCGACTTCCGCAGTCCGTCATTCTACGGCGACATTTTGCGGTTCTGCCGTTCTGCCATTTCCTGCAAGGTAAGCCGTAAGCAACTAAGCGCATGATAGAATATGTAGCTCTCTCGAGTCTCGACTCTCATACTGCGGCTCATCGCCATTCTTCTTCAAGATTCCTGAATATGTAGCTCTCTCCGACAGTCCGCCGTCCTCTTCTAGTTGTTTTCACTTTTTACCATGTATTTTTCCATTTCCTGTATCAGGGAAGCAAGGAAGCACATCTTTGCATAGCCTTTCAGTGATTTTTTCATTTCCTGTACGGTTGTACCTGCAAATCTGCAATTAAGGTTCTTACACTGAACTTTGTGCATTATAGAATATAGATTCCTGAATATTTTCCGGTTACTTTCAGATATGCAATCAAAATTTCAGAACTTGCATGCTGTTAAATCTGAACTTGCACATTGTCCAATCAAATATTAACCTGCAATTGCATGAAGCCAAGAAAATATCAATACTTTCCATTAACAATTTGTCCTCTTCTAGTGGTTTCCATTTTTGTTAACTTTTTGAAATTTGTAGATGTCCGCTTCGGGTTCGGGTTCAAATCCCATTAGCAAAAAGTGCCGAAAGAATGCTTCTGGTTCTAGAAGTGATCCGGGTTGGGAGCATGGGATCGAAATTGACAGTACAACTAAAAATGAAAGTGCAAATATTGTCTAGTCATTAGATCTGGTGGAATATACAGGTTGAAACATCACTTAGCAGTGACAAAATTTAACGTGGAAGCTTACACAAAAGTACCTGAAAATGTAAGAAATCAATTTTTGATTATTCTTCAAGCTCATGGAGAGGATGCTCTAAAGAAGAAAAGAGATATTGAGGAATCCACAGTTGACTATGAGGTTGGCTTGGGTCAAGTAAAAAAAACCAATGGATGTTTTTGTTAGAAAGACAAGTCAATCAACAATTAGTCATATATTCAAAAAAGATGCGCGTGAAAAAACATGTCAACAAATTGCTCGTTTCTTCTATACAAGTGCAATTCCCTTCAATTGTGTGAAGAACCCGGAATTCATAAGCATGATCGAAGCAATCGGCCAACATGGCCCCGGAATGAAACCACCTTCTTATAATGACATTAGAGTTAAATATATGAAACAAGAGGTGGCTAGAACTCTAGAATTACTAGAGGAGTACAAGGCGGAATGGAGGAAAGTTGGTTGCACAATTATGTCTGATGGATGGTCAGATAGGAAAAGGAGATCCATATGCAACTTTTTGATGAATAGCCCAAAAGGCACCGTGTTCTTGTCTTCCATAGATACTTCTGATATTTCTAAAACATCAGACAAAGTTTTCCAAATGTTAGATGAAGTTGTGGAGAAGATTGGGGAGGAAAATGTTGTGCAAGTGGTAACAGATAATGCTTCAAACTACAAGGCGGACGGTCATTTGTTGATGGAGAAGAGAAAAAATTTATATTGGACACCATGTGCTGCCCATTGTATTGATTTGATTTTAGAAGATTTCTAAAAAAAATTAAGATGCATAAATTAACGATAGCAAAGGGTAGAAAAATAACAACATACATCTATTCTAGAACTTTGCTTCATACTTGGTTGCTTGATTTTACAAAGGGGAGAGAATTGATCCGACCTGCAGTCACCAGATTTGCAACAGCTTACTTGACCTTGGGATGTCTTTCGGAGAACAAAGGTGGTTTGATGTCAATGTTTACTTCTTTCAAATGGAGGTCTAGTAGATTTGCTGGTTCGAAAGAGGGGAAATCAATTCAAAAAATTGTTTTGAACACAAGCCGATTTTGGTCTCATGTCACAATATGTTTGAAAGCAGCTTTTCCACTCATCAAAGTGCTTATAATGGTTGATTCAGAGGGTCCTATGATGGGATTCATATATGAGCAGATGGATAGAGCAAAGGAAAAGATTCAATTAAATTTTGATAACATAAAAAAAAGGTAAGTAATTTAATTATTTTGAATTCAAGTGTTAATATGTAATGGTTATTTTTTTGTGCTAATATGCAATTGTTATTTTGTGTTATATTGTAGATATGAGCCAATATGGGTCATCATTGATGAGAGATGGGCAAGCCAACTGCATAGGCCATTGCATGCCGCAGCTTATTATTTGAATCCTCATTATCACTTTAGCCCAACTTTTAGAGCAGATGCAGAAGTAAAAATTGGCTTTTACAGTTGTCTCCAACGAATGATTCCAAACGAAGATGAGAGAACAAAGATAGATATTCAGATGGATGATTTCAAACATGCAAGAGGCTTATTTGGATTAGACTCTGCAAAGGCAACTAGAAGCAAAAGATCTACAGGTCAAACATTTTTAGTTTATTATTCATTAAGCATGTTAATATCATATTAAGCATTTACAATATTGTAATTTATAGCTGATTGGTGGGATTCCTATGGAGATAATTGCCCGGAATTGAAAAGATTTGCAATTTTGGTTCTAAGTTTGACATGTAGCTCTTCCGGATGTGAACGCAATTGGAGTGCATTTGAGATGGTGAGATCATTTGCTCGTAAATATCCAAACATATAAGTTGTAATATTGAATCATGTATTAGTGCTCTTATTATTTTTTGTTGTCATAATATTTAATAGGTGCATTAAAAAAAAAGAAACCGCTTGCGTCAAAAAAAATGAATGATCTAGTTTTTGTGATGTAGAACATGAAATTGTTGGAACGCCAAGTAAAAAGGGATACACAATTGAAGGAAAAGTTTTTTAATTTCGAGGACATCCCGTCTGATGATGAATGGATCACAGAGATAGAAGATCCAGTTCTTCCTCGTAAGGGCAACTGGTTAGGGATTCTTCGAAATAGAGATACACAAGAAACTTTTAGTGATGATAGTTTTGAAAGGCATGTTGAAGAACAGGTTACGAAAGTAAATGAAGAATGTAAGTTTTATAATAATTCATCAGATAATGCAAAACTTTTCAACTACATTATGCATCAAACGTTCATTTAATTATATTCTTGCATTTTAGGTGGAGTCGAAGATCTTACCATAAGGCGCACTGACCTCGATGCTATCGAGTATATTAGTGAGGGTGAATAGGATGATGATGATGATGAGAATGCAAGTGGTGATGATAATGATGCGATAATTGGTGATGAGGATATGGTCGATGTACCGGTTAATGATTTGTACTGATGGTTTTATGCTCTCCAAGATTATTGATTGTTACAGTCTTACAAATATTAGTTTTTTATTTGTCATTTGACGTGTTGTTAACTTGTTATGCACTTATGCTTAAACTTTTTTTTATCTTTGATCATGATCATAATGTTGCTTTGTTATTTTGAGTCAATTTATGTAGCATATGCACGTGAAACTATAAGCTTATTTAAGCATGCAGGTAAAGCCTCAAGGTTGACAAGTTCAAGCTTAATGAGTTTTCAAGGACATCAGAATCAAAATTCTTAACGGTACGAGTTAAACTCAAGTGATTAATTTCTATTTTCTTCGTGTTTGATCAAATTTCCACATTCAACATATGAAAATGATTAATTTTATAGTTTTTTGTATTGATTTTTTGTACAATTGTATGATACCAAATTCAATTTTATATTTTAAGTCTTACTTTATGAATGTAGTAGGATCTTACGATCCTCGATCCGATCCTACGAACCGATCCGATCCAACCCCCAAAACGATCCCACCTAGGATCTCGATCCTGACAACCTTGGTCCAAACGGAGCATTGGAACCGGAGGGGTGGAGGTGGGGTTCAAAACGCTCCATTTAGGTGCCTTTTCCTCTTTCCGGCGGGTGCAAACGGAGCAAACGCCACCGGCACCCATTTGTTTACCCTCCGTCCGACGGCGTTTGCTCCAAACGGAGGAGGCGAAACGCCAAACCAAACAAAGCCTAAAAATGATCTGTGAATTAATCAAATCGCCTAATGCCACTGTGAGCAGCTATGGTAGGGAAGAATAAAGTGTTGGCCAGATATTCAGTAGAGAAATTTGACGGTAGCAGAAACTTCCGCCTATAGCAGATTCAGATCAAGGATATGTTGGTTGAGCCGGGTTTGATGCGAGTGTTGCGGGGGCATGATTCTTTGTCCGCTCCGGTGAAGGATTCTGAGTGGCTTGAGTTGGATGAGCGCGCCAGCAGCACCATCAGGATGTGCGTCGACGATAAGGAGTTGTTTAACATTGGCGTTGAAGAGTCTGTTGTCAAGCTGTAGGAGAAGCTTGAGGGACTATACATGAGCAAGTCGTTGACCACAAGGTCGTTGCTGAAGCAGTGATTATACAGACCGAGATGCAGGAGGGTGGTAACTTGCAGGAACACTTTAATGTGTTCGGTGGTCTTCCAAACCAACTGCATGTGGTTGTTGTTAAGATGAAGGAAGAAGACAACTCGTTTGCATCTTCCCTAGCTCCAGACGGCCTACAAGTACATGCAGACCACATTACTATATGGGAAGGACACAGACCTGAAGCAGAACACATATGCGTTATTGTCCAGTCAGATGTTGTCGGACCCCACTCCTGGGCTGAGCAGCGTTGGCAGTAGGAGGACGAGGGAGGCAGTTCGGGAAGGGATCTGGTAGTGCACGAGCCAGCTTTGCATCGAGGAAGAATGCAATGACATGCTACCACTGCATGCAGAGCGGCTATATCAGGAGGAATTGTCTGTTGCGTGCGCAGAGTTCTGAGGACGCCCAGAGTGCGGGCATGGCGGTGTTAGACCTGATAGAGGAGAGTGATGACGCTCTTACCATCACTAAAAGTCGGAATGACTCTGATAGATGGATATTGGATTTCGGTGTTTCGCAGCACATATGGTTAGATACGGCGATGTTCAGTTCACTGGAAGTGACGACTGGATCAGTCTTTCTGGGTGACAGCTCAGTCACGGGAACAGGGATGGTGGACATCCAGACGTATGACTGAGCAATGTGTAGGATTGAACGGGTGCATCTGGTACTCAAGATGTGCATGAATTTGATATCATTGGGCAGATTGAACTCCAGAGGATGCAATTTTGCAGCGAGAGGAGTTCTGACGGTGACGCGAAGGCGCATCATGCTTATGCGAGATGAGCAGTATGGTAGTCTATACCGGCTGATGGAGACTATGATGCGAGGCGGTGCACCCATGATTTCTGCGGCTGACAGATTGGTTGGTCGTAGTGGTGCAGGAGATCGCCCTTCTGGGACTCTGGCTAGACGAGTCAGGTTTTACGATCCGATTGCGACAACGTTCATGGGTTGAGCCCATGTAGAAATGAGTGACTGGAGCAGATCGGATGCGCCTCAGGTCATTGAGGTGGTACTTAATGCATTCCTGGTGCTTTGTGCAGGTGGTGGCTCCGGATCACAAACAAAGGTGGTGGTTTGTTATGATTTCGATTGGTTCGGATCTGGATCCGAACTGGATCAGTTATTTTTAGGTCTCGCTGAGACCTAAATAAAGGATGCTTCGCCTCTTGCCAGATGGAGAGCAAAATGGCGCCCCCCTTTGCTGGAGCCGCCCCCGTTCGCGTGAAGAGAAGAAGAGCGCATGTTTCTCACCCAGTGTATCCGACCTCTTGTTCGCGTGAGAGACGAAGCCGCTCCCGCTAGTTCGCATGTGAAGGAGCCGCAAGGTTTGAGAGAAGAATCGTGAGTCCTTGTTCACGTGAGAGGGTTGAAGGCCGTTGGAGCATCCCGATCTTGAGGAGTTCTACCCTATGTGACTCCTTCGTCTTCTTACCATCTTGGTTGTTGTCTGTCTTGGAGAAGACATCCGCCGGTCTCAGAGGAGGGTGTTGTCGTCGACCTTGGAAGAGCAGGAACGAAGTGGGTTTGGTGTCGAAGGCGTGCGTGATTGCAGTTGGCCTCAACAGTGTTTCTTCCCGGTGGTGGCAGCGGTTGGTCGTCATTCGATGACGAAGGTTCGTATGTGAATCTTGTGTCTCCGTAGTTCTACGGATTGCAGTAAGTACTTCTACTACTTGGCGTGTGAAGGTGTCTGATTCCACACGTGGTGCCCTTTTCGGATCCTCTATGCTTTTCTCATAGTTTGTACTCATTTTATTATGATATAAAATACGTAGCTGTGTTTGATATCTGTGGGATTGCCGACTATTGCATTCTTGTGTTCTTGTTAGCCCTGTTATTAGCAACTGCGCATGTGGGCGTTGTATACCCCAGCCTCCTTATAATTTGTTACTGCATGTTAAGTGTCATTATTTTTTATAAATCAACACCTTAATTATTATATGAAAATCTATATTTTATTGCAATGATAGAAATGACTAAGATGATGAATGCAACTAGGTGAAGAATAAAAGAGTAAAATGTGTAATAATCCTCAGACTAGTGGCCTCATGCGAACGACATAATATAATGATCGTACCAACCACTAGATGATCAACTCAGGGGGACACGAGAGGTGCTTCTCATGATTGGTGGATGAACACCATCATACTCATGGGGCCCAACATACCATATTAGCCTCAGACATGGGTTCGATGACACATACTTCCACGCTTGGAAATAGTTAGATGTGAGTTCGTGTTCTGCGCAAGGGACACATCAGGACACCTCTGGTTGCCATCAAGGATTAAATAACTAGAATGTGCTCAATAAGCCACGAAACATAAATTTAATAAGAACATGAAATTGAGCTATCTCAACTTTAGGAAAGAACACATAACCTTAAAATTTCTATACCTCAAGAATTTAAAACTATGAATAGAATTCATAATGTGACAATTACAAAAATGATTATTTATGTTAGTACAACTTGTTTTATTCAAAAGCACGTATAATTACCTTGTTAGAAATCATGACAAATAGATGCAATTGTTGCATACTTATAGATGTTCATACATATTTTACTTATATCATTTTAGTGTCACCGGGAGGAAGAGTTTTTCTTACTCACCAGTTGGGCTGACCCCTTCTTTTCAGAGATCGCAAGTCGTGGGATTCACTTAAGATACGCTTTCAATGGTTTCTACAATTTAGTATGTCTTTCCTTTCAGTATGATGTATCACTTACATGTGGACTTTAATTGTATCAGACATGGTTTAAATTCCAGTTATTCAGATTTATTGTACTTTATATTTCTAGTTGGCTCTGTGAATCAAATTTTGAGGTATTCATTTACCTTGGCTTCATTATTTAGTTTCTCATGTATGTTTTAGATACTTCTTTCATATTTAGTGCATTATACCAATTTTATTACCGTTGCTTAGTTTGCTTCATATCACGAGTGTCGGTCGGACTTTTTACTTATTGCTAAACTAGGTAGAGATGTAATGGTATCAATACTAACAAAGACAAAAAATGGCATTCATAAAATAGTTAGGATAAATAATAATGTAAGAGAGATAAATAATTAATAGAAATTGATAAATAAAGCTTACCTCAACCAAAGAGTTCAGTTCAACCGCATTTTTCACAGGCATGCTTCTGATTAAGCTTGCTCTTAACGGAAGACAAACAACACGATCTTGATGACGCAGATTTAGAGATAAAGGTTGCACAGAAAAGGTATTACTGAAAATATCTGATATATTGGCTACCTCTTTGTCCGACAGATTTCCATGGCAGAGACCTTCAACATGTATCTGCAAGTTAGTTTTTTCCAAGATTATTTCCAGACTCTTCTGGCATAAAACTTTCAAAGGATTAGAAAGCTATTTTTTTCCATGATTATAAGATTCATCATAAACAAGATGTTTATGTCATGCTTGCATACCTGAGAAAGGAGAATTGGAATAAATTCCTCCAAATCAGAAAGTGATAAATTAACAAGGTAATTCAACTTCTCATTTGCATCCCACAACTTTTCTCGTAGGACTTGTAATCTCAAATATGAGGAATAAGTCAAAGGCTTCAAATTGGTATTTTTTAGGGTTCTTTCCATATCCTCCTTAATGACCTGTAAATTCTTAGAATTATAATTAAACAATAAATATCTTAATGAAACAGTAGAAGACCAAACTTTTCATTAGAGTACCTTGAATCGATCGATCTTGGGTATAAAAGATCTAGAGATGGACAATATGTTAGATAATAAATTTGATAGTTTATCATTAAAACCGAAAATCTTTAGCTCAAGTTTGTCCCCTATGATTACCAAAGATGTCTCCAGCTTAGCCACACCAGCCTGCACATTGCTTTCATGAGGTTCATTAAACAATATGTAAAGATAGTATGATTTAGTTCAAACCGGTAAAATACTAGTTAATATACACTAATATTACAAAAAAGATTGATATGCAGTAATATAAAATCTCAGGCCTTCATTTAAAAAGAGATTCATATTATCTTTCTTGTAAATATTTTTAATATGTTTCTAGTATACGGTGGAGAATAGTTCCAACAAGGATATGGTCTTTGTACATCATCAGGCTATTCCTTCGCTATATCATATAAGGTACTCGGTTGAGGTAAAGGTTCGGTATAAAGACTACTCCTCGACAACTACTCCTTTATAGATCAATAGGCTGAAGAACATGAGAGGTTTCTTCTTTACAATTCTGAATATGGTGCATTTAAACCTGAAATCTTCTATATGACTGGACATTTTGATGAGATCAAGTCACACAAGGGTCTACACAACGATCGGAGCCATTCATTTTATGTGGACCGATGATCCACATACTGCATCATGTTTTAATCAAATGGCCTTTTTTCCCTAAATTATATGTAATATTTTATTTGTAATTAACATCTTTTCCACATTCACTATCTTGTATTCAACTTGTCTACTTGTGAACTTTTCTCTATGAGATTCATGATGGCATATAAGAGATCAGAAAAGCAGGCACAAACAAATGTGACATGAAACGCAGCCAGCAGGAGTATTCTATATCCAATAAATAAAAAAGTGATTATGGACTACAGGATTCAATTGTATACAAAACACAAAAACTGAGCTACCAAAATAGGTGCTTTAATGTGTTGAAATAATCTACCTCGCCTAATATTTTATTTGTAATTAACATCTTTTCCGCATTGACTATCTTGTATTCAACTTGTTTACTTGTGAAATTCTCTCATATGAGATTAATGACATACAAGAGATCAGAAAAGCAGGCACAAACAAAATGTGACACGAAACGCAGCCAGCAGGAGTATTCTATATCCAATAAATAAAAATTTGATTGTGGACAACAGGATTCAATTGTATACAAAACACAAAAACTGAGCAACCAAAATAGGTTCTTTAATGTGTTGAAATAATCTACCTCGCCTAAGATAAATTCATTTTAATTTGACTAAGATCAATTCATATGACAACAAATCACGTTAATGCAGGCGATGGTGCAGATGAATCCTGAATACTCCAGTAAGGTTACTGTGAAGCTTGACGAAGATGTCACGCTAGAAGGAAGGCTGTGTCGGAGAGAGAGATGATCTGCAAATTAATCTGGTTGTTCTGAAGTTAGTATTGACTAAACTTGACAGGACAGGTACTGTTGGCATAGAGTTGCCGGCAGGCTTGGTTGCTATGAAAAGCATTGTTAATGAGAGCCAAAAAAATGAAAATGCAGGGTTGGAGATAGATATGAAGAAGAGGTTTACATCAGGATAGTAGTTCAGAGCACCCATAGCTTGGGTATAACAATCAGGTTTGCATACGATGCATTGGTTGTGTCTCCTGAGTAAATGAGTTCTCATGACAAAGTTATGAACTTTTTGCAGTACATCCAGCCAAAAAGACAGATAACACTCGATAACTAATAAATACATTACCTGATATATTATCTCGTTCAGCTCATCCTTAAGAAGATTTACACACAGCTCCGTTAATACGCAGTTCCTCAGATTGTTATACCCATCCTTAACAGTTATCAAGAAATAAGCATTAGCCCGTGGAACATTGAAAGTGACGTCAATTTTGTACCACAACTTAATTAATGAATTGTCGATGATGCATTTTGGATAATTTGCATTTGTTGAATTCGGTGACATATTTGCATTGCGCAAGAAAAACTCCCGTGGAATATACTCATTCTTCAGAGGCAAGTGCAATGATGAATTTATTTGGGGAGGATCTTCCCAAAGTTCAAGAATGGATGACGGGATGTCTTCCTCAAGATAGGATGATCCAAACCACGGTTCACGTAGGTTATCTGTGATTCAAAAGTACATACATCAGCATCATATATTAGTAAAAAGACATGAGAATATCGAATATCATATGAATAGAACCATAACTCCCTCAATAAGTGAGATTTAAGTGATATAAGTGTAATGTAAATATGAATCTGTCGATTAATTGATACAAACACGGGAGATCCAATCGGCGGTCGGCAGTTCACACTATACACACGTCGCGCGCGTGTGCCGGATATGGCGTAATCAAAGGAGGAATTATCTTTAATTGCAGCTTCCCTATTATTGTTTTCCTATTGTTGTTTTCATATTATTGTTTTTCCTGCATTTAGTTACTTTCAATTGTCGCAATTTCTATTTCCGTTTCCCGCCTTTTATATTGAATCCCTCCCCTATATAAGGAAGGGATCACATTAGAGTTGGTATGCGTGTATTGGCTTTTTGTTGAAAGAAATTGGAGAGGGAATACAACCAAGCGTATCCCGCTTGCCCTACCCGTCCGCCTACTAACAATTTGGTCCGACCATGCTTCTCGCACGTCGCACTCCGCACGCAACCCTGCATGCGTCCCGGCGTGCCACCCGATCGCGTCCCTTGCCCTACACACCTCGTTACGTTTGCACGTTGTCTTCCACACCGCGGATCGGCCCTCCTGCACTAACAATTTGGTTCGACCTTGCCGCTCGCACATCGCACTCAGCGCGCATCCCTGCTCACGTCCCGGCGTGCCACACGATCGCGTCCCTCGCCCTACACACCTCGCTACGTTTGATCATCGTCTTCCACACCGCGGTTCGGCCTGCCAGCCGCTATCGCCAACCTCTTCCACTTACTGGTTTCGCCCTTTCAGCGGGTTCTCCATCGGTGCATGCCCCTCACCCGCTGCATGGCACGAGACAAGGGCTCCATGGCCGCCACCCCCTATTTTGAGGCCCTCTCTGACCTCCAAGTCGTCGTACGTGAAATCCACTCTCTCCTCGCCACCAGCACGACGCCTTCGCCGCCACCACCTGCACCGCTACCCTCCTTCACCACCAGCACCGCGGGGCCGTTGGGCTCTCTTCCGCCCTCGGGCGCACCGCCTGCACACCACCTTCGGCGCCTCGAGATTCCAGTTTTTGACGGCCGCGATCTAACCGCGCAGAGCAATACTTTGACCTACAAGCCACCCCGGACTTCAAGATGGTTCCTAACGCGGCAATCTACATGGAGAGCTTGGTCCTCCACTGGGTTCGCAGGCTACGCCAGTCCAATCCTACGCTCTCGTGGTCGCACCTCAAGGAGAAGATAATTCGTCGCTACGATACACGAAAAACAGGACATCCCTTCGAACGATTGAGCAATGTTCGCCAGACAGAGTTCGTAGACTCCTACATCGACACCTTCATTGAAGTGGCCACACAGGTTCCCGGGCTCTCGCCTGACCACAACTTGGGTATTTTCCTCCCCAGTCTCCGCCACCATATTCGGGCACGACTTCGGGTGCATGACCCCACCACCCTATCACAGGCTATAGAGCAAATCTGCTATGTTGAGGTAGACTTCGCCACCTTCGCCGCGGCTTCTCATTTGACAGGCACCCAACCCACACGACGACCATATCCAGCGAAGTCGTCAGCCACTTCGGCCCGCCTGCTTCCAGGACCCCATGGGGTCTAGGGCCAATCGTCGACGTGCCCTCCTCCTACCCCCGCTCGGGCAAAGGCGTAGCTCCACAATCTCCACAATATCTCGACCTTCGCAGCAAAGGCCTATGTTTCCGTTGTAAGGGACTGTATTCTCCCACTCACGATTGACCAAACAAGGATTTCAAAATGCTACTCGGAGGCGAAGATGATGACATCGGTTTAGCCGATTTCGAAGCCTTGGAGCTCGACGAGGACAACCTATGTATTACCCCGCCGACACAACGCCAATGCTTGGACGTCTCTTGTTACTCGGCTCACGGCCTAACCAGACCATGCACAATGAAATTGGCCGCCTCGCTCGGCAACCGCCCCGTGGTGTTGATGATAGACAGTGGGGCGAGTCACAATTTCATTTCTGCTGACCTCGTGGCGGAGATTCTCCTACCGATTACGCCGGCTCCTGGATTCCACGTGTATCTCGGCGATGGCCGAGACGCTCGCACGATGGGGGGTTGCGTCGGTCTTTCCCTCACCATCAGCTCGTACCAAGGCAAAGACGGTTTTTACGTCGGACTAGGCGGATTGGACGTCATCTTGGGAGTAGCTTGGCTACGCACGTTGTGTGATATCAAGCACAACTGAGACAACCTCACAATGACTTTCAAAACTCCAAGGCACATGCACCACTTGCAAGGGGACCTGGCGTTTGCACGTTCACCGGTCGGCCTACGCTCGATCCTCCGAACCGCCAACCTGGACTTCAGCATCCTCCTATGTCACATGGGGAAAACGCGTCGTCGACACCACCAGAGCCGCACACACCGACATCCAGAGATTATTGGACCTACATGGGTCCCTCTTCACCACACCGCACGGGCTTCCTCCGAACAGGGCCTCAGATCACTCCATTGTCTTACAGCTGGGTGTGTCTGCGGTGTCTGCGGTGTCTGTCCGCTCACACCGCTATGGTCACGATCAGAAGGCGACCATGGAGGCAATGGTCGCAAAGACGCTTAAGCTGGTTATCATACAACCAAGTGCAAGTCCCTTCTCCAGCCAAGTACTTTTGGTACGGAAGAAAGACGGCAGTTGACGATTCTGCGTGGACTATCATGAGCAAATAAACTCACAATTCGTGGCAAGTACCCGATTCCACTCATACAGGAACTACTGGATGAAATGCAAAGCGCGACCTATTTCTCCAAACTGGACCTACGCTCGGGCTACAATCAAATCCGGATCCGGTCCGAGGACGTGCCCAAGATGGCATTCCGCACCCACGATGGCCATTATGAGTTCCTCGTCATGCCTTTTGGTTTGATGAACGCGCCGGCCACGTTCTAGTCCACCATGAACGATGTGTTCCGCCGGCACTTGCGTAAGTTCGTTTTGGTTCTCCTTGATGACATCTTGGTCTATAGCTCTTCTTGACAACTTCAGTTGAAGCACCCGACGTTTGTGCTACAACTCCTAGAGGATCACCAGTTTGTGGCCCATACGAAAAAGTGTGTTAGGTAAAACGCCGATTGAGTACTTGGGCCAAATCATCTCCGTCGTCGGGTTAGCCATGGACCCCGGCAAGATCGACGCCGTCACGCAGTGGACAACACCGACGAGTATTCGTGCGGTACGCGTATTCTTGGGCTTACTACCGCCCTTCATCCACAACTACGATGCACTGACACCAAGCTTGTAGATGTCGGACGGACAAGTCGGCCAACATGTCATTTTTGAGGGGAAATCGCAACGTTAGCGACACAGATGGAAAAAATGATGTTTTCTAGTATGGCGGCCGACATGTCGGACATGTCGGCCCGACATGTCGGTTTATGCGGCGACATTAACTATGAACCCCATTAATGGCTATTAGCACCCCAAAAAAATACTAAAAAACCCCGAAAAACCTAAAATCCCGCTGCACTGTAAGTCTCCCGCTGCCCTCGATCGATCTCATCTCCCGCTGCCCCACTGTTCTCTGTTGTTGCTCGATCGATCCCGTCTCCCGCCGTTCTCTGTTGCTGCTCGATCGAACCCGTCTCCCGCTGCCCTCGATCGAACCGCTCCCGCTGCACTGTAAGTTTTCTTCTTTTTCTTCTTCCCTGTTGTTCTTCTTCTTCTTCTTCTTCTTCCCTACTATTCTTCTTCTTCCCTGATGTTCTTCTTTGCTGTTCTGCTGTCATCTTCTTCTTCGTCTTCTTCTTCTTCTTCTTCCCTGCTGAATAATCTAAAAAATGTTGTCATACAAATTCAAGAGTGGTCTTAGAAATGTTCTCACATCTCTATAAATATCTGTAGTACTAATATATTATGCTTCAATTTTTGAAATGTTATGCTAATTAGCTACTGAATGCCTTCTTCTTATTATTCGTGTCTACATTGATATTATTTGTTCTATTTTGTTTTTACCACTTATGTGGCTCTTAATCTAAATATATGTAGTTCTTAGTTCTTACTCAAATATTCGTTGATTAATTTCAGAAAAAAATATTGTAGATTTATATAAGAGTAGCAGCTTTTGTGGAGCATTAAAATTTTGGTAATAAGCTGAGGTACGATTATACTTTCTAGTTTAAATGTTTAATACTTTAATATGATTTTGTGATGTTGTATTATACTATTACTTGATTGAAAGTATGCAACATTTCTTATTTATTTCAAATTGATTAAACATTTGTTAGTAGTTTCATTTTCTAATATGACTTTTGGTGTATACTTCGTTAAATAAAATAATTACCATCTAATTAAAAAAATATATTATATATATAATATATATATAATGATACAATCCGACATTTTGAAATGTCTATGATATATCCCCCGCAATCCGACGTCCGACATAAAAAACCCAAACCGACACGAGTCCGACATTTGCAAGCTTGACTGGCACGACCACTGGCAGATCTCAAAAAGGGGGCACCGTTTGTTTGGAGCTCGACAACGCAGGAAGCATTTCATAATTTACAATGCACACTCGTCTCTACCCACGTCCTAGGCATGCTAGATTTCTCCAAGTCCATCGTTGTTGAGTGTGATGTATCGGTGAAGGGAGTTGGCGGGTTCCTCATGCAAGAGGGACGCACCAACACATATTTTAGCAAGGATTTCACTAACCGGCGAGAAGCGGGCTCAACATACGACAACGAGCTACGAGCACTTGTTCTTGCCATCCAACATTGGCGGCCCTATCTCCTCGGTCGGTCGGTCGTGGCACCTACAAATCACCGCAGCCTACGATATTTATGGGGTCAGAAAGTCATGACACCCCCCCAACAACTAAGGATCTTCAAGCTCTTAGGGTACCACTACATCGAATACAAAACGGGACACACAAACGGCACATCGGATGCCTTGTCCCGCAGGGAGCACGCCGACACATTGGCGGCAATCTCCCATTTTTGGTGGCGGGACACGAATGAAATGCAGATGTTCAGAAGGATCCCTACTACGCCACCATTATTCAAGACCTACGAGGCGACCCCAGATCACACCCACCCTTTCGCCTAGTGGGAGATCGGCTTTACTACCGAGACCAGCCCGTGGTCGTCGAGTTATCGTCATGGGTACCCTGACTGCTACAGGAGTTCCACGCCACGCCGGCAGCCGGCCACTCCGACGCCTACCCGACGTACCACCGACTCGCCGCCTCCCTCTACAGGTGGGGCATTATGAGGATTGTGCAACAATTTGTGGCCAATTGCCTGACTTGCCAAAAGTCCAAGTACAAGGCTCTCGCACTGACTGGATTGATCTAGCCCTTAACCGTACCCGACCTTGTCTGGGAAGACATAGGCATGGACTTCATCATCCACCTTCCTCATTCTCAGGGCTACGATTGCCTCCTCGTGGTGGATCGCCTCTCTAAGCACGGGCATTTACCCATTAAGCATCCCTATACCACCAGTTCGGTCGCCAAAATTTTCATATGAGAGGTGGTCCGACTCCAAGGCTTCCACAGCTCCATCGTCAGCGATCGCGACTCAGTATTCATGAGTGATTTGGCAAGAGATTTCGTCTGCAGAGCACAAAGTTGTGCTTCAGCACATCATACCACCTGCAAACAGACGGGAAAATGAAAGTTCTCAATCGTTGTGTCGGCGCGTATTTGCGATGTTTTGCAACCGAGCAGCCCCGACAATGGACCCACTGGATCGCATGGGTTGAACTATGGTACAATCCTATCAGTCGGCCACAAGTGTCACTCCCTTCCAGACGGTCTACGGGCGGCCGCCTCCACAGATACCATGCGGTTTACTCGGAGAATGTCAAGTGCAGGCCTTGACCTCCGATCTCCAGGATCGAGACGAGGCCCTTCGTCAATTGAAGCACCACCTTTCCCAAGCCCCGCAACGCATGGTCCAGCAGGCCAACCGTCACCGTCACGAGGTGGTATTCTCACCGGGCGAGAAGGTGTTCGTCAAATTACGTCCTCACAGGCAGAGTTCGTTGGTCGGACGACTACATCCCAAGATTTATATCTGATTTTATGGTCCCTTCCTGATCTTGGAGAAAATAGGGGAGTTAGCCTACCGCCTACAACTGCCTACCGTTATCCGCATCCACCCGGTCTTCCATGCATCGCAACTCAAGAGAGCATTAACGAACCAACCCCTTCAGTCCACTCTACCGGACGGGTTAATCGTGGAGTCAATTCCACAATATGAGCCGACGGAAGTCCTAGGCTCTCGAGTCGAGCACATTCAAAGGTAGCACGTGCGACAAGTCTTCATCAAGTGGAAGGAGCAGCTAGCCGAGGAAGCCATGTGGAATGTAGCGAACAAGATCAAGGCGCAGTTCCGGGATTTCAACCTTGAGGACAAGGTCGTTTTGGTAACCGGGAGTGTTGATACGAACACAGGAGATCCCATCGGCAGGCGGCGGTTCGCACAAGTATACACATGTCGCGCGCGTGTGCCGAATATGGCGCAATCAAAGGAGGAATTATCTTTAATTGCATCTTCCCTATTATTGCTTTCCTATTGTTGTTTTTCTATTCTTGTTTTTCCTACATTTAGTTACATTCACATTGTCGCACTTTCTATTTATTTTTCCCACCTTTTGTATTGAATCCCTCCCCTATATAAGGGAAGGGATCACATTAGAGTTGGTATGCTTGTATTAGTCTTTCAAATATGACCCAGTGTATCCTGTTTGCCCTACCCGTCCGCCTTCTAACATTAACCGTGGAAATGCACCAATGTCACAGGAAAACAATGGATGAGACTATCAATTCATTTGTCAAGCATAAAAGGAACAATATCATGCTCTAAATTTGGCCACTTACAACCAACAAATTAGGCCAACAAGTCATAACTTAGAGTTAAAAAAAGAACGCATCTGCAAAGCCTAATAAAACTTCAGATTTCCCCAACCGTCAAGACTAGGAAATAAGCAGCTCACACACCTAGCCATTCACACCGCTACATCACCCTAACAGTTACAATGGCCCCAACAAAAAATTTGCATTTCCCTATAAACTGAATTAAAAGAGAACATTGGGAGATGAATTGCAGTATAATATTTTGAAGTATATCATTACATGAGTTCAATTATTTGCATGGTAAAACATTTTTATCAGGATAAAATGCCATGAATAACTAAACCTAGGATAAAAACAAAGCACTAAACTTAATGGAGTAAGGATTTAAGAAAACAGCAGAATTACCACGTGATTCCTTATTGAAGGACTTTGATAACAAGTCGATCCTCATATTTTTTGGTGAGAAAAAACTCAAGATATTTTCTATCAATTTTGGATCCCACTGCTCAAAAGCATAATCTCCATAAATAATATGTTCCTCAGAATAAATAAGTAAATTCTCTGCAGAAATAAGCAATAATCAATTTAGTTCCATCACCGGAGAGCATGAATCTTGAAGAGCACATAAACACCACAAAGGTCAAAATGCTCCGAAGATATAAAAAAAGGGTCTATCAAATTGCCTTACCAAGCCAACTCAGTGGAGTTGTTAATTATCAAAACCAGACAAGCAATCAACTAGCACTGGGTGGTAACATAATTCTGATTTTTCCCAATAAAATGATTATATCAAAGGTCAATTTAATAAGAAAAAGCTCAAGTTATTTTCTATCAATTTTGGATCCCACTGCTCAAAAGCATAATCTCCATAAATAATATGTTCCTCAGAATAAATAAGTAAATTCTCTGCAGAAATAAGTAAATAATATGTTGAGAAGTAAATTCTCAACATATTATTCCTCATATTTTTTGGTGAGAAAAAGCTCAAGATATTTTCTATCTATTTTGGATCCCACTGCTCAAAAGCATAATCTCCATAAATAATATGTTCCTCAGAATAAATAAGTAAATTCTCTGCAGAAATAAGCAATAATCAATTTAGTTCCATCACCGGAGAGCATGAATCTTGAAGAGCACATAAACACCACAAAGGTCAAAATGCTCCGAAGATATAAAAAAAAGGGTCTATCAAATTGCCCTACCAAACCAACTCAGTGGAGTTGTTAATTATCAAAACCAGACAAGCAATCAACTAGCACTGGGTGGTAACATAATTCTGATTTTTCCCAATAAAATGATTATATCAAAGGTCAATTTAATAAGAAAATTGTCTGCATAATGTATTTGTACAATGACTGAGAAAACAATTAAAGACCGCTCAACTTGTCAACAGCTGGGAAAGCAAGAGTTGTTATCGAGAACGTGGATGCAATTAGGTAAGTGGATGTCATAGTAGGGTTTGCAGAAGTTGGTAGTAGGTCTATTGGTTTGTTTAGAGCAGTGATTAGATAATAGATATTATCACCTCACCACTAGAAGCATCGATAGCAAAGAAAGCGGACAATTTTTGTGGAGAACCTGAAGGTAATTATGTAACAACCTTACCCGCAATATCTGAGGTATAATCTTCTTTGGTTCATCTCAGTCAACAATAAGCTGAACTGTATGGTTTATCCTTTTCCAAATATAGAGGATAAGGTGGTACCTATGCATTTTAGGAGATAAATCGGCTCCAATTATGGTTTAATACCCCCACATTATGCTTAGGTGGGAACATATTTCTATAGAAATGAAGACTAGTTAGCATGTCTCTTATTAAGATTTTGGGATGCCAAACCTTAATGTGTTGTAGTCAAAATTCAATGTGAAATTCTTATGAATAAGATAGCATTTCTAGAACTCAAGGGCATGAAATTTCACATCATAACTGGAGTATTAGGATTGTGTTTTATTCAACTTCACTTTAAAAAATGGATGCTCACCTTGACTAAGGGTAGCTCTTACACTATAGGATGAGTCACAGTCACTTTCAATGACCATACAAAATCGAGTAGAATCAATATAAGTGCTTGGTGTTTTTTTAGTTTTTATCAGTTAGAATGATTACACAGCATACATGGCCCACTTAAATGTTCCCTTCAAATTTATGATAGAAGAACTAAAATCCAAATAAATCATTCAGAAAGAGAGTATAAGACATGAAACTTTCTGAATTTCCCAGTAGTTTTAAAGAGTAAAATAGCTTTGAATTGCATCCACTTTAATTTAATCAACCTTAATGCCTTCAGCTGACACGATATATCCTAAGAAAATCAAGTGGTTGGTGGTGAATAAGCTCTCCATAAGTTCGATAAATAAATAGCGATCTCTAATGTTAGTAGTACTTAATTTAAATAACATATGATCGTTAGAGCGGGTTCTATAGATTAGGATGTCATCAAAATTTAAGGCAGCAAACTTCCTAATGAAGGTTAAAGCACATGCAATGCATAAAAGTACTACATGTGTTCCATAAACCAAAGGACATGACAAGAAACTATATAGATTGTCTTCCACTCATCACCATAACGAATATGTATTTGATGATATTCATTCTTAAGGTCAATCTTAGAAAATTATTTTCGAGTCACTAAACATATCTAACATTCCATTAAGTCTGGGTATCGCAAATCTATAGATGACGATAATCTTGCTAACGACTAGATTATCAATACACATCAGTCAAAACCATCATCCTTTCAAGAAAAGAGTTTTGGTATTGCACATGTTCTCATGCTTTTTCTAATCACTCCCTTCTTTAAAAATACATCAAGTTGTGTGCAACTCTTAATATTTAGATGAACTCATGTGATAGTGGGGTAACTTAGGTAAGTTTGTGACATGTACCAAGCTAATGCGATATTGAATATCTACCATCAATTGTAACCCATCAAGGAGCTCATCAGGAGTAAGATATGAATATTCTTTAAATAAGGCTTGTACCTCATGAGTTAGATCAATGACAACACCAACATATTTACCCACAAAAACATAAAATAGGTCTGATCTTCAGCTTCCAATTCATTGGTAATAAGACCTAAAATAGATGTTGGTAGGTGGATAAAGGGGTGAAGAATAAAAAATTTGTCCTCGTCCTTAGAGAAGGTGCATGTATTCATCACATTTCAAAGTGGGATTTGTGATCAAATTGTAAAGATCGTCCGAAATATGTGACACCTCTATCAACATAACATTGCACCAAATGTCATATTTGTAACATTATAAAAGTAAAAACACTAAATGACGACTGGAACGATAATTTCTCTCTTTAAAAAATATAAATTAATTATCTTAAATCAGCGAAAGCATAAAATTTTATAATCAACACAATGATAAGAGCCACCTAGTATCAATTAATTTCATTATATACATCATTATTTTAAGAGACTGTAATCCATAAAATTTAAATATACATAACAATAAATAAAATTCTCCAACATAATTTTTTCTCATAATCTCACGTTACCAATAAAATACTGATAAAGGAATCTAACAATTTCTCATGGACTTCTTTGATCTCTCATGAGATTTCTTCCATTGCTTCAAATTTTGTTAGTGCCTACACCTGCAATGTGATATTATGAGGGCGTGAGCCGTAAACTTAATGAGAAATTCTCTTACTCTAAAAATCCAAATGCCCCTAAGGTGAAGGTTTTCAAATCTTATTCATATTCTTAAAGATTAGAAATATTAATACACCTTAGAGCTAATCTCAAAATCTACTTTCATAACTTATTATACATACTTAGCTCTTAAACTTAGTTCATTTCATGACTTGTTATACATACACAATTTTTAAACATTATTTCATTTTTTTTTGGGTCTTTTCTCCTTGGGTCTATAAGTTGTGAATTTTACTTAAAGGAAAATACATGACTAACCATTGCGGACAGTTGAGAATTTAGTAATTTGTACATGAACTATAACTATGGTGAGGTTACTCTCACCCCCTTGCGGAACATAACCATGATGATGCCATAAGGACGTACCGCCCGAGGGTTTAACCCCTCCTGAGCAGCATGATCATGATTGTATCTACGATTGATTCCCACCAAACTATGACAAGGTACTTAAACCTCGCCCTCAAGGATTTTCTCCTAAACAGATTCACTGGTAAGCTTACCGTTTTCTTTCTCTTTCACCATTCTTACTCTTATACTTATTACATGAGTTGCTTGCTAACTTCTAGAGTGAAGTGATGGAATGTAATTATAAAATGAACCCACCATTGGAAGTTTCAAGTTAATGAGACTTTATTAATGAATTACATCATCTAAGTAAATAATTATTGGCCTATCTAAGTGATTTTAAGTGCTCTTAATGAGTTTAATTAAATTTCTAACAGCGATAAATTGACTGGTTGGTCACTTAATCCAAAAGTTTTGCATGCAATACTGTGGATTTTGACTATAACTTATTAATGTAATAGCAAAGATAAAAAAGTCTACATATTGCATAATCTACAAGATCTTTTAAGGGTCAATGTACACAAATTCGATACACAGAAGCGTATGCAACAATCACGACACTATAAGACTATGAACTTGGCATATCAAAATGTAACCATCACGCATGTGAAAAAGATCATGGTTGTAAGTTATTGATAGTTTCCAGAATTTCAGAAGATTTTACATCAACAATCACACTATGTATGACAAAATATTCTTGGTAGATCATCATTCTTTTAGTCTCCAAAATTTTAGAAAATTAGTTTATTAATCACGTGTGCTAAAATTAGAATCAAACAAAACATCGCATGCTAAAATATCTATATTCCTAATGATTACTCTTGTCCCGAATCATAAGGAGTCATGATAGAATAATCTTCAAATTTACATTGAAATAATAATTTAATCATCACATACAACAGAGTCACCTGAATCTGAAAACTTATTCACTAAGTTCCATACAATAAAGAGGTCGAACATTGTTACGGACGTGCACTAAGAAGCTACGCCGTGGAAGGTCTACACGCGCAAAAAGGCAAAGACACCTAGCCCACCGACATCGGAGGAGACCGCGGGAACCACTTCTATTTAAATATTATCGTTTGGATGTTATTTATATTTTTTACTATTCGCACACCTGAACTCTCATTATTTGCCCCACCCCCCGTTATAAGGCGAGCAGTATGTTTTATTTTGGATTATCTTGGATGAATCTAAGGATTAGGGCAGCTCCCCAAGGTTCTTTCTTCCCCTCTTCCAAATTTCGTCTATCCCTCCTACCGGCGGCTCCCCCTTGTCGTTCCTCTCCCCCGCGTTCGTAATATTTGATCCGACCTATCGAACGGCTGCTCGTGCCGCCGATCGATTCCTGCAAAATTTGATCCCTCCAACCGCCGGTTCCGCTGATTCCACCGATTGGCCGTTTCTCCCGATCCTGCAGTACTGCATCGCTCGTTGTCGTTGATCTGTTGTTCGACCCCGCCGATCCGTTGTTCGATCCCACAATGCCGCATTGCTCGATTCTGTCGATCCCTGCAACAGCCACCTATGTCGCCCCTTTCGACTTCGATCCAGCTAGAGGCAGCATCGCAAACCAGAACCCGCTCGACATCGCTCCCTCCGAGCGCCGTGATGTCCCCGTCGACACGCCAACACCCAGATCCCACCACGAAAACCGCGGACGCGCACTTAGCCTCCGCTTGGACGCCCATGACCAGTTTTTCCACTTCATGCACGCCCATGACCAGTTTTTCCACTTCATGCACGCGACAATCATCACAATCAACTCTAAGCTCGACAACCTCCAAGCCTCCGCTTCCGCCGCCTCGGGATCCGGCTCTCTCGCGGAGGGCGATCCATCCTCGGGGCTGTCCCGACCTGGCTTACACCGGGGCCGCAACTCCCACCACCACCGGCACGTCCGACCCTCCATCTCGACGTTCCGTCCTTCCTCGGCGTCGACCCGATGGGCTAAATCGCGAAGGCGGGACAATACTTTGACCTCCATTTCACTCCCGATACGGACAAGGTGTAAAACGCCATTGTCTGCCTTGAAGGTTTCGTGCTTCATTGGGCCTGGTGGCTTCGCCAGTCCAACCCTTGCCTCTCTTGGCACAACATCAAATAGGAGATGATACGGCAGTATGATACCCGCTACTCAGGCTCCGTCATTGAGCGCCTTTATAGTGTTCGCCAAACCGCCGGCCTAGATGAGTACATTGATGAGTTCGTCTCCTTGTCCACACATGTTCCCGACCTTCCGCCCGACCGCTATTTGGGGTTCTTCATGTCGGGCATTCTTTCGCACATCCGCTTGCGCCTCCGCACGCACCATCTGCGGACGGTTTCTGACGCGCTCGACATGGCCCGCATGGTGGAGGCCGACCTATTTGCTCGGCCCCCTTCGACTGCCGCCAGCCACCCTGCGTCGCAACCACCCTGGCGGTCACCTACTGCAGCTCCTCCTCCCCGGGTCTGATAGCAGGGACCCAGACCGGGCCGCAACGCGGCCCTCAGCGCCTCTCGAACAATGATTACAACGAGCTCTGCAACAAAGGGCTATGTTTGTGATGTCGCCAACCCTACTCCCTGAACCACGAATGTTCGGTGAAGGAGTTCCACGCCATCTTTAGCGACTTCGACCCCGAGGTTACCTTGGCTGACTTTGAGGCACTCGAGCTCTCCGATGAGGGCAGCTCCTCAGACTCCGCCACGACTACGTTCCATTGATTGGAGTTGCCCTGTTTTTCAGTGGGGGAATCTACGGCCCTCAGACCATGAAGCTCTCTGGCACGCTTCTTAATCAGACGATTATCGTCATGGTTGACAGCGCTGCGATCCACAACTTCATATCAGAGCAATTGGTGATGCAGCTCCAGCTCCCCTCTGTCCCTTCCTCGGACTTTACG